>CM036561.1:38230000-39430000 GCA_020745775.1 Theristicus caerulescens | reverse complement strand
ACTGAGAGATGTTCACTTGGAACTGAGCTTTGAAAGACTGATACCTAAAAAAAAAAAAGCGTCAGAGAAAAAAATAAAAGCAAGTCTGCATTAACATCAAGAAAGTACTGATGTACTGACTTCTATCAAAATTCTTCCTGCATATCTATGAAGAAAATAAAGGGAAAAAAGCAAGTTTTTACCATCAGATTTTTACCCTGGATTTGAGTGAATTCACAGAACTGTAGCATTCTTACTTAGGGTAGATGATCCACAAAATGAGCTACAAAATGTTTCCAAATAAGATTCTTGTAGATTTTTTTCAGGTAGAAATTTGAGATAGGAGCTTCAACTTTCCCTGTGGGCAACATACGCTAAGTGTGGACGTACCGGCTGGGCAGCCGCTCCTGGAATGTCATCTGGCCTTACGATGCTGGAGGAACCACTCTGCTCTCATGTGGGTCTTGCACACATGCAAAAAATGTTTGATTGTAGCAACAACGTGCCTTGTCTGCAATCTCCGAATTGTATTCCATATAGTGCATTATGCCTCAGGAGGCAGATATACTTACCTACAAAATATTCTTTCACATATGACTTACGGGAAGAGAAAACAGGCAGGCACAACTCAGGAAAACCAAATCAAGGTTCATAGATGTCAAAAAGAATGTAAATACCTATAACCAAATTAAAAGTTCAGTGCATAGTCCTGAGCCATACCCCACAAGTGGTCAGCTTAAATCTCTTCCTTTCTTCTCTTCAGTCCTTCTTCTACTCATGTATACATGTACACATGTACTTTATTCCAAAACTAGTGATGACTTGAACAGTGCAGGTCACTCCCTTTCCTTCACACGTTAATTCTCAAGCTACCTCTAGGTACTCTTCCAGCTCAGCTGATACCATATGTTTCACTTCCTTTCTACTTTTCTTGTCCCAGGAAAACTATTTTGTGTGAGCTTTGACACTTTTCCAGTCCCCAAACACTAAACTTGGGATAACTCATTGGCTCATGATGAATGGACGTGAGATAATTCCTACTGCTTTCAGAACAAAGGGATGTGAAATACAATGGATCTTTCTTACAGGATCAAGAATGGTCTCCATGGTAGTGTCTCTTCTGTGGCAGCTCGTTGCCACAGAAGCGCTTTTGTTTTGTGGACCAGTTGGGGTTGGTTATTGTGCTGTTCAGAGGTTCCTGTGACACAATGCTGACCGGTTAGACTAAAACACTGAATGAAACAGACCTCTGTTAGAGACCCTGGCTTTGAGGACTTGGAAAAGATGCAAGAACTGCAATAAATCGCATCATTTTTTAAGAGCGCGCACAGTGAGGACAAAGAGGATGACAACAGCAGCGCTAGCTCAGGAGGATTCTGCACAGACCAAAGAACTATCGCAGTACAGGCTGGCGAGGTTGTTTTAGTCATTTTAAATTGCATATAGGTGTATGGGGGAGTATGGTGCCAGAAACAAGGATATTAGCAATGGGTGCGATATCGTCAACACAAGAACTTACAGATGACAAAAAGGAGGGATGTGGAACTCGAGGTGTCTAGTTGTGACCTGATTTTCACAATATGAGTTTATGAACTAGATATATGGGTAAATAATGGACTTGGAAAAAACCCACTTTGTAGTAGTACAAACAGATAAAGTCCCATTTCCAAGTTAAAACTACATCAAGCTTGTGGTCAAATCAAGAGGATGCTTTCCTCAGTGAGGCAGCAAGCAAAAATAAATGTGGATATGCCTAAGCATATGACCCATAGGAGAGAGGCTCTTCTAACTGTGCAGAATGGAAGTGAGTTAATAGCCCAGCCACCACCCAATGCCTGCCTTTTATCATTTTTGTCTCCCCCTAGAACAGCAGGTGAAAGTGAAGCTGGACAGGCTCATCGTTCTGACATTCATATGCTTCGTAGAAAAGCAGAGTTGATTGTTCACTCATCGTCTCTAAAAGAGCAAAACCTACAATTCTTACCTGATGGGTAGCATCATGGAGATTATATACATATATATACAGTGAACGTTTTCCTCAAGGAAAATTTCCATAAGGAGAGGTACTTCTGGAGATGTGTCAGATGGCAAATATTTTTATACACATGATGTGTTGGCAGGTTGCAGGCAGGTACTGTTAACCAAAAAAAAAACCACACCATTTTTGTGAGCATACTACTTCGAAGCAAACAGTTTCCTCCAACTGGCATTCCCATTGTGCTCAGCACACCAGCAGCTTTACTGGAAAATCAGGGAACTGTAGATGGTAATACAGCACACTATGATATGGATAAATGACATTTTGATATAAGGGGAAAAGAAGTGCATGACCAGTGACTCTGAGAAGCTTTGGAAAAAAATCCGACTTTGCCTGTCTAAAGCTGAATATTCATTCCCTCCCTAAGCCTCTAAATTCCTATAATGGAAACAGCATACCGCAAGGAAAGTTAATAGAGTGACATTGACATGTTAGATAAAATAAGACTTTAGCTACCATCAGCATGATTGACCCAACAGAGGGGAAAGAGATTCCAGGGAAAGATGAACTGGCAAGGGACATGGTGCCTAATGTCACTATTGAAAGCAGCAGAGGGTCAGTGGCAGTGAAATGCACATCTTAAAAATTCTGAGAAATCAGAGGAATTAACAGCAATATGTTACCGGAGAAATTGTGACATTCAGCATAAAACTGAGTGCCTGTGGTACTTCCAAACAGAATATTGAAGCAACCTTCATCTAGAAGTATGGACAAAGTAGGAAAAGGTGCAGTAACAGAAACTGCATTTTCAAGAGCTCAAAAAAAAAAAAGTGGGAGGGATGTTGGCCTTAATCCATGGGTAGTAAGGAATATTGTCTTTATTGTCAGTGTCAACTGAAGGTGACCGTAAACCATTTACTGCCATCGCAAACATGCCTAGGAAAGTACAAGATTAATTTTTCAGCTATAGCTGCATGACTTATAAATTGAATACAAACCTGAGGGAAAAACCACACCTTAAAAGAACCATTTACTTCACCACATTCCAGAATAGTATTCCATCAAAAGGCAAATCTTTTTTGTTTATTCTTAGTAAACTGTAGGTGTGAAGTCAGAGCCGAAGAAAACCTGGTGATACCGTTTTAAAATTCCATTCACAACCCCGAAATAGCTGGATGTTTCTGCTAAAATTATTAACAGTGTAATAGCTACTAATGTTGGAATTTTTAAGGTTTCACTTTAGACTTCAAACTTAATATTCCACTGAAAGGAACACAGGCATTTTATACCTCTCAGAGCCATAGTTACTATTAGGAGAATGATGTTATATTTATTGCCAAAACCCATGGTGAATACAGCGTCTGGCTTGCCAAATATGCCTTGTTGCCGTCCAGAGCGCATTAAGCGCACATGATATTTGGGTCTGTGAAGCTGGCAGGAGAAACTAGGACCAAACAACATCCAGGACACATTTTTAATGCAATCTTCCCTCTTCTGTTTTGCACCCCACGTAGCTCTCCCCTGTGTCTCCTGTTCATGTATTCTCACTGACCTCTGCTGCGTTAGGCAGGACTCAGTCACGCTGGTAACTGAGGGGAAGTACAGCTGCAGCTAAAGTAACGGGGAATCTTTTTTTTGGGTGATACTATGCAGGAGATTGAAGTAAATACTCATAACTGTCCTTCTTGGCTCTCAAAGTCTCTGCATATTTCTAATAGTTTTAAAGCTGTCTGTAGGTTTTCAGCTTGCTGCTGGAATCAGTTCCACATGCTAACAACCCAGCGAATAGTTCAACAAGGAGAGGGAAGGCTTCGCCCTAATCAGACACCTCTTTGCACTTTCTCAGTATCGATTTCTGCAGTAGTATTTGCACAGAATCACATCTCTTGTCTGCCATTCTGACTGTGCTAGTGCCCTAAGGATTTCTGAAGGTCTAGTATTGTTCTCAAGTGGCTACAAGCAGAATTATCCTCAAGGGGAACACGTAGATAAACATGAATAGATATTGAAGGATGATTTAGCTTTTTTCTTTGAAGCCTGACCTAAATTTCACCTTTATCTTAGTAAAGACATGTCCTAAGACTGTCTGGCAACCCATCCTCTTTCGCTGTCACTCATTACACTCCCAGGTTCAGGCAAGGTGCATCCTCGTGCAGTCACAAAGAGGCTCACTGGGGCCTCTCTCAGAGGAGCAGTACTGGGACAAAGAAAAGACAGAAGGAGCAAGCTACAGCACGCATTTCTCCCCTGTGGTGGGCAAATTAACAAAATATGTTAATTGCCCTGATGAAAAAGAAGATAGAAATTAGAAAACATGTTATTGTTGTCTTTTTCAGATGTTGCTTGGGAAAACTATAAATTTGGGGGTAAGTCTGAAGGGTAGCTGGAAAAACAAGAGCTGAGTTAACCATGATGTGAGCTGAATTTTTGGGAGAGAAAGTTCTGCCTCTGTTCATTCCTGCCTCAAAACTCTAGCAGGTCGTCAAGCTATAACGCTTGCAATGAAACATGCAATGGAAGCAGTGCAGAGCGGGGCACTAGTAACACGTGGGAGCAGTTTATGTCAGACCAGTACTTTCAGAGATATCATCAAATCAATAGTAGAATATTGGTTTCTTTAGTATCCCAGCGTATCCACACTTCTAATTTTGAATGACTTTTTGAACTAAACGTACTACAGAGTCCATCTTTGGTGGCATCTTCCACAACTCTATGGATTATTTGATACCAATGTAATATTCACCCCCACTGATTTATTTGGTTTGCTTGCTGGTACAACTGATAAGGTAGGGGAGACAAACTCAAAGCCCAAGCAAGACAGTAGAAGGTTTTTTTTTTCACTTCCCAGGCCTTTGTATCACATTCAAGAGAGAAAAATGATGGTGCAGATTCAATAACCACATAGATTCTCTTCCTCTACCCATTACAGTTTTTGCTTCTGATTAACTCTCCAGCCCATAGCCTCCTTGCATAGTTTAACTGTATTAAAGCAAAACAGATGCAAGAAGATTGACTTTAGAACAAATTTCATGCAAGTTAAAATAAATGGAAAATTATAGCCCCAACTTGTAATGGAAAAGTGATACTCATCTTACGAATTATCACCCATCCACATACCTCTGCTCAGCCAAGATTTTTAACCTAACAACTGCGCATGACTCAGTTACTAAATCCTCATTAACAGTATGTTTTGTCAAAAATCCCTGAGGTAGGGTTTGCCTACCTCTTATATTTGTACGAACCTCACCTCATTTTCAGCAGAGGCAAACATTTATACACATTCAGATTATTACCAGAAATTGTGGGACTACTCACTGGATAATCCTTCTCTATCACAGCAAGCGTAAGCTATTTGTCTTCATCTGTGGCTTGTGCTTCCCCATTTCATTTTCATTAAGATTCTGCTTATTATTACAGTGCCAACTCCTCTCGCTGCCTGTAACATCATCCAGTATTTTCCACTCATTATGTCTTTGAGCAAACACCATCATGCTTCGCCTCCTGGTGTTGGCTCTCTGCTCTTCATTTCACTTCAAAAGGAGCTTCTCTTTTACTCCATGATGCCCCTTCAAATCCTTCCTTAAAGCTCTCCCTTTCTGTGACACCTAGAGAATCCTTATCACACTTAGGCTATTGATGGGCAGAAACCAAGCACACAGACCATTATAATTTTATTATTTCTCTGTAGTCTCCTTTCTGTCTGTACCCCATTTACAATATGTATCAGCAGATGACTGTGGAGTCCTGGTTTAGGATTGAGATTTTATAAGGAATAATAACACAAATAATAAATGAATTTTTGCAGCATGGGATGAAATACATGTGCACATACATTACTTCAGTTGCCACAATACTGGTTTTGGAAGAGATCTAAATAGATGCAGTTGCTCTGCTTGTGCCAGTACCTGATCTGTTTTAATCACAATTACTGACAGCACACTGTTGCAGCAACAGCTCTGCATTTCCACTTGAAAATCTCAGTTTTAGCAATTCATGAACTGCATCTAAAAATATATCCTCATTTGAAAACTGGCATTCATGCTATGGTCTAGAAGCAGTTCCTGTTTAAACCTATTTAGTTAGTTCAGCAGTATTATCTAAGAATACAAAAGATACCTTTGCTGTTCCAGAAAGCATTCTTCCATTTTTCGATGTTCGGAACTGACTTTGATCACATTGTTCTGCATTTCAGTTATCTCTAATATGAGCTTTAAAAAAAAAATAATTCATTTACCATGTATCAGCTTTGTACTTCCTTGCCCTTTGACAGTCAGTGCCGGGTAGCGGTAGGAAGCCACTGGCTGCGGTCACATAGATTAGAGAAAGAACTACAGAATGCCAAAAAGCATTTGGAAATGCCCAGTCCTTTGATATACTTTGGCAAATACATGCTGAAGACTATATGCCTAATTTACAGACTTACTACAGAACAAAATGGCATTGGCCTTCCAAGTTAAACAAGCACCCAGACAGGGGAAAGGTTTCCCAGTTGCTAACAGCACAATAAAAGGGAGTCCTCCAGGACAATGTAAAACTCTCCCAGAGAAAGAGGGTCGCAAGTCAATGACATCCTCTCCCAGTTCGTTTGTAATTCCTTGTTCAAGTTTATTACTCTTTTTCTCAACCCTGGGAAGGTCTTACAATGTGTAGCATTTACTCCAGCCTGTGATGGGCTGTACGAACCTCAGAGTGGCTGAGCAAAGTTATACAGCTGTTAGTGTCTCCATCAACTCTTCTGCACTTTTCCTGCAAAATCTGTCAAATCACAGGGGAGGCATTAAAAAGGAAAGACCCAGGCTGCCTGGCTTGGCTTAAATTTAGCACATGACCAGAGATTGCTAGATGCCAAAATTTTCCACAGTTGGATACATTTGGCTTAGGACTAACGTGTTTGCATCGCTACCTGGCACATGCTGAAGGTCTGAATGGGGATGTGGCAGCTAGCAATATTTAGAAAGGGGGCATCTGCCCTCTGTAAACCTCATAAATTTAATCTCTGTTGAGGTTCATTCAGCAATTTATTCAAACTTTCCAAGCTGTGTGGTTACACAGGCCTAGAACAGGATAACCACTGTCCTCGTGTTGGCATAACTGTACAGAGATATGGAGCATTGCACGCAATCCAAACGTGTACATTTGCAAAGAAGGCCAAATAATGCAGGCATATGCTATCTGTAAGAATGTCAAGTGCATAATTTAATTAAGTTATTTGATTAATTTGAGTATCCCATGGCACAAAAATGCATTATGTACTTACTAATGAGTGATGTAAAACTAAAGAAGCAAATGTAATGGGTCAAATTTCCAGACGAAACTCACTACAGCCCTTCGATTATTTTCAAATTATGTGTACAAGCAGAGCCCATCACAAATGCAATTATGTGTGCAAACTGTTTGAGTGGAGGTCACACCAGCTTCTGCATAGAAAAATTCCCCTAGGGAGGTAGACTGCTCATCCAGATTATTCACTGGGCTACAGAAAGCCAAGCTTTTTAAACAACAGTTGTTAGCGATTTAATAATACATGAATATGACTCCGAGGTTAAAAACTAAAGCACAGAAAATAAAATCCAAAGGGAATGAGATAAGACTAATGGGCAAATCCAATGTCTTTGAATTTTTCTTATGTACATTAGCACAGTCATGCTTTGTTGACTTCAGCAAATTGCATTCCTGCTTAGTAGTATTATTATCTTAACTCTAAAATATTCAATTAAGATTTTCTTGAATGGGATTCATTAGAAAAATATGATGGTATTCCCAAAGTATGATCCTGACTTCATTTTTTGCTTCTTTATCCTTTCACTTGCCAGAAAGAATTGGAAACACTGGATTCAGTTCCACTGACTCAGCTCTTTCTAGTAAAACATACAGAATTGCAACTTGTTAGTCTCATTTATTAATTCTAGAGTCGGTGTTTTTTGAGATGACTCCAGAAAAATTTCTCCTTTTATGAAATATTCCTGTTTTGCTTCAATAAAGGATTTGTTTTGACTTCTAACATATAATTCTAAAAAGAGATAAAATTAATGAATTACTGCCATAAATTACTAAAAGTGTGAAATACTATTGGATAAAGGTTTTAATTTGTAGAGTAGGCCAAACTAATGTACCTCAGCTAATTTACCTATTTTTTATTTTTCAAGCCCATTCTGCTGTCCAAAGAATAAACCAGTTCTGCTAATGTTTGCAAAAAGCAAATTCAGCTTTGTAATAAGCAAACATTACAAAACTGACAATATCGCTAAGACTTAAAGTACTAAAAATGTCAATAGCCTATGTAGGAATTAAGATAATTTTTAAAATCAAGGTTTAAACTGATATTGAATCAGAAGTTCAGTGGGTTAAAAATGCTACATGGTTAAGTCATCATTTGGCCAGATCTCACCCAATTTACAAAGGAGGCAATCAAATCACAGAAGTTAAAGGAACAAAAAATTATTTCTTATTGACCCTGTATTAGAGGATCAAAGAAAAATAAATTGGTTTAATCAAAACCTTCTTATTCCTCTTTCATCCTCAGCACATGACAGGGAAATTGAAACAGTTGGTAGAGGATCTTTCTACCCGTGTTGATTTTAGGCCCTAGTTACAGATATTAACTAAAGTGGTAAAATCAATTTAGCTAGTCTTAAATAGTTCCTTAAATTTCAGATTCAGTGCTATTACACAATTGCAAAATTAAGCTTTGTGCTTTGTAGTTGTACAGTCAATCCGATACGTCTTGCAAGATGGAGAACCCGCAATGGAGCATGCCAGGCTTTCAGCCTCCCTCACCACAGGCACCTCTTTGTCTTTCTCAGGTGTTTTACTTGATGAATCTTGTATTGTACTTGATGAAAAGTCTGCATGTTTCAGGCATTGCTGATTGATAAAGAGAGCATTCAGGTCCTTGTTTATGGGCAGAATAATTTCATAAAGGCCGGTTAGAGATTGTCATTTCTCCTGAAGATAGAAAAGTAGTTAGAGAAAGTCCTGTTGAAGATGATTTCTGTGGGATGGTCACTACTGCAATCATACGGTGAAAAAGGCAAAGGAGGGAATCTAGGGCTGCCTTTACAGAAAAAGGCCTCTTATTTTCAATGAATAGGTGATAGCCATATGATCTAATCTGGGCATTTATGCCTGGTTTGGGCCTTCACAAGCTTACAGATATAGCTGCAAGCCTCATTGTTAAGTCTTTTATTCACCCCAAAAGCATCTTATGTTCCCTGAACGTACTGGAAATCAGCTGAACAAACCCACTATCAATAGCCTCATCACAGCACCAGGCATAAAAGCTAGGGAGAATATATGGAGCCTCGCTAATTTTTACACTGTGTGGTTTATACCCAATTAATAAGAAAGAACTACTAGCAAAGATCTGCTTTTACATTTTATCAACATAAGCTCCATATAATATTAAATCATTAAAGTATATGCCAAGGAAAAATTCTCATTTGAGCTATTTCTCTCACAGCCCGTTGTTATCATAGCTGTCAGTTTTCCAGTGCATTCTTTAGAAATGAAATTGCACGTGGATTGACATCATAGTAGTTTAAGCATCAAAGAATAAGAGCCTATAGAATTTATATAGCTACAGTTTCCATAAAAGTTTCCATAAAAACGTTAAAATAACTGAGCCAATACTATCATAATGAGTTTCTTAAAAAAGAATATAATAAAATAAATTCTGTGCAGTGGCCTTCATTTAAAAATTAATGACAGATATCTCTCCCCATTTTGTTGACTGTTTTCATACCACTTTAATGCATTCAGTGTATCAATATCACTGTATGGGAATAAGCACTACCAGAATGAGACGCCTCACTGGTATTATTGTTCATTCCAGTCATTCTTCTCAGTCAACTATTTCAGTCCAAACTAAACCTTCAGCTTAAATCTGATATGTATCCATTTGTTTATTTATTTCAGCTAAGACAGGACCACAGTACAAGTAATTACAAACCATTTTCTTCAGTATATGCCAGGTATTCAATCTGGATTTCTTTCTGAGAGACACAGACAAACTACTTCAAGACTGTCAATACCTCTGACACAAACTTTCTGTATCTTTCAGTAAGTTAATCAGCTTCCTCTGGATTTTCTCCAGAAATTGTATTTAGCAATGAAGGGAAAAAAGCAACTCAAGCTACAAGCTCACAATATTCTGTAGCTTTGTCTACTCCATCTGTTTTAGGGTGAGATCGTTTTTGTCTCTAGGAGCTATCAAAGGAAACTTTATGACTAGATTAAAGACAAGATGGGCTAGTAAGGCATGTGGGACAAAGGAGAAGCATTTACTAAGGCTTTCAAGGGTCAATGCAGAGCAATTAGGTTTTTGGCTCTGAATCTGTAGAAAACTATAGAGGGAGCCTAGAAAGATTAGCTTGAATGGCTAAAGTTGCCTTTTTGGAATACCTGACAGATGCCAAACTCTTAGGTGCCTAAATTTAGATGAGGTAAATCCCATTTTCAGTATGGTGTCAGTTCAGTGGTGCACTTATTCATGAGCTATTTTAGAGCAACTGTCTCCCACTGATGAAAATTAGAGAAGAATATGATTTTTTTGTGGATCAGGGTTATGAATAAGTATAATTGAGGATAATTTTGAAATGTACTTTCTTAAAAAATTATATCAACATTTAGAAGATTCATTAAAGAATAAATATTTTTGATAGATTTAAAGAAAAGAAAAAAAAACAAGCAGCAAGGTAATAGTCAGTTTTTAGATTATTGATCCTTTGAGATACTTGTGGTCCTATGGGGAAATGACTGTGAATCCCTAAGATTTTTGGAATAAAGTCTGAAAGCTCAGGTTTTGTGCTCTTAATGTCTCTGCTATTTTTTAGGATACTTTAATCATGAAACATTTCTGTAAATGGGAACTGTAATACAGATCTTTATGCAAAGTGGCATCTCTCTCCACAATTTCCAGAGTTTTGTCTTTTATGGGAAGACTGGATCCATGTTGTTCTATCTTTTTCAAAATATGTAGCAGAGATTGTATCTTGAGGCTAAATCTCTCACAATAAATATACTTAAAACTATCATTCTGTTTTCTCATGCCACTGCTTTACTTTTCTCTGTAAGAAAGAGCAGATTGAGAGGAGAAAAATGCCAGTACTTGAGAGATGGTTGTTTACATGAATTCCTTTCTCCACTATATCAATTACAGAGAAAAGGGAGATATCGGTGTTCTGTGCTGTCATACTCCTTATTGAGCCATGCATTCAAATTCATTGCAAGAACACTGAATTTTGAGCTTCGTATTTGCTAGCTTAGCAGAAATGGCAGGTTTTCTTTCTTTCCATCTTTTTATCCAATATTTCTCATACTAGTTTTGTATTTCTTTTGCCTCCTTCTGTTTCCCACTGTTCTGGAATTCCAGTACAAGACAAACCTATGCACAAAAGGAAAACAAAAGTAAGACTGCACATGATCTTGTAACTTTTGCAGATGTTACACTGTGAACTGTGAAAGGTCTATATAAACTTCACAAATGTTGTAACGTCCAGCTGCCAACAAAAAGAAAATTAAACAGCAATCTTTCTTTAGTTTATAGGCCTATCCTGTCACATCATGATTTTGGAGAATGCAAAAAATCCACATAAATGTCATTCATGTTTGACCTGTTCTTAGAGAAATGAGTGGTATAAGGACTAAATAAAGAAATCTGCAAGATATCCTACCTCAAATTCTACCTCAGGGAAAGGACTCTTCTTTTTGCCATGTCACCAATACTAAGACTGGACTCATAACTGTCAGATCGTTATGCTATAACACATATATCGTAGCTGAAAACAAGACACAAAATGAATACGTACAGGAAATTTAATGAGCTGCTTTAATCACATAAGTGTTTTACACAGTAACTGTTCTTTTAGCTGTCTGTGTAGGTAAGTATTTCCTGTCAAAATTAGACTTGTAATTTCAGGTTTCAAATGAAAACAGCATTGGTTTTGATCTGACTTTGGAAAACCTTCATATTCTTACTGTATCTGGCTGTCAAACTTCTCACATAATAATAAATTATCTGAAATGATATAAAATACTTCCATAATTAAGAGCAAAAGCAGAATACTGTAACATATTTCAATATTTTTTGTATTAATGAACTAACCACAATTCTGTTAATAGCTACAGCAATTCTGGCAGAGACATCAATTATAGGAAAAAAATAAAAATACAATAATTAAATAGACAAATGACATCAGGAAATTAAGACCCTTTGCTGTTTTGCCAAGAAAAACTGTGGCTAGTGACATTAGATACTGCATCAAGCACTGAATGCACCACAGCTTGGCAGAAGGGAGCCAGAGAAAACTCATGAGTCTGGGAATCCGTGGCTGAGAACATGGACAGGTTTAATAAAGGCTAAAGCCCATCCGGAGAACCCATCCTGCTTGAGAGGAAGAGGTAGGAAATTTCCCCTTGGTTCCTGTCCCCAGAAGAAAGACAACTTCTAGTATTGGAAATCTTTGTCATACTGTTTAGAGTTAGAGGCTGCAGGGCTCTACGGATAACGGAGAAAGAGGTGTGAGGAATTAGCTTCTCTGTACAAGGTCTGCGTTAATTCCATGCCAGAAGGGGAAAGGGCTGAGAAGGCTAGTGCCAGAGGGTAAGTAGGGAGTCAGGGAGCCTGAATGCTGGATGAGAAAGAGAGCACTCCAGCACCCTGGTGCCTGGTTGGGAGACAGTGTCATTCCCAAGGTTAACCACTGCATTTTGTCATTCATTAAAGAAAACAGCCAAATTCCCATTTAATTTACTGAGAACAAGTTTTAATATATCACCTTTGCCTTTAGCTTTTTGCTTATCTACCCTGAATATTGCATTCTGCATTCTCAAGTCCAGGCATTTGGGAAAATAAATGATTTGTTTTCTCAGGGAATTTTTTTGAAGTTAGATCATAAACTTTCCTGGCAATTTAGCTCATGGAGATGATATATGAAGACTGATGTATTAGGTCTCTCTGACTGCAGAAGAGATCCGATTACTGAGGGAAGAAATGGGAAAGGTTACCACTGGTACGTAAGTGTCCCTCTCTGAGCTTCTGTGAGGTCTTCTGTTTCTAAACGAAGCCAGAGCCCAGCCTGGAAGGGGAAGGAAGGGGAACATTTTCCTCCCTTGAGCGAGAGTTTCTTGAAGATTTCCTCTCTCAGTACACCCTTTTCTTTCAAATTCTTACAACATAAGCTAAATCTAAGGTCTTCAGGAACACAGTAGGTGCCACAGGCAATGTTAGCAGGTGTACTAAGTTAGTCACTGAAGTAAACTAAAAATGAGGGCCATTATGAAGAGCTGCAAAAGGATATAAGAAGTGTGATGAGAATGATACTCACTGAGTGTCCAGGTAATAAAATGGCAGATAAAATCCAGTAGAGATTACTGTAAGGTGATACATATGGGAAGAAGCAATTTCAGCTTAACATATACAGTGGTAGACCCAGAGTAGGCTGTTACCATTATGGCCTGAAATCATGCCATGTAAGTAGTTACTTCTGTGAAAATATCACCTCAGTGTTGAGAAGCTGTTAAAGCAGGCAGAAAGTTAGGAATTATTAGGAAAGAATAGAGCAAAAAATGGAAAACAGTAGTATGCCACAATAAAATATATTTAAGATCGCTCCACCTCTTGAATACTGTGTACAGTTCTCTTCATCCCTCTAAAATGATGTAATAAAACTAGGGAATAACAACAAAGAGGATGCAAAGTATCAAACAGGTTCAATATGAAAAAATAGAAAACCCATTCTGGAAAACAGTTGATTTAGAAGAAAAAGATAGAAGTTTATAAAATCCTGTGTGTCATGGAGATAGGACATAGGGAATGATTTTTCACTGTCTTTTCCAATTGGAGCGACATCAAATGAAACTATCAGGTGACAGATTCAAAATAAACAAAAGGAAGTACTGTTACGTGCATACATAGTTAACCTGTGAATCCCCCTGCCACATAATATTGTGGATACTAAAAGTTCACATAAATCAAAAGTGGTTTGGACAAACTCATGGAAGCAAAATCTATTCTGAGCTTTTAATGTAAATGCACCTCCTCTACTAGCTCAAATGCACCACCTCTAGCTCAGTTAGCTCCTGAGCCAGAATTCACTCGGGAGAGTACTCTGGGAAGTGTCACTACAATGCCTGTGAGTAGCCACTGTTTTGTTTTTTTTTTTAAACCTGGCCTGACTTTTGCTGGCAGCAGAAGAGAGACAAAGGGCACAGTTTTCCTTACAGTGGAAGATGCATATTGACATCTTTTAGACATAAAAACACCCCCATCAATGGAGACATAAGAACTGAGACGGATGATCTCAGTGAATTTTCTCAAAAATGGAACAAGCTGTGTAAAAAGACCAGCTCTTGGCACTCCAGAAGGAGAGGGCACATCTTTTTTCTACAGAAAGCACATTAGCTGATGAGATCTTGTGAATCTTGAAGATGCAGCTCCAACAGAAGATACCATGTGTCGTACTTTTTTTTTTTTAATGTGAAAAGAAGCCTTTATTTTCTTAACATATATTATGTCATGAATTCTTGGGGAATTGCCACCAGCAGTTCTGGCTCTTTGCCGTCAGTCCTCACAAAGCACGCTTCTCTGAGGGGTGCAGGCTAGCATTTCAGTTGAACACCAGTGCTTATTTCTTGTGCTTCCTTTTGTTCACCTTCATGAGCTGCAGGAAACTGTCTCTGCTCACCAAGTATTTAATGTGCTCAATATGCACATTTGGAGACTCTGTTTAGAGCTAAGCGGGTCTTTGGTCTGACGCAGTACAGTCGTTCTAACACTTATTTATTTAAGTTCTCTCCTATCTGATAGGGTCCAGAGTCTTGAATGAAAGGATTTGCTTCTCATGCAATTCCACTCCAACTCAGAAAAATCTAGTGACCTCACCTAATTTTTGGAGTGAGTTTAGATCAAGCTGTGGATGGAAGAATCCTGCCCACTTGAGGTCTGCTCTATTGAGGTACCTGAACTTGAAGGAACACAAAAGTACTCGCTGCCTTCCCTGGCCCTATTTGCAGCACAATTTCAGTAGCTCCGGCTAGCCAAGCACTCTTGCGAGACACAGAAGATACGAAAGACACCATGAAGCCATCAAGCCACACCAGGCTTAGAAGGGAGGTGAGCCCAAGGCTCCCAATTACTTGGTAGCTGCTGTAACCACGAGGATATTATGTGGATGGGGAGTATTAGCAACATTCAGAATAGTATCTACAATTGCATTTTAGGAGCACCCAAACCTGTAGGTCTGAGTGGACTCAGAGGACTCGAGCAGAAGAATGGCTCATTGCATGCTCCCAAACTTCCCCTGACCACTCCCAGGGACAGAGAGGTGTAGTTCTGGGAGAGGCCAGAACCACCCTGTGCCCTTTTCTGATGTAATGGGGAGCTTCTGCCAGTTTAGGCAAAAGCTGAATGTGGGAGGGTGGAGTCAGGCTGCAGTTTAAGACCTTGGCCTCCCTCAATTCATGTCTGCTTTTGACGATGAGTCTTTGATTAGTTGAAGTCCTCTATCATGTTATCTTTTTTAATAATGAGAATTATAAAGCAAAGATTAGGGAAATAAAAATAAATAAATATACATCTCTCAGGGGAAGTTACCTAGCCAGTCTCTAGATATGTTCTTAGCTGGGCACTGCTCTTTTAACAAAAGAGGTGTTTCTGCTCCTTTTGGGAAACACAGCTCCCAGTAGAATCAAGGACTGAAAAGGGAAGTGTTACCTTCTTTAGGGAGCCATCGTCAAGCCCCAAGGCCTGCAAGGAGAAGCAGGGATTCAGACCCTGTGTCTGCAGAAGCGCCTCACTGAATGAGACTAGCAGCAGTGCAGAGATTGCCTGCACGGTTTCTATGGAAAAATCATGGTTGGTTTATTTGTCAGATGAGCCGAAGAGTTGATATAATTTCCATTTATGCTGTCCTTCCCATAATCTGCATGTCTTTCCCATCTGCTAAGAAGATACTTGAAAAAATCCCAGATATAAAGGTGATAGCCTCTATGCTGACGAAGTCAATAATAAAGCTATATTGTCCTTAATTGCAGCTAGAAATGATCCAATATTACAGGCTGTAAGGGTTATTATCTTTTTGTCTTCCCACTTCAGTGTGGCCAGCAGCCTAGCAATACCTTTTCTTCAACGGTTAGAAGTTTAACTAAAATGCTTAGGACTGCCAAAATAGAATGCAAACAATCAATATCTATATGAAGTATGTAATAGATATAGAATATATGAACACTTCATAACACTTGAACTCAACAACCTAAACTAATGAATATCCACAGATGTAAATCTGCATAATTAGACTTTTTGGAACAGTTTGTTTCTTTACATTTGCCATGCTGCACATCATGCTCTTGATACTGTTGACACATCAATATCATTATCAAATTAAAACAGACAGCGAGTGGCTTAAATCAGTCACCACTAGGTGTTTCCTACACTGCTGTGAAAAAATAAATGTTGCCAATATAAACAAATTAAGAAAGCATAGTGTTTTAAAAAGCTAGATGCCAACATTACTGTAGTATTATTGACATTAAACTGGAAAATACTAAAAGCTTAGGATTTGCAACCCATCAGTTTCAAACAGTCAATTAATTCCTTAATTCAATCCCTATGTAATATAGCAATGCAATAGCTATATTACATGCTCACGGCATGAATTTTTACTTGTACTTCAGAAAGTCAGCATCTCCCGTCCTGGTTAACTTTAGACTCTTTTCTGTTGTGAAGACCATTTGTCAAAAAGTTGTGAGAATTAAAAATGACCATTTCAGCTATCTGAGAAATTCATTTTGTTTCAAGTTTAAGGGGAAAATCCAACAAGTTATTGGAACATAAAGAAGTGCTTTCACATAACAGATCTTTTCTTCATGGCAGTGTATCTTATGCATTTTGCCCTCCTCATCCAAAAGCACCAAGCATGGTCAAGGATTTTAGCTGCTGTTATAACACAAATGAATTACAATGATCCCCTTGTACAAACCCCAGGCTGGATACTGCCAAACCATACCCTAACTCCCAAGTATAGTGTGCCCTTACATCTTCCTTACCTGCGGGTTCCTCAGGCTGCTGACTGTCACCACTGGGTCAATCACAGGAGGGACCCAGCATGACCGTGGAGTGTGGTGGACATCAGCCCCTGCATTCCTAGTGAGCTAAATCTTAGCTATACCTCCTGGCATTGTTTTTACAATTCTCAAACTAATTACTTTCTTCATTGCTTCTACAAAATATATGACGATCCAGGTGCTGCTATGTTCTGAAGTGTTTTTGTAAGTAGCTTTACACCCATTTGTCAAATAAATGAACCTGGCACATTCCTTAATACCTTTATTTTTTCTAACTAATTGTAAATCATTCATCCTCAGTCAAATGTAATCCTTAATGCTCTGCTGGACTTTAATCAAATAATAAAACTAGTGATACAGAAACAACAATAGGATTTCAAATCACTACGGATTATCAGGATAACATTACAAATGCTTTCTTGACACACGTCCAAAGATTGCACTTACAAAATGCCATCTTACTGGCTGTGGTGGGTTGACCCTGGCTGGATGCCAGGTGCCCACCAAGCCACTCTATCACTCCCCTCCTCAACTGGACAGGGGAGAGAAAATATAACAAAAGGCTCATGGGTCGAGATAAGGGCAGGGAGATCACTCAGTAATTATTGTCATGAGAAAACAGACTCAGCATGGGGAAAATAATTTAATTCATTGCCAATGAATTCAGAGTAGGATAATGAGAAATAAGAAAAAATCTAAAAAACACTTTCCCCCACCCCTCCCTTCTTCCCAGGCTCAACTTCACTCCCAATTTCTCTACCTCCTCCCACAGAGCGGCACAGGGGGAATGGGGAATGAGGGTTGCAGTCAGTTCATCACACATTGTTTCTGCCACTCCTTCCTCCTCAGGGGGAGGACTCCTCACACTCTTCCCCTGCTCCAGCGTGGGGTCCCACCCACGGAGACAGTCCTCCATGAACTTCTCCAATGTGGGTCCTTCCCACGGGCTGCAGTTCTTCACAAACTGCTCCAGCGTGAGTCCCTTCCATGGGGTGCAGTCCTTCAGGAACAGACTGTTCCAGCGTGGGTCCCCTGCAGGGTCACAAGCCCTGCCAGCAAACCTGCCCCAGTGTGGGCTCCTCTCTCCATGGGTCCGCAGGTCCTGCCAGGAGCCTGCTCCAGCACGGGCTTCCCACAGGGTCACAGCCTCCTTCGGGCATCCACCTGCTCTGGCGTGGGGTCCTCCACGGGCTGCAGGTGGATCTCTGCTCCACCGTGAACCTCCATGGGCTGCAGGGGGACAGCCTGCCTCACCATGGTCTTCACCAGGGGCTGCAGGGGAATCTCTGCTTGGGCGCCTGGAGCACCTCCCGCTCCTCCTTCTTCACTAACATTGGTGTCTGCAGGGTTGTTCCTCTCACATATTCTCACTCCTCTCCTCTGGCTGCTGCTGCGTAGCAGGTTTTTTCCCTTCTTAAATATGTTATCCCAGAGGCACTACCACCATCACTGATGGGCTCAGTTTGGCCAGCAGTGGGTCCCTCTTGGAGCCAGCTGGCATTGGCTCTGTCAAACATGGGGGCAGCTTCTGGCACCTTCTCACAGCAGTCACCCCTGTAGCCCCCCCGCTACCAAAACTTTGCCATGCAAACCCAATAGAATGGCTCTGTACTTTATTTTCCAAATAGATAACCAAAACTAAACTATATGTCTCTGAGCTGTCCCACTTAATTTGAGCTTGAAAGGGTAAAGGGGTCAATGCATACAAATATGATTACAAGGGTTGGAAGTTTCAGAAAGGAAAAAGTTACCCAACAAATCTACCAAAATCATTTTGCACAGCTCTTAGAGCTGCCTCCACAAATACTCAGCTGGCCCTACCACAGCACCCTGCCACAACAACACCGCACCACAGCAGATCTAAAAAACAAATAGCAAGTGCAGCATTACCAGACTTCATTTGTTATTGTATGCAAATAATATAGAACTTCTTAATATTGTACTGGGAAATGTAGGTGGCCAAAGGAAAACTGAAATGAAAAGTAAAATTAGTTAGTTAGGGGACAAGTGCCATCACCATAGGATAGTTAGTAAATAATATTTGCAACCACCTGCAAGACACTTCCTAAGAAACAAAACCATATACAGCACAATGTTATGCCTTAATAACTTCAGTGCTTTTTGAATGTTCTTGCTTTTCATTCCAGCTCCTCTTCCCTGTCTGGCTTTCCTCATGCGAGTACTTTACAGACTTAAGAAACGTATCTTTGCGACATGCTGTACAACAAGGGCTTTGCAGAAAAAGAAGTGGGACAGCCAGTAACTGAATGATTGCTCATGTCCACAGGCAGTTTCTCTGGCAGATGGTCAAGTCCTTTTCAGAGTCTGAACTACAAAGGTCTTCTACCTAGAAAGGGTCTTTTTAATATTTGTTTTCCATTTACACTGAAAACAAATTCACAGGTTTCCACTGGTAGCTCAGGGACATATCATGCAGGTTTTCAGTGCCACTGCCAAATTAAGTTATTGCTGGCATTCCCCCCGCCCCAGCCTTTCTGCATCACTTCCGCATGCTGGTGTATAGCTCTGTGTGGGTCATACAAAGTGCAGGTAATTACTTCAGTTAGCAAAAATCCAGTGGAGAATAGTTAATTTTAATCAAATTGAGCTGCTGATCCACTTTACTGTGTCACAAACAGCTACAGCAGCACTGAGGTGCTATGGAAGCAAGTGATTCGGGGCGGCACCATTGCACGTCAAACCATGGGTTTAGTTACTATAGTCGGTGCATCTATTGCACTTTGTGTCCATCCTTATTTAAGTAGATACTTATTATATAAGTGTGTACTTACAGAAATAGATCACTTCTAGATGTTATCAACAGGATGTAACGTTCACTGCCTTTCTTGGGGCTTGAGAAAGGACATCAGTGGTTTCTCTTGTAGCAACAATTTACAAGATGGCATGGCTGTGGAGAATAATTTCATTCTCTTGAGAGCAGCAACAGTAATGCAATGGGTGCTGGAGTGAAAGCCGAGGTTTTCTGGTCCTCCTTAAGAAAGCATGTAGAGTTCCTGACTCCAAAGGAGAACAGAGTGCAGATGAGAGGCTCCTCTTCCTCTTCACAGCTTGCCTGAAATGGCTCAGGCTTTAAACCTTTACTTCAGTTGGCTGAAGTGAGGCAAGCCTTACGTACTATGTAAGGGGGGCCCTTATACATCAATGTTTAAAAAAAAGAAGGCCACATTTAAAATTTATTTTCCTTTTTCACACTAAAATGCATTGTAAATATGAGTGCCTGTTAGATGATCCAAAACTTTTCCTTTCCTGAAGAACATACCCTCTGTACATCTGAAATTGTTTGCCACTCTCCTCTCAGTTCATGGATTAAGTTACTGTGCAAGTCCTAACTCAAAGTTGTACAGTATTCCAAGAAAAGGTTTGCTTTTTATTGTTACACTAGTAACCATATACATCAATCATTTTTTTCCACTGTTTTTCTGTGCAGTCCATGTACTTCTATGTTCTTAATTAAAAAATAATGTAGGATTTATTAGCTATGTTTTTAGTATACTGGGCCAAATTCCCAGTTCATTATTGCTTGATGAAATAATAATAAAGTTAAAATGTGTTAGATTATTTTAGCTATTAATTTATTTCTGTTATTAATTTAACTTTTACACACATATATACAGTTTATCATAATCTTAGCATAATTACAGAGCAAAGCAGATGGGATATTGTAAATTGAGCTAATTTTAGGGTCCTCCAGTCCAGTGTAATAGTTTCTCTCCTGCCAGACAACCAAACCAGGAAGAACAGATTAACTCCTTTATTTAGGACCCATCCTCTGACACGACCAAAAAACGAACGATCCTTCTTGGAGCAAAGCTTTATCCTGAAAAGTGGTAGACACTTATCTTAGTCCAGCAGCTAAGTGTCTTAAGACTTTGATGAATGAGGGCAGAGCTCTCAGCACCTGGCAGGAGGGAGTTCACAGTGAGGCAGCCTCTGCAGGAGATGGGATCACTCCTCTTAGAAATGAGCAGCCTGCTACAATAGGTGGTTCAGTTAACAGCGGAAAAAAAATGCTGAATATAAAGGCAGATTTAAAGTCTTCACTTCATGCAGAGTCTTTTTCATATATATTGAATTAAATCTATGGTGCGCAGGAATCTGGATCGCCAGTTGAGAGAAATTATTTTGAGATATCAAACAAATTTTTAGAAGCCACAGGGAAGGCTCATCATGCTACAAATTGGTATGAATGTCACCTATAGGTGTAAAGGAGAAGATTCAGAAGCTAAACCTTGCAGTGGCTGTACCTTAACCCCAAATGAAATACTAGACCTATTACAGAGTTCGGGGTGGGAAGGGAAAGGGAGGACTGAGAGCCACTGCAAGGCTGGCAAGAGCTGTAGAGTGTTCAGGTCTGATTAAGACAACTGCTAACAACTTTAGGACATAAATAATACCTACCATGCCAAAGCCAGTATGGAGGTTAATACCCATCATCAGAAATAAATAATAAAGAAGAAATGTGAGATTTACAGTTGTAGCGTGGAATCTATGGACAAGATAAAGGATATATACTTCATTCATAGTGTTCTTCATATATAAAACATGACATAGCTTCTTAAAAATACATTACAGTAGGTTCCATGAAAAAAAACATGGCTGAGGGAAACAAATTAGAAAGTGAAGCCATAGCTGAGATAATGCTCCCATTTTACTTCTTTTAAACTTCAAAATTAAATTCTAGTATGAACTGTCTCAGGATAGCTTGATCACAAACCCCTTTACTTTCTTTAGAAATCCAGGACTGAACACAAAAAGTGCTTCCCAGTTATTAAAGAAAGTGGGTCACTGGTATCTGCATTCAGATACATTCAAATAATGTGGCTTTTTAAACTTTAAACATGTCTCATTGTATATAACCCTCAGTAAGGAATGTGCACTTCGGTGCATATGAAAATATTGGTTGAGACACCAAGATGTTTGATATACTGCACATGCGTCATTCATTAATTTTCCCTGACAATTTATATGCATAGCTGTTGGGTTATCCAAATATAAACTTGCACATACCCTGAGAGCTTGGAAGGTTCACACCCTTTTTAAATGCAGGCAACCTTTCTTTGTCGTGAATTCCCATTAGGCCTCTATAGTGCACTTGCCAGAAGGCTGAAGCTCAGCAGGTGTGGTCTTTCTGGAAATTTTTCCCAGTGGAAGTTTAATGGGAACCTCTCACACATATAAAAATATAATACTCACACAAATGTTTGCTGGATCAGGAACTCAGTTTTAAAACTCAGGGGGGCGGGGACTATGTATTTTAGTATACACTAGCATATCCTGACTCTAGATCAGGGTTCTACATGCCACAGAAAATTAAATAATAACTGAATAGTCATTAAAATAGTCCCTATGAAAGCTGCTAAATCATTTCAAGGGACAGTTCTAGAAAAGCCCTAGCTTCATTCTGGAAACTAAAAGATATTCAGGGTGCTGAGCACTTCGCATCATGGGCACTTATTTACTCAGTATAATGTTTCACAAAACGGAAGTAAAAAAGTGCAGCTACATGTTTCCAGATAGGTGACGTGAAGATCATTCACTTGGTCTTTACAAAATAGTTTGGAGATTAAATGTTGTGCAAAGGCTACGTGTTACTAAAGCATGCACTCTCATTGCATCTTTGCACTGTCATGCTCATTAGGACACAGTAATTATAGTGGTGCTCTTCTGAGATGGAGATTACGTTTCTGGCAGCTTCTGTTCCTGACCCAACCATAAAATGTCCGTATAGCTAAAGCTGAACATATCAACATCTGGCCTGAGAGCAACCACTTTATATCATTTGAATTGATATATTATTTAAAAAGAAGTCAAGATCTCATAATACAGGAAAGTTACCCTCCCCCTTTCAGCTGAACAGTTTGTTCAAAGCCCCAAGTCTGGAGTCACTGCTGATTCTTAGAACAAACAATTCGTTTGGGGATCCAGGTCTAAAATGCACACTGGATTCTGACTCAGTTGGAATAAATATATTTCTAGCAGGAAAGAAGTCAAATTAGCTCAGTTTTGAGGCACACATGATCAGAGAAGACAAAACAAGTATGTAGTATAACTTCATTACAAGGAAAAATCTATAGTCAGTTACAAGAATAAGAATTGCAGAGAAAGATGCTGCCTACTCAGTTACCTGGTTTATGGATGCACTGCATGGACCATGACCTCCTGCCTTCTGCAAAACTCCTTTCCAGTCCACCTAAATTTCACAAGTTAATGTTGTATCTACATCACACTGAAAAAAAAAAAAAAAATCTGGGGACTCTTGCACTGGAAATAATTAATTATTTTTTTAAAATTAACAGTTATTCTGGTAACAAAAGGAAAAAAAACTCACTACCTTTAAGTGCCCATTTTAGGAGGCAAGATCTGTCACCTTATGATGGAGAAACACTATTTCATGTGATAAAGAATACTGACATTTCTCTTTAACATATGTTAATAGTACCACCTATATCCCTTTTTGGTTTCCTCCAGATCCACCACCGGGAGTCTGCATTACCAAGGATAACTACATACTAAACCTTATACCCGCAGCACCTCAGCTACACTGTGATTTCTGACGACATAGCCCACATTTATTGTGCCACAGTAACTGGACTTGCTTTGGGACTGGTCTGCATTCAAGTCTGTTGCTGCTCCTCATCCTTCATGAGATGTATTTGAAGGTATTTGTCAAGACCCTCCATGTTCAGTTTTCTATTTGCTTTTTTTCAATTTCCACTAAGGTATAAACTAGTAAATGGTTGTGATCTATTCCCGCTCATAAATTTATGGTGGAATAAGCACCTAGTAAGACCACAACATACAGGGCTTGAAAATGATAACTATTTCTTCATGACACGCTGGATAGTCGCAGTAAATTCATAACTGCCCCTCCATAGACCAGTGGTTGTAATGCAACAGATTTAGCATAATACCGTAGGATCACTGTTACTCTGACTTTAAACAACTTGTTGATTCAGGAGTGTCTGAGCAGCTGATTAGTGCAGAGGTAAGTTGCCACTGTGTTCCAAAGTATAACTATGTGCAAACTGTATACAGCTCCTGCAATCCTGACTAGTGTTGGCCAATCAACCATTAAAACAGTTGCGGCAATGGAGGTTTTGTGGTTTGACCAAAGACTATGGGCATCAGAAATAGGACAAGGTCTGGCTTTTAGAGAATGGGAAGCTGAGACTTTGTAGGGAACAAAGATAATACTTGTACCCATAGTTCAGTTACCACAAATAATGTCACCTGCAGCATTTGTTCACCATCAGAGCAAGTTCATGAGAACCATTCCAAGAACTACAGAAAAGATGCATGATATCAGGACAAGCCAAAAGTCTTGTGTTTTCTGACTCATGAAACTACGTCCTTATGTCAGGGAGCCTGGCAAAAGAAAGTCTGACTGTCTGCTTACAACTGCAGGAGGGAGGTGGAGTGAGATGCAGTTTCAAAAATCCTTGCAATACCAAGTGAGTGGGTAATGAGTCGGCAGATTATATTTAATCCAAGAATTACACACACACACTGGATTACTCTAATTTACTTAAGACCACTTAAGAAAGAGGCCACTGAGTCATTGTAGATAATTCTCTGAAAACTGGCACAGAATTTTAGAGGCAGTAAAAAAAGTGAATACAGTTTCAGAAACTGTTTATACACAGAAACTGAAAACGAAAGACAGACTGTGACTGTGATGTTGTATAAAGTCATACGTAGTACACTTGCATCTTGGACACTCTCTGCATTAGTGGTCATCTCAACTCCAAAGAGTTTTAGCAAAAACTACAAAAAGTATAGAGGGTGGGCTGAGGTATGAAATAAAGATTTAATTAGTTTAAGACTTCAGTTTGGAAAAGAAACTACTGCAGTTGGAGAAAACACAGTTCTCTGTATTTTGATTGTTGTGAAGAGTATATATAGGTAATGGTCATTTTGCATTTTTCATACTACAAAAAGTAGGGGTCATCCAACAAAATTATCAGATGAGAGCTGAGAACACACACCACCATAGATTTTGAAACAATACATTGTTAATTATGAAACACATCTCACCAGGCTATTGTATAAACCAAAGCATAGGGGTTCAAAAAAGAATCAGACAAAATCCATGCCTATTAAATGTAGTGGTCTGCTTGTAAACTCTGGCTTAGGAAGTCCCTATTCCCTGCAAGTTATTGCCATGAACTGAGAGGGGATGCCAAGGAATGCTATGTTCCTTATGATCTTTCCCAAAGAAACTGCTACCCATTCATTGCTCTTAAAACTAGGGTATTGTGATAGATGGCCCTTTAGTCAGACCAAGTATGACAACTCTCATAATTTACACTTGTACATTAGACAAGCTGCATGTAAGATTTTACTGCCCACAGAATAATGTGGATACTGATCACTGTGGTTCATGTTGTTGGTATGATTGTGGCACACTGAGCCCTACACCTATGCAAGGCTAATTACAAGTGTTTTTGCATGCTGTGGTTCTGTGGCTGTAGACCTGATATTACGGTCCCAGCTAGGGTGAGCTCAGGCAGTTAATCATGAAAAAGTGGTTTCTGTGCTCACGTTCTGGCAACACAGAGTGACGGAGGATAATAAGATTCTTTAATGTTAGCATATAATGGTGTGGGAGCTTAAAGGGTACTCTTAAAGGTACTCCATTTCGGCAGTACCTCTGCTGTTCTCTTTCCCCTAGCAGTGCCTTCCTGTTGAGGCATGTTGCAGCACAAACTGCATGGGCTATGTAGAGGTGGGATTTGCTGAAAATAAATCACATTCTGTTTTTAATGGAGATTTAGAGGTTTTGGGTAATGACATATGGGAAATACATGGTGAGAACTTAAAGAGTTATGAGGACCGTACAAGCAGTAATGGTAGGATAGAGTAACAAGTAGTGGTATGTAGCTTTATTTAGACATATGGTTCTCTCCTGATAGGATTAAACCATTTTAGGGATTTTGAAAATTTTTTTTTTTATTTTACATAAACACTCTTAAACATGTTATGAGTAATGTTTTTCTTCAGGAAATCTCTTCTGGCTTCTTACAAGCATGAATCAATAAAATAGCTCACAAACTTAAGCAAGAAGACATCTGATTATTTGCCAGGTAAGATATCTAGTGCTATATAGCGATGTTTTCACCAATCAACTCCATGCACTCTACCTAGAATTTCCCATTTACTCATATTTCTCCCTAGAGCTTGTTTGTAGCCCAAGTTTATTTAATTTTGAGTAACGTTTCCTGAAATAAATAAACTGTGCCCTTCAACTGTCCTTTGCAGTTAATTATGTTAACTGGGACAGCTATTCTTTGGACATTTTATAAAACACTGAAACTCTCATCTGAACTAGGCCACTAACTAATTGCTATGCACAGGCAACAACACCACATTATTTCTGAAACCCTGTCATCATTGTCCTGTAACTGAAAATCCACAGTAATGGTGAATTATCTTGCGCATGACCACTTTAAATCAGAAAATTTGCTGCTTAAACAAAGTCTGTTATTTCCTTTCATTGGCATGACAGAAAATAATATTAGACATTTTTACAAATTAAGTTTCATAAGAAATAATCTTAACATTTTAAAAGGACATAATGCTATTTGGAAAATATTATCAAAACTCAAAATGACCAGGTTAGTTCATCTTCAAAATATTGTCTTAGAAATAGAGCATCCTTTTGGATTTTTGGTATGGCAAGTTATTGTTATCTGTGTAGGAATACAGCTTTTTTTATCTTTGTTAGACACCTGTTAGCTCCATATTAAGAATTTAGGGTATGCATAACCACTGCATAAAAGCTATAGTAATCCAGACCTCTGAGGGCCTCTATAGAGCTGTATAGAATGGTTCTTTGGATGACAAGGAGAACAGATCTATCAGTGAATAAATTCATGGGACATTGACTGCTACTACCTGAGTAATCACAAGGTTGAGAACAACCTTAAAAGTGGTTGGAGAGAAATGCTCTTCTTTATCCTCTAGTGAAGTGTGAACTGAAAAGAATCATCTCTGGGGACTACTCACGAGCCCTTACTCAAGTTTTATCTTTTTCTAAGCTTGGTAAAATGATAAACAATATTATTTTTCCCTTATGTTTTGTACTCATGCTGAAGCTCTCTAGGCCTTTTACAGATATTTACAAACCAGGCATCATAGCCATTGATGCCCATGATTCCTTGCACCTAGTCTACACACTCCTGTTAAAGCAGAGTGGTAGCAATTCATTATCTCAAAAACTTTTGCCTCATTCTTCTTCCCTGCTGATGTAGCTGGTTTAAACTTTTAATTGGTCTTGTCTAAATGATTTGTATATAAAAAAACCTAAGCACGGCTGGAATCTCATGCGCTAACCTCCTGTGCTTTGGCAAGTGAACTGCATGTAATGGACCCCACACAGTTTCCTTCACATAAGGAAGGGTTTCTGATGAACTAGGAATTGTGCTTGAGCTTCTGCCAACATTTTTGTCAGAAGGTTTGTTTTTAACATTGCTAATGATTTGGAAAACAAAATGGAGTCTGTGGGACAATCTCCAAAATATTTATGGTAATTAGCATGTGGAAAAGAAAAAGCCCTTCACAGGCTCCCCAAATCATCTGCCCTTGTATAGGAGAGGAAGTAGTTAAAAGAGGAAAATTTCTGAGCATGCTTTGTCAGTTGCTAAACCATTAAAATTACTGTGCCAGACATAACCATGGTGCAAGTGGAAGCAAACAATGGAAATGCACTCACTAATACTATTCCAAAATTATCTTAAAGGTGCTGAAGTTGTTTGGAATTGTGTCCGTAATTGGCAAAGCTGAAAGAATGTACCCCATTTTTATAAACAATGGAAGGAGTCTCACAGAGTTACCACTCTTATTGCTGGAACATCCATCTGATACAGTAATTTAAATAAAAATGCTGTTTGGGGCCTTATTCTAAATCCTATTATTCCTAGCAAGACAGTGAACTCCCATATTAAGATAAAAATCATACCATAGAGTCATAGTAATTTCATTTTGGCATTGAATAATTCTCAGCTCCAAATTCATTGTTAGCACAACTAAAATGAAGCCAAGAAAAATTTGTTCCAGGACACTTAATGAAATAGTCAAAAAAATTTTAATTCTAGTAATCTGAAACATTCTTCCACATATTATCTGTAAAATATCTGAGATGGAAATATGTGTGCACATCTAAATTTCTAAAACTATGTGTAGTCTTAAATGAAGGCATTTGCATTAGTGATGAAAACATAGCACTATCAAGATTTCCTGTCTTTCAGATAAGCAGGCTTGGGAATCTAGAAATATTTTACATTCCTCATCACCAGCCAATTCAGGAAATTAATTTAAAAAGGATATTTCAAGAAAGATTTGCTTCAAGCGTTTTGTATAGTTTGAAGTGAAAGGATTTTCCATGCTTTTATGTAGGTCATTTACATCACTCCAGAGTGTCTCTATATACAAAATAGAAGCATTTTAGATCAGCTTTGCACATCTATTACTGCTCACATTAGATCTGTTCTTGGGTGATTAAGTGACAACTAAAGCAGTGAACAGTTAGGCCTCTACCGTTTGAATTATTCTCTTTTATTTTTTGTAGAAATGGGAAAATTCTTAGGAATCTCTGCAGTATTTGGACACATATTGAAAAAAGATTGGATGCTTACTTTGAGCATTATTTAATCTCATTAAATCATAAATCGGGCCAGAATACCTTCTGAGAACATGCTGCCCTGAAGCATATCTATTTTATTTGCCTTGTGCTGGTGTTGTGGTTTAACCCCAGCTGGCAACTCAGCACCACACAGCCTCCCTCATCCCAGTGGGAGGAGGAAGAGAATCAGAAGGGTAAAAGTGAGAAAACTCATGGGTTGAGATAAAGACAGTTTAACAGGGAAAGTAAAAGCCACACACGCAAGCAAAGCAAAGCAAGGAATTCATTCACTACTTCCCATTGGCAGGCAGGTGTTCAGCCATCCCCAGGAAAGCAGGGCTCCATCACGAGTAACCGTTACTTGGGAAGACAAACACCACCACTCCGAACGTTCCCCCCCTTCCTTCTTCTTCCCTCAGCTTTATATGCTGAGCATGACGTCATATGGTGTGGGATATCCCTTTGGTCAGTTGGGGTCAGCTGTCCCAGCCGTGTCCCCTCCCAACTTCTTGTGCACCCCCAGCCTACTCGCTGGTGGGGTGGGGTGAGAAGCAGAAAAGGCCTTGACTCTGTGTAAGCACTGCTCAGCAGTAACGAAAACATCCCTGTATTATCAACACTGTTTTCAGCACAAATCCAAAACATGGCCCCATACAAGCTGCTGTGAAGAAAATTAACTCTATCCCAGCAAAAAACATCACATTCTCAACCCCTTATTCCACACCATTTATGTCATGCTCAGGTCTCACACTATTCAATATATCCTCATTAACCATGACCACCCTTCCTATTCTTTGATACAGTACACAGGTATCATTCCCTTAGTCTATGGACCACCCCTGTAAAACATCTTTAAAATGTCCACAAATGTCCACTCAGTTTGTTTAGTCCATGACTTTGGGCTCCATCTCTTATGGTAGTCACTCAGGACAGGAGAGGTGGTGTGTTGCGTGGAGTTATTGGGCACCAAAGCCAGCTCAGCTCAGGTCGCTGCTGCACTTGCACTGCTTCTTGTAAGGCTTGTCCTCCACTCATTCAGGTGGTTCCTGCTATAGTAATTCCTATAACATGCAACTCAAATCATCGGTTACAACAATTTAAAGGTATTTCCATTACAGTCTCCATCCCTGGTCCCTTTGGGACACGTTACAGGGTTTAACATTGCAATGAACTCCTCTCCTTGCTCCTAGCTTGGCTAGCAACAAGGGGTCCCTGCTCTGTTGTGGGCTTATCCATGGCCTCACGCTTTGAGGTGCTCCAGCATGACCTCATGCACAGCCAATGATGCTTCAAGGTGTACCTGCTGCCTCATGGACTTATCCACAGCCACAGATGCTTCGAGATGTACCTTCTCCAGTGTGGACTTATCCTTGGGCCACAATCCCTTCAGAAATACATCTGCTGCAGCGCAGACATAACCACGGCCACAGACGCTTCGAGACGTACCTGCTCTGGCATGGGCCTATCCACATCCACAGATGCTTTGGGGTGTCCTGCTCCCACGTGGACTCACCCACAGGTCACAGTCCCTTTGACTCGAGTTCACATTGGAGTTCCAGCCTGTCCAGTACAGCAGCACAGAAACAGCAGCGATGCCCTGGCCATCTGCCAGCCCAGGCGCATGGCCACTGCTGTTATCAAAACGTTCCCAGGCACAGCAGAGTAACGTGATAAGCAGTACAGCAGTACAGCAAGCAATGAAAGCAATAAGCAGCCACTAATGAGCACTAGACTCTAATATACAGTAAGGCAAGCAAGCCCCATGGTAAGCACAGGAGCCTGTCAATTAATAGCTAAACAGCAATAAAAGCTATAAATTCAATCTGGCACATTCCAATCAAATCTGTCATTATCTTGAGCCCTTTGTACCCCACGTTGGGCTCCAAAAGGACTGTCGTGGCTTAACCCCAGCCGGCAACTCAGCACCACACAGCCAATCGCTCACTCCCCCCCGGTGGGATGGGGGAGAGAATCGGAAGGGTAAAAGTGAGAAAACTCATGGGTTGAGATAAAGACAGTTTAACAGGGAAAGTAAAAGCCACACACGCAAGCAAAGCAAAGCAAGGAATTCATTCACTACTTCCCATTGGCAGGCAGGTGTTCAGCCATCCCCAGGAAAGCAGGGCTCCATCACGAGTAACCGTTACTTGGGAAGACAAACACCACCACTCCGAACGTTCCCCCCCTTCCTTCTTCTTCCCTCAGCTTTATATGCTGAGCATGACGTCATATGGTGTGGGATATCCCTTTGGTCAGTTGGGGTCAGCTGTCCCAGCCGTGTCCCCTCCCAACTTCTTGTGCACCCCCAGCCTACTCGCTGGTGGGGTGGGGTGAGAAGCAGAAAAGGCCTTGACTCTGTGTAAGCACTGCTCAGCAGTAACGAAAACATCCCTGTATTATCAACACTGTTTTCAGCACAAATCCAAAACATGGCCCCATACTAGCTGCTGTGAAGAAAATTAACTCTATCCCAGTAAAACCCAGCACAGCTAGATTTACTATAATAAGAAGGACGTGGTCTCCAAGTCAAAACAGTAACACTGGGATGTGGGAGAATTCGATTCCCGTTCTACCCCAGGCATACTGTGCAGCGCAAATGAATGGCTACATAGGCATGCAACTATCTCTGCGTGTCTTTCTCCCTGCTTTACAGTGATCTTGAGAGCTGATGGAAGTTGCTAATCGTACCATGTACATATGGATATTCTCTCACAGTGCTTCAACATATCCAACAACATGTGTTGGCCAGGTACGGCTTTTTTCCTGCAACACCTGGACTATGCAAAGTCAACTAATAAAAATTGCAACAGGCATTTTTACCATTTTATTATTTTTATATATATTTTATGTATATGTTATACCAAAATAATTTTAGTATTTTTATGAATCCGGTGTTGGATTCCAAAATTGTGGAGTCTTAAGATGTTAACCACCAGTTGTTGCAGTTAAACACTCTAATTAGATTTAAGGCATGTAGGATAAAATCCTTGCAAGAAAGGGGTAAACTGTATGGAGACAGTTCTTCTGGGTAAAAATCCCACTGGCCAAACAGATATATGTCTAAGCAGAAAAAGCGACAGAAATACAGGAGCAAGATCACAGAAATTTGGTGTATTTGTGAGGAGTAAAAGCCTTTTGTGGCTGTGAAGAAATTCCTGTAGAAATGCCTGCATGTTCACAGAATTTGTCATTCTCAGCAGTGTAGTACCCACAGAATCACATAACAGTCCAGGACGGAAAGGACGTCTGAAGGTCATCCGGCCCAACCTCCTGTTCAAAACAAGCCGAACTTCAAAGCCAGACTGGGTTGCTCAGGGCCTTGTCTTGTCAAGTTTTGAAAATCTCCAGGCATGAAACTCCTTGACCTCTCTAGGCAGCCTGTGCCAGTGCTCACCACCCTTCTGGTGGAAAATGTCGTCCTTAAGCCCAACTGGACGTTCTCCAGGTGCACCTTGCTACCGCCGCCTCTTGGTATTGCATTCCTCATCTGTGACAAGAGCCTGGCTCTGCCTTCTCAGTAACCATCCACCATGCTAGGGCATGGCAGGGGCTGGTAGGCCTGGGGGGTCCCCATGTGGGCTGGCATGGCAGTGTCTCACCAGCCAGGGCCCGTCCCACCACGCCCAGCGACGGAGGAGGGCAGGCTGGGGGCAGCCAGGGGCAGCCCTCCGTCCAGGTCCGCTGCGGTGCTGAGGCTGGTCTGAGGTCAGGCTGGGAACGTGGAGCAGGGTCAGGCCTGGCGAGGGTAACCAGGGTCAGATACAGCCCCGTGATCGCTGACTGCGTCCGTAGTGACGAGGCCAGCTGAGGCCAGGCTGGGAAGTCAGCCCGTGGGTGGTCAGGGTCCAGGCCAGCGGGGCCCATGGCCAGGCAGGGCAGGGCTGTGGGGAGCTGGCGACCGGCCCTGCTGTGCCACCGCTGGGGCAGGGACGAATGGCCCCAGGGGTCTGAGGTGGGGTCCTGGGCCATGGGCAGGGTTGGGGGAGCCCTGGGGCAGGGCAGGGACAGGCAGGGCTGGTGGTGACCTCGGGGTGCTGGCAGTTTCGGCATTTCAAAACTACCATTAGATTCCTCTCTTAACTTCAGGAATGTGTTATCTAGCTTAAAGTAAAATTAAAAAAAAATCCACCCAGCCAAAACCACCACCACCTTTGTTTTACAAACAACAGTTTTATATTGTAAAAAAATTATCAAAATTAAAATTAAACAATAACCTTGTACTGCTTGTGCCGTTTAATTTTTGCTTCTCCTTCAGCTTAACTAACTAAAAATATGCTTCCCAATGATCAAAAAATTAATTTAATTTTCAAATTATCATGCACAAGTCTGAATTGCTAACGCTACTGTAAAATGTTTACATAATAGAGACTTCAAAAATGCTTTGGTTCTATTTTTAAATCATTAAACAATTTGCCTTTTTTAAAGCTAACCTTGTGTCTCTGCCAAATTTGACTCGCCAACTCATTCAGCCTGCATCTCCGCAGGAAAGGACACGGGGTTATATTGGATCACAAACCCAGCATGAGTCAATGGTGTTGCACTATTGCAAAAAAAGCAAACAGTTTGCTGAGAAGTATAAAGGGAATTGTCATCCGTAAAACATGTGAAGTAAGGCTTGCAGTTGATTTAGGGCTGGCGAGGTCTTGGCTGGAGTACTGTAACCCGTAGTGAGCACCCGACAGTTACCATCAGTTGGCAATAGGTTGACTACAGACCTTGATGGGGTAAGTCAGACATGAAATACAAGTACCACCCTAAAAAAGTAGTTAATGTGATGCTTTCATTTGTCTTCTTCCAAGCTGGTAGCCCTGAAGGTAACCCTTCGCCAGTGCCACAGCAGGACTGCAGGATATGGAGATCCCAGACCCCACAGTGTTTCAAACAATGGTTTGAGAGGGTCCAAATCCTCTCGTCAGTCCCAGCCTGACACAGGAACATTTCCATTCTTAAATATTTAAACTGAGTCAGTCATCTTAATCAACTACTTCAGCAACAAGGAAATTTCTTCTTTCCTGCACTTATCTCTCCTTACTGTTGGCTTGCCAAAGCAGGTTGTGAAGTCTGATTTACTGGAGCTTTTTAACGCTAGGCTGAGATATGAAGGTCCACTAGATGACCAATGTTCCTTCTAGTCTTTTTTTCTAGGACTATTTCAAGTAGAGCTTTTCATATATCCATAGTACATCTGGGGAGATTTGAAAGACGCAAGAAGTTACCAGTAAGTTTCAAATTAATTCATTAAACTATAGAGTATGGGGGGGAGGGAACTGTAAGTATAGGTACTTATGAAAAATCTCAAGTAGGAGTCTTAAAAGTGCACCATATAGAAACAGAATTAGGTGCCTGCCAGAAGGGAAAAGCCACTGTATTGTCTGTCAGAAACACTTTAACAATATTTGGCACTCACTAATCATTTATTTGTATGTGGACTAACATTTGCGAAAATACCTGTATCAGATAACGCAGCCATAACAAAATAATTCTGCCATTTACAAAGGCTTTATGTATGTAACTATATATATTTATGTAACATATTTATTTATGTAACTTGTAACTATAGCTTTATGGTGCAATGCAGTCCTCTTTTGGAGGACCACCTCTGACTGCAGATATAAGTGCTGAATTTTATTCCTTTGACCCATTTTGAACTGGTTTTGCAGTTCCAGTATTGTGAGGTCCTGGATATGGTCACTTAAGAGTCACTCAAAAATTCACGTTGCTCAGAGATACTCTGCAAAGGTGATACCACTGCACGGCAACATTTGCAGGAGGTTATAAATACTAGCCAGGAAAGCAATCACTAGCAGCAGATCGGGACAAATAAATCCCTACTAATCCTGTCTAATGCTAAAACGTTGCAGGCCTCAAAACTTGTACAGGTGACAAGAGACACCGCTTTTTCTTCTTTGTTTCTTCTTTTGAGCTGAAAAGGTCTGTTGCCATTCTTACAACTCAGAGACAGATTTATCCTAACCAACAGTTATGATTTTGTTTTTATTAGTGTTTGAAAAATAACAAACAGAAATAAACTCTATTTTTAGGAAGACAAGGAGGAGTAAATTTGTACTTAAAACACAGTACTAAACTGGTTCTGAAGTCCAATTACATAAAAAAATAAATATATATCCAAATGGACTTCACCTGAATTAACTGTTTCATTACATTACCTTTTATAACTGGGGCGAGGTCAGTCAGGACAAGTCCGTAGCAGGGGTCAGGCCTCAGACCAGGTACCCATAGCGGTTGCAGTGACTTTTGGCATAAATCAAAGAGGGTTTTTTTATAGACAGCATTGCAACACTAAGATAAAAATTACATCAGTACACATTGCTCTCTCAGACAAAAATATCGCATTTAGGTTAACGTTCCATCAGAATAGTCTCCGGGTACCCACAAAGAAAGGAAAAAGGAGGTTTCTACATTGCTTTTTAGTTTTATCATGACTAACAAAAACCTGAAATGCCACCCTGATATCCCTGATACCTATTGAAGGTAAAATTCAGCACTTGGGTAGCTAGATACTCAGCTATCCGGACAAATCCAAGGAAGGCTGAATAATTGGTCACAAGGACTCCAGGTTCAAAGTTTGTTCAAAACTTTTTATTAACACTGCTTTCCATAATTCTTTCTGAGATGGCAGAGTGAGGGAGAGGTTTATTTACTGAATTTTCTGCTGACTTGCTAATCAAGTTTCCAGAAATATAGACTTGGAACCCTTCCAACTTTCCTTTGTTAATTAACGCCAAATGAACTTTTTGGAGCGACTTAACAGGAAATTCAGGAGAAGCCAGATTCTGTGGGAGCCTTTTTTTTTTTTATAAAATATGAGGTAGTAGAATGGATACAAGGCCTACAGATTAAATGGGAAGAGGTAAGTTTAAAAGAGCTACAAAATTTTGATCTGTTTGTTGCTGCTTGATAACAGATAGCAAAACCCTCTGTCCCTGAGTATTTCTGTAGCCACACATTTAAAGCTGTGTAATTTCTCCAGCAGGGTTACAGTATCCATTTGGAAATTATTTCTGCTTACATACATGAATTTAGAGGAATAAAGCCACAGTCACATAGTACACAACTGACTGTATGCAAACAATTTCAGAACATATTGCAAACAAATGTTAGGGATAGCGGTACAAATTAGCCGAACACCTGCTCTGCCCTAATACCCTCCATCCCGACCAGGTGTAACCCCAAACAGCACAGCTGAAACCAGCACACGGCTCTCCCCCCGCAACCCACAGCCAATTACATCAAACACGTGCTGCTCCTGACTGTACAAAGCTATGCAGCCCATCCCCTTCGGGAAAGGTTGGCTTTCAGAGTCATTTAATAGCAGAAGGAAAGGGAAACTTCACTGTTCAAGCGCCCAGGCCCTGCTGCTGCGTGCGGCCGAGTCCAGGGGATTCTGCTTGGGCGCAGGGTCCCACCCGAGACCCTGTGCCCGGGCCGGCGGGTCTGTGAGCTGTGTCACAACGTGATGCTTGTGAGCGTTAAGCGGCTGTGTTCCCTGCACCGGGTAACACCAGGTCCTGTATATAACCCCGCGTGATGAGGGAGAGCCGCTGCTGCGATTCCCCCTCAGCAGGTGATTAGAGACCAGCCTGTTTCTGACAGGCACAGAGCCACCCGGAGGGGCTCTGCGAGGCGGTAAAGGGAGAGCAGCCTCAGCCCCCTGCAAACGCCGGGCCCGGGGCGAGGTTGCGGCGGCCGGGGAGAGCCGGGGCGCACCGCCGGGGGCTTCCGGGCACAGGGAGGGCTGCGGACCCGCACCCCCGAGCACACGGCCAGGGACTCCCGGGTGCGGGGAGGGCCGCGGACCCGCACCCCGCCCGCCCCCCCTTCGCACCTGGGCGCCCGCCCGCCCGCCGGGGGTGCACGGAGCTGCCGGTGACTCAGCGGCGGCGGCGGCCGGTGACCCCCCCCCCTCCCCGGCGGCGGCGCCTTGCCGCGGCTCTGCCCCCTCCCTCCCGGCAGGATCATCCCACCCCGCCGGGCGGTCACCTCAGCAGGAGGAGCCGCCGCCACCGCCGCTTTGCCTCGGCTCCCGCAGCGACCTGACGGCAGTCAGCCTCGCCTCGCCTCGCCATGCAAGCAGGGAAGGCAGCCGAGAGCCGGGACGCCGGCCGGCCCTTGCAGGTCACCATGAAGAGGGGTTACGAGGTGCTCCGCGACCCCCACCTCAACAAGGTAGGGGCGGGCGGGGCAGGTGCGCCGCGGCGGCCCGGGTCGCTGGGAGCCCCCCTACCCTGGCCCCCCGCCCGCCGGCGGGGGACGGCGAAACCTGCCGCGGCTGGGCGCTGCCTGCGGAGCCGGAGCCGGGCCCGAGGCGGCGGGGGCGCCGGGCGACCTCTCGCCGCCGTCGCCACCTGTCGCGGCGCAGCGCCCGGGGAGGCGAGAGCCCAGCCCAGCCCGGCCCGGCCCGGCCCGGCCCCCGCGCAGCGGCCGCCGGGCCGGGGCCGCCGGTGGGGCGGCGGGCGCGGTGCTTCCTGCGGGCCGGGCAGCGCTTCCTCTTCCTTCGGGGCGGCGGCGGGCACCGCGGGCGGCACTGGGCGCCCGGCCGGCCCGCGCCCCGCCGGCCGCGGCCCCAGCCCCTCTGCGTCCTCCAGAGAAGAGGAGCAGCAGCAGCCTGGGGAGGATGCTGCCCAAGTTATGCCGCTCGGATGCGAATCCCCGCTGCCGTGTTTGTGTTTTCCCGGTACCCTCCTCCTTTTCCAGCCCTCTTTCCCACGGGTGCCCCACCTTGTTTCCTGTGGAAAAGGCATTTTATCACCATTATTCCCCTCGCAGCTGTAAAATTCAACTCTGGTTTCCCACCTGCTCCACATCAGTGAACGCAGTCAGCTTTTAAGAGATGCCATAGCACAGCAAAACCTTTTTATCGCCTCTCTAAGTTGCTTAAGAATGGTAATTCAGCTTGATAAAACTTTCTAAACATGCTAAATTAATCTGGCAAGAAAAAAAAAACAAGTAGGTAAGTGTTTGCACAGCTCTGATAAAGATGCAAAGTTCAAATAGTAAAATACTTTATTGGCATGACAGGCCCTGGATTTGCTGCCAAAATGAAAAATGAGTAAAGTCAAAGGTAGATGATAAACCATACCTAGTATATGAAGCCTTGGTTAAGTTCTTAGCCCTACTTTATTCTTGCGTATTGCTTTTAATGTTTAGCTCTGGTGCTCTGACTTGTACCTCTGCATTAGGAGCCATGTACAGTCATTTTACTTATTGCTGAGTTGTATAAATTGACAAAAACTGTGTCTCTAGTTTTACTGGATAGGTTGACTCATCAGTAAAAACTCCATATATTAGCGAGATGAATAGTGCTTTTATTAGTCTTGGTGCTTGACTACAAAGTTTCCTCAGAGGCTGTCTTATGTCTCTGCGTGTGCATGTAGGCCTGAGAAGGTCTCCTGAGGTCAGGTGAAAGGAAAACTAACCAAAATGTAAAACTCCCAAGAAGAAACCAATGAGAGGCCGTTGCACTTGGGATTGCTTTTAAGCAGCTGCAGTATTCATGGAAAAAGTCTGATTCAGAGTAACCAGGAAAGCCAACCAAACAAAAAATCGGACTTATTCTAAAATGTGTTGTATAAAGAGCACTTGGAGGCAAAGCAGGCTCATTGCTACCTTTTTCCCTCAAACATCATACATCTTGCCTCTGAACAGCACATTTGGAGGTGAGGTGCTAAAGAGGAAGGGTCTTGCTTGGTTTCCTGGCTTAGGCTCTACTCTTGCCTTCCTCCTCAGCCGTGGTATAGCATATACGTACTGTACAGCAGAGAAGCAAGGAAAAGTAGTTGGTCATTACCAGCCACATCTCCCCAGCTGATGCAGAGTTTGGTGTTAGAAAAGGTCAGCTGAAGTCTCTGGTCTTTGGTCTGGTGAAGAATGGGTCAGCCAGTTTTCTGACTGAGACAGGTGATTTTTAGTGGGTGTGGATGTATTACACCCTACTACATATATGTGTGTGTATATATATATACACACAAAACACATATACACACACACCCCCTAATATATATATGGGCAATAAAATCAGATATGTTGAGGCCTGCCAATGTGGTTGCCAGTTTGATAGCTTGTAGCCTGCCTGCATGCATGGGAGCTGGTACTCCCGGTTCCCTTCCTATTGCCAGGGCTGTTAAACAAGCATCAGATTGCAGAGAATTCAATTTGAAGTAGATAAAATATCTCCTTTAATGATTCTAAAGTACAGGAATTGTTTGCAGTTCTGCAGAAGTGCCAGAGCTTTCTGCTATCTCCTGGACCCTAAGAGCTGCAGTTCCTCGGTATCAGCACTGTCTTTTGGATATCGTGCCAGTTTTAAGAGTCCTATTTGCATACACTTGGCAAAAGTAGACTGTAAGTACTGAGTAGTGGTATCTAGCAGTGACTCATAGAAAAATAAGACAAATGATGTTTTCAGGGTCTCTTAAGCCAAGACAGCTGTCCTGTCAAGCAGGTAAGGCTGAAGTATGCTGCAATATGTGGAAGCCTGGGGCTTGTGTCCTCAAATAATGCATTCCTTTTCTCAGACAAATTGAAAGGAAAATTTTACAGGGAACCATTTATACTTTGCCATCTTTAAAAATAGGTGTAAGAAGAAATAAGGAGCTAGATTTCTTTTCCTTTTTTTTTTTTTATTAAATACCTATCTCTATTTAGTGCCCCACTCATCCAACAATGAAGCTGGATTTCTGCACACTCACTGCATACATTGATTTTTATACTTAACCTTGATGGCTGGTGAGAGGGGAGAGAAAGGGCTGTGGGAATGCCAAGGTAAACACCCAAATTTCTTCTTTTCCACTTGCCTTGTACTTCTACCTGGACAGCCAAATTTCCAGAACGTACTAAGCACTGAAGTATGTTGAAGCCCTAGGCAATGCCATTCTTAAATCTTTTATGTTTTACTTTGTAAGTAATTCACAAACATGTACAAACTTCACTGAGGAAAAGCTTAATTAAAATGTTTGGTGGTTCTGTGTGGTATTTTTTCCACGCTGGGGCATTTTGCCTACATATGAAACCATCGCTGCTTTTACAAGGTCACTGAGTGGTTTGTCCCATCTCAGCAGCAGTGATGCATCAAAAATCATGAGGAACAGCGGGTTGTAACACGCTGCGTTTAATTACTTGAGGATGCGTGTCCAAGTCTATGGACAATAATCATGATTCAGTTTATTGTCTGAGATTTTAGGTCCATAGTGTTTAAAAGTATATTTAGAACTTTTTTGATAATTGTCTTTTTTTTTCCCTCAGGCAACTAACACATTGTAAATAGCAATGACAAGGAAAACGAACACCATTTCACTTCTTTTCACTGAAATAGATTACATTAGAAACCTTTGGCTGGAAGGTGTATGCTCTTTAAGCTGATGAGTTACAGAAGTGTGAAAGTGATTTGTTCTACTACTATAAATCTCATTTACGCTTTCTTCAATGTAAGAGTTAGCAATTTTAAAGCACACAAATCATTTAACGCTAAACTTTCATCTCATCTTTAATTTTTTTATCTTTTAATATTGTTTAAACAAATCATAGTTTCCTATAAGCTGCTTGTTTTCAGAATCTCGATGAGAAGATATGCAAACGCATATTTCAATACCAAACTTTTCTACTAGCCTGTATTAGTTGCCAAGTCTAAACACTTCCCTGATTGAGGAAACTGCTCAAAAGCCACTGCTTTTCCAGGCTGCTTTCATATTCTTGCAGAGCGATTCAGTGAGTGGGAAATAAGTGATGCTATTAAATCTAAGTGCTGGAGGGCTCTCTCCCCTCCCCAGCTGCTTAATTTTAGCCTCTGTCCCCTGACTGACTGCTATCATCATTGCCGAGTGTACTGCACTTGTAAACTGTTGGTTCTTTTTTCTTTCCCTTTATTCAAGTTGCACTAAAGCACTGGAGAATTTCAGAACAGACTGTCTGATGGGGCTGCTGGATATCCGAGAGCTCCCAATCTCAATCCCACCTGCAATGGCATTGCTATTTTATCCTTACCACCTCCTCTATGTGATGCCCCTGGATCTTAGTAGGTTCTCAACTAAGCAATGACATTAGTTGTTGACTGGAGATGGCTGTCAGTCCATTGACTCACTATGGGATTTACTATACAAGAATCATACTGGAACAGACCAAAGGTCCCTTTATCCCAATGTCTTATTTCTGACAGTGGCCAAACTGGATCCCTCAGGAGGAGTGAAAGAGCGAAAGATGCTTCTAGTGATGCTTTCTCAGAATAATCAGTTCCAGGCTGAGGGAATGAGCAGATTATTAGGGGATTATTAAGATATGAATGCTTGTCTTTCCTATCAGATTACACATGCGATGTGTACTAATTTACTAAAAAGCAATTGTAAACTTTTTTTTTTCATTCAAGTGAAATCATTATCTGAGCGAGAGAGAAGCACGGGCTTCCCATTTTGCTCTTACATTTCAGACAGTGGGAGGAGAATGCTTGTGAAATACAGATATATTTTGTTCTGTATACAGCTAGTTGCTTCACTAAAATCAAATCTGATTTTGAGAAAGTATAATCGTGTGATTGGTGTGGGTGACATATAAAAAAGGTCTTACGACTTCGACATTTGTTGGTGACCCTGTAATAGGCCTCAGAAGACCTCAGTAAAAAATCAGAAGCATTCCAGTGAGATTTTCTCTATCTGATGGGTAAAAGAGAAGAAACATTTAAGAAGCTCCTCTAAATAAATCTATTCCTGTATCAAATACTAAGCAGTAGAAGTCTTTTTTCCTTCCATTGGTAATGTTCATATTTTCACATCTTAAACTTGTGTGTACTTTGGCTGGGTCCTCTGGAGTGGCCAGTGCTCACTGAGTGTTGCTTTTGTCTTAGCTATAGATAGATATTCTGGGAAGAAAACTGATGAAGCTGGGGAAGGAGGAGGAAAACACTCCTTAAAATGGCATGTTAGAAGTACCTATATTAATTTGTAAAATAGGTTTTCTGGAGGTTACTTGATATATTAAGGGATGCTTTCGTATTAATTGGTAGTAGGTATGATAGCGTCTTTTAGATTGGAAAATGGTCAGCTCCATGTGAAAGTAAAGGTATAATTTGAGGAAATTTTTTTGGAGTGTAGTTGCTGATCACTCTCACTGTCTTCTACTTCCTTTTTTCCCATAAACTTTTTGCCCTTTACAACTTTGTATTTTTGAACAGTAATGTTTCCTGGTTCTTATCCCCATCAAATCACCTAGCAGAGCAGTTCTGATCTTGACAGGGATAAGCACGTGCTATTTTTCTGGTCTTTGACAAGAGTAAATGGTATAGTGGTTGTGCCAGCACAAAAAGCAAATCAATCCGGTCTTTGTCTGAAACCTTTTAGAGAGAACTTGCATTGATTTTGCCTGTGTGTTTGGCGAGCATTGCATTTTTGATCTATTACTGGGGTCTCCAACACTGGAGATGCCATTCTGTGGAACAGCAACCTAAAATAGAAGGTTCTTCAAGCGTGAGGTTGGTTCGTACCAGAGCTGTTTGCTCTTTAACAATCAGGACCATAAGTTGCAGACTGGCAGAACTGCAGCTACCTTGTACGCTTGGGTTTTGGGCAAGGGCATGAGCTCAGCAGTGGCTCACCGGTGGGCACCACAGGGCTGGGTGAGGAGGTTCTCACATTGCCGGTGTATTCTTCCTTCTTGAAATCACCTTCTTGAGGTGTGAGGGAGAAGTTGTGATACAGGATGTTTTTTGTATGAGTGCTTTTGTTTACAGTATGTGTGAAGGGGCTTTAAAAATTAATTCCATGCTTTTTTCCACCTTTCTTACTTTGAGGCAGGTTTGTCCCGCATACTATTAATAAGGAAAAAGTCTTGGGAAAAGGACAAAGTATTTCAGTCAGCTTATTTTACCACCGTCTTCTGTTTTATGTATACAGCTTGCAGTGTTCATTGCCTCCTACTACTTTATTCCTGATCTAGTAGGTAAGTTGCTGCGGTTGGTGTTATATTCTTTTCTTCCTGTTGGCCTCCAGTTCTTTGCTTGCAGTTATGAAAAAGAGTGCTGAGACAGCGAGTTGGGAACAAAGTTCTGTGACTTGAATTAAAAGCAAATAAAATGAAGGAGAAGTAGTTACGTAGTAAGCTATATAGCAGTAATAGCAACTGGACAGTGGTATGAGTTGTCACAAGAAGCTGAAACCTAGAACCGTTTTGCTGTGAAGCTGTTTCAGGCATTAAAAACACTTTTCAGTTCTGTAATTTTCTTGTGAACTTTAGTAATTGAACACAAAGTTGACCTTTTTTCTTTAGACTGAGGAATCCTATGCCCAATGGTTATAAATGCTACTTGAACAGAAACATTAATCCTGGCCCAGAGCACCTTGCAAACAGGATTTGTGTATTTAGAACAGGTTAAATCTGCTTTTCTACACTAGGTTTTATAGACGTGCTGGCCACAGAACTTGGGTGCTGCTTTTTTAATCTTATTGATGGATGCTGACAATAAGTAGGATAAGAGCTCGCTGAGAAATTGTACTTCTGTCGAGGTAAAATAAACTCCAGAGAATATTTGTGCTTTCTGCAGAGAGCATATCTCAGAGTACAGAAGTTCTTATTTTGCATTCTTTGCTTCGTACATCTAGTTCTGCTGAATTAGTCTCTTGTATCGAGCTGGCTCTGAAAAAGAAGTTGCGGCCGTAGCAGGCACAAGCTTCTCTCCTCCGGCCCTGCTTCCCTCTCTGTGAGGAGGAGGAAGTGAAATCTGTGTGACAGCAATGTTTCTTATTAACCCGTGACCCCAAGTTACAATGTGCCATCTTTGCTTTGTCATGCCTTTCCCTTTCCTTCCTTGCCTGCTCAGGTGAGCTGTGTATTCAGTGCATGACTTGCTCGTGACTGCTGTAGCCCAGGCCCGCAGGGGTTGATGAGGGGTTTCACGCCAAAGGTCTCATTGCACCAGGCTCTGATAGCTAAGTGGCCCACTGCCGTTGTGCTAAATACGTTACTGATGGAGATATGAAACAGAGTGTAGGTATCCTTCAATTAGTTTTTTCCAGTTTATATTAGAGAATTTTACAGTGGAGCAGCTGTTTTGAAGACGTGTCAAAAGCATCATTTGCTGGAGGACGTGATTCTGAGATTTCAGCCACAGTAGCAAGTGGTTTGTGCTCCCTGCAAATGTGAAGAGCTCTTGTGGGGTGTCCTTTGTGCTTCCCTGGCTGAAGGAACTGTATGGTGGTTGCCTGAGAGCTCTGTGGCCCATCGTGGCTGGAAGACTAGCATGGAAAGGGGGGAAAACCTTGTTGGGTTTGTGTGCCTGTGTAATTAGATGCACAGGGTAGTAGTCTCTTTGCTCCCATGTGCCTGAAACAAAGAAAGAAGATATTGTCTTCTGTTAGCATTAGTAGGACTGGGGCATTTAACATGTGCTGAAACCTCTAGTGGATTTTGTGGTGTTTTTTTTTTTCTTTTTTTTTTTTTTCCTTTAATCATAGAATCATAGAGTGGTTTGGGTTGGAAGGGACCTTAAATATCATCTAGTTCCAACCCCCCCTGCCATGGACGGCGACACCTTTCACTAGACCAGGTCACTCCAAGCCCCATCCAACCTGGCCTTGAACACTTCCAGGGATGGGGCATCCACAGCTTCTCTGGGCAGCCTCTTCCAGTGCCTCACCACCCTCACAGTAAAGAACTTATTCCTAATATCTAATCTATATCTGCCCTCTTTCAGTTTAAAGCCATTACCCCTTGTCCTATCACTGCATGCCCTTGTAAAAAATCCATCTCGAGCCTTCTTGTAGGCCCCCTTCAGGTACCGGAAGGCTGCAGTAAGGTGTCCCTGGAGCTTTCTCTTCTCCAGGCTGAGCAACCCCAACTCTTTCAGCCTGTCCTCATAGGAGAGGTGCTCCAGCCCACTGATCATCTTTGTGGCCCTCCTCTGGACTCGCTTCAGCAGGTCCATGTCCTTCTTATGTTGTGGGCCCCAGAGCTGGATGCAGAACTCCAGGTGCAGTCTCACGAGAGTGGAGTAGAGGGGCAGAATCACCTCCCCTGACCTGCTGGTCCCACTTCTATGCTTCTTTTGATGCAGCCCAGGATACGGTTGGTTTATAATTTTAATGATAATGTTGGACAGGGTGGGATGCTTTAAAAAAAAAAAAAAAAGAGCAGACCAATTCCATTTGCTGTGCACAGATGCAGTATCAGGAAGGACCTGCTACCTGTTAAGTGCCAGCTGGGGAGTAATGGCTGTCCATTCATCTTTATGCATTCATTGTCTTCATTCAGCACTGAGTTAAGCCTGTCCCACTGAAACAAGTACCTGTGGACTTCTGACCTGTAAGTGCCTATCAACAAGGCTTTAGTGCATGGAACTGAATTTGAAGAATTGTGTGTATTTTTCTTTGTGTGGTTGCTGTGATATCACAGTAGCACTGAGATGTTTCAAGCATCAATTAATTAGATCATAAATGGGTATAAATTAAGGATCCCTTGGCTTTAATGAATAGTGCTATATTTGATAACGTTGGTATACACACATGATCTTCTGTTAAAAAGATGGTGATTTGTGAACTTACTTTAAAAAGACTTTTCCAGTGAAGTTACCGAGGCCATCGTTGGAGGAAGGCTCAGTCTTACAGCTTCTGAGCATAAGGGATTGTCTGCCTTCAGTGGGAGGTTTTGTGAGATCCAAAGCTATTGTATAACTAGGAAAGGTGCCAGTTTTGGGAACACACACCCTGTGACCATCCACAGAGTTACCTTCTGTAGAAGTAGGTGCAGAGGCTATGTCTCTACTAGCACAAGCCAGATGTAACACCTGGCACCATGTGTGGGCGCGGGCCGGTGAGGTGCCACATCGCCGAGGCTCTGGCTGATGCTTCTAGGCCTCTTAATCTTCTCTGAATTTTTCTGACTCTCTCCTTTGCTATGAGTAAAAACAGCAATACAGTTTGACAGTAGTAAGCCATTAGTTAAGCTTTGTTTGAACATCATTCTCTTTCATGGAGGAGCTTTCTCTTTATTTTGTGCCAGGGCAGTGCAGGCCAGGCCCATGACTGGGAATAATTTTACAGTAATTATCTCCTTTGGCTGGTTTAACGCAACATCAAGGAGCTAAATCTGGTACAGGAAGAAGGCAATAAAATGTTGTAGGATTACCAATTTGTAATATATAGTAGCCAAAGTTTTGTACAGCAAAGCTGCAAACAAACTTGAAACAGTAGTCAGGTGTCTGCAAAACTGGGGTATGTGGGACTTGGAATAAACTTCCTAATGGACAAGTAGAAGTAGCAAGACTATGCATTAACTCCTCAGAGACCAGGCAAAGGCTTTGGTGCTTCCAGTGTTTTACCTGACATAGGAATTCAAATCTTTATTTAAAGATGCTGACAGTTTCTAGTCAGAGGTGGAGGATAAATTTGGCCTGACACTAGAATATTCTGCCTTATCATTCACGGAGAAGGGTACTGTGCACAGTCAGCAGCACTGCTTCCTAGCAGGGCTTGCAGACATGAAAAATCTACCTTACCCAATCGATATATTAAGACATGATATTTATTGTGGGTGTCCTATTCTCAATAAGTATGAAATGACTTGTGGTTCTGAAATTGCAACTGTGCCAGCTCTCTGTGGAACATGCTGTATGTCTGTTCATCTTCAAAAAAAATCAGTCATGGATGACGTCAAGCAACGTAGGGGAAACCATCTAATAGTTACTTTAAGAAAATGTCGAAATATAGTTGAATCGTTTTTGTTAATATTCACCCTGTGTAGCCCGCATAGATTGAACTTTCATGTCAGTCACTCTTTTCTTTACCTTCCCCTTTCTCCCCCTCAATAGCAATTTTATAAGTAGCATTATACCTTTAACTGAGAAGTAAATGATTGCTGTCAAGCATATTGAAACTCCATGAATTTACATTTTAGAAATATTTCAATTTTTTTTTCTAGAGCCACTAGTAGAATAATGATACCTTTTCAGAGAAGTAAGAAAATTGCTGTTGAGTTATAACGTGTTGGGTTATCATTTTGACTAATTTTAATGATTTCATGACATGTAGCAAGATAGTAGGAATTTTAAGACTGCCTCAAAGGATTGTCAGTATGATGCACATTACAGACACTCCAGGAGCTGGGGCTGCCATGATACATAGCCATGGGGAATCCAGGTTGGACCATAATCGCAAATAAGCTCATGACTTTTATGAGGATGATAAATTCATGTAGTGTGATATTAGTGAAAGGACTAAGGACCTGATCCTGATTCTGGTTTTAGTAGTGTAAGGTAAGAGTAAATTAATGGTAGAGGGGTGCAAGAGGGGAAGCTGCTGCAAAACTGGCATGAAATTAGCAATGGTGCATTAATGCTTTAAAAAAAACAAACCCCTTTGTCACTTGGAGAGTTTTGAGCGCCGTTAACCCCCACAGACTTCTTAACCTTGACTCCTAGCAGCCCATTTAGAAGGAAAGATTGAAATACTTGTTCAGTGTGCAAGATAAATGTTTTTGGCTAATGCAACATTTCTGAGACTAGTCTAATTTTATCTAAAATGATGAATATTATAGTAGCTCAGTTTTTGATTAATTAAGATGACTTTAAATAGTCCAAATCTTTGGGTGATTTCAGAGAAAAAAAAATGCTGTGGAGAAAGCTAAATGTGTTTCTGTTAAAAACAGATCTCTCAATTAATTTTGTGTAAGAATTATTTTATGCAGATTCCTCAGTATAGACTTTCTTTTAGGAGTTAATTAAAAAAACCCTGAATTGCATGCATAAGAAAACAAGTTTTGGTCTTATCAAAGCTTACGCTTTGCTAATATAACTTGTTGCATAATTCAGGAAGCAAAAATCCTGACTTAGAAGGAGGAGGTCACAGGGCACCCTGGAGGCAGTTCTTGCAGGCACTGTGTACTTTCTGTTGAAATCGGTGTCTGCAGTTTACTTAGATGCTGTTAGTGCCTATTTCTGTGTGAAACACAATGCTCCATGCGGGACTCGAGGTTGTTTACAATGTAGAGGAAGCAGAAGAAGTGTGGAGTAAACACTTTTTATATACATAAAGAATACATAACACAGAACTAAAAAGCATCATAATTCGCTTATGTTTTGAATATTTGTGGCTTTCAGCCAAAGATGTAGAAATATGTCAGGATGTGCTCGTGTGGTGTAAGCCAGAAAGCAATTTCATCACTGTTTTGCTTTTAAAATATAAACGAGGCATAGAGCAGCAATGCATTTTCATAGAATCATAGAGTGGTTTGGGTTGGAAGGGACCTTAAAGATCATCTAGTTCCAACCCTCCTGCCATGGGCAGGGACACCTTCCACTAGATCAGGTTGCTCCAAGCCCCATCCAACCTGGCCTTGAACACTTCCAGGGATGGGGCATCCACGCTTCTCTGGGCAACCTCTTCCAGTGTCTCACCACCCTCAGAGTGAAGAATTTCTTTGTCGTATCTAATCTATATCTGCCCTCTTTCAGTTTAAAGCCATTACCTCTTGTCCTATCACTACATGCCCTTGTAAAAAGTCGCTCTCCAGCTTTCTTGTAGGCCCCCTTCAGGTACTGGAAGGCTGCTATAAGGTCTCCCTGGAGCTCTCTCTTCTCCAGGCTGAGCAACCCCAACTCTGTCTTCATAGGAGAGCTGCTCCAGCCCACTGATTGTCTTTGTGGCCCTCTTCTGGACTTGCTCCAACAGGTCCATGTTCTTTATCATTGCATGTCTATGCTTAGGTTTTTTACTTACTTTATTATTCAAGTAGAAACTGTTACCTGTTTCCAGCTTAGAAAAACTGATTTTTTTTCTCTAATAACTGATTTTAATATTAAAACTAAAGTCACTGTTCTGCCTCTTCTTTTTGTGTATTCATAAAGTAAATATCCCTATAAGTGGTTTGAAAAATTACAAACATCTTTGGTTCAATGTAACTTTGCTTAAATAAACACAGTCTTCAGTCTTGAGTAAGTATTTTACATTCATCTGTCTTATTAATGAATTATGTGTATCTTTGGAACAGAGTAGGTGCTAAATGATTTTGGCATCCAGTTCAGATGGGATATGACAGTTTAGCTTTTTTCCTCTTGCCCCCCATGAGTGATACACTTTTAAGTTTGCTTTTGGCATGGAGATTGGATAGTACAGAATCACTGCTTTGCAAGAGAAGAACAAGAATTGTTATGAAATACATCATTCCCTTTTCCACAAAGGCAAAAATAATTTTGGCTTTTACTAATGACTTAAAAAAAAAATCTTTGCCTTAAATCTGTCCTGGAGATGAATGCAAAGTGGTAATTATGAAGCATGTTACAATATTTTCAGTACTAGCTTCTAGCTGACTTATTGGATTTCTTCCTCCAGATACCTGACTTTAGAAAGCAGATTTATGTGTGGAGGTGTAGTTACGAAAGAGGCAGTAAAGCCTCTTTACCTAAAAGTACAAAAGAGCTCAATAGTTACAGATAGAAGTCAGAATAGAAGAACACTGTATTGCTAAAGTAAAATGAATACCTGAGTCTGAAAAGTGCTTAATGTTGGTTTGATTTGGCTTGAATCTCTTCCAGTCCTGTATGATGTTTTTTTGGAGGGGCTGGACAGGAGCAGTGCACCTGAAGCGGAGGAAGCCTGTTTGTGTTAGTTGGTAGGTAGATGCCTTTTTGAAGGTATTGATGATCCTGCATCTTTGCTTCTCTCACACACAGCTCTCCACTCTGTCTTTGCTTAAGATCTGAAGAGACTATTATCTAGTTAATAAACTTATGTTAAAAATGTGAGGTATTAAAATGCAGTACTTTACCAGCTGATGGCTGATTAAGTGTACGGTTCTAAAACTCTTAAAAAGGACTTTTCAAGATTTTGTAGGACCTTTTTGTCATCGTTAAATGTGTTACAATTACAACTGAGTTTCTTTATGTAAAGTAGAAGAGTAATTTAATAGCTGAAAAAACATTTTAAGATTCTTTCAAGTCCAGAATATTGAACCCTAATGCTGACACATTCAGCAGTTTTAGTCCATGATAAATATATGGAATAAAATCCTTGTTGGATTTCAAGATCCTGACTATTGAAAGGTAAATTTATCTGCTGCTATTTATAGGCAAATGGAAGTTACTATGCAAATACATTTCAAACTCTTGATTTTGTGACGTAGCACACTTTTGTGCTGCACACAGTATTCACTGAGGTTCTTTGAAAAAATTTACTAGAGTTTGTGTGCAACAAACATCTATTCATGAAGTCAGTGAACTTTGGTGTATTATTTCTCTGCATAGCTTATGTGTAACAACAAGCTTGAGGTAATATAATTTTTAACAGAGTTCTGGACATGAAAACATCAGCTGTTTGTCTTTTAAGGCATACAAATTTATGTCTTTCAGGCGTACATTTTTTTATAGTCTTAGGAGAGCATAAAAGCAGTGTGGTTTATCTTTTTTTGTGTTGTTGCTTTTTGCTAAGACAAGATTTCATGCCAAATTCTCTAAGGATGAGGCTTACCAATTGCATTGCTTTCTCTAAGCAAAGGCTGGATAAAGCTTTCCTCTTGCTCATGTGATAGGGGATTTGGCATGGCTGTCTATTTATTAGGTCAGTCAAGGGTCAGGTAAAGAAATAAGGAATGGCCCTTAAAATTCTGAATATTTTTTTTTTTTTTACTTTTGTAGAGCATAAAAATTCTTACATTTAGAACACTGCAGTGGTTGAACTAAATACATCGATTCTAGGTGAGAATAAATAAATGTAGGTGAGTCTGTGTAAACAGGTATCAGAGAAGGTGTCTTACAAGTATCAGAAAGGATGTCTTACTCACTGTACTGCTTTTTTTCTGCATCGAAGGTGGCTTTCACCACACTCCCTCAGCAGCTGCTTGAAAGGAACACTTTATCTAAGCTCAGGAAAAGTAGAGCATCTCACTTTGCATCTCACCCAGGGAAACATAACCGGCCCGGCTCTGTCTTGTAGTCACTGTCCTAGTGTTTGCCAGAAGAGCAAAAGTGTTCCAGGTCAGGCGTCTGCATGAAACTGTTTGAGGTACCAAGCTCTCGTGCTTCTTGGAGTACATGGATAAACTCAAAGTAGAAAATAAAAAGTGAGGGCTTCCTTCTGAGGTGTAATTCTTAGGGGGGGGGGAATCTGTAGGATAAAGAAACACACCCTTCAAACTAATGTTATTTCCTAAATGTCTTACTTTTGTGTGGTTTATGGCAAGAAATTACTTTCTTCTGGTTCTATAGTTACTGAATCCTCTAACTTTATTCTGTAGTAAGGATGTAGTGGGTAAAACACAGGTAAGAAGAATAGATGAATATAGGAAAGTACAGTTTGGTTGTCATAATGTTCCACAAGCAATTTAAACAGGGTGTGTGACTAACAAACACCCTTTCTTGTTTGCTTTGAGGTACACTTCACAAATCTTTAAACATATGATTGAAGCTTTCTTTGTCTTACTTCAGAACTATGTAATGAGTATGAGTACACATTTTTCCCCCTTTAATTAGTGAGCTCTACTTCAGCAAGAGGGAGAAAATATTGTAGTAGATTTGGCACTGGACTGGAAACTAGGTCATGCACTTGTGATTATTAAATCTTAGTCATTTAGTTTTCTTATCTGAAAAGGCAAGTGGCATTTGAGAAGTTTTGAGGATGAAAACTGGTACAAAGTACTTGGTCTTGTATAATTAGTCTTTTTAGATAATGTTTTGCTATGGTGTCTTTGTACTGCTATAATCTAGTTTCTATTCACAATTTTCTTTCCTTGGTGGAGGCAATCATCTTCTAGTTTTTGTAGTAATCAGTCAGCAGGCTGCTATTTCTTTTAAAGTCACATCTAAGTAGACCCATGTCTGATCTCTGTAGTCCTGTCATCTTTTGTCCATGTCCTTCTACCTTCTGCTGTATTGCAACTACAAGTAGAGAGGGTATTAGTGGATGTGCAGTCTCCTGCACGTACAGTTTCTTAGATCCAGGAAAATCCATTAGACAGGACTGCAAATCGTGGCCAGTGCTGAATGCTGGGAGGGAAAGGAAGATCTGAATAGGCAGGAAGAAATCATCCATGTTTGTAGCTAAACCTGCTCCTGGCTTCAGGGCATGCTGTGCCACATGCAGATTAGTTCCAATTAGACAAAGTGGTAGCTGACCCTTGGCTGCCTCCTCTAAGCCTCCTGGTCCTGGGCAGCATTGGTAAGTATTGCATCCATTCCAGCTGAGTGGGGAGAAGAGGTGAGAAAGTGTTCAGTATTTATCAGCTGAATGCTTGAGGAAGCTCAGGGCAATACTTCCTGCAAGAAAAGGTATTTCAACCTTCAGCTAACCACTACTCGGTAGTTTTTAACTCAGTGAAACTTCATTTCTTCAAGAAGCTAGAATTCGTGTCTCCAGGACTTAAATTCATGCGGTGATGTGAATGAAGGCTGACTTTCTAAGGGTGTATTTAGCTATCTGAAGACTTTGCTACCTATTGGATAGGCAGAGGTGATACAAATTTGAAATAAACTCTTTTCCCACGCTTAGGATTCTGATGTTGATTCCCTAGAGAAAATTTCCTGCACAGAACATGTCTAAAGGCTCAATAAAACTACTGCCATAACTTGCGTAGTGGAGCTGACTGTTGCTCTCAAAGATATCTTTTTAAAATTTTTCTTTTGTTTTCTAAAATATGCTAAAAACAATGCATGTGTATGTCCTCTAAACAGAAGGAGCTGCATAAATTTTCTTTACATATGGATTGTTATGACATTCTTAGAAATTATGCTCCTGTAAATACCCAGCAAAATAAGATTTTCTTTGAAAGATAACTTGATGAAGGTTTAACAATTAGCAAAATGAATCTATTTTCATGTCAAAATATTGAAATTATATCTTAATCCTCCCATATTTTGTAATAATTTGTTATTTCAAAATAGATTCCTGTTTTCTATTATGGGATTTCAGCAGTGACCAGAAAGCCTACATGATGAACTAATATCTGTGAATCTAATCCTGAAAATACTTAATTATATAAGTAGCTGCAGAAAGGTAATGTTTGTGTGGCTGTGCTCCAAACTGCCAGCAGTGCAACTCAAAGTATACAATGATAAGCATTTTTTTTCCCCTGAAAATACTTACATGCATCTATTTACTTAAATACATAGAAATAATCTTTCAAATACTATGGGGAAATGTGGCACATGCATAAAAGCCCCATTTATTTTGTACTGGCTTCTCTTCTTTCTTACACTTCATCACTTTGCATAGGTGAAGCTGCTATGTGGAGAACAGAGCAATAATGCAGTAGTTAGATATACAGCAGCAGAAAACTGAAGCTGAATCTGTTACGGTGAATCTGCTCTGCATTCTGTGAATCTGTTATCCACAGCAAATCTCATTAATAATAATAATAAAATCCTCATTAATCTCATTTTGGTGCTGTGGGTGTTGGAATCCAAGTACTAGCACTGTGAGAAATCCAGCTGGGGTTGAAGGTGGTATGAATTGCACAGGAATTTTCCCTGCATGTCCTGTCCTTTCTTCTGTTGACAATATATGTTGTTATAGGCAAATGAATTTCTGTCTGCAACACCAAATACATGTTTTCAGGAGCAGAATGTGTTCTGGCTAGAAACTCTTCTTTTGAGTCATAGCGTGAAGAGAGCCTCAGCCTCTCTAGATCATGTATGCTGCTATTCCACTCTCTGCCTTGAAATGAGTAGTTGAAAATGCAAGTTAATGATTGAGTGGTTTTGTCCGATGCAGCATATGGGACTGAAGTATTTGAGGTAATCACAACAGCATGTCCTGGGTTTTAAAAGAGTACCTTGTAAACAAAATTACTCCCGCCCTTGTAGTTTTCCATGCTAAGGAACGTGCAAAGAGAGTATTTTTATAAGCCTTTTCCATTACTTAACCTACCCAATTTACTCTGTGCTCTGACATTTTCTCTGTCTAGTAAGTTTTGTCAAAGCACGTGAGTCTAATTTTGGGGAACAATTTTTTTTTGTTTATGTATATTGCACTGCAATTAGCCTATCTCAATAAGCCTAATACTTTGGCCCAGATTCAGCTGGCTTACACAGATGTGTGAAACCAATGTGAGCGTGTATTCATTTTTTTTTTTCCCCTGTCTGACTCAGAGTAACATCAGCAACAATGATAATATGAACCAATTGAAATGAAAGTACCTGGCATTCCTTACCATGAAGTTATTTATTTCCAGTGTCTGGTGCTAAAAACTGTGATGCTTCTTGAAATGATTCTTTTTTTCCTAAAACTATGAAGATCACTGTCTGAATGCTGCTTAGTAGAAGGAGCTTGTAATCTCATCACGGGGAATGTGAGTGAAATAGTATTATAAAACTATAGGGTAATTTCTGTTGGAAGGGACCTCAGGAGGTCTCTAGTCCAACCTCCTACTCAAAGCAGGGTCAGATATCGAGTGAGAACAGGTTGCTCAGGGCCATGTCCTGTCGGGTCTTGAAAACATCTAAGGATGGAGACTGTAGAGCTTCTCTGGGCAACTGGTGTATGTGTTTGACTGTGCTCATGGGGAATTTTTTCTTCCTAATATCCAGTCTGAGCCTCTCTGGTTTCACCTTATGCCTGTTGTCTCTTGCCCTCCTGCTGTGTACTGCTGTGGAGAGCCTGGCTCTGTCGTCTTGGTAGCCTCATCATAGGTGCCGGAAAGCTGCTATTAGGTCCCTGCAAAGCCTTCTCTTCTCCAGGCTGAATAAGCTCAGTTTCCTAATAGGGGATATGCTTCAGCCCCTGATCATCTTGGTGGGCCTTTACTGAACTTGCTTCAGTTTATTGGTGTCTTTCTTGTATTGGGGACCCAAAGTTGGACTCTATCATAGATGCAGTCTAATAAATGCCAAGTAAAATGATATGATCTTTCTCTCAATCTATGCTCCTGTTAGTATGCTATGCTGCTGCTAATATAGCCCAGGATACTGTTGGTTGCCTTTGTTGCCTGTGCACACTGGTGGCTTCTGCTCAGCTTGCCATCCACCAGGTCCTTTTCGAGAGACCTGCTCCTCCTCAGCCAGTCAGTCTGTTGCCAGCCTGAATCCTTGCAGCCTGTATTGTTTCCAGGTTGCAGCACTTTGCATTTGTCCTTGCTGAATTTCATGCTGTTCTTGGCAGCCCATTCCTCCAGGCTGAGTTCCTTTGGATGGCAGCCCTGCTCTTGGGTGTATCCACAATTGCCCCTATTTGGTGTCATCTGCAAACCTGATGACAGTACACTCCATTGCCTTCTCCAGGCCATTGATAAAGATGCTAAACAGGACAGGTCCCATTACAGACTCCTGCAGCACTCCACTTGTTACTGGCCTGCAGGTGGAGTATAACCCATTAACTGTATTAACTTCTGAGCCCCATCATCCAACAACAGGTTTTTTACCCAGCTGGTTGTCCACCCATCTAGACTGTAATATCCCAACTTGGGTACAAGGATTTTTTGGGAGCCAGTTTTAAAGCCTTGCTTAAGGTGAGATAAATGACATCTTCTATCTCCCCTTGTCCATAAATTGAGTCATTTTACCATAGAAGGCAATCAGGTTGATCAGGCATGACTTACCCTTGGCTTAAGTCCAGTCTGTAATGTCCTACTTGTCTTCCTCAGTCCCCTTAGGATCTTGAACTGTACAAGTCCATGGTCACTTCACCCAAGACTGGCATTGATTATTATATCCCCAGTCAGGTCTTTCTTATTTGTGAAGAGCTGATCCAGCTCTGCATCACCCCTGGCTGGCTCACCCAGTAGTATCTCCTATATCATCCACGATACTCTCCAGTAATCTCCTGGATATTTTGTGTCCTGTCACGTTGCTCTTCCAGCAGAGGTTAAGGAGATTAAAGTCTACTGTAAGAACAGGGGCCTATGATCTGGGGACTTACGTTGTAGGTACTCAAGGGACAAGGACAGTTTGTCAGCCTGATACTTGGTTACTATTGTTGGTATCTACTGCAGTCAGAAGTTCCAGTTATTCAGCTTATATTCTCCCTATGTAAGTAGCAGGAGGAGGGAGAAATATCTGCATACACATAGCACATGTGCATGACCTCTCTGTCAAACTCGTAAATTCTGTTGAATACAAGTCTCTTGGCAATATCGTACAAGTTCTGGAATACTATAAAAAAGGAGAAGCTATTGTGTCTCTGGTTCCTCTGCTGCTATCTGTGGAATTTTCAAAGAGCTATCAACACTTCTGTAACGGAAATACAGTGCAACTAGAGCAGCTCCTTGAGAAGCTGGGAAATATTTATTCAGGCAAACCCAAGGCAGTGCTTTCTCTATAGAGCTTCATTCTGTTTGCGTAAGTAGCTGTTGCAGGGGAAAGGTCTAGCAGAACCCTGCAGTTCTCATCCCATCCTGCTCTGTTTGGCCTGAGAGAAGGCTATCGAGCTGTTTCTAAAGCAAAATGGTTAATATTAATTTAAAGGAATTCTCCTAATAACTACTAAGTGGAAAATCCCATCATCACTAAAGAAATTTAATTCTCAGGTTGAAAACCTTTGGGTTGGATGAACCTTTGGGTTCCTGAGAAAAGCTTGCCCAATTGCACTGAAACCTTACTGAATGTGTCATCTACTTCAAAGAAGGTTTAAAGCGACCTTCGTGGATTTGACTAGCTAACTGACCACATTCCTTGTTGTGGTCTTAGCCTGCTCAAACAGGCCGGAGCTCTACAGGCTCAGTCATCTTGTTGACTGGAGAAGAAACTCATCTCCTGGAGCTATACTAGCTATGGAGCTTACAAGAGATAAGAATAAACCATAAAGTTTGTCTAATGATAAAGAAGATGTATTAGGGCTGCACTCAACCTAATCAATGATAATGGAGTAGAAATAGCACAAAACATCTTGGTGAGTCAGAATCTCCACTGACCAGGAACCTCCTTTTAGGGAGAAAGCCGAAATCTGCTGTTGTTTCTCTTCTTGGAATTATAGGCTGGTTTTTTCAATTTGCATTTGTTTTGAGTCATGTGTAATTCTTTATGACTGCACAATTCAGAATAATTTAATCATATTATTCTTGCTTATGTTAACGTGTCAGTGGAAATATAACAAGTACACCATAAAAAAGAATGACATTTTTCTCTTCTGTATTCTTTTGAAGAGAAAAACAGAGCACTTGCAGTAAGTACCCCATGCTCATGTTAGAATAGTTTCCACACCAATCTCTGATGTCTTCATTAAAGTAATGAGCTTACATATATAGATTTGCAAACTGTATGCAAGTAGTAAACACTCCGCCCTTTATGGCCTGTGTCTTCAATAGCAAATAGTGTTGATCCGTAGACCAGATGCCCACAGGATACAGTATCAAGGTTTTTTTTTTTTAGGAGAGTCTGAGGCTTGGAGCTATTTAAAAATTTGTTTTAAATGTTTTTGGGGAGGTGGACTTTTTTTACATCTTTTTAGTTTTTTTGTTCTGGATTTTAGTTTTTTGTTTTGTTTCTTTGGTAGGGAGCACGAGGTTTGGGGTATTTTGGTGTTGTTTTTTTTTTTTTTTTTTTTAACTTTTGCACTAACTGTAGTCTGATCATATGGACTGAGTGCCTGCTTACAGCTCAGGTGTATTAGGTAAACTTCTGGAACATATCTTCTAATTACTTTTTATCCAAAAAGAATTCATTTCAAGTGCTTTGAGACCACTCCACAAAATGAGCCAAATACAGTGAGTGGTGACAATCAGGAAACTTGATTCAAAAGCCTGCATTGCATTCAAACAAAAAACCTAATGTGCATGCACCTAATATATATCATTAAGAAATAAGGGATTCAAAACCTTTAATCGTCTGAGCTTAAGCACTTCTATAGGTCCCATCAGCTTTTAGTGCAGTAAAAATGTTTCACAGGATGTTTTAAATGTATATAGCTGTATGCTATGCTTTAAATCTGTGCAAGAGAAGACAATAACCTTCATGAGAATTTCACTTGCTTATCAGACCCAATATATGAAGTTGCTGGGGCTCAAAGTTAGTGCTGATTTACTGGTGTTTTTTTTTTTTCTGCTTGAGCAACCATCCTTCTCATAACAAAGAAACGAGAGAATTTCACCTATAAATAAGTAAGATCCATGAGACTGGACATGTACCAAAATGCAGGCAGCACTTTCCTAGGAGTGTCCTGTCATTTTCCTGCCCCTGAAATGTGTATTCAGGTAGAAATATGTTATTTATAGAATATAATAGTGAAAAAGTGAAAAAAAAAATGACATGTAACCAGTCTACGTGTAACATGCTTTTGTGTCTTTCTACTTACACACAGAAGTAGCTTAGGAAAAACCACCTCAGTTGGGAGCAGTGCTTACTCTGTCCATGTGGATACAAAGACAGGGTCTAGTTCTTAAGAGCCATCAAAAAGTTTGGCGCTCAGAGTCAGACTGATGAAAATATTTACACTGTGCTCAATTTACCTAATGTTCTAAAAATTAAGTGTGATTCAATGCATAGTTACATTGAATCCTGAAGATCCAGAACTGGTTTAGAGATGGGTGGTGCCAGCAATCCCTCCAGTATTTCTTCTCAGCTTCAAGAAAAGCAGAGCTGGCTGTTGTCTTCTCTTTCCTTCCTGACAAACGTTTTTGTATGCTATGTGTATTAAACCCTTAGTAAGCATATTTTCAGCTTCCTTTTCTTGGCTCTTATCTAATCACTTTGGATGGATAGCCTTTGGGTCAGTGTGTTTTTGTGTGTTTACTCCAACTGTATTTGGAAGGGAAAAAACAAAGTAGAAGTACATACAGTAACAAAGCCTAATGCTGAAATTCCTGCGGCTGTTACTGCTGTTGGATGGCTACTGCTGTCTTCCTGTGTAATGTCTTAATAAAGTACTATTTTATATGAGATATTAAAAAGAATAATTTAGCTGACTGCCTTCATGTGGTTAAGCTAGTAATATCTTGTTATAAGGTCTCTCTCGCTATTGCATAGCACCGCTTAGGATGCAAACAGTTGCGTTTGAACTAGAATTCAAATGGGGGAGATTCTCCCAGCCTCACTCGCCCATTGCTGACCTGCTGCCAGGATGCTAGTCTTGTCTGCAGCTCCTCGTGCTGGCAGGCACATACATCATTTAAATTCCCAGACTCCATAGGCTTTGAAAAAAGTTTGCAGCTCCTCGCATTGATACATTTTTCTGCGTATTCATTTAAGGGCAAAACCCATAAAACAAATTAATAGAGGGATCATTAAGGCTTGTTTTAGTGCAATGTGGAAATGAAGAACAAAGAACCAGCTTTTTGGGTAAAGCATCTTCTAATAGCCTGTGAGACCATCTGCAGGCCAGCTTTTCCATGAATTCTCCTAGAAAGTATTGGAAAGAATACGTGATAGTATTTGAATTCATTAATATTGGTGTTGTATCCCCTGATTTTTATTTTGGTTCACTGATGTGTGTATACCTAGGAGAAAACTTCTAGAGTTAAAAAATCCTATATAGGAGTATCACCTGAAAAATTGTTTTTGGATGGTTATGTAAATCTTCCTGGTGGCTAGACACTAATCCTTGACAAAATTAAAAAGGTTCATTTGTAGGATATGGAGCAGGTCTGGATAGGGGTTTTGAGGCAGATCTCAAACCAAGGCAGAATAGGAATTGTGACCTTCAGCATTCCTAATGGGTCACAGCCTGAAAGGGTTCCAGAAAGTTTTCTTATTGCAAGAGTAGTTATGTTTTCTCTTGTATTTATACAAGAGACAGTTGATGAAGTGCATGCAAGAATCACCTCATTCAAGGAGCTGGAACACTTCAGGTTTTGTAAATATGTTCTACTTGGAAAGTATCCTGACTGATGGTCCATTTCCCCTTCCCTGCTTCAGAAATGACCTGTGTGACCTTGCTATCTGCTCTCCCTCAGCAAGGAGAAAAACAAGGCTTTTAATTTCAGTCATGGTACTGCATTAACCAGGGTTATGTATTAGTTTCCATTTCATTTGGTACAAATCTTCTTACAAATGAGTGACCAGACCGAAGTAGTTTTCGGTGCGTGTATGTGTTTAAAGGGCTGCTTGCACATGCTCTTCAGCAGAAACAAGGACACAGACCAAAATTATTTAACCAGACATACTTTTTTTTTCTGGCAATGATGTGAAGAGTTGCTCTTGAAGGCTCTCTCGGGGAGGGATGGGCAGTGATTTTGTGGAGGGCTGTGACAGAGCCTTGGCTGATGCAGCCGTGTCGATAGAGCCCTCTCATGGAGATGGGATGTATGCCTGCAGGAGGAAGCTTCCTGTCAGCCCGCTTTGCTGCTGTCTTAGGCAACATGGACTGACTACCAAAAGCATTCTTCTGCTGGCACGTATGTCAGGGATGTTGCTCACGTAACTACTTGGCTAGAGTTTGTGACTTCCTCCACACGATCCAGCCTGACACGACCGTCTCTGTTGGCTTAATGTGGACTGGTCCTATGTTGGACAAGAGCATGCATAGAGTCCTCCAGGTCTTGGTATCTGCAGAACTCAAGCTGAAACAATGTGAGAGAGAGGGTTCTCTCTCTCCCCCCCATTCCTGAAACGTCTTACCGTCTGTAGTGTTTTTTAAAAACAAAAAAAAAGAAATTTTTTAAAGTTTGAATTACTTTTCTGTATGTGGATGAAAATGATCCCTTCTGGAATTAATCTCTTTAGTGTACCTTTAGAAATATATTAATCAATTAACAGATACTGTAGGGAATTATTGTTGAACTGTGAAAAATCCAGCTGTTTAACAACAGAGTATTTGTGGGTTTGATGATCCTCTTAGAATCAGTGTACTTTAATGTTGCTGCAATGTCCACTGGCTTTTTTTGTGTTTTGTTTTTTAGTAAGAACTTTAAAAGGGTGAGAATTGACCTAAAAAATCCCTCCGGCAATGTCTTTCTTGAAAAGGTTGGACTTCACATTTTGTTTCTAAATTGCCAAATAGTGTAAGATGAGTAAACACACTAGAAATAATAAGAAAAAAATATTTGTCTGTCTCTAATTATCTGTGCTATGCTGAAACAAAAAAGTCACATTGGTGCTATAAATGTTTCTATGATCTAAGTTAGAAGCAATATTAACAGTGTTTAGGACAGTACAAAGAAAGAGAGATTACTATCCTTCAGCCATTAGTCATTCTCATTAAACCATGGATAAAATGAGGTTGTTAATTAGAGAAAATGAGGTTAGATTAATCTTCCTACCTTTCATAATCTCAACTAAAAGTTTGCCATGGAAAACCAGTAGAAGCTACTACAGAAAATGGTGTTAAAATGAAAAAGTTTGGGTCAAGTAAACACAGAAAAGCTGCCAATATGTTAGCAGATATTTATTACGCTTTCTTTTGTTGCAAAGAGTATTTACCCCTTGAACAGAGAAACAAATTAACTGCTAGATTCTGTCCAGAAAATGATGCAGTTAGAAGAGGGGAAGCATTTATTAAAACCTCTTAGTCATTTTCTAAAATGAAAATGTGAAAATAAATACTTCCAATTGTCTTCAGAGAAATATTTCTGCAACATTTTTGGTTTATCTGCCTTTTTGAAGAATTATTGCGAACTGTTCCTTTCAATTTCTAAAAAAACTCTATTTAGGAAAAAAAGCAAACCCCAAACTAAAAAAAAACCCCATGATCCAGAAAATCCTGTCAAGGACCACAGGAGAGTAGAGGTGGAAGGAAGGACAGACCAAGTCCAGGGAAGATAAGGAGAGAAAACAATTCTCAAGAAAATGGGAAAAGCCTACAGAGAAAGTGAAAATTATCCCTTTTCTTATTTGTTATTAGAGAAAACGAAGAGTAAACAACTAGTTTGGTGGACCACATAGATTTTGAGAAACTAAAAGAGCACTCAAAATCCAAAATAAAAAGGAGGACAGAGTTCAGAGGCACCATTTTGAGATGGACTGTGTAGTAATTTGGTTTTCTAAAGATTAAATTACAAATAATCTAAAATTACTTTGCTGTTGGATGGAGAAATGGTTAATACTCACTTTCTAAGGCAACAAAACGTAAGCTACAGCAGTTTCATATGGTTCCTCACTGAAAAAAATTGTTATACTTGCTCGTGATCCTGGGTGAGACTCTCACCCGGGTATCACAGTGGAGTAAATTACATGTGGCTTGTTCTTTTACTTGTATGAGAGAAGACTACTTAGGAGCAGGTACGTAGTTCAGACCATTACTTTTATGCTCTACGTAAATTCAAGTTTTCTGTTCCACTTGGAAGTAGAACAAAATTATTTCAATTAATGAAATAATGTGGTTAAAACATAATGGGCGGAACAATTTAGCATCTGTATTGATAAGCTGTATGATGAAACAGATTGCACTATCTGCAAGCCTGAGGACTATACATGTTAGAAGGCAGGCTGCTTTTCGGAGTGACCTAGGAACACTGGAAAAATGGGCTGGCAGGAACTCCATGAAGTTCAACAAAGGCAGCTGAGCAGTCCTGCGATTAGGATGGAATAACCCTGTGCAACAGTATAGGCTGGGAAACAAGTGGAGAGAAAGCACATCTGTAGAAAAAGGCCTGGGTGACCTGCTGAACAAGTTGATGATCAGTTACCAGTGTGCCCTTGCAGCAAAGGTGGCCAACTGCAAAATGGGCTGGTTAGCAAGAGTGTAGCCAGCATGTGAAGGCAAGTGCTTCTTCCCCTCCATACAGCACTTGTGAGACCGCATCTGGGGTACTGCATCCAGCTTGGGACACCCCACTACAAGGCCATGCTGGAGCTAGTCCAGTGGAGGGCCACCAACATGATCAGGATGCTAGAGCACGGAGTGTATGAGGAGGAGCTAAGGGAACTTTTGTTCAGACTAGAGGAGGCCTGGGGGGAGCTTACTGCTGTCTACAAGTACCTAGTGGGATGGGGTAGAGAAAATGCAGGCTCATGGTGACAGGGTCAGAAGCAAGGAAGACAAGTTGGAAAGTGGGAAATTCCAAACAGATTTGGGGAAGAAATTTTTACCTTGAGGATGGTTAAGTGCAGTGGGAGGCTGCCTGGAGAGAAGTGGAATGTCCATCCTTGGAGAGACTCAGTACTCACGTGGAGATGGCCCTGAGCAGCCTGGCCCAGCTGGACCTGCTCTGAGTAGGGGTTGGGCCATGGGACCTCCTGAAGTCCTTTCCAACCTGCATGATTCTCTTTTATTTGTGGTTATCATGAACTATATGCATATAATAATGGTTTGGATGTCATGGCTAACTAGATTATATAATTTTGTTCTCTTAAAATAATATCTAGTTAACCCTTTTCCTGTATTTTTAAACAAAACTTAGCTCAAATTGCTTCATAGTAGTGACATCTGACTTATAGTGAGCTATGAAAACTGACTTAAACGGCTAAGAATGGTTCAGATGTTAGATATGCACTTGTTGGTTTTATGAGTGAGAACATAGGACTGTAAATTATCTGGTTAAACACAGCCTCTCTCTTTTCATTTTCATACAGCCAAAGTGCCATATATGTGCAGGATTAGATGCTACAAGAGGAAATTAACCTCAGAAATCCCATTTTTTTCCTATCAGTTGCCCTGCCTTTCATCTTCTGACCCAGTAGTGTATTTCTGTCTGTTTTTACAAGTGTTATTGATGGACTAGTTTAAAGCTTTGTCATCCATGGTTTTATGTCTCTCATGGACATCTTATCAACTTGAGGACAAAAAGTTCAAAAAAAAGTTCAAAATCAAACACTTTATAAGTGATGCTTATAAAGTACTTTACTGTGGACTTAAGCTGCCGGGAAAATATTTAGTGATATGAGAGTTCATTACAACTACAATGTTGTAACTAAAACATTTTTGAGTGCTCTTGTCAAAGGAGCAAACAAGTTTTGTTTTTCAGTTACTATATATGCCTGTTAGAACAAGCATATGTAGGGCATGTGAACTGTGGCCCCTTAAAACTGTCTAATGTTGGCATGTGGGCTTTTTGGCATCCAATTTTGAAGAAAGCTGGGGATGTATTTTAGTGGTTTCCTCTCTTCAGAAGCAAGGAAAAAGAAGACAAATGAAACAATAGAAACCAGTCTAGACCTGCTCCCTCTCCAGTGATAATTATCTATCGAATAGTGCTAACCTAAGCAGATATTATCAATTTATGGTCTGCCATTTCAGAGCTCAGTGGTTTTGTTTGCGGGGCAGTGGTGGGGAGAAGGGGACTTTTATAATCACATAATTTCTGTTGCTTGGATTCTGTTTTATCCGAGCTGCCCACAGTATTATTTATGGAATTTACCAATCATTTCTTTATTTAAAAAAAAAAAACAAACCAAAACCAAACCCTAAAGTCAGACCATGCATCTAAAATCAGTAGAAATGGTTGTGAAGCTTATGGAAAGCAAAGAACAAGAAAGAAATAAGCGTTATTTTTTAAACTGAATATATAACAGTGACTTTTATAGTACCATTTTGTATTTGTCTGGAGAGAGGTGTGTGAAAAGATATTTAATTGTCTGGATCAAAGTTCTGCTTTAATGGATTAGAAAGTATGCTGAAATCTTTGGGATTTTGTTGGTGGACAATGCTGTGTATTTTCATGCAAAGTTCATCAAACGAACAAACAAACAAAAAAGTTTTATTTCTGGAAGACTGTGAATTTCCTGTAATGTAGGATTCCTCTTAGAAGGAGGTGAGTTGACTGGTTTTTGGTTTTGAGTAGGCAGATTTCCTTAATAGTGTACCAGATAGCAAAGAACGAAGAGGCATTCAAACTTGACATGGTTGTGGGTATGAGCTCCACTGGGAAAGAAAATGGGAAGAAGGAGGACGGAGCTATGCGAGCCCAGCCAAGAGGTTCTCCTGACCTAGTTTTAGGTAACATAAGCAATCATACGTAATAACCCAAACAAAAGCTTCAGGACTTAATTACTTTTAGTTTAAAATTGCATTTTCCTTTTGTTGTTTGTACGAGATTTTTCTTGTTTGGCAAATTGTATAGTCTATGGAGGAAGTAACCTAGTTCGTCAAGAATATGCCTGTATGTGTAACAGGATAAATATTGTGGATTCTGTGCACACAAATCCAGAGTTTTCTAATTATCCGTGTTTATTGGAGTTGCATGCGTACCTTTCACAACTTGTGTCCCTACTTTAGGATATAAAAGGTTAGAAATCTCTAAATGCTGCCCAGCTCATTCTCCCACATGTGGGAGAAATTAGAGTATCTAGTAGGGGTTTTTTTTTACTGTTTTCTATAGTGCGACTAATAACAGACTCGTTTAAGCCCTTAAACAAAAGCATTCATTTTGCAGAGGACTAGTAAATAGTTCTGGTTCAACACAGTAATTTAAAGATTCCAGCTTTAAAAACTTGCCAAGCTAGGAGATGCTTTCCCAGTGGATGACGTATTTTGGGTACCTGCTTTGTTTGAGGGACCCTCGTATTCCCCTCTAAGTGTGTGATTTGTAATTCCTTCTGAAAGCCAACTGGGATTCAGGGTTCATCCTTGTGAACTTCCGGTGGGATAGTGCAACACGTGAGAATTGTTTCTGTGGTGCCTTTTCAGAAAGTAGTTGCTTTTCCCAAGTTGGTAAATCAGGGATGCTGCCCTTAGGCCTGGAGTCAGTAGATGTGCTTTGTGCTGCCCAGTGGAAAGGAGGTCATTAAATTGCTGTTTCAGTCCCTTGTGGCAGAGTCAGCCTGGAAGGCTGTGCGCAGGTGTGATATGAAAGTTGTACATGAATGCTTGTTCTGTCAAGATATGTGACAAAAGTTTGGAGATGGTGATACTGGCGAACCTAGAGCTTACATCATGATTACTAGGTGGGAACAAATAACTTGGCCAAGGCCATTAATTCCAGTACTAGTGAATGTCTGTAACTAGGTGTAATCACTACAAGTGCTCATTCACCAGGGTAAAGATTTTCAGCACTTCTGGAGAGCCCTCTCTCACTCTCCAGTGCAGTCCCCATCCATCCCCTCCGCTGCTGAGGCTGCCCACCCCTCCCTGGGAAAGGAAATGTTACCTTTTGCAGTGTGATTTAAGCTTTCCATCCAGGTATAGTTAGGAGCAAAGAGCAAAGTAAGGTGCTCTGTGTGTATGTGTGTTGTGTGTGAAGCAAGTTGCAGCAGCCCAAAGCACTTTTGGCTCAATTAGTTGCAGCACCTGTTTTTTCATTCTTGTATTCTTCTGAGCTTGATTTTTTCAGCCTTCACATTTGCATTCATGCCTGTTCCCTGATCGTAGTGTTTCCATGTGCAGGTTGGACTTGCTCTGTATTGTCCATGACTCCTACCTTTGAATTCTCTTTCAGTTATCCATAGAAAATGAATCCTGTTACTGTTTCACTTGCTTAGCTGGCTTTTCACTCTCCATCTGCTTGGGCCTTCTGCTTAACTTTTCCATTTCCATTGCTTTCAATCACATCATTTCAGTTCTGCACTTCCTCTGCTTTCTGTTGTGTTCTTTCAGCAGCTCCCAGCAACTCCTTATTGTGCCTTTCCTGTTTTTACTTTTTTCTAGAAAAGTCAGCTACTTCTTTTGGCTCCTGTGAGAGGCTGATAGATATAACTACATTGGGTGTGTGTGCCCAGGAAGGCTCGTGACTTTGCAGTATTAAAGCTTGCTTCTTGTGAACAGTGAGAAGTGGGTTTTTTACTGTAAGGAAACCAGTTTTTCTCATGAATCTTGTAAATGGATCCTAAAGTTCAATCTATGTAAATCACATTTCCTACTAGAAAAATAAGCTGTCGTTGAAAATTTTTGCATATTATAGCTTAGACATATGGTCTTGAGTGCCAGTACTGATGAAAGAAATCTGTTCCTTTCAAGGATTGCTTTGCTATGCTGAGAGACTTAAAACCGATGCTTCTGTACAGCACCAGAAACTACCTTTGAGACCAACCCTTTTGGAGAGGGAGAGCCAGACTAGTCCCTCTTGAAACCAGCCATGTTGGTTTGGAGGATTGCTACTTCCACTTCACACAGCGAGCAGTGATAACATTTGGCAAAACAGTCAGGAACAATGGTGAAATGACAAAAGCTTTTTAGATTGCCGTCAAGCTCCAGGTGCCTAGTCATCAGGAGTGATTGTGGACAGCTGAAGGTTTCTATACCTTCATGTGAAATGGTCTGAATAGTGTCTGGCAGTATATGTCCTACAGTATAGGTAGTCAAGGTACAGACAACCACCATGAATGTGGTCCACTTTTCCATTTAAAGGTTCTACCATAAGCTGTCTAAAACCCCCAAAAGGCAGTTTGGGTGTCTGAAGCTAAAGAGCAGGTTTTTGTGCTCTTTGAAACATTTTGGTTCAATCTGTTTTGCTGTTTGAGTGGAGAAAATAAGTATGTGCGTTTTGTTGTTTAATTTTTTGAGCCTTTTTATTGTGATCCTTTCATCTTTTAGAGAAAAAGCTTACCACTCAGAAAAGAAAAATTTTGCCTTGATGTCAAAATGTCTGTGCTGTTTTTTTCTTGTTTCTGTTTCTTTTCTTATCTCCCTATTCCGTGCCCTTGAAGACAGTACAGATCCTTAACATACTCACATGGGAGTTCCCATAATAGTGTGAGACAAATACATTTGAAGTGCCAGACTGGAAATAAGACATACTCTCAAATATGTGTAGAAATAGTAAAACGAATAAAGCAAAATCCCCAGTAATGTCTTCAGCTACATTGTGTGCACTAGATGAACTAGAAGTACAGTGTACTTCTGTACTATGCTTTCCTTTCCTTCATCAGCTGGTCTTCTAACCATCGGGTACCTTGTGAGCATTAAACTTTGTTTAATAAGAATGGCAAAGAAGGGGCTATGCTTTTCATGTCAAACAACCAAACCCACAAAAGTTTTGCATAACAATGTCCAGAAAGGTAATGCGCCAAAGGAAACTTTTCCTTGGGTATTTAAGGAGGTTAAGACTCGAAGTGATGCTTGCTCAAGTCCTGTGGATCCACTGCATCATGGATTTCAGCTAGGACGTTGGTGGAGAGGATTGTTTTTTTTTTTATATGGCCCTTGTTATTTGCATGTTTACATCTTCCGTAATGAGTAATGAGAATATGTAATTTGAATTTTAGGAACTAATAAAGTAAGTTTAGTGTGCTAATTTGTAATATGGAGGTTAATAAACAAATAGAACACAAGTGTCTTTCTGAGTTTGTTTCGTTACTGTTTTTTTGTTCAATTTTGCTTGAAAGGGACTTAATTTTGGTGTTACTGGTCTGGTTCACATTACTGTGGATTGTTGAAATGTTTCAAGAAGTGGACAGACTTTTTTTGTAGTTAACTGGTTATGAAACTGATGAAAATTGATTGTCCTTTGTCTTTCTTAGCCTGAGTCGATCTCTCACTGTTGCCTAAAATATGTTGCAAATAGGTATCTTAAGCTTAAGGACCCCATGTAAGACTTAAAACCCTGTTAGGAGTATCTCCTTAGATCTGTCACAGTCTTATACTTTGCCTTCATTGCATAATTTTTTTTTTTTTTTTTTTTTTGGAAATGCCTTTGCTATTAGCCTGAAAATGTTGTGTTTTGCCAGTTTATCTCAAAACTACTTCCTCTTCTGTGTTACCAATTGCTCTGTACTGTCTTGTGTAGACTCTGTGTTTGTAGGTCTGCTAGCTCAATGTGTCCAGAACAAGCTTACATCAAGGGCAGTGGTTAATGCCCGCTCCAGATTAATCAGGTTTAAACAAGATATTTGTTCTCATTTTGTACACGTGATAGATCTGGTATGATAGTTTCCTTTAGGAAAAGCCCCAGTTATGTAGCTAGAAAAAGCTTCTAATGGGACTGCATAATTAGGTACTAGAAAATGTGAAAGATGAGAATGGAGGGGCAGCATTTCCTTCAGGTTCAATCAAATATGCTTGTGTTTAATGTTTAATGCCAGGATATGTTTTTCAATGTCAACATAGGAAATGGTTTTCTTAAGATAATTTTTTTTGGTTTGTGGTTTTTTTTTTTTTCTGTTTTGTTTTCATGTTGCTTTAGACTTGAGTTTCTGTGAGTGGCACAGATGGATGAAAGGGTGAGTAAATCCTCAGTTTGCTTTGAAAACGGTAGCAACTTGAATGAATCAGGTCTATTGGGAGGGGATTCTTGGCATTTTTTCACCTTCATGAATTTTTGTTCAGGTAGAACTCTTGTGTGCCTGATAGCAAATTCAGATGGTTTTATATTGGCTGGTTTCCTTAACTACCATTCAGATTTTATTTCCATAATTTTAACTTTTCTTTAATCTAGTATTTGCTTTGATGAGTCTAGCCCTTTTGGAGAGCCGTCAAATAAAAAGAAAAGTGATATACTCCATTTTATCGCAGTTTTTCCATGATTTATTTCAGTCTGATCTTTTCTATGCAGATTCTAAGCAGATAAAATTGATATACACGTTGTATTTTGGCAAAGACAGAGTTGTGTGAATCCACTTGGTATAGCAGTTTTAAATGGAAATATTCTGTCATCAGTATAAATCTTCCTTTGATCAACTAACTTTTTTCCATACTTTGGAAGGCTGTTGCCCAACTTTGCTTTCTCTCTATAACTGGTTAAATGATAGTTTTAGGTAACAAAATCAGAAATCACACTAAGATTCTGTGCTCGCTGTATCTTATTTTTCTTGTTGAGTTTATGTTTTAAGAGTTTGCCTTCTGAATCAATCTGGTCCTTGATATTTTTCCTCACGTCTTTACTAAAGGGATAGAACCAAACAAAATCAGTATTTAGTCTCTGTAGCAGAGTTCAGATAAGATTATAATTTTCAGGAAGATGTATAACTGACAAAGTTATGTGCACTCTTCTATCCCTTAGCTGCTATTTCAGATGCTGTGATAATCTTTGCCTGTGGTTCTAGTAAGAAGGGTGGCTACTGATGGCTACTCTGAGTGTTCAAGAATTAAAAATGGAGAAACAGACCCTGTCATGAAACAGGTGCTTCATTGCTATGTACTTAGCAAAACTGACAGACAATGTATGTAAAGAAAACTTGATTATAGGTATGTTCTTTCACTAGAAAGAAGAATTTCTTGCCTCAAAACAGGATTGTTTCATGCGTGAATGCTTTGATTTATGCATGGTCAGAATCCTGTGAGGCCCTTGATGATGCATCTTTTCAGATGTGTTAGGGATGGGTCCTTTATCTGAATAATTTTTTTTCTTAATATTTGAGTTCTTCACTACAATAACCATCTGCTTTTATACTTACACTATATTCCACTTAGTAAAGGAAAAAGAGTGGTAGGATAGGCCCCAAAATCTCATAAAGCTCTCAAGGATTCAGTATTTGGCACAGGTTTATAGCAAAGTTTAGTGGGTTTTTTTGGTGGTTTTTTTGGTTGTGTTTTTTTTTTTTTCATTAAACATGATAAAACCAGTCAATTAATATCCATATAGATTTCTTTTCTATATTTTTGAATAGCCATCTGACGTAGTCTGGAAAATAAGAGTTGAGGCCGTGGAAATTAAATGACAATTTAGCTAATAAAAGTCTGGCTAGAATAGTTTATCAGATAGTAAAGTATAATGACCTAGTAATATAATCTTTCACCATATTTTTTATTAAGTCTATATTAAGCCAATTAAGATGTCTAAGATTTCTACTTGCTAATGATTAAAGCAGTGCAATTTATTGTTTGCAGTTATTGGTTATGTGATACTGTCTTTAAGAAGAGAGAAATTAATGGTTGCATAATGCTGATCCAAAAAATAGCTGGTTAGTTTGTAAGCCCAGAGTTTGTTCTGCAGGTTGCAAGGCCTGGCTGGTTGCTTGGACTTAGGATGTGAGTCAACTGTCTTAGTAGAGTGGTTTACTACTACAGCTGCATCCTATATAATTAATCTCTTGTATTCTTTCCAAGATTATTCAGTGTATCATCATATGCTTGTCTCTCATTTCTGTATGTCTTAATTACAGCAAGTTTTGTTTCTCTCTTCACAGTTACAATACAAAGCTGTTTTCCGGTAGGGAGGCCTGAGAAGGAGGGAGTAAGAAGGTGCTTTTCAGAGTAGCGGCATCAATAAATTCTGGGGACACTGAATGGGGAAGCAACAGATTGGTGATTACAGTTTCAAGGAAAGGTCTGTAACACTGCATATGTACTGTTGTATTTTTTTGGAGTAGAAACTGAAATGTTTTTGATAGCCCTGTCCATTTCCCGATACTGACAAATACACATTGTCAGTAAGGTAAATACATCTGTCTGTGGATGATTCTTTTAGAGATTAGGATACGTTGAATAGCTTAAGAGCTATTCCCTCTTGTTCCTACTCTGCAAGGCTGCACTGCTTGCTTACAATTTTTTTTTTTTTTTGCATTTTTAGGGTAACTAATGTTGTGCTTATGTTTATACCAGAAATCTGTTGTACATACATTTTTTTTTTAGTTTTTGGTATTTGATGTTAGTTCCACATGCATGTCACTGGAGCCAGGCATTTCTGCTAATGAGTTGCGTAGCCTGGATATGTCCAGGAGGCATGTTTCACATGAGGGGAGTTCCAGCAAGAAAACATCGGTGTTGCACCCAGTTCAGTACAATTCAATACTGGTATTAGTAAAATAAGTCATCTGGGTTATACGGGAAACAGATCTTAATTTAAGAGGCTGGGTACCAGTTTGATGAGACTTTTATAGAAATCTTGGTTCCAAAATATATATTTGGATAATAAAAGTAAAACGTGCATTGGCACCGCACAAGATTTGTATTGCAAGAATAAATCAGTTTAAAGAAAAGCTGACAACTTTACTTAGCTATAAGTAGGAATTTGGAGTTGGATATGTTAGGAAGGTTCTTAGTTGAGTCTTGGATCTGTTGTTGACTAGAAGTAATGTAGGCTGGGATTCAGTTTAAAGATCAAGACATCTGAACTTTGGTATATGAATGGGAACTTAGATACTTAGTCACACTGTAGATTACAAAGCCATTTTAGATGCTCTAAGGTATCTGAGAAATCTCCATGGAGCTGGCACACATGACACAGGACCTGTGTTTCTGGAGTGGTGGCTGGACGCCAGACAGGGTACCCTTGTGGCATTTCAAATGTTTTAAGGCACTGTTCCCTAGATGCCTATACTTGAAAGTGAGCTAAATTAGAGTAGTTAGTCTCAATTGATTTTTATTGTCTCAATTTCCTTTGACTATAATGGATGGGAGCTTAGATACCTTAGATCTTCTGTAGACACCTCAATTTAGTTATCTGAATCTGGAGCTGAATCTTATCCTTAATATTGGTAGCATCAGTTACATGGAATGAAATGGTGAGAAATATTGGCTTGTTCTTGTAACATCTGAAAACTTATGTCTATAGCCATGGCAGGATAGTTGAGTCATCTAGATTGTATGGTGTGCTGTACGTGCTTGACTAGTGCTTTTTATTAGATAAACATGAACCTCAAGGTTCATGAAAAAAGCTCGAGGGTTCCCTGAAAGCTCAAGGGAACACAGAAATTTAGGGTATTGTCTGCAAAAGTTCCTTTTTGAGGTGATGGCAAACGAAGCAGTAATCATCCCTGGAGGCTGAAGAACACTGGATAGAAAGAAGTAGGGTTATTTGTATACAAAATGCCAATGAGGACATTACCAGAACATGCAAGTCTTCTGTTGCCTTCTGTTTTCTTCTCTTCTGTCTTCTGTTTTCTTGAAAAGATTACACAAAAGTTTGAAAACCCCTGCTTTTTCAAGCTAAAAAAGGAGCTCAGTCTAAATAGCTTAGCTCAAAAGAAGTTGAGGTTACTTGACTGTGACCTTTCTCACTGGAAGAAGACTTCTCAAATAGTTGACTCATCTCTCTCTAACCAAAATAATCTGAGACTACATCTCAGATAATACATGTAGAATAGTATTTATTCAGCCGGAAGCTGTGAAAGCTTGGACACTGATAAAGTTTTATTAAGTACTTTTATGGGTTTTTTTGTTTGTTTTCACTCATTGTGTAGGATCTCCTCTGTCTTTTGTTTTTATAGACTTCTTAGTAACAAAAATGCATTGTAACTGAGACTAAAGTATTTTTAAAGCTTAGATGAATGCCAAAACTCAAATTGATCTTAAAAAACCCCCAAACTTTACAAACCAAAGCTGCTCTACACTGGAAATCAGAAGTTAGAGTCTACCTATGGAAGGAGATTTTTATGGGAAGACAAATGATGCCACAGTTTGAGTATTTTTAGAATGCAAGCAACAGTGATCAAAGTACAACTGTATATTGCAGGAATGGATTTTTTTCTTCCAACTTTAAAATAAGCATATGCATAATTTCATTCACATAAACAATTACATTAATCTGAATAGGAAGGACTTGCTTATGTACAGATGAGAATGTATATAAGTCCTTACGAAAACCACACTGGATAAACTTAAAGAAAAGCTAAATGTCTTGTATTTGTTCCAGTCATTTACTTCTTGCTGTGTTTGATTTCTTGCTTTAAGTGCTAAAAATAAAGCATCGATTCCCTGGAATGCTCAATGAACTTTTAACAGATATAAAGGCATGTTTTGATTTGATATTTAAGATTTTACAACTCTACTGCATTATGTGACGGGCAAGAGCCTTAGAGCTTAAAAAAGTGAGAATTACATGAAATTAAGATGTTTAAATAGACATGTCTACATTTATTCAGGGTGTTTAAGCTCCCATATGGTCAAAAGGATTAATGACAAACACCTAATTGTTAGTCAGTTGAATTTCTGAGGACAGATCTAATCGGTACAGACAACAGCACAGTAAGTGTAAGTGAAGTGTAGATATATCTGTGTAGACCCCTAAATTTAGACACAAACCTCAAAATCACTCCCACCACAAAATACAAATTTGAATAGTTACATCTTACTATGGCCGGAATTGTGTTTTTCTGATAATATTGGGATGGAACTACCTCCTAAAACAAACCACATGTGGAAGAAGGAGGAGGAAGAAGAGGGTTGCTTAACTTGAATGACCCATTACAAAGTCTGACATGTCTTTGCTTACTAACATGTAATGTAGTCATAAGACAGTCTAAACTCTTGAGCAGTTAGTCAACTTTATATGTGATGCTCTTGTATTGAAGAGCAAAATGTGTAATCATCTCTCATCTCTCATTTTCTGTCTGAGAAGAGAAAGATCAGTTAGTTTCTTTTCGATTTAGCTCATTAGGAAGCAGGTAAAAAGAATCAAAATGGGCAATATCCCACAAAAGGGCTGTGTTAGTTCTTAATTTGGTATCGTTTATGCTTCTTACCATTTGTGTTGTCCTGCCTGACTCAGCCTTCTACACCACCTCTGCACTTCCCAGTTCATCCCAGTCCCATTTGTGGAGCTGGAAGAGGAGGGGTTCTGTTCGCCCAGCCTCTCTGCTCAAACACTGGGGGAGTGGGAAAGTCAGGAGAGCATGCAAAAATTCCCATCTGTTCCCAGTCAGAAGTATTCATTTTTAAGGTAATGCTGAAGAAATGAATTGCACCTTAATCCTAGTCACAAGAGAAAATAAAGAGTTCAACTGTGCTGTATTTCTGTATCTCACTACAAGGAGGACATACTTGGAGACTGTACTTTATTTGTGAAATTATTACCGTTAGAGAGCTTTTATTTGGCATTTCATTTGGAATCATTCCGATTAGAAATATATTTCCCATGTCAGCTGATATTATGCTTATCTAAATTCCCTTCATAAATAGAGATTCCATGTTAGTTATTCCACTGATAGCATTTTAGGCATCCTTGATAAAAGTTATACCAGGACTAACTCACAGCATCTACTGTACGAGTGAATTAATTTCTTAAGTAGAATTTCAGATATGGTCTAGTAAAACTTAGTGTCATCTATATTTTTAAAAAATCACTATCATGCATTAAATTTTTAATTATTGTGGCTATAAATTATATATCTACACATACAACTGAACATTGATACATCTGTAGAAGACAAACAGTATTGACAAAGGCAGTAATTAACAAGATTCATTTTGTTGCCATGATTCATCCAGGGGATTAGAGCTCTAAAGTGGCCTACAACCAGTGTTTATAATCTATAGTATAGGTAAACTGTGTTGAAAATTCACATCTGTCATAAGAACATGCTCGACAAGTCTGAAAGTGATGTTGCAAACTGCTGTTGTCTCTTTCCAGAATGGTTCCTGTAACCAGAGCTTTCCTAAGTAGGCATCTTTGAGGGTCAATACATCCCAAGGGAGCTTTAAACTAATAAAAATGGCTCAGAAATAGCCAAGGACAAAAACAAACCCTGAATATTTTTTCAGCTTCTTTGGCTCTATATTTTAAGCTGTGTTTCATGCTGCTGTTTGGTCTTGTCTGCTAGCAGCAACCAAGAGAGCTGAGACAGGTCTCTCTACACTGGTGTGACGTCCCTGCTAGGGCACCGAGTCAGGGGAGACACAGATCACATCCAATATTTGTTAGTAAGTCTTTTATTAATTTAGCTGTTACTACTAACAGAATCAAGCTGTTACTGTTAATAGCAGATAACTATGCCCATTGAGCCAGCTCACACTTGGCTCATGCACACGTTTGGTGTAGCTCCCAGGTGGGAGCAGCAGAGGGGAGGGCGACCTCCCTGTTTGCTGGGAAGCGGAGGCTTGTACTGATGCACCTTCGAGCTGGGTGTTCAGAAAGTCCCTCAGGGCCCCTTGTTTCATCAGGTATCTCTCCAAAGTCCTTGTCTGCACGCAGCAGCCACTGCCTTTCTGGATGTGGTCTGAGTTGTGCAACTTGAGGGGTGCATGTGCTGGAGTCCTTGTGCAGAGCTGGTGACTCTGGGTGTGATGAGTTTATCAGTTCTTATGAAGTCAGCAGCACAACCAGTCTCTGGAGCTCTGCAGGTCTTGGGAGATTTCACATGCTGCCTCTCGGCGGGCACAGTGTTCTGGAAACTATTTCTCCATCCACAGACATGGGGACCTATGGAACACATTCGCACCAGCTCATGCTTCCTAAACTGCAGAACTGCGATTGTCACGTGAAAAGTGATAGATAGGGTAGGCATCTCTGCAGATCTTACTCTAACACAACTGTCCCTGAGTATCTTAATTATTTCAGTTGCAGGTACTGTAAGAATGCTGTACAAGTGTGAGTTTGGGAGGTGAGGTGCTGGGGGTTTCTGTCCCCTTATGTGTTACACTTTGTAAATGATTTTATGGCTTTAAAATTACATTAAATCTGCTTTTAAGGCAACCAGCTCTGATTGAAAGCATACAAATCCAGCCCTAGCAATTTTTTGGTTGCTTTGAGTTTAAAAATTCCTGTAATAATATGAATGATTCAGAGTAAGATGATTTTTAATGGGACATGTGGGTTGAGGAGCCAAAAGGACGATTGGGGCTTGATGTAGCAGCCCACATTTAGGCAACTAGTGCCCCTTGAGATACAGAGGAGTATCGTGCCTGGCTTCCATCTGTTGTTGTGTCTCCTATGCAGCTGATTTATAGTTGATGTCACCGCCATAGTGAGCTATGCCACCTGGATTTCTCCAATACCTTTGAGCCTCCCAGGTGACAGTAAGTGCTTATGTGTGCAAATCTGGTCTGTAGTCAATATAGCCATTGGAGACTAGGGAGAAATTTGGATTACTGACTGCAAGGTATCTCTTCTAGGGTAAGCTGGATCCTTCTTTAGGCTTTTTTTTTTTAATCAGTACTATGTATCCTATAGTTATCATGGGAGGATAGGTACCTAGATTGCATATGAACACGTAAATTTAGTGTCTAACTGGACTCAATCCCATCCTACATGTACCACAGCATGCAATATATTTTTATATATTATTATCTTGTTGACTTGCTTTTCTGCTCAGCTTGTTATTGTCTGCTGTTTGTGTAAGACAGCCATCACAAACCTAAGGTGAGGAGACATTATGCAGTGCAAAAAGATTTTACTGTGTGTATGTATAATAAAACAAATCTATACAAGGAGTTTCTTAAAATAGGTTTGCTTGCTTACTTTCAGATAATTGTTTACAGTAGGTTAAAGGAAGATTGCTAAAATAAGAATTCTGTGATGTGTCATTTCTAATGTGCGGTGTGAATCACGCTTGTATGCAATCACTGTATCAGCTCACTGCAAGGCTGCCAAGCTGCCCACACGTTCCCATGATGAATTTGCCAAGAGAAGTCTGATCTCCTTCTGGCCATCTGCATTTGTTTTGAGTCATAAGTCCCTGTGTGTGTTTATTAGCTACTGGATTTATTCGTGCTTTATTTGTTGGAAGCTGGTTTTGACTTTTGTTTCACTTTCCCCTTTTGACTTGACTTTTTAAGTTAGCTTTTGACAATCCTATGGACTTAGAATTGGGCTGTGAATGTATGTCAGGTCTCTCAGCTTTTTGAAAACTATAAAAAAATTGTGTATGCAACATGCTGCAGCAGATCTGTCATGACTCTAGAAAAACAATTTTGAAATGATAAATGCCAAATGTCAGAATATAGTTCTTCAACTTAAATGTTTCTTAAAAGGCTGTGTTTAAAAAATGTGCACAAAACAAAACCTGTTCCCTTTTGGCATTTTATAGCTGAAACTAGGACAGTTCCTCCTTTTCTTGTATGGTCAGTGCTGTGCCTGTCAACTAGAAGTGTAGGGTTTTTTTATTTACCTTCAGCATATCTCACAGTCTCACAAGTCCTGATGCATGCGGGCACACAAGGGCTTATCAAAAAGTGCTTTACCTAAACTGGGTTCTGCTGTTCACGCTTCACCAGTCCCCTTTTTCTGGCCTTCTCCTTCCTCGTCCCAGCCAGGGTAGTCACCTGTATGTGGCTGGCTTTTCAAGCTCCAGTGCAGGCCCTTAGTGGCAGGATTCACTGCTATTTTAGGGTATCTCAGCTACAAGCCAAGATACCTGTGTGCTAGGTACTGTATAAAGACAACAAAACCACATTTCCTCTGCCAAAGAAGTGGATGGGTCATTAATCACTGGTTTGTATACTGATTTTTGAAACTTAATCCAAAATGTATAATCCAGAGCTAACCAATGTGCCTCATTAAATGCCCAACTAGGCATCTGAGCATAGTTTTGGGGGAAAATAGCTGCACTTTTTTGAAAGATGGCAGTTCTGTCTCACTAGTGACTTTTCTACTTGCAGTCTAATAATACCTTAGGTAATGTTTGCATTACAAATTGTTACCAATCTTCTTTGCTTCGGAAAATTCATCGAGCTTTTTTCTGTGTGGGTTGCCAGAGGGTTGCAGCAGAAAGTTTGTATTTTCATGTTTAGTTTTCACCTCTTAACTCAATGCTACACATCTTCAAACTGTGGTAACTTTCAGCTGGTGATCATATCCTTTTATCTTATCAATTTGTAATTGTATTTGTCATCTTTCTCCCTTGTCTTCATGAGTACCATTTTAAAAGGATCGTTTTTATTCTCTAAAATTTTAATGATCCTGATTTTTTTTTTTTTTCAATCAAAACTGGGTTCTGCTCTTCAAGCCCTTCTTTAGCGTATTTTTTTTACAACAAATCACTCCTAAGAAGGAAACATAGATCTCTAAGTTAATGTGAATTGACAATTTGTAGGGCCATTTTTTCCCCAGGTCCAAAAGACGACCTCTGATGATAGAAAACTGTGTGCAAATTTTCAGCATTAAAAAGATTCCTCCCTGTCCTTACCTACAGGGGTACTTTGTGTGACCAGTCTGGCCTAAAGCGCTGTTTGCAGAAGATTTATTGATCCAGATAGTTGCATTAATTGCCCATGCTTGTAATGATTTTTGGCAGTCGTGACAAGAACCGGGAGAGAAACTAGCAGTAACATCTTTAGCTATACATAGCGATCCAACCCCAATGCCTTGCAATGAACCACATTTGTTTTTAACACAATGAGTTTATTACACAGTGTGTGCACAGATTAGTTATTCTAACTATTTCCTGGGGTATTGTGCCTTGAAATGACTGTTGGACGTGGAGTATTTAAAGTATTTATCTGGTTTCTCTGAAGTCATGTTTGGATAATAAAAATGCAAAATGGAGGGGAAATGCTTGTAAAACTTTATTTTTGTTTGTAAGGTGATTTTTTTAAAAATACGAATTATATAAAATATCTCAAAGGGATTTGCAGATCATTAAGCTCTTAAATGTAGCTTAAAACACTTGAAAATTAATGCATGCCATATTTTTATAGAGATTTTATAAAAATTTCTTTGAATGTGTAAAATTTCAGAGTTTTTTTTTTTTTTTTTTTAAACCGCTCTTAAAGGGGCTTATGATATTTAGGTGCCTGAAACTGTTTTCATATAGCTCATACCTAGCAGGACTATACATAAGTTTTGCTGCTTCCTCAGCCTAAGAAGTTTTCCTTAAAATAAAGCAAAAGAAAATAGTTTTATTAATTTTGACTTGGATTCCTCCTCAACAGTACTAGAATAGTATGAAAAGCCAAAATTACTGAAGCCAAAAGCTTGACCAGCAAAAGATTTGCTAGCAAACAGTCATGCATACCAAAGATCATGTTTTCTTAAGCACTACATGTAGTTCTGCGGTTGAATTTCTCCTGGAGACAATCTTGTGCATAAAGTAGTGTGTGCAGTATGGGATGATGTGTGACTGGCAACTAATAGTGATGCCAGTGATTTTTTCATCTGGGACATCTTGGGGAAAAAAAACTCTTCTCTAGTAACTGGAGAATGTTTTTGGTCTTTCAGCCAAAAGCATTCATCTCGTTTGCTTTTCTTCTCCCCACCCCCCTTTTTTTTTAAGAATATGGAATTGCAGAATTCTGTAAGTCCATTTGTTCAAAGAATTGATTCAGATCTTGAGCAGACTTGTATTTCAGGCAGCTGTGGGATTTTCTGAGAGCTTTGTCTGGCAGAGCGCTCCCTGGCCTCTTTTACAGTGCTCAGGGTTACCAACTACTGCGGAGGGAGGCAGCAAGAGGTGGCGGAGAGCCAGCTATCCTCCTTCCAGCCACAGCTGCAGATGTTGTGCATATCTGAGTCCCTGAGATTTGGGTGGTTCTTTCAAAATATCATTGAAATTGGTTCACTGCACTTTTATGATTTAGATATACAGTGTGAGTTTTTTAATGGAGAGGTTTTTCACTTTTTGATGGACTCTGAGACAATGATGTCTCAGACCTACTTGTCTGTTGTCCCCAAAATACTTTAGAGACTGTGATTTTTCTCTAGTAGTATCTTAGATCAGCAATCCAGAAATTTTCTTGTAGAATAGATGGTACTTCTATATATACTTCCTTGCTACACCTTTTTACCTTCCTCTTTGTTTCTTCCTTCCCCCCCTCCACAGACCCACTCTGCTCAAATATACATGTGAGTACTTGAGTTTGGATGTTGGTGTTGCTGGTTGTCTCCTGAGTCCCAGGGATGACCTGAAGTCTTATGGGCCTTGATCTTCTCCCACCAGAGGCTGAGGAAAGAGTCAGTGAGTCTGAGAACCTTGGATGTGGACACGGTTTCCTCTTCTAAGCAAGCATCCTTCTGGATGCTATCAAGCTAACAGCTTTGTGGCATACCTGCAGTGAGGCCGATAGAAGGAAATAAGCTAATGGATAGGGGTTTCTAAAAATGGAAATTTTGACCTATTAGAGCAAAAGAGGGCTAGGTCTTGAGAGAAATTGGAAGAGGATCCCTGCAGTGAATATTGTTTGGAGATGGTTCTGGCTACCCTTTAGTGAAGCTGAATCTCATTAGCACATAGACAGCATGCACACATTACTTTGGTGCACTCTCTTTTTCTTGAGAAGTTTATTTAAACTTAGCAATTAGATGAGCTTCAGATATGCTACCTGAACAAAAAGTATGTCAATGCAATCTAATTTGTATTAAGAGGTAAGACTTGTCTCTTTACTGGCTGTGAACAGAGACTGAGACAGCTCTTGAAATATTCTGAATGTGCTCTCTGTCTTCTGAAGCACTGCTTGAGAATTCAGTCAAAAGCCAGTGCAAAAAGCTACCTGATACAAGATGACGATGTGCTATTTATTCTGTTTTATGGCTTTTCAGTAATGCAACTGGACAAGAGAATTGGTGTATATGTAATTGCACTAAAACAACCTTGTAGTTGAGGGGTTTGGGGGGAAAAGAGAGAGGCTGGGCAGAGGACATGTAGTTAGGACCTGAGCTGATAAACCGATAGAGATTAAATCATGAAAGAATACTGAGCAATGTGCAGCAATATAAATCACTGCTACAATTACAAAACTTCTCAACATCACAAATGGAGAGATGAATTCAGAATTAAGTGTATTTGCAATGAGTTGAACTTCTTGAAACTGAAGATGAAAAAATCAGACCCGGAGAGCTTTCTGTAAAATTGAAAATATGAGAGGGCATTTGTGTCAAAGAAGCAATAAAAAAAACCCAACCCAACAGTTACACCAAAAGGTTTGTGAGAAAGGAAGATAATGAGGTGGCTGAAGAGCAACTTAGTTTTACCAAAACCAGAGCATATAAAGAAGCGTATTAAACACAACCCTTGAAGAACTGCGAACTCTTACCTGGGAGGCTTAATAATAACTATACTTTTCATCTCTATGATGTATATGTTATCTTTTGAAGGCATAAAGCAATGAATAAATCAAAACAAATTAGGAAAAGGTTAATACTTATGTACTACTAAATACTAATAACAGATGTGGACATTTTTGTTTTGCACTCTATATTACAAATAAATTGTCAAACAACAACAGTGTGACAATCTAAAAGCAACATAAAGTCTCTTGCCATTGTGTTGCTTTTAGATTGTCACGCTGTTGTTCTTCTTGGACAATTTATTTGTAATACAGATTGCAAAATAAAAATGTCCACATCTTTTATTATAGTTGGGGTGCACTTTAGATGATGGAAGTCTGTCCCATCCAGGTGTGCACAAAATGCAGCTCTCAGGAAGAGAAAGGAGCATGTAGATCAAGCTGGACCTAGAGCCCTCTCTGCTGGATGGCTGGGAAACAACACTTGAAAAAGGAAAAAATAAGAATTCTGATGGAGAAAAGAAAATCTGAGAAGCTAGTGCAAGAAATCTAGACATAAACCACAAAACTTATGTAGTCAAGCTCTTCCTATTATAAGCAGATGAAATAGCATACATTTATTGCGTAAAATGGCCTTCTCTTATTAAATCATCAGGTGATATGTTTTAATGATAATTCTTTTCTTTTGAGCATATATGGTATCTGAGGGGAAAAAGGAACTAATATTCCATCTTAGAAATTTGAAAAATTCATAATATCTGTGCCAAAGAAGAGTATGGAAGTAAAGAATTTTAAAACCATGTATAGCATAGGAGGTGTAGATGGGCGCTGTATTTTTGTAGTAATGCCCAAAAGAAATTAACACAGCACTGGAGGAGCTGTAGCAATATGTGGAAAATATACTATTCCAAGACCAAGTACTTTTTTAAAAAGGCACTTGGCAAGATGTATCAACTTTTCATGTGTCTGTTTTAAAAGAAAATATATTTTCCAATAAGAGGAAAACCCTATCATAGTAATTAAAGTCCATATCTTATTCCTGAAGTGAAGTCAAACACAGACTTTTTGGATTTTTTTTCTTTCAGAAAATTTGACAAATAGAAAGAGGGGAAAGGAGAGATGCAGAGAATAATTGGATTGCCACTCTATTGCCAGCACTGAGAGATCCACTAAAACTATGCAGCTCCCTGAAGTCCAACTGTTTGGAACTGATGCTGAAGTGTGTGTGTGTGAGCACACATGCACAGCTTGTATGTGTTGGTTTTTGGTTTTGTTTTTTTTTTTTTTTTTTTAAGCCAAAAAAGGTCTACTGGAGATAAGAGGGATCAACTTTGAATAAACTTGTGAGGAGCGTTGACTCTCCCTTCTTCCACAGTCTTTCAAAATGTGATACCAGCTGAAGACACTCGTGACATATCTAGCCACAGAAAATTCATGTAGGGACAAGAAAAAACAGGGTTTGTGTATGCTTTTGGAAACCTTTGAAATCTTGCATGCATGGAAAACTATAGCAAAACAGTCACTGACCTTTATTAAACTTGGTTTCCCTCCATTTCTGTGTGTGGGAGAAGCACGTTCTGGAAATGTTTGATGTTCCGTAAAGTGTTCATTATGAAATTTTTCTCTTCCTTCTTTTAGGCTATCATTTCACATAAGGGTAGCAACTTGATTAATGGCATTTTAGTGCAGATAGTGTGGTGGGATTGCCTTAGGGGGTTTGTTTCCTACTTTTTTTCCAAGCAACAATGACATAACCACTTGAAAATTATTTTGATTAATAAATGGTGTAAGAAGTGTAGAGTAGTAAGAGACAGGAAGATTTTATAGTACATTTTCGTTCTGTAAGAATAAGTCCTGCGAGGTAAGTATTTCTGAAAAAAAAGAAGTCTATTCATGCAATCAAACTCACTGGTATGAATTTATCACGTTGTATCGCTCACTAGGTGTTGTACGAAAGGCAGTAGTGGCATTGTGTAAAGGACTGTGAACTTGTTCTCTTGAAAAGGCAGGAGTAGTGCAAATGTACAAAAGGCATCCTTCACTGTATTTGTGCTTTTGCTTTACCTGTTTTTCCCCATCATTTGTTGACCCAGCTAATTCTAATGGTAGCATGAACAAAGAAATTTTAAAAGTATATTTATAGAGCTAGTTGTGCAAGTATCTTAGTAGTATTTATTTTCCACAGGAGAATAAATGCAGAAACATTACATTGCCATTTTTTTCCTCTTTCATATCTCGCAAGGTCTTTTCTCAAATATTTTTTTCATAAGTACTTTGTATGTAGTTATACGATAGGTGTGGAGTATTAGGCAACTGTCTAATGGCTTGTTTATATAGGTGCATATACACACACATATATCTTCTTGGTAGAGTAATAAATGCTATCTAACCTTTGGTATATTAATTTTTGAATATGTTTAAGCTACATGATAAGCATACTGTAAAGTTCATAGACATTTTTGGTGTTACCCTAAGAGAGACCTCAAAGACATTTACAGGTCTGCCAGTACTGATTCTGGAGTGGAAGCAATGCAGGCGTGATGCTAAAGGAGAGCTGTAACATATCTCTGGAGCCACCAATCAGTGGCTATAGTGTGAAACAAATGCATAGATTTCATAGGTCATGTATGGAAGAAACTCCTCTGACATTCCTTTTTATCCCCTAAAACTATCAAAGGTCTGATCTTGTCCCAACTCACTGTAGTTACCACAGCAAAATAAAGTCAGAGTGCTTGATACTAGTGTGCTAAACTCATGATCATGTTTCTGCTGTAAAGGCATGCTCTTCCTTACAATACCTTGAGTAATTTCTGAAGATATTTTAGACAGACCGACCTCATTAAAAAGCAGCTATTTGGCAGTCTCTGCCAATCCACAAGCTGGATTTAAGTGTTAAGCATTCTGTGACTGCCCATGTTACATACTAAATACTTTAAAATGTCTTTTCTGGATCCAATGAAGGAATCCAGTAAGTCTGTACAGATTTTTCTTACTGTAACTGAATGTGAATTTGAAAAACAAAATAAACGTGAATCCGAGTTTGCATTGAACTCGCTATGGCCAGGTTTCTATTGGCAGACTTCAGTGGGTGCTGGACCAGGCTCTTTGACTATAAGATAATAGCAATGTCTTTATTGTACCACACAGTTCTGTTAAAAATTCACATGAACGTCTGAAATAACTAAGATCTTGAAAATTTTCCAGATATTAAAAGCATAATGTTTACACTGAAAATGAACATTATCCATGCTTTGTGTTTAGAAGATAGCCAAACAAATGACTGTTTGAGAATATACTGGTGCGCTCTTCTTCAGCTGTAACTTAATAATTTTGCAGGTAATAGTCTTGTGGTGTCAGAAGACCTTAACTCAGTTTGTGCTGGGATGGAGTTGTTATACTGTACAGGCCTGCTCTCTTATGACTCAGTAAAACCTTTTTCCAAAGTCATTGTATAATTGTTAATTCTGTTCAATATTAAATAGTTTTTCTGACGCTGACTTTACCTGTGCTATATTTTGCTGCAGAATTTTCTCATATCTCTCATATATATGTATACATGGTTTTTATTTTTCTTTTTTCAGGGCATGGCTTTTACCTTGGAGGAGAGGCAACAGTTGAATATTCATGGATTATTGCCACCTTGCTTTCTTGGACAAGATGCCCAAGTTTATAGTATTGTTAAGAATTTTGAAAGGCTGACATCTGACCTAGACAGGTAAAGTATGGCTATGAAACTTTATTCTAGTTATAGAATCATAGAATTGTTAAGGTTGGAAAAGACCCTTAAGATCGTCAGGTCCAACCGTTAACCTACTACCGCCAAGTCCGCCACTAAACCATGTCCTCAAGCACCACATCTACCCGTCTTTTAAATACCTCCAGGGATGGAGACTCAACCACTTCCCTGGGCAGCCTGTTCCAGTGCCTGACTACTCTTTTATCAAACTATGAGCCCCTTATTTAGTTTTTTTTAATGGTAGTACAGATGAAATTTTGTGGTTTTTTTCCGAGCTGTGGTGGTTAATGATTGGGAATCATTAAGATAAAATATATACTGTTGCTAGAATGTTTTCTTCAAAAAATCAACTCCTAATTTTAAATTGTAATATTCCAGTGCTGTTCACATGAACTTATTATTTCAATAATCAAATGATGCAAAGGTCATCAGAAGCAAATAAACTCATGTGAAACTAAAAGTGAGTAATGTCTTTACAGGCATATAGATACATATGCATTAAAACAAATATATAAAATTTATAAAATATTATAAAATTAATATGTAATATAGTGTTGCTGTGTTTGGTTTTTTTAAAAGAAAAAAGCTGGGGAGGGCTTTAAACATTTATGAACACTCAGACTTTTTTTCCTAAGTGTTTTATATGCCTTAGAACAAAATACTATTCCTTTATTTTTTCCCCTGTGCCTTGCTTTTCTCTGTTGTGGGTTGTCTTGTTACCTGTATGTAATACATGGCTTTTAGATACCCGTCTGTTGGTGGCAAGGCTTTTTTATGATTTGAAGTTGCCACAACCTTTGTTTTTTATGGAGGCAGAATAGGATGAGCACAGCCACCCTGGTAAGTGAAGAACTCATGATTGTGCTATCTTTTCCAGGTTAACTATCCTCCAGTGCTCTCAGGGAGGGAATTATTAGTTATCACAGAGCAGTAGCTTCCCAGGCTGGAATGCTTTAGTCTAAGTCCCTGTGTGTAGCAAAGCATAAAATGTCACAGAGATCCCTGCTTCAACCACTGACGTTACCATAGGAGAAAACTTTCTCTGTCCTTCTGTCCACATCTTCTCCTTAACTCTGCCTTGAACTAGTCCCTTCATGATAGAGCTTGTTGTTTTGTATGTTTCAGGACATTTAAGACTTTAAGATTGTTTCAATTGTTTGTTTCTGCTTGAATTGCTGGAATTTCTATTCACCTGTAACTTAAAAGCAGAAAGAAAAAAGGCCTTTTGCCCCATTGTTGTATGCGTTTCTTAACTAGCAAAGAAATTTTGCTCCTACTTCAAGCCGTAGGAGAAAAGCACTTGTTTCTCAAAACATCACAGATTGAAAGTTACAGGTCTAGCTATGTGAAATTCAAGAGGAGAGTAGCAGTATTTCCAAATCTTAATTCTTTAGTTTTTAGCAAAAAATTGTGGGTATTTAAATGGCTCTTCGCCAAAATGAAAAATTTCTGTGGGAAAGGAAAAAAGAAATAATCTGTCAGTTTTAAATGACAGAGTATTAAAAGTTTGAATGCTGTGCCATTTGAACTACAATAAAACACCATATACCGAAATTTTGATCGCAATGGGAATCATCAAATAAAAATAACTGTCTCTGAGTATTGTGGGAATACTTTGCAGAAAACTTGCTTTATCATGTTAAAAGAAAGAAACGAAAAATCTGTCTGTCTTGGGGGTGAGGAAGGAAAGGAACTTTAAAAAAAAAAGTACACTTAATCCACATATGATAGACACAAATAATACATAAGTATAAATAAATATATTTACAAATAAATGTAAATAAAAGGTTTTCCAGAAGCTATTTGCTTCAGATATATTTTTCCTAATCTGTCCCTGTTAAGCTTAATGTCTGTATATAATGAATTAACCAAAACCTCAATATCATTATTTCCCACCTATGAGTTGTCTTTTGCATTTTCTCTTTTCCAAATAAATAGTTGGGTAAGGAAGAAATTTGTTTCCTGCTCCTGTGACCAGACATTCTTAAAACAGAAGTGCAAACATTACAATATTACATCCATGTGTCTTGAGCATTAAACTGTAGCTTGCCATTTTATACCATAAAGCCAGTTTTTAGTATAATGCCTTTTTTAGTATAAAGGTTATATTGTAATGTGCAGCTTTGCAGTACAAATTTGTTGTTGTTAATAGGGTTTTAGTGATGTACTTCGGCTGAGAAAACTAGTAAGTCTTTGCTTCATAGAAATAACTTGAAACTATTAAAAGTTACTTTTTTTCTCACTAACGTGATCACTAGTCAGAATACTTCAATTAGGAATGTAGTAATTAATATAAGAAAAAGTTTAAAAGCTGTTTTGATTTCCCAGTCTTATTCTGTGGCATGTGGCAGTGGTATTTTCTCAACCATAATTTTTGGTCCAAGTATTTGTATCTTCCCCTTATAGTCTGAATAAACAGTGTGGCTCCGTTTATAATTCTGGATAAGCTAGACTGGACTCCCCATCCTTGGAGATACTAAAAACCTGACTGAACATGGTCCTGGGCAACCTGCTGTAGTTGACTCTGCTTTGAGCAGGGGATTGGGTGAGGTGATCTCCAGAGGTCCCTTCCAACCTCAGCTAGTCTACGATTTCATAACGCAGGTCCATAGCAGTTAAGAAATAAGCTTTCAGGAGTAATCTTGGATCAATGCAAATTTGTGTAAATTAAATCAGGCTGGCCCTTCAAATTATATAAATCCACAAGTCCCCCCCAAATGAAATTGTTTCATTAAGAAATCATATTTGTATTCTGTGTGAACACCCAGCAGGTCTAAATTGACTATTCATGTCATGCTATGCTTTGATTAAAAAATATTTTCCTCTTATATTAGTGGGGCATTATATTGCTGTGGTGTTTTCTCCAGTTTTTAGCAAAACAAAAGCTGTGCATTACATGTGTAGGTTTACATTTAAGACCACTGACTGAAAGACTTGGTAACATTTGCATGCAGAAGATACTTCCTTTGAAGACTGTCAACGATGGTATCTTGGGCTCCTTTGCAAAGATAAAACGCTTGTGTGAATTGAGTGTGCAAAAACTTGCCCATGTAAAATGTGATTTGCAGCTGTGTTTATAAGTCAAGTGTCTGTCAGTTTTATTGGAGTATGGTAGTAGGGATCCTGCTCTGAGAACATGTGCATTGCATGTGTGTGAGCTCAGTTCTTCAAGGCAATATGCGAGCTCTGGTCTCCTGTACTTACACTCGTATTGAAGCATTTTAAAGGGAAGGGTGACTGTGATCCTGCTGCAGTTACTCCTTGAATACCTTCACTGATGGAGAATGCCAGAAGACATTGAGTATTTTAACTAGAACTTGCAAGAAAATCTCAAGTGCTCCCTGTACAGGCAGGTGCTCAAGGACAAACTTGAGTAAGAGCGTGCAGCTATTGCCTTCTACTAAGTGTAAATGTACTAATTCTAGAAAAAAAACCATTTCTTCCAGTATGCATCTGGCATAGTCTTTGCTCCCATAGGAGCAGTGATTGAAAAGAGATAAAGAGAAGCTGTTGTTTTCCTCCTAGAGCTCAGATTTGATAGTGGGTGTATACCTGTGCGTTTTATGACCAAATACAAAAGATTAAGTACAAGCATTTGAATATTGCAGAGGTGGAAGCTGTTAAGTACCTTAGAAAGGTATTGTCTGACACATTAATGCTGTGTATGACAGGATCTTACACTGGCAGGATTGTAGCTTGCCCTGGTTTTGACTGGAAAGAGGGTGTGTGTAGATTCATAAAGCTAAGCTGATAGTGCCATGGCATGACATGTTTCGGCACAGCTGAAACTCCTTTGCTGACTTGCAGCATGGAATTGCTGTGCTCTGAAATACCAAGAGTTCATACACAAAATCAATGTGAAACAGCAGCAAATATCTTGCCTGGTATGCTTGGCAAAAAGGAAGCCAATAACAGGAAATAATTCTATTCCTCTAAGTTAATTTGGAAAAGCTGTGATGGATTCTGCAAGTAATTTAATCTTTTTTTTTGCTCCCCTGTATGTTCTTAATTGTCTTTCCTCTTGCTCTGTATTGACACTGAAATCATTGCCCCTGACACAGCCACGTCTTCTGCCTGGGCTTTTCTTTCTTCAAAGAGTCACACTGGTAAAATGTTATACTGAAGGTGTGAACATTAGGAGAGGTGCCATCGAATGACTTTTCCTGAGAATGCTGTGTTGTTTTACTTTTTCTTAAAGTTCTCTACCTTTAATAGCATTTCAATGTAGATACTGATGATACAAAGTAATGGGGCTAAGTATCTTACACAGGTTAAAAATAATAGCGTTTCCTCCCACCTTTCCTTCATTTGCTCTCAGGTTTAGCAAGATAAGAGCAAACAAATGTTGGGTTTGTTTGGTTTTTACCATTCCATTTTGCCTTGTAAAATGCATGCCAGTGATAGTAGGTCCAGTTATCCTAAGAAGTCATCAGTAATTTTCTGGTAGTTATATCAGTTTTCTTTTGGTTTTTCGATGGTTTATATCCTTTTGTTGCTACAGTATTTCATTCCCTTCGTAATAGCAGACTAGCATGAAAAGTTCTTAGGTGAAGTAAAGGCAAGGGGGAAAAGTGACATACTGAAATTTGAATGCTTGGCAGTCCCCTCTGTCTTACTTGCCAGGCCTTGGTTTTCGTCCTTTGAAACTCCTCCCTGAAATCTTCATTCAAGACTCCTTGTCTGAGGACAGATAATGTTTTTCTTCCTTTTTATAGCACAAATTATTCTTCTCAGTGTTTTATTGCTTGTTTTCACTATGTTTTCAATTAAATGTGGGCTTCAGTAAAAGATTCCATTAAATACTGCACTTTAAATATATCTTTTTTTAAAACACAATGCTGAAAAACACTTCATGCTTTTAGTTGTGTAGATTACTTGGATGTTGCTAAAAGATGCATACTTGTTGTCTAATGCATTATAACCAACACCACATTGAGGATGAAGCATTTTTTGTTTTCCCCTTAAGAAAGAATTTTTGAGAAAATTGATACCCCTAAGCACGTTACTATGCCAAGAAAGAAGAGAATTTTATACCTGCCACTGAAAAGTAGCCTTCTGATCAAAACTGCACTTCTCTAGAAATGTTTTTCGCTTTATAATAATATTTCTTATGCTGATTTGGATATGGCCAATTTGAAACTATGATTATAAGTAGTATGCAGTTATTATCTTTGCAATTTCTTTAGCATATCCTAAACATAAAAGTGGCATGATAAATGCAAATAAGAAAATAAACCCCCAATTTAATGCTATAGGACAGTAAAAACAAAATGGAGAGTTTTAGCAAGTAGGTTTTTGATTTGAAGCCCTTGAGGAAGCCTTTTGCTAAGCTTTTAATTTCTTTTGTCAAAGATTTCTTTACCCCCTTTTAAATGCAGGCTTGATCTGAGTAATAAGAAAGGATGACGAAAAGGTATTTTAAAGTCTTAAGTAGCCACATCTCATTTTAAATGAAAGTGACAAAAAGAAAAAAAACAATACTGGCAACTGCTTCGGAACATGTGGCTTGCATGAATGCTTGCAGTCTCCGGAATAGAGCAGGCCAGAGTACGCATGATATTCTCTAACATCACTTTTAAGATCCTCTGGAAACAAAATGAATGTCTTCAAATGTATTCACAACTCTATGTGAATGAACCTGTATTTCAAGGTAAATGTTGGGATAATCATCCTCAGGAGAAAGGTTTTAATAAAGAAAATGCTCCAAGTATTCAAGGACATTGAAAGATACGCTGTACCATAATGAAATACTGGGAAAATGAAAGGTTAGTAGGGAAATGTAATAATATGAAAAAAAAAATTAGTATGTATGTATATTTGTAGCTGAGAACTACAAGTGCAGGATATAATTTAACCTTGGAGAACATTCAAAACTGACGTGTATGATGGAAGGTGGTTCAGGATGCCTCATGGTGATGGTATTTAGAGTACATCTTCAACTCTGTTTTCTAGGTTTTTATCTGTTTATGGTCTAAAGTACCCTTAGTGACACAAGGGGAGGGACACTGTTTTGCCTCACTTGTGTCACCCCATTAGAGCCACCAGCTGCCAAGCTGGCTGCACTAGCCTTGCTTATAGTACTTGTTAAAGGTTTATATAGCGGATCGTGAAAGAAATGCTTCCCTGATATACAAGCTAGGTTTGAATGAAACAAATGCAGATTTACTAAACTGTTCTTTCTTAGATAGTTACCTAACTATGTTTGTGTCTTCCTAAAGTATGAAATTTTTGGTGCACGTGATGCATGAGTATAGTGAAGGAAAGTTCATGTGAATAATATTAAAGCACGCAAACCTCCAGGCTTTTGGAATGAATGCGTTATATACATTTCCTCAACACTTGTGTAATAAAATGGCGGGCATATTAAACTTTTTGAGTATAAATAATTAGTAATCCATTGTAAATAAAAAAGAACCCCAAACCCTACATAAATTATATACATAAATTAAGTTAAAGTTTTTATGTAAGCCTATTGGTATAGAAGACTACTTAATTTTTAAAGTAATACTTAACCTTACTAAAACTAGTGAATAGAGAGGTGAGGTTTAGGATCATCAAATTCCTAAATATTAAGTGTGCACAAAGTGACCAGAGCCATACCTGTGTGAACTAGTGTAACTTGACATCACTCATAAACTCATATCATCTGTCATACTCAGCATTGAAAGTTGGCTTCCTGGTTGGGATCTTGGAGCAGTAGTGTATTTATTCAATATTAGACTGATGGTAGTCAAAAGTAGATCAAGCTAAGCATGAACTTTTTTTCACTCTCATTTCTCTGATATTTTTTTTCTCATTGGTTTTCTGTTTAAATAGATATAAAAATTTTTCAAATAGAGTTAAAAATTGATTTCCATTAGGAGATAAAGCATTTCAGATTTCATTACAAACATAAACTTCAGGGACGAAAGGCCATATGTGTATGCTTTGTTTTTTGAAAGCTTCGTCCTACAGTATTCAGGTGAAGTATTTATTTGAAGTATTAGTCTGGATTTAAGAGAAATTTTTATCAAGGCAAGAGCAGAAAAAGCTAAAATTTTTAATTTCCTTTTTTTGGACAAGAGAGTAAGCTTGTTTAAATTCTATTTAATGATGGTCTCATTTCAGGTGGAACAATTGCTATGTTCTGACAGACCAAATACTCAATTACAGCATAGTGTTTTATACCTGAGAGGGATTAGCTTCCTGAGTATATAGAGTTTGTCAACGTTGTGATAGTTTCAGCTTCTCTCTGTCTCAACCAGTTTGTAATCCTTTGTGTCTGAACCATTTGTGCTATCAAGACAAGGAGGAATAAATTTAAATACTCTCAACAACAAAGAGGCTGTTACAGAACAAACATAGCTTTAACTAATTATTTAAACACCTTTGTATTTCTAAATTTACTTTGTATGTTTACTTGATATCTGTCTAATTATATGTAATTCTCTACAGATATATTCTACTAATGAGTCTTCAGGATCGAAATGAAAAGCTCTTCTATAAAGTGCTGACTTCTGACATTGAAAGGTTCATGCCTATTGTTTATACTCCCACTGTGGGACTGGCTTGCCAACAATATGGTTTAGCATTTCGGAGGCCAAGGTATGTAAGTTTATACTTCAAATAAAAGTAATTGTATCTTATTTTCCTCTTGGCAGATTTCTGCAGGGGTTTTCTAACATAGCTGAATGTAAGCCAAAACTGCAATAATTGAGATAATTCAAACTACACTTTTGGTCTACATTAAACAATAATTTGTATTGCATTAAGAGGGCAAATGGTTGTTTTTAATTGTATTAAAACATGGGAACATTTTTAATCTCATTAACTGACTTTTTTGGAATCCTAGCTGCATGTTACAAGACCAGAGAAGAATGGGTCTGTAGTCTTAGATTTGTCTTAGCAACCTGAAGAGCATAGGCTTGTACCTATATAAATATTTATATTATAGGTATTTTATACATAGATGTATAAAAATGGTATGTATACAAATGAAGGATGCATTATATATGTGCTACAGACATCTTAAAAATAATCAATAATCATCAAAGAACCTGTCTCACTGCTTAATAATTTCTTGTTTCATAGGTTGGTTACTGGAGTGCTTTTATTCTGTATGTAGTATCTGTATTCATAGAGTGTTGAGGAAGTGGTATGAAAGAATGATAGATGCTTCTGTTTCACTCTGCCCCTTGAACATCAGCCCACAGAGTCTGAGATTTATGGTGGCTGCTGTTTGAGAACCTTGTGTGTACCAGTGCCTTCAAGTGCAAACTGGAGCAACACTTTAGAGCCTTCTATACAATTTTCTGGCAAAGGAAGAGACAAATGAGCTGTATGTGCATAGCTCTGTTAACAGAAATAGTTTTTTTACAGTCAAGGCATTGATCAAAAATAAGAAGCTTGCAAGATTAAAGGGAACAAATGACTGCTCACAAATTCTTCATCGGGAGGTATTTGAGGGAGAAGACGTATGGCTTCAATGTTTTGTTGTTGTTAATGTGAAAATCATTTTGGCCTTGTGACTGACAGAATGAGTCAGGACCATCTGGCCAACTGCAGAAAACAAGAATTCCCGCTTCTATACACATTAAAAACTTCAAAAAGACCTCAAGAATGCTTACTTAAACCTGTTTAATGATCTGTGGCTTCTAGGTGCCTCCCCTAGCAAGAGAAGTCATCTCCTTTTTTCCCCTCAGTATTTGCCACCATGGTGATTTTATTGGCCTTCCAGGAAGTGCTAAATGCGTCTGGAAATTAAGTCTTTGCCTAAGCTGATCTCATTGCCCCTTGTTTTGATATCTATTGCTGTATAGGATATTGCACAAGGAGCACCTCTGCCCATGCACGTAGTCTTCAGTTTCTCCTCAGACCTGTGCAGCATCTGTGGAGAAAAAAACCCTATTAAATTAGACAACAATTCAGCTGAGTGTTAGTCTGCAACTGGTGAGACACAGCTTGCAACAGCAATTGAAACAACCCGCCAGCCCCCTTTAGAGATTTTCAGACTCCTGAACTCCATTCTTCAGTCTGATCCTAAGCACACTCAAGACATGGGGAAAAAAACTGATTTAGGAGGTAGGGACAGGGAGAGGAAACACTTCAACTTTTTGCCTTCTTTTTTATTTGGTAGAATTTTTACCTGCAGAGGACTTAGAAAGATGCCCTAAATTTTTCTCCTCTAGGTATGAAGACTAAAATCCTAGTTCACATCACTCTGTCACTAATAAATTTATGGATCTGTATAGTTAACTTGAAACAAACTACACTATAGACATGCAGTTATCACAGATATACTGGGAATCAACAACTTCAGAGTTCTCCACTATGCAACTAAGCCACTTTTTAGCCTCTATTGTAATGGGAATTGAGTAGACTTTAAAACTTTATGGATTTCTTTGAATCATTAATGTATATCATCACAAGCTTACATTTTATTTTCCTTTTATTTTCAAATATGATATAAAAAGCTTTCAAAAGCAAGGCATAATAGCAGTAACATATACATTGTGCAGGCTTTGGAATAGCAAGCTGAACTTTCTCAACTCAGCAAATGAAGCTGAACTTTCTCAACTTAGCAAATGATACTAGTGCATATAAATAACATTGTACTAACTTTCTATGTTCCCCATGGATTTTCCTCTGTTCTACTTTAAAGAGCTTCTTATTCTGGCACATGGATAGTGAACTTCCATTCTGATGATACATTTAGCTATTCTGAACAGTGACAGTGATGATCCAAGTGCTTGTTGGACATCCTCATATTTGTATGTTTTTAGAAGTATGATTTTATTTACCAATATTGGAATAAAGTCTGATTTTTTTTCTTCCAAAAAAGTGTTCCTTATTGAAAATGTGCAAATTTAAGGCAGATTCTACTACTTAGATAATTTCTTTCCCTTATCATTTAGCTTAAAAATATAGCTTTATAGAGCATGCCATAATTTGGCATTTCACACTGTTTTTCACTACAATTGAACTGCTAATGAATGAATAATGTTTTAAACAATATTAGATCATGTTGTAACTGATGTGTCTTTTGATATTCAGTTGTTGTATTCTTGAGCTACTGAAGTCAGCCTTGGCTATATTCATCTGTCTGCTGCTTCCCCAACTATATGTGTGCTTTATATATGTGACTGACTGTCTGGGGAGACGTACAAGATATTTATAAATGTCTATTTTATTTCTAGTCCTGCTGAATTCCCTCACTACTTTCAAATAAGTGTTTTAATGACTCATTTAAGTAAAGATGGCTGAAAAACATGTACAATCTTCTTCTGCCTAATAAGGATCTCATAAATATTTTTCTTTCTTATGAACAAAATATCATCTGCCAAGTCGGATACTTACTCTTCCCTGTAAAATTCCCAACTGTTACGTTCACATTATTTCACTACCTGATCTCATCTTCCCCCACCACCCAGCTGATGCCAGTGTTCATTAGAGGTCTCGGAGTAAAGGACTGTAAAGGGTTTTCCCTTTGACAGACTCTTTGCTGCTTAAGAAATACCTATACTTTGTGATCTTCCACTGCGCTCTGTTACAGAGATCTGTTTTTTTTCCTAAGAAAAAACTTTCTCAAAATTATTCCAAAACCAACTGTGCAAAGCAGTCAATTTCATTTGGTTTGAAATTATATTCTAGACTGTGACTCATTTAGCATTAAGCGTTATGTACCAGCATCCCTCATAAATGGCACCCTCCGTGAGTTGAACTCACAGGGAAGAAAAAATATACATTTAATTTAACATACAGAAGGAGAAAAGAAATAAAAGATAAAATTTAGTCCAGTCTATACATTCCCATGTTTTTTATTAGTTGAATTTTTTTTTCAGTTTTTACAGTTCAGGAAAAAGATAAGAACTTACCATACCTTAAGATAAAAAAGTCTTATCTGTAAGAACTGTGTGTATCTGCTTTATGCTGACTCATATCTAAATGCTGTCTTTACTGATAAATGAATGTTTTTCTTTCAGAGTTTTTTTTAATTTCAGAATATTTTTATTACTCTGTCTTCCCACAGCTCAGAAAATGTTTGATATTTCATAGTTAAACAAAGATCCTATTAGAAACAGACTTGTTTATATAGGTAAATAAGTTAAAAATTACCCAGTTGCTGAAGATCATATTTATCACACTGGAAATTGCAAGGCAATGTTTTATTATTCAGTTTAAATCTGTAAGGTTTTTTTTATATTCAGTTAGATTTCTTTATGTTGTGAAGTGAATTTGAAGCCCCTGGCTCACAAGTTATGTCTTCAGGCAAGGAATACTGAAAATTAATTTAGAGTTAAAAAATAGTTGTCTCATGGGATCATTAAATGAGATCATCTTCTGTGACTCCCTTACATGTTTTTAGAAGACTGTATGGGCTCACATGATGTGCTTACAGTTCTAGAAGGACACTGTGGCTCAGGCGAGCTGTTTTTCATCCTGAAACAGTATTTTGCAATTATAGAATGAACATTCATGGCTGACGGGCAGACCGTCTGATTAAGCAATGTTTCTCAAGAGAACCAGCTGCAGAGTAACTTGACTCACTGGTTTGAAGCTCATCTGGATAATTGACATTTGTTTGTAAAATTAAAACTCAAAATTGCATTACTCACTGTGAATATTCAGTTTAAAATCTACCAGTTTAATGACTAAGAGTGTTATTCTAGAAATAAACAGTGCAGATCTGATAGCAGATCTGTAACATGCACCTACCTATGCCACGTAGTTACAGAAACATAATTTAGAAGACCAGTCTCTCTGGTCTGCTTCACAACCACTGAGGAGGATGAGGGAAGAAAGAGGCTCCTCCAGGGGATAGGTCAGAGAAGGAATTTGGACCTGTACAGATAAAAGCTTTAAAAGCTTATGCTGGGAATGTAATGGAGTTGTGGTTTTATTGCAGTGATCACGCTATCATTAAGAGCATTATCTCAGAATCTCTACTAGGTCACTTTTTGGTGCAGAGTTTCTATCCGTCATTTAAAAATAAATTCCTAAAGTAAAAAAGTCTTCAGTTGCACAAAGTGTGTACATACATATGACAACTTTTGCTGACTTACCCAGAAACAATCTATTTCTATAAATGGATTTCTAAAATGTAACAGTTCTTTCAGTTGCTTTATTCATCCAAAGAGAATAAATATGGGAAAGTTCAATGGAAATTTCCTCTAAGAATCCAAAATCAACTTTTTACATCATACGGAGAACACCCAGGAGTTTAAGGTTCTTGTGTAAACTCAGCATTCAGAGAGGGGAGGAAAAATTGCCAAGTATTGCTATGCTGAAGACTTTGGATGTTGTTAAAATGTTAGGTGACTGTTTATGTATTTCCATTCCTAGAAGGAAAAGCCATTTCAAACAGAATATGAACAAAGCAAGCCCTGGTAACTATCGCAGCCAGACAGGCATGGCAAAGCTCCTCTGAAATAACTTCCCGATGCAGTCACACGCTGTCAAACTGACTAGGAACCATTTTTAAAGCATCTATATTGAAACTGATGCTGCATATTGAAGATACAGATGCAGTCTCTTAAAAGGCAAAGTATGTCAGCCTTAGCTTTGAAGTAATTTTTTTTTCTTTTTTTTAATACAGAAGCAGATCTTGTTCAGCAAAGTGTTCTCACAGAAGTTTTCTTCTGTAATAATTCTTTCAACTCTGTTTTTCTTGTTTTCCTTCCTCACAAATGACTAGACATAGCATATCTAGAGGTCTCTTATTCACCCCAAGTCTAAGCAAGATTACATTTTGAATTGACTTTTAATAAGTATTTTAAAAACGTGTTTGGTTTAGCTCTTCTAATATTTTTAGAGAGCACTTGGAATGTTGTTACCAGTCTTTAGTACCAGCTTTTCACAAGGCAATTTATCATGCTAAATACTCAGTTTGCAAGTGCTGATATTATACCAGATTACCTTCTTATTGAGGTGCGTGACTGACTCAGCACATACAAATTTGAGATCGGTTCCTTTCCTCATATTCCTCAAAGGGAATGTATTTATTTACATATATTGTATGTATTTACATTTACAATGGTTCAGATGCACTCTATTAAATGCAAGTGTGAGTTCTTTTTTTGTTGACATAGTAATGTTTACATATTGAGAGTCAGCTGCAAGATAGCATCACTTTTTTTATAAAGAAAATGAGAATAGGGAAATATTTATTTCCTCTCTCAGAACTACAAAATGTTAGACCTTGGCAGCAGAAGTTGCAGTCTGTTTGCCGGCACAAGGTTGATCCTGTGGGTTGATCCTGTGGTATATTTCATAATTTTTTTTTGTGGTTTTTAATGAGGCTTTCATTGGAGCCTGGATTTTTCTTAATTCCATTGGATGCCTATGACATCCAAGTCTCTTCAGAAACCAGATTTGGCTTACAGGAGGCCAAAAACTTGTAAAGTACTCCTGGATCACATGAGCCAAGACAGTTCAGTTCCTGGTGCTTCTTCGTGACTGTCTGTCTCACCCTCAGATACGTGGTATTTTCTTGATTGAGACCAGAAGGTCTGGATTCATTTGAGCTAACTTCTTCACCAGTATAACTGACCCCTTAGATTTTTTTTCAAGCACATCTGGATGTTTTTTTCCCAGGCAAAACATATATATATATATATATATATATATATATATATAAAAGAGACTTTATTAATCTGATTGTTACTCTGGATAATTATCTTAGTATCTTCATTTAGTTAAAGCTGATTATTGTGTAACATAAAATTATATTAAAAGATATAACAAAGCAATAGTTTCAGAGTTATTTTTCCTGGTATTTTTTCTCTGAAAACTATGCAGAATTTTCACCTGAAAGTTAAAAACAAAGTGTGTGGGGTTTTTAAGCTCTCTCTTGTAAGGGCTTGATCATAAGGGCAGTCTCTGAAATCAAAAGGTGTTACAATAAAGACATAAAATACAGCAAAATGCTTCTTTGAAAATATCCTGTTGGAGTTCCATTCTCCAACAGGCGCTCGTGTGGGTTGTGTGTATTAATAACATGGCTCAGGTGGCAAGTTATTCTGTAACATTACAATAGAGAATTAGCATATCTGTATCATATCTTCTAATTTTAGACAGTCTTTCTCTTATTGACTTCAAAAGCCTGGCAATGATAGCAGTTGCAGCCTCTCACCAAGCACTTTTGAAATATATGTTGGTTTGTGATTTCACTTTTGTCTCTTGTGAAGATGACAACAGTTGACACTTTCCAGGCAGCTTTTTGTCTTGTTTTTTGTATAGCCTTTCCACTGAATTCAAGCACCATGACATCTTGTGACACCCAGTAATTCTACTCTTTGGCATGTGTCTGATCTGCTCTGTTACCTTCATCAAGCTAAAACTTAGCTTAGCATGCTGTTGCTTCCTCGGCTCGAAAGTAAGGCTAATAGATTCTCCTAGCATAACATTTGCCCTGCTCTGAAAAGTTGGAAAAGGAGAATTGGCACAGCACAAGAGTGTTGAATTCCTCTCTTCTCCTAGACTGTCTTCTAGAAACAGACTAGGCTGGATTGTTCCCAAGGTGTATTCAACTTGGTCTGTCAGCAGCCAGTAATGCTGCTGCAGGAGAAGGTGTGAGAATCTTGCATAGAAGATGTCAGTTGGCCTCATTTTGGTCTTAGAGTGCTCTGTAAATGTTAAGCCAATTTCTCATTCTAAGAAATAGTTGAATGAAAAAGTTATATCTTGATTTTGAAAACATTAGGATATTCTTTAGGTTATATGTATGTAGTCATCTGATCTCTCTTGAACTGTGTTAAATTAATGGCTTTTGGTAATATTTTGGCAAAAAGTTTCACTAGTGTGAATTTTTCTCTTTTTATTAAACTTGCACCTTAGAATGAAATCGTGACTGATTAACCTATGCTAAACTGAGAATATATAGTCCTGGACTAGCATTATGAAATACAAGGGCCTCCATGTGGTGTTATTTTTTGTACGTACTTGGTGCTTGCATGTATTTGTCACCTATAGCAATAGTGGAAGGATGGTATTTACAGAAGTCGCACTTTGAGCTATTCTTTCATTTAGTCTTGTGTGAGTTTACCTATTGTTAGCCTCTTCCTGCTCTCATGAGCTGCATAGATGATTTCTTATGCAGGTAATCCTCTAGGGACTTTTCATCATGGTCATAAAAGAAGCTTTGTCCTAAAACACATCACAAACATGGAATTTCTGGCTTTCAGACCTAAGTTCTTACCTCTTGATGGTGCATTGCTCTGTTTTTTCTGGAGGGAGTACATCTGGGCTGTGAGCGGGAGGAAATGAGGCCATCCCTACTCAAAACATGACTCTCTCAAAATGTTTGGCAGCAGTTAGTGTTTGGTCATTTTCTTTCCCCTCTTAGCACAGTCTTCTGTCGAAGACTGCTAGCAAGCCTCAGGGCCCTTCTACAACACCATCCTTGGTGGTTTCTGTGGAAGAGTGCCAAAATTATCGTACGGGCCATACCTGTCTGTTTCCTTCTCCGCTTCCTTCACACTATCTTGGATATTTGCAGGGGATCCCTGTCCTCATTTGGTTTCTACTGTTATTTTTTACACTTTTCCACCATCTCTTGTGTGAGATTAGAACAGAAAGTTCTCCCTCTTCCACAGATTTGGAGGACTCAAATTTATCTTTTCAAGGGCATCTGTACTCTGAGCCAATGGGAACTTACACTTCTGTGGGTTTTGGCATATGATGATTCTGTTCCTCACTATGCATCCTACTGAGAGAGTCCTCTGAAACAAAGACGTTTCTTACTGATGCTTTTCACCACATGGGAAGGACGGTTTGTGTGACTGTTATTGATGCAGTGCTTATTAGACCCTTCTCGTTTGGTTTGTTAAAACAGCCATCCTGTGGATCTACGTGCAGAAGACTGGACAGAAAGTACATGATCCCAAGTTAAATGTCTTTACTCTGACTAATCTTTTTTCTCTAGTGCCAATACCACATAAAAGGTAGGCTGTATACTTTTCAACAAATAAACTATATCATTGCCTTTTTAAAATAGCAATATTCTTTTGGTAAGTTACAGTTTCATATCAATAATTAGGACTTGTACCAATATATAACCACGTCACTCTTCAGTGCCTTCCTTTTTTCCTGAATTTTTAAAGAGATTTTGACTCTACGCCAGCCCACAATACTGCCTTCTGGTTACAAGCTTCCAGATTTCCCAAAGTAGTACATTCCTTAATGAAATATACTTTAAGGGCAGAGATTTTAGTTAGTTTTCACACCTCGACTTGGCCAAAGACTTGTGAGCAACACTAAAGTATCAGGTAATACGGTATGGGAGAGGTCTACTCATTGGCTGTGTCCTACTCTGTTCAAGCAATATTTATCTACCAAAACTTTCCCCTCATGAAACAGCCTCTGTCAATCTGCCAGATTTATACAGCCCCCTGATTGTCAACATCATTTGGCCCCCAAAGCAAACCTTTTAATAGTCACTTGCTTCAATAAAAGAGCCATAACTTTCCTTAGTTCAACACCTTTTCAAGGACAGACTATCAAATCCCACGCAATGTCTGCAAATGGATGTTACTTCATCTTTACTTCTTGTGCAAAATGATAGATAGGGTTGCCTCCCTTCTGGACTGAGGGGCTTTGGACAGCCCTTAAGTTGTGGTCTGCAGTTGACAATAGTTTACATATCAGTGGACTGGAATTCTGCACCATCCTAGCACTCATTTAGGACACCACTGACAGCTTGTACCGTGTGAACAAACAGGACGGTCCAAGATTTTTTCAGGTGACTCATCAGCCTTTGGAACAGCAAATTGAATTTTCAGATTCTCTTATCCAGAGAGTGTGAATCCCTTTGTGGGTGATCCTAGTAATGTCAGATCCTCTAAGACAGTGCTCAAAGTAAAGTGAGACACAGTACTGATACTGGTGGCTCCGGGATAAAGCGGGTCATAATTTTTAGATCTGAATCCCTTGTCTTGGAGACTTGAACTTTTTTGCCACTAATGATCTTCAGTATATTGATGTTGGCTTCTCACTGTAGTGTCTCAAACTCTGATCATTTGGAATGGCTTCAGGGAAAGAACAGATTATTTTAATCTTTAGGAGCATACTTAGTAATAATAAATATATTTTTGCCGTCAGTCTCAGTTGCCCCATATTTTGCTCCAGGACTCTGGCCTCCACATCGCTGTCTATGACACATATGATAGTTTACTCCTAGGCTTCTCTCTAGAGCAATGCAACTGATTTGCTGCAGGAGATGAGGTAAATCTTTCAGTGCAGCCAAATACAGCCAGAAAGTATAAAGTTAGAAATGACTTTATCTGTGGAGAATAAATGGTCTGTTTTTTTGGTGAAAAGAGGTTACGAAGGGAGGAGAAGCCACAGCTTGCTTATTGAGCCTGTTGTGCACACCTTCAGTGTCAGGCATGCTTAGCCTTTTAGACTGACAAAAAAAGGTCTTTTTAGAAGAGTTATATGTTATCTTGTGGTGTGCTGAGACATCCAATGGACTCTCTTTTATCAAAGAAGGGGGACAACAATTGCATGAATGTTATGAAGTAGTTAAAATGAAATTGCTTTCTGTCAATAAGTGTTCATTGCATAACTGGAGTCAGCTGATGGTTCCCAACTTAAGCAGCAGCTGTGACTTCTTTGCTGAGTGCTTCCATACTAGACACCAGTACTAATGGCTATTTGTATTGAACTTGCTGTTGCTGAGGAGTTACAGAGTTGGTTTTGCATTTTAGATGGCAATCTCTCAGTTATGACACTGGCTATTCTGAAACCCTCCTAGAGGAGGTAATGCTCCTGCAGGGCAAGCACTGCAGGAATTGCTTAGGAGGGAGCATTTACATATTGTCCTGGTTTCGGCTGGGATGGAGTTGGTTTTCTTCCTGGTAGCCGGTATGGGGCTGTGTTTTGGGTTTAGGTTGAGAACAATGTCGATGATACACTGATGTTTTGGTTCTTGTTAAGTAGTGGTAAGTACTTGCTAAGTGGTGCTCACACTGGTCAAGGACCTTTCAGCTTCCCATGCTCTGCCAGGGGCACAAGAAGCTGGGAGGGGCACAGCTGGGGCAGCTGACTCAGACTGGGCGGGGGCTATTCCATACCACGTGACATCATGCTCAGTATATAAGCAGGGGAGTTGGCCAGGGAGGGGTTCGATCGCTGCTTGGGGGACGTGCTGGGCATCGGTCGGCGGGTGGTGAGCAATTGTACAGTGTACTGCTTGCTTTGTATTACTACTGTTCTATTTTTTTTTTGAGATAAAAACAGTTTAATAACGAAAGTAAAATAAAAAAAAAAATTCATTCCCTTAGTCTACATGCTATCCCTCTAGAACGTTTGTTGAGTTCGTTTAGTTTTGACTTTGGGATTCATCCGTCGTAACAGTCTTTCTGGGCAGGAGAGGTAGTGTGTGGTGTTGGATTGTAGCATGCTGAATGCAGTTCTAGTTCTATCACCTCTGCACTTTGGTTTCCTCAGAGTTCAAAAAAAAAAATAGAACAGTAGTAATACAAAGCAAGCGGTACACTGTACAATTGCTCACCACCCGCCGACCGATGCCCAGCACATCCCCCAAGCAGCAATCGAACCCCTCCCCGGCCAACTCCCCTGCTTATATACTGAGCATGATGTCACGTGGTATGGAATAGCCCCCGCCCAGTCTGAGTCAGCTGCCCCAGCTGTGCCCCCTCCCAGCTTCTTGTGCCCCTGGCAGAGCATGGGAAGCTGAAAGGTCCTTGACCAGTGTGAGCACCACTTAGCAAGTACTTAGCACTACTTAACAAGAACCAAAACGTCAGTGTATCATCGACATTGTTCTCAACCTAGACCCAAAACACAGCCCCATACCGGCTACCAGGAAGAAAACCAACTCCATCCCAGCCGAAACCAGGACACATATGGAAAAGCACTTAAAGGAAGAAGCTACTTTTCTTCTTCTTGGAGATGTGAAGTCTGTACACTCACAGACTATCCTCTCGCCCTTCCATGTGCTATTTAAGCTTGCAATTCATTGCTTAGAAGTGCTAAGAAAAAGGTTTGTGTCTTTTTCTCCCTTCCTAGGGCTATGCTGTGGAAGGGAAAGGACTTACTTATCAATGGGATAAAAAAGAAACGGTATTACTACATGTGTTTACAAATAGGCATCACCAGCAGTAGAGATGTATGTGTAGGCACCATGAGCATGTTGCAGTGAACTACTACAGGTGATTGATAAGCATTTAGCGTGGTTTTTTTTATACTGAGATCTTCTTAGAGATAGAAGAATCCTTCTCTCAGCCTCTACGCAGAGAGTTTTTTCCAAGTCCCCAGTAATTCCCATTGCTATCTTCCGATGTTGCAAAACACGGTACCAGTAGTATTTCAGATGAGACACCAGTGACTTAGAAACATTACAATGCTTTATTAGCTCATTCTGTATATATCTCAGCCCACGTCCAGAGGATGTTTTCATTTAGGAGTGTGCTTACAATGGAATTTCTCCAGCTCTTGTTTTCTGTACATTTGTTGCACGTCCTTCAGCACCACCCAAATCCCCTGTTTACACATTCAGCAGCTTCTCTGTTCAAAATACTCTCATTACTCAGCAGTCCAACATTGTCTTGTTGCATTTCCAGTACAAGATATAGTAGCTTTTTTAAAAAAAAATCAGTTATTTCTCTGGCTGTATTTAATGATAGTCCAAAAGAGGAAGGAAAAACCCCAGCAAAATCACTCTAACTTTGCAGTAGCTTGGATATTCTACCGTCATCATTTTCTGTCTCTGACTAGAAGCTTTCTAAATAAATAAGGTAAATGGGTATTAAAATGGAAAATTTAAAGTGAAGAGAAGGCATAAAGGTTTTCAGCCTTCAAGAGCATAACAATGGAATGATTGCTTGTTTTAATCTCTCTTGTGTTTCTCTATTGCTAGATGCTTTTAGTCTGGGAGATTTTTACGCACTACTTTTGAGACAGTCATATGCCTCTGTTGATATGAGGCTTCTGGAGAAGGCAAGAGACAAAAGTTTTGGGATAGAAATGAATCCTTTTATTTCTTGCATGGCATTTTCATCCTTTTTAGCAAAATTTTATAGCTTCATACAACTGTTTTCTTAGGTGTGCCATTCAATAAAAAGTGTCAGCAGTGTGAATTATAATAAACTTAAAACAAACATAAAAAGACCAGGTCATAATAACTTTACCAAATCTATCATAGAGTAGCATTAACGTAGTGTAATTTGCTGTTGGGTGGAGAAAGGTTAATGAGGTGTCTGTCATCCTGACCACTGCTGAGTTAAGTGGGGGCATTGCAAGTCAGTTCTGCTTTGCAGGAGCGCTCCAGCTAAGGGAACAGCTTACTGTTGCTGAGATGAAGCTCTAATGTAGCTTACAGAGACACAGCAGCACATTTCCATTTACAGAAGTTCACCATATTATGGCAGCTTTCTTATATTAGAGGGTATTTGTTTTAACTTTTCTCCTGGAGTTCTTCTATAGATTTATTGTAAGCACATACAAATGTACAGGTTTGCTGCATTGTATGGCAGGCTGTTCATGCTCCTGTTTTAGGCAACAGTATGTCTTTGAGAGTTTTCCTTAGCCATCTAGAATGAGCTCCTTAAACATGACATGTGGATGTTTGCTTCTGAAAATGGAAACACAGAACACAGTTTGTTTTCTGTTCAATTAATTAATTAATGGTTTATTCACAAATAACTAGAATACGAGCATGGGGGATTTGTGATTCTCAAGTAAATAGCATATCCAAAAATATTTCTATTCTGCCCTATTTCTGTTTGCTGCAAGCAATGTACCTATTTCTATTTTCAGTTTGCCACTTCACACAGAATATAAAAATACTCTGGTGTATGCACTGAAATGAGATTCTTCTTGAGGATGGTCGTAACCTCAGTTATTTGATGAGTGGTTGGTACATTGCCTTCAAGCTTGACAGTAAAACAAATGTTATCTTTGAAAGATGACTGAATATATGGCCTATAGACTTTCAGTGGCAATGTCCTCAGAAAAGCCTGTGCCTCTTTTTGACTTGAGCCTCTTCCTACCCTTGAGCAGGTAGGAAGCTCACAAATAACATTTTAGAAACACTTTTACTGTGACTGCTAGGTGATGCTTTTTGAATACGTCCATCACCCCATAAGACTGCTTCTATGACTCCTCGCTACGTCCATTCTGTATCCTGTGCTGCTTTGTTTTGTGTAGGCATATAGTAAAGGCTAGCAATAATACTAGCCGTTCGTGTTAGCCAATATCATTACATGCTGCATTTTTCCCCAAAATATTGATACTGACTTTATGAAATGAAAAATTTTACATGTGGTCATGACTGAATTTACATAAAAAGGAGGGAAAGTAGAAGACTATTTGCCTCTAAAGGTTGAGGTTAATTTTTATAACAGTGGACCAGATACATTCCAGATGTTTAATGCTTAAAATGTTACCTTGGGGTTCCATATAGTATAATTTTTTTCTCAAATTTTACGATAAAGGCTTCTACTAATTTTTAATTGAGTCAGAAAATCACTAGTTTATTCTTAAATAGATTCAATTCCATATAATTAAATACACATTATATAGTCAATATAAATATATATTTCCTGGGTTTTGCTGGTAAAAATTTAATGCTCACTTTTTCCCTGAGTGAATTTCAGAGAAGAACTGGTATGTTGGAACTTTGTTAACATCAGATAACACAGTCTTAAAAATAATCATGTATGCCCCTCGGTTTCTCTGTCTGAGATAGAGCTGGACCTGCAGCTTTTTTCTCATATTAAAAACTGTTGTTGGACACAGTCCTAAAAATTTTGTCTATCTTATACATTCATGTATGTTGTAAATTCAACAGGAAATAAGAGCAGAAATAGTGCTTCTGATAGTTTGCATTTTTCTACTTTTAAGGCTTATATTTTTGAAAATGGAAAATACGGATGTAAAATGATGGAAATTATTGTAGCTTTGCTATAGGTGCAGTAATTGTAACAAATTGGTTAAAATTGAGAGGCCAAAAGAAAACAATAAAAATTGGGTGTGGGATGGATATACAGCCGGTCCCTTCTTAGGCAAGGACCTACTACCACAGCACTTTTTTGGAGTTCAAACTGAATTGATCTATATTTTGACCAGTTCCTGTAACGTTCCATTGAGTTTTTTAAAACATTTTAGCTTAAGATCTGTGTTTAAAAATTATTCAGATTTTAAGTAAGACTCTAATGTAGGAGATTTCTGTTATTATATGCTTTTTAAAGATGAGTGTCTCAATAAGTTACACACTTTGGTTTGGAATGTAGTCAGGCTTAGTTCTGTTTTTTAGAAAGTTTTTATGGATCTGTGTAGCCTAATTAAAACATTATTGTTAAAGCTACTTCAGTTTTCAAGTTTCGTAAGAAATTTGTCAAATGATGTTATCAAGCTATTCAATGATCCCAACCACTAAAATAAGAACAAGAGGGAAATGAACAAAATAACAATTAAAAAAAATCATAATGACTAGCTTCTTATGGTGAGAGTAATGTGATATTCCAAATAATTGGAATTTAAGTTTAATGCAAAATTAGTCACGTTGTCACTAGACAATGATTTATATATTTTGCACGCGAATTTATAAACAATAATCTTGTCTTTTCATATGGTGAAAAAAAATCGTTAACTTGAGAAGTCAGTTCTGTGATAGGATTACTTGTTAGCAGAGAAACTTTGTGTTACTGTAAAGCACTAACTCGGGCCTGACATTCCCCATCTGCTGTTAAAGCTTCTTGTTTTTCCCGGCGGCCATCAAAGCCCAGCTTGTTGGTCGTGAGGGCAGAACAACAGAATAAATTTTCATGCACAAGTGGAATAGTTTTTGTATTAGTAAGTATTTAACAAATGCCATTTAAATGCCATTTTAAGAGGTGGATACCTTTGGTTTAAAATCAGAAGTAAACTATGCCCGTTCTCTCCACGTTGCTGATTACAGTAGAAAGAAAATGGTTATAGTCAACACAACACAGTGTTTATTTGAAAGTCATTTTTGGTGCCTTTTTATAACAAAGGTTTTGCTTTCAAATGCTCGTCCTTCATGCAAATAGCTATCTGAAAGCTTCATGCTATACATCTTGCTCAAATTTCCCACTACGTATCACAATAAACTGAACATTTTTATTTTCTTATGGCCAAGATATGGGTAATGTAGAAGCAGGTGAGCAGCTGGATGAAAGCATGAGGAAGGAGGGTGTGTGTGGATGCGTACACCCTCGCATCCTTCGAAACAGGGCTTGTACTCTTGGGGCATGGGAAGCGGAACAAGATAACATCTGGTGGGAACTCTCTTCTCTCTCCTCAAAATCCCATTTTGCAATACTTTAGGTTTCCAGGCCATTCAGCAGTGGCTCAGGTCGAGGAAGGCTGAGCCCAGGGTCTTGCATGAGGAAGGTTGCAGGCCCAAAATGGGACAGGGGCAGAACAGCAGGTGGATCCATATGGATTTTGCTGGGATCTTCTCACTGTCTTCCTGGCACCTGATCCTGCGATCAGCACTGCCCTTCAGGCAGTTTGGTTGGCATTGATGGACTCATCTGTTTAAAATGGCACTTGGTTTCAGGCCCAAGTGGTTTTTGGACACCAGTGCAGGTACCCTCTGTGCCTCCTGCTGCTGCTCTCTCTCGGGAGTTACCTTTCCTGCAGTTCTCTCTGTGCTGCCCTTGCCCTTCCCCTGTATAATGGTGAGTTGAGGCACACGTAAACCAGCCATATTAATCACTGCAACAAATAACTTGCAGGAATATTAAAAACAGTGTGAATATATGAGAATCCAGTCATATGGATTCTTTTGCATTAGCAAGACTTCATGTTTCTCCTTCAGGTGATGCTCTGACAGATCACTGATTCACTGTGAGATCCCAAGGAAGATGCTGTATGCTCTAGCAGGCAATAAACTCAAGCCCATAATTTTTTTTCTGTTTGAACAGGAAGTCTGTAACTGAGTCAAATATTAAAGTTTAAGCAGAAAATTATTTGAATGTAATTTCTGTGAACAATAGGAGAATAGTCTATGAAATAACTGAGGCTGAATAATTGCTTGCTTTTCAACTCAAATTGCATTATTTTAATCTTTTCTACTATTTTAGTAATTGTAGGGCACAATACTCATGCTATACCTATATTCAATTCTATTAAAAGTAAAAGTTTCTAAGGAAGAAAATGTCCATTTTGTAAGGATTTAAAAATGGCTCCAATAAATTCTTTGCTGTCTCTTTGTTACTTCTCTCGCTGAAAGTAATGCTTGTGATCTGAAAGCTTGTTTGGTTTTGTCCTAAGATTAAATAGTTTGAGTTTATCTTAAAATGTGCAGGTGGTAAATTGAGATCTTTACTTTTCCGAGTGTTACACCCACCTTTATGTGCTAAAATACAGGAGCCTTATTTTCAATTGCTATCTGCTGATATAATTTCCACTGAAAGCAGGAATAGGTTTCTGTGTATGTTTTGAGTGGAGCACCAGCCAAAAAGCATTATTTGATCTTAGGAACAGCAAACTCCACTAGAACAGCTATTTTCTTTTTACTGCTAAGACTCCTTACTAAAAACTAGGGAAAATTCATGGTGCATACCAAATTTTTAACTCTGAGGAAGCCAAGGCAAAATAACTGCTCTAGCTGACCCTGCTTGGGAAGAGGGCTTGGACTGTCTGATCTCCAGTGGTCCTAGCCAACCTTGATGATGCTGTGATCTCTGTGCCCTCGGGATGCAGGTCTAAGAGATGTTGCTGAATGCTGTACACAGACAGCTCAAGCCTGGGTGAAACAGCTCTGCTCTGTGCCGGGGTGCTCACTGGCGATCTTATATGCCAAGTTCAACCTGGACGCTTTCACATCAGCCTGACGGCCTTCTGAGTTGTTACCTCTTAGCACGGCAGCTCCTTGCGTTAGGAACTGCTCTATCACTGTGACATGAATTGAGCTGTTTCCTTGGTTCCTTTTCAGCAGATAAGGTCAGCTTTACAAATGGAAGATAGTGTCTCTTTTCAGAAGTGACTTCTTTATTACAGTGGAAGTTGAGTAGGATAAGCTGTAAGAAGAATAAGTCCTCACTTTTGTCCTTGTTAATGGTTATTGAGAGCAAATGATGGTGATTTAAAGGTCAATGAAAACTGGCTTACAGGACGCTATTGTCTAAATACTGGAAATTTTCCATGTTCCAATGAGCCGGGGCAGCAGAAGTTGTTGAAGTAAATAGAAGGACAGTGATCTCACTTGTTTGAGTACTTCACAGTTTAAATAACATTTAAAAGTTTTTTTTAAAAAAACATCATTAGCATTGCAAGATTCCTAGTAGATACATGGTTGATGCTGTTTGTTGATGGTTCTTCACGCAGTTAATATTAGCATAAAATAATACAAGCACGATAGCTATTGAAGCAGAACAGTGGGTTATTTTTTGTCTTAAAAATGAATGGGTCTGGCTCTGGTAAACCATTCTCTCATTCACAATCTTCAAATAGTTCTATTTGTGTCTATTAGAGTGTAAGTAATTAAGTTATTTATTGAGCAACTGTCAGAAGAATTCTGGAGCAAAACAGCTCTGGCAGTATTTCTCAAAGTCTGCCTTTTCCTTTTCAAGCAAACACATTCCATTGAATTGCTATTATGTGGTTAAGCAACAATATGTAAGAGGTGATTGTCTAGATGAATGATACTTTAGGAATATAGTTAAATCAACAAATGCATGTTTTAAGAAATGAATATAAAGAAGGTATGGTTTGATCTACTCTGTTGCTGTATGAAAAGGATTTATCATTACAGTCTGAATATTTAGATCACGAAATGCTGTGCTGTTTGCTTTTGTAAATAAAGGAGGTGAGGTGCTAATTAGAAAACAGTGTTATCTAGATATACAATAATGAGTATTTTATATAATTGATGCAAAAAGTCTGCAATGACAAAGTCCATGAAGTGTTGCTTTTACTATGAAGTATTCTTAATTTTAATCTGAAATAGTTTGAGGTGCACATTATGGTTTCCAAAATGAAGTACAGACTTCTGTATTATTAGCGAAGTGACAAGCTATAATTGCTTTATGTACCATATAAAATTGGTTTTAAAGTTTTGCTGTGCAAGGCTTGTAATGTTTTACTCAGATTATTTTAACAATGTAATGTTTCTTGTGTTGAATGAGAGCAGTTGAGGAATTACTTCATTGGGTTGCTTTTTATTGTACAAAGGTCTGACTTTGCCCAGTTCTGTAGCCCGAGTTTACCTGATTGGCATTCTGACAAAGTGAAAGCAGGATGTTTCAAGGAAAAAAGGTTCCTTTTGCAAAAGTCTTTATACACTGAAAGTAGCAATGTAGAGATTCCACGCCTTGGTAGCAAGAATCAGGCTCTCAGAGGGCTGGGAGAATCCAGACTTGGTGGAGAAAAGTAATAGGACAGCATGCTGCCCATGTGCAGGTTTGTTCTCTTTTCCTTTTTCATTTGCCTTCAGTCTGTACTGCTATAGGCAACTTGTCCCCTTTTAACTCTCACCTGCTCTGTTGTGTTAGAATTTATAAAATGTACACTATATGCAAGCTCTGGGGCCTGTTTCAGATGCAGAAGGGCAGATGGGGCAATGTTTGTGTGATCTGTCCCCGGCTCAGAGGTGGATCAGGAGTGTTACGGCTTGCTGTGTTGCAAGTTATTGAACAGCAGCCCCTGGTTCCTCACTTCCCTAATCCCACATGGGGTGGCAGAGGGGATGTGCTGAGACCTGAAGTCGGGTCTCTGGGCAGCCCTGGCTGTATTTGAAAATGGACCCAGTCCAACTGGGTTGTGACATTTTGCCAACTAAAATTGCTGGAAGGAAAACACAAGGTGTAGGCAAAAGGAATCCATTTGGAAGTTCCTGCAACCCATGGGGTTGTTTGGGCCAGCTGTTCTGTCTACAGTGCTACCTGGATGGGGCTCTTTGAGGCACACAGTGTCCCTCATCAAAGAGACAAGGCAGAGCCATGGACTCTGGTCAAAGCTCTTGGGCAGGCCTGAGCATAGTGCGGATACTGTATTTACTTTTCTCCTTGGATGTGCAGCATCTGGAGCACTGCAGCTTGCTGAGGCTTGCACTGGAAGAAATTATAATCTTAAGCAGCTACCTACCCCAGTTCTCTTTTTAAAAAATTTTTGTTGTTATTATCATCATCGTTATTATTTATTTTTAAATAATGTTTTAACATCTATACCTAAAAATCCCACAGCATCTGAATCTTTGTGCACTGCGGTTATGTGCCTTTTACTCCTCCAAACCCTGACCTTTCTTTTCTGAAACCTTATTCCCCCAAGGTTGTATTTTCAAATGCCAGGCTTACAGCTGCTTTTACGTTAGTTTCATCACTTTTCTGCTCTTAAGGCTAATTCACATTGTAGACTGTACCATTCTGTAAATGCCCCGAACTTGTCTCTGGTATGTAGATGTTATTTTTAACTGTAGTAACTGTTAAAGCACTGCATTTACTAACAGGGATTGATAAGCAGCTTCTATGGACTTGGGCATGTGAAAGAGTGCTACACAGGCTGCTGACACTGGATAAAGAGTGCCATGAAACAGCGTTTTTAGAAGGGAGTCTTGAAATAAGACTAAATGCTGGTTTGCTCCTATAGCTGAAGATTGACTGTTCAGACCCCTTGATGTTAGCATTTCCCATTTACAGTGATTATGAACACTGTATTTTTCTCTATTTTGATTATTTTCTTACACTCCTGTGCCAAATTGGGCTTTTGAGTCACTATAAAAATTTATAATGAAGCTTCCATTATTCTTTTAATTATAGCTAACTGGAGTTGGTGGATGTTAGCATCTGTCTTCCAGAATACTTGAAGTCACTTTCTTCTAAAAAATAACTATAATCAATCATTTAGGAAACCATCTGCCAAGCATGAAATAACATGTAATATTTATAAACTTTTATGTCTTTTCTGGGTTAATATCTTATTCTCCGTTGTCTTTCATATGCTGCTAGTACTTATCTGTTTTATGAACTACATCTTACTCATGTACACCTCTAGGCTTTTAGAGGTGTTAACAATACATCCTGTTCTCTTAATGCTCCTGTCCCATTTTGATATTGGTTTTTGATCTAATCTTTGTTTTGCTGCTTCCAAAGTTTTCTGTTTAAATATGGTTTGAGTATGCAACGTCTAGAAAATGTAAAGCACAGGTTTCTTTAATACTGATGAATTCAGGATGAAGGTCAGTAGCAGCTGCAATTTCAGCATCAACTATTTTATTTATTGAAAGAAATACCTGTGCATTGAAAAGTAATGAAATTCACCCTGTACAGAGGGAAAGGTAAAAAAATAAATAAATCTGTGAACAGCTGCATTTCTTAAATCAGCCCATCAGTTGTATTTATTAGGCCTCAGAGGTCTTGGAACGAATGTTACTATGAAAAGGAACCTGGTAAGGTAAGATGTAATTAAAAGTTTGAGTACATTTTATACGATGACAGGAGACCATATTGAACAGTTACAATGAGAAATGTTATTATTTCTTGGTAAAAAAAGAGCCGGCTGTTCTTTTGGGGTATATAGGCACTCTTAGTTTCAAGTACCATGTTTGTATTGTACCGCTTTTTATAATTTTAACAAAAATAGGAGGGAATTTCAACAGGGACTAGGGAAGTAGTTTACCTCTTTCTTGCAAAGTGCATGAGTTTGGGAAAGTCCAGGCTCAGAAGTAAACTGAAGCTGGTCCCTGAGATTTTTTTATTATTATTATTATTATTATTTTTTTTAAGCCTGTTGATTTAGGCTGCCTGGGGAAGTGAAGTCACCTCTATTATAATTCTGTGTACAGTTCATAATTCAAATAACAGTTTTGAACATGTAGGGTTGTGAGAAAATTTTGAACTTTTTTTCATTTGAAAATGTTTGGCATTTTCAGAGACATGTTAGAGTGCCTCTGTTATTGTAAGACGAGGAAAGAAAGGATTTTTCTGTTACTATGACACATTTTTCTAAACTGTTCTTTAATAGAAAATAGACAAATACATTGCTGGTGGAACATTATTTCCTTGAAGCATAATAAACAAATACTCCATTTAATTCTGTTTACTTTGTTCTCATAGATCAGAGTTCTAATAAAACAGAGCCAAATTATGTGATGTAGAACGACCTCCACATAACTGGTAAAATCTGCTACAGTGTAGTGAGCTCAGTGACCCCTTTGATGAGTGGATCCCAATGCCCTGTTGTGGTTTCCCCCCTCACTCTTCAGCGCTCTGGTCTTACTGGTGATAGGACAAGAAGAAAGGAGGAATAGTTACTTCTTTGCATAATTATTCCTCCGCTGTAGTTTCACGTATCGTCTGGCTATCTGAAGTGGGCATGAGTAGAGGTGATCCCTTTGGCTAGACTGGTATAAACCAGTGCTGAACTGAGGTCTAACTGGGGCCGAAGTGACTGAAGGTGAGCCCTTCTCCATATGCGCTCAGACAAGTTCCATGTAGATCTGCACCGTGCCAAGTTCAAAATGAGCACGTTAGTTTGAAGACTAATTTGCTGCTGTAAGCTTCACGTCAGTTTTAGGTCACAGTTTTGCTGATTGGCCTTTTAAGCCTCAACAGGTCTCAATTTGTTGCCTTGTGAGAAAAGGTAGTATGTGTAATCGAGATGTCTGTTCCAATAGAAAGGACCAAACTGTGTTGTAAAACCTACACTTGCTTTTACAGTGAGCTTGCCAGCCTGGGCTGCTCTGAAAGTGTGTACAGGAGAACTTGAGCCTGCTTCCCCGTGAGATGCTTTTCTTGTTAGATGTGTGAATAGGTGCATGCTGAAAAACAAGCAGCATATTTTTCCTCATCTTTTATTTTACAAAACCTTATCTTTAAGCATTTTTTTTCTGTATCTTGCTTCTTTCTCCGTGTCCTGAAATGTGTTACTTGTCCATCTGCTGTGTCAGACAGACGTGCATCACGCGGGCTGTCACTTGCTCCGCGTCTGGCAGAGCGGGGTGTGCATCACTGACATGACAGTACTTATTATTATTAACATTATACTCAAATGGATAATTCTGTCTTATTTCTGGACTGAAATACGTATATAATTTAATCCAATTTAAATTGTGTAGCTTGCTCCTTTCTTGATTCTTCTTGTGGCTGTGCCAAAAAATAACTATAATGTTTGCTAGCCAATAGCTAACTATTTGGCTACCTTGTCAACTTATGTCACCCTATCCTATTTGCAATAACCTTGTGCAGTTGATGGTTTTACTCGACATAGCATGACCTCATGGAAAAGAAAAAAATATGTAGTACTACTTTTTTGGTAGTTGCCTGCAGGTAGAATTGCCAGCAGGTTCAATTCCAGTCCTTTATGTTGAATATTCTTGTGGCAGACACCATTGCAAGCTGGGGTTCCTCTTGGAACTTGGTGTAACTTCTTGCAGAGGACACCTTAAAGGAGAAAAGTGCTTTAACTAGGGAAATGAAAGATGAGGAAAACAGATCCAGACAAAAGAATAAAAGACTCTTATCTCTTATTCTGTGCCCTTAAATCCAGGGGTATCTTCTCAGTCAGGACAATGTGTACAGAAACATTTTACTGATCTGCAGAAAGAATGGAGGGAAGAGGAGAAGGAGGGGAGTGAAATGCTTTCAACATGACTCTGTTTACACTTCAGCCCCTATTTTCCATTGTTGTTTGAATGTGATCCTGCTTGGACAGATTTCTGAAATACGCTCTCAATACTTATTCAAAGGTCCTAACAAATGTTCTAACAAAATTCCTTCTGGAGCAGCCGCCCTGCCTTTATTTTCCTCTGTCAGGGAATTTATTCCATGGAGACCTCTCTCCCTAGCTTGCAAGGAAAAGGTCATTTAACCACACTGGGCTGGGCTCCGGCTCTTTACAAAATCAATACAAAATCTTGCTTCATTTAACACGAATCTATTAGGTCGGTGTAAATTGGAAGGCGGGGAGAAGGAGAGGGGTGATGCCTCTAGATAGCTTTCCTCCTGCACTCTTCATTTTCTTTTGCACGCTCAGCTCTCACGATTGACTGTCTCTGAGGCTAGCAGCTTTGATAACTGTATTTTATGACTTAAGAGTTTACACAGTGTTTTATAAAATGACTCACACTACCTCAGAAGAGAAGCATCAGCATGTATTTTGCATTGCTTCTTTATGGTGTTTCACTGTTAGGGACATCTTTTTTCAGGTAGCTGGGTCACAAATAGAAATACTTGTAGGCTGTAAGTACCACAACTTCTGTAAATATTAACCCTCCCAACCCCGAGGACTGTTGCTTCCACTGGAGTGGAGGAATTAATCTGCTGACAGACGTTACTTATTAAGAAACAACTGATAGACATCATCATCTAGCCTGGTGTGTTAGTTCTGAGCGTGGGGAATGGAAGCAGAAGGGGGATTAATTGGGAATGCCAGAACTGGCATTCCCCCCAGTTCTAGGGGGAAATGCAAAAAATGAAATATAAACAGTTAAAAATATCTAACCAGAAATAACTGATATTTTTTTTCCTTTATACAGTGCATATATATTTTTCTTCTAGAACACAACAGTTTTTAGTTAATTGCCTGCTTTGAGGTTGTAGTTTCTGCTTCTGAATCATTAGCTTTAAGATTAAGAAATACTTTGGTTAATTGCAATGTGTCTTACACTGCCTTTTGTCCAGGTTTTATTTTGTCCAAAATAATAAAATATTTCAATTGTATTTTTTTGACATCAGAGGGGAAGAAGACACTTAAATATGAAATTAAATATAAAATGTGATATAAAAATATATATCAGGATAATTTATATATATAAATATGTATATAATCAATAGGTGTGAAATATACAAACATATGAAATTAAATATGATTTTTGGACTCATTTTGGTGTCTTGACTAGTATTCTTTTTAATATTGCACTATAACTTAACTACTATACTTTTTGTTTGACTTGGAATAATTGCAGTCATATCTGACAAGCATTTCCCTGAGTTATTAGTTTTATTTAGACCCACATGGACATGTACCCATTTTTATGAATATAGAGATATTGTAGTAGATTTAGATTTAAATTATTTTTCAATAGTCTTCTCTAATTTTTACTTCATAATTTTTATAATAGATGGATGAAATGCTTTAGAATAATTCCGGAAGACAACTCCTTATACTTACTAGTGCAGAGTTTAATTACAAGAAGGCATCTTTGGCCTGTACTTCTTCATTGATGTTTTCTTCATGGTTTTTGAGAGATTGACTTTAGTGGGAGAATTTTTTCCACTGTCTCACATTAGAAAAGTAGATAAGAAATGGAATTAAATTAAGTCTGAGTGAACCTGGATGTATAGCTGCATGTCAAGTAAAATAAATGAAGAGTAGGATAAGATACTATATTGATTTTGCTTCTATAATAAATAAAAAATGAAATGAGAATTACACTTTTCTGTCATTTTGTTTTATACTCTTCTGTATTGGTGGAACTGAAGGCTAATTTACAAATACTCTTCAAAGTAAAAATTTTGTATGCTTAGCACTCTAGGATATGCTACATGCTTTCAAATCAAGATTTTCATATAGAGAAGATAATTTCCCACTTTTGTAGGTGTCAAAGGGGCAATGTAATTAAATAGTCAGACTGTTTTCTAAACACATAACTGCTCTTGATTTATTTTATGTAATGGTAATATATGGCTTATTTCAGGTTTTGTTCATAGAGTAAAACTTTGCCCTCTTCTTGTCTGTAAATGTTAGGACTGCTGGGGCAGTGATCATTGTCATATGATGAACATGTTTTGTGGTCTGGGACAATTAACAAACACATTTAAACAGATCAAGTGCTCAGTGAGCTTTAAAATCAAACTTAGCAATTTTCAGAAATGACTGCTGCAGGTTCTCACTGCTCAGTGAAGCTTTACTGAGTTACATTTTCTCTGACTTCTACTAAATGCAGACATTTAACTTATTCATAGAAAATTGAGCACTTACTATTGAACTGAATCTATGTATGTTGGAAACATATTTGCATAGAGTTAATTTATTATTTGATTGATTTATACTGAAGTATTTAATTGCCTGTTTATATGAAAAGTATTTTTTTTTATTTGCAGAGGTCTTTTTATTACTATCCATGACCGGGGACACATCGCTACAATGCTTAAATCCTGGCCAGAAAATATCATCAAGGTAAGTTCAGTTTCAGTTGCATGACAAGTTCAGCTGACCCTGGTTTGCACCCAAGGTGACTTGGTTAAGATATTTTTATAAGCTTTTTATCAATTAGATTTCAGTGATTTCTTAGCTCATTTTTTAAATAGAAACAGCGCTGTTACAGCCAATGTTTGAGGCTTTTAAACCCTTACTTGTTTAGCTATAGGCATCCTTTACTGATTAATTGGTCAATTACATTAATAGTATGCTTCAAAAAACCCCTGAAAGCTTTTCCTGCACTTCAGGGAATCAGAGAGTTGTAGAGGTAGGAAGGCAACTCTGGAGATCATCTAGTCCATCCTCCTGCTCAAGCAGGGTCAGCCAGGGCAGGTTACTCAGGGCCGTGTCCAGCCTTTGGGTTTTGAGTATCTCCAAGAGTGGAGACTCCACAAGATCTTGTTCTAGTGTTTGGGTTAATAGTTCTCCACATACGATACCTGATGAGCTCTCTCATAAAAAATATTAAATTTCCAGCTAAAATGGCTTGTCATGGAGTATGACAAGGAAATTATTGTGTCAGCTGCTTGCCATACTGAGCAATTCTGTCCTTTACTATGAAAAATCGTCCTTTTTAGCGCAGACAGTTCTGTGGGGTTGACTGAGTTCCTGTATTTCTATCGATGAAAACACATACTTCCTCATATGTATAAGTATGATGGAGTGTGGTGTTTGCTCAAGGGAAGAAGAAATACATTTTTGAAGGGTAAGAACCAGGTGGCTGTAGACAGCTCTGTCAAAGGCTGGCAGGAGCGGCTGGCTCTGGTTCTGCTGAAAACAGCCATGAGAAAACCCAGGAGTCCTGGGTTCTTTTTTTGTGGATAACTTCCTTTCCCTTCCTATTCTGTTTTCATACTGTTGACAGAAAAACGTAAGAGGGAACAATGCCAGTTCCCTTGTAATGTAATACTAAATACCTCTCTTGTGTATTCTTAAAAGTTTTATATGCAAGTCCCATTTACAGTGAAGCAAGAGTTGAAAATAGCATAACAAAACCACAGTGAAATACAATAAAATAATTCTGGGCCTTTGTTGAACTATTGATTTGTTTGCACCTGTTAGAATTTTTACATGAAAATTAAAAAATGATGATAAGAAGATAATGGAATACTTAGTACATGCAAGCAAAGAAGTGATTTTTACAGTGCTTCTATTTCTTCCTCCCAGGCTATTGTGGTGACAGACGGAGAACGTATTCTTGGTCTTGGAGACCTTGGCTGTTATGGAATGGGCATTCCAGTTGGTAAACTGGCACTTTATACGGCATGTGGAGGAGTAAAACCTCATGAGTGTCTACCAGTGATGTTAGATGTGGGAACAGATAATGAGGTAAATCCTTCTCTGATGTGTAGTGAGTATTAGCTGTTTGAAGGGAACTATATAAAAGTTGAATTGTAAAAAGTTGTTTTTCTTTGTTATGATACTGGTTTTGATTATGTGCAAACTAAAAAGTCCTATGGAAAAAGTCTCATCCTAATACGCAGTGTAGATATACTCACCCTAATGCACACCGTAGGCTGTTTTGTAATTAAGGATGCTGTTGTCTGTAAAAATCTACTGCATACATTGTACATGTTAAAAAGTGGTATGGGAAATTAGATCTCAAGAAGAGGGGGACAATAGAGTTAAAAATACAATTTAAGGCAGCATTCTTTCTCCACTTCTGCTGCAGAATTCCTCTGCAGTGACTTCAGATGTGAATTCTGACTGTGCCCTTCATTTTGGTGAACAGCTTGAAGCTATAGTCTGATCTGTGCTGGGAATGCATGTCTACGTAATTCAGTTGTACATTGACTTTAGCTATAGAAAGCACTGTAATGCTATGACTTTTCCCAAAATGAGGTCCTAGTGCTTCAAGCAAGTGGACCTTACCCTCTTTAACTTGGCTTCCCATTTGTGTGAAGTGCAGAGATTTAAAGTTCTTGAAAATTGGCTTTGTTATTTCCAGGGCTCCTGGGATTACTAGTTAATTACTTGGCCCCTGTTCTTCCTTCTTTTTTTTCTGAAAGAATAGTTGACTTAGTGTCTCTGAATGATGTCAGATTAAATATCACCAGCTATATCATTATGCTTTAGCAGAAGTAAACAAATGTTATACTATAAATGATGCAAGTGTTAAACTTTATGCATGATAAATGTGTCAGAGATTTATGTGTATTATAGCTAAATACAGCATTCCCGTACCAGTAAATTTAGCTGGGACTTTTAGATTGTTGGGTTGGGTGTGTGCATCTTCACCTTTATACACACACCTCCACCCCTGCCCCGCTAGGATAATTTAGACAGTACATCATGAAAGCATTACTAAACTGAGAAATAATAGCCTGCCACCCTCTATCTCCCAAGAATCCCCTTCTGGAAGTGGACAGACTTACTCGTGAGGTGTATCTGAACACTGTAGCACATAGCCATATCAAATCACATACAAGTCTCATTAGCTGTAAAATGTTTTTATTCCTGGTTTGAGCAGCTGAGCCAGTTATCTAATTATTATTGAATGTTTTCAGACCCTTAATTACATCAGCTACTTCTGATACTGCAGAAGTCTTTACATTTTGCTTTTATGCCTGAGTTTCACTGTAATTTTTAATTTTTCACAGCACATTATTTTCTTGAAATTTATCAAACATTATATATATACACAAATGGCAAAAAAAGCATACCCATACTAGTAGTTCCACTTTCATGTTGTTGTTCTTGTGACAACGAGTTCAATGCGTATGAAAGAGTGGCAAACCTAAATGATTACAAGATGCATAAAAATTATGTGAGCTGGGGTTTGTTGATGCTCTGGATGCCTTTTGTTGTTTCACTTTGGAATATGGCTTCTTATTTTAGGACCATATTTATTATGAACTGCTTCATGTTAGTTGTACAGTGCAATGAGAGGCTGAGCGTGTTTTAGTCCCCAGGCAGCATGGTGGTTAGCGGTGTAGGACTGGACTGCTTCTGTCAGGGTGCTTCTCACTCCTGCCCATGTGTGTATCAAGCTCAGACATGAACGCGCTGCCTGACAGTCTAAAATCCTCAGCTAAATTTACTGGTACAAGAGACCTTAAATTAAGTTTGAATCAATGGGAGGGTGGGTAAAGAGTAATTTTTATTGGGTTTTTTTTTTCAGTGCTGTAGCAGATGCAAGGAATTATATTAGCTTATGGATCAGTGCTGTTTATGCTCATTTGGGTTTTTGCAGGGGTGAGGAGAAGTCAGCAGCACGAGAGAAATCAAGGCTGTGAATCATGGTTGTGTTGTGGTCAACTCTAGAGGCAGCACAATTGCTTGTTCAGGGTTGTGCTAGACTACACTTCAAAACGTAGATGTTTGGTGGCTTTTTCCAGTGAGGACTGGTTGCTCAGATGTTTAACTGTTTATCTAACAGCTGTAACTGGGAGTGAGACCTCTGAATTCTGCTGTAGGATTATGAACAGGTGGGACTCTATTGGTGTACGCCTTGTCTGATGAGACTGCACGGGCTGGGTGATATTCATTAATTGGAGCTTGGGTGCAGTTCCCTGGCTACTGTAGTCAAAGTCAGGGGTCCTGGAGCACCAGCTCCCTTAATTTCTTCCCTCTAACACCCTCCCTCTTCCCCAGCAGCACATGCCTGTTCCCTCTCTGACACTGGCGTTTGTGTGACCAGGTGGTGAGCCACTGCAGAGAACTGAAATGACTGAAAAGCAATCACATTTTGCTGGCTAAGCTGGTTATATTAGGTCAAGCTGCTGTGGAATTGCGCTGCAATTCCTTATCTTAAAATCTAAACCTCTTGGACAAATAACTGTATTTTTATGCTATATTTTCTTACTCTAGCCAGGATTTTCCACAGTAAGACACAATAGAAATCACTCTCATAACTGGAGCACATATAAATAATAATTATGCTGAACATGTTTTTTTGAAATGTGCAGATGTTTTCCATTTACATTAGTCCCTTTTCCCTTTCTGTGGGGGCCTCAGTGCTTTAAAATAAGTTTTAAAATATGTATTTTTGGCAACTATAATGCGGTTGTGCACAACCTGCAAATTCTCTACAAAGATTAAATCTTACTCTAAAGCAGATTGCAAGAAAAACTTCACAAATTCTTATCCTGTATTGTTTTGTCGTGTACAGGACCCAAAACAGTAACTCTGAGGAGCAACTCACTCAATTTCTGATGATTATTAAAAGCCTTATTACTGTTAGTGTTAGCAGAGGTATTTTTAGCTGGGGTATTATCCTGCTACTCATAAAACCAAGGAAAGAGAAGAGAGGCAAATAAAGCATTTTTATACAATTGCCTAGATAATAAGCAAGAGAAATGGAAACTGCTTACTTATGAGTAAATATTGACCTAGCAGAAAGACTTGTGTGACCAAACCAGTAAATTACTCCATGTAATCAGTGTGGGACTGAGCATGCAAAAGAAGTGGTGTTGACCACTGCTAAAAAATAATATGCCTGTTTCGTAAGTCATTGACAAATTGGAGGCAAGTAATTGCTGATAGGACATTTTTATCCAAAGCATTTAAAACATTATTTGGAATACTATTAGTTATTTACTACAGATCGTGACAATCTCACTAAAAGTTATGCCTTACCCAGTAGCCATGCATTTTTCAGGTGTGAAGAAGGTGCTTCTCAGGTGGGATTTCAATCCAAGTAAACCATACTCAGGCACTAGTCTTAGTACTGATATGAAAGTGGTGTTGGAAATCCTGAGGTGATGTGATCTTTGGATTCTGGGAATTCATCTAATGTTATAGAGGTATATGTTAATCACCTTGAAATAGTTAAAGGAACAGATTGCAGAAGAAAAATGGATGGTTGTCAACGTACAAGCAACTACAAATTAATGGAGACCTACTTGAAACACGTTTACTCAGCACTGTAAGTGGGATGGTTTAAGGATGATAGAAATAATCAAGCTGAATCAAGGGAAAACATTGAAACATTAAAATGTGACCAATGATTGTTTGCTACTGAAAACGTGTTATCAATCTCTCACAAAATAAAGAATGTTGAGGCAAGGCTGTTGGTTAAAATTCAGTCTGGCTTACAGGTGTGTGAAAACTGGCGGTTTGAAAAAAACAAACAGCAAAACCCAATAATAGAAACCAAGTTCAAAAACTGGGTTTATAGGCAATAAAAAAGCAAAAGACACTGAAGAAAATACACTTAATCCATATTAATTATGAACAGTAAGAATGAGATTTTCTGTTGCTCCTGATGCTTTACCTTAATGGTGGTACTTGTGCAAGTATTAGATTGTCAGTATAAATATGGCAGATATTTTTTAAATGCCAGTTTTATCTATCTTGGCGAGAAGTCTTATTTTCCATTTTATTAACAGCAAACGAGTATGTTAAACAAAAGCTTTAAAAATTTGTCAAGATCCTTAAATCAGAATGTCCAAATAATGCTTTGGCCAGTTCTATTAAAAAAAAACCAAACAAACTGGTAAAAGGTTTCTGGACCATGCTGAGCTGGGTGGGGAGGAAGTACTGGTTTTTTTTAATTATATCTGGGATGAATTGAGAAGTTCAGGAATATTGGATTAAAGTTAAGATTCTTATTTAAAATACAGTGGTCCTGGTTGCTGTAACCTGAGATAAAGAATTGTGTAAAATCAGAAAGTTTGACTAATCAAGAACTGAGGGTAAAATAAATATTGCTGATTAGCATGGGCTTATTAAAAACAAATTTAATATAATGTTAAAGTGAGTTTACTGACTTTTGGTTGACTCTTACTTTTTACCTTCAGTAACACACTTGAATTCATACTGTTCCTTTCAAGAAACTGGACCAATGAAAAAACAAAGCAGGCCTCCTGTGTTACTAGAGAAAATGTGGTTTAAAACATATATTTCTGTGAGGAATAATAAAATAGTTGTGGTTTTATGGTATTTCAGGGTTTTTTTCAGTTCTGCAATGTTTAATATCTTTATCAATGACTTGGAGGCAATATTTTTGATGTCCAAGGGTCATAGATGAGACATGGTTTAGTTAAAGTACTATTATCCAGCCAGAGCAGGAATGAAGTCTAGGAAGACTGATGGCTTGTGATATATAGAAGTCAAATCAGCGGTGAAAGGGTTTCTTCTGACCATAAAAATCTTAATCTAATAATGGATGCTTAACAGAGGAATGAGAACTGTGTTTATCTGGTACCTTACAAGAGAAGCTCTCACAAGTTCAGGGCTGCCAGCGCAATCCTGGACTGATTGCATGTGTAAATTCAATACTGGCAATGACCAGTGGTGGGAGCTTTGGAAAGATTAATTGTGTGTTAGCATTTAAACGTAAACCATTTACCATAAATTTCAGCTTAGGGAGAAAACATTCAACTCTTTTAAATAGTACTTTCACCCAATGCGGAAAAGCCAAGACAGCTGGTATCGGAAGAACTTCTTCCATAGGCAGTTTCTAGCAGAAGTCATCTTGGTGCTCTGAGCGATGGGAGAGTGGCCACACACTAGCCATCAGGATTGCTCCGGTGTCAGAAGTCACTCCAGCTGCAGCTGTGATGGCTTCAAAGAAGCTGGACCTGCAAACCTTCTCTTGCCCTGGGTAGACAGTTAAATAGTTGACTGGTCGTATATACATGCCATTAATCATAGAATCATAGAATTGTTAAGGTTGGAAAAGACCCTTAAGATCATCAGGTCCAACCGTTAACCTACCACTGCCAAGTCCACCACTAAACCATGTCCTCAAGCACTGCATCTACCCGTCTTTTAAATACCTCCAGGGATGGGGACTCAACCACTTCCCTGGGCAGCCTGTTCCAGTGCCTGACTACTCTTTCAGTAAAGAAGTTTGTCCTAATATCCAACCTAAACTTACCCTGGCGCAGCTTGAGGCCATTTCCTCTCGTCCTGTCACTTGTTACTGGGGTGAAGAGACTGACCCCCACCTCGCTACAGCCTCCTTTCAGGTAGTTGTAGAGAGCAATAAGGTCTCTCTCCGCAGCCTCCTCTTCTCCAAACTAAACAACCCCAGCTTCCTCAGCCGCTCCTCATAAGACTTGTGCTTTAGACCCTTCACCAACCTCGTTGCCCTTCTCTGGACACGCTCCAGCACCTCAATGTCCTTCTTGAAGTCAGGGGCCCAAAACTGGACACAGTATTTGAGGTGCGGCCTCACCAGTGCCGAATACAGGGGCACTATCACCTCCCTGGTCCTGCTGGCCACGCTATTCCTGATACAAGCCAGGATGCCATTGGCCCTCTTGGCCACCTGGGCACACTGCTGGCTCATGTTTAGGTGGCTGTCAACCATCACCCCCAGGTCCTTTTCAGCCAGGCTGCTTTCCAGCCACTCCTCCCCAAGCCTGTAGCGTTGCCTGGGGTTGTTGTGACTGAAGTGCAGGACCCGGCACTTGGCACTAATGTACAGGTGAATCATGACGGTCAGTTCACTTTTTGCAAATGTGTATCTGAGGCTGTTCGTATATTCATATATATTCAGTTATATATTCATATAACTGTCAAATACAGACATTTAAGTACTGGACAGTGCACAAGAGAGAGAAACGTGGGGCAGCTGCTAGGGCAGCTACTCCTCCTTCATCTGCCACACTTCAGGGACTTGTGGGTTGCTATTTCAAGTTATTTCCCACATGCTTGCTTTGGAATATTTTTTTCCCTTAACTTACTACAAGTATTTAAATGCAGGAATATGACAGTTCTCACAGTTGCCCTAAATAGGTCAATGAGCATGACTGGGCTGGCAGTTCTGACTCTTCTGGAGGAATGACAGGCATCTGTGGTGGAAGACTGAATCAAGAAAAGCTGAGGTGCAAATTCAAGCTCAGTTCTTCAACTTGTGCTAGTTAGCTTTCTGCGTTTCCCCAAATTACTTCCAATTGTCATCAGAACTGGTACCAGCCTTCCAAGGTTCACGTTCTTGAAAAATACCTACCAATGCACGTGCAAATGGGAACTGTTGAGAAAACAGAAACAAACCTGCTTTTATTATTCATATTCCAACCAAAATAGAAACCTGGACAGAAGAAAGCTGAGTATAGAGGAAACCTGCAATTTCATATCTTATCAATCTAAAGATATAAATACATCAAACAAATCAAGCTGTAGGGATTTCTAAATAAAAGACAGTCACAATTGGCATTCATATGTAGATGACTGACACTTTTACACGGTTTTTTGTGTAGTAAATGTATTATGGAATGGTTACGGTCTCTGAATTTAAAAAGGTCCTTTTGCCTTCCCCTTGAATGATGGTTGTTAAAACTAGAGACAGCATTTCAGTGATAGTCTTACTGTAAAACAGTAGTAGCATTTCCTGAATTCTATGAATAGAGATTGCTCCTGTCTATGTAAAAAGGATCTATTTTTGTATCTGGTGCATATATGGGAATGTATGGTTTTATATATATATACATAACCTCATTTCTAGGTTATATTCTCCAGCATGTTCCCTAGTAGTTTTGAGTATTTCTGAAATACAAATGACACTATGTGTGATCAAAACAGGAGTTTCTAGATACATAGATTTTCATTTAGCTGCATTAAAATTAACCCGGTTGACCAAGAGAAGCTTTTTTCCATGTTCCACAAAAGAGGCCAGGGAAGGTGCTCAAAGGTAATGCTGTGGCCCAATGGTGCTGAATTCCAGTCATGAAGATTTGTAGAACTATTGATGGAGCAAATCTGTGGTTTTTTTATCATTCAGCTTCTGCCTGTCCGTGCCATTCTGGTAGGAGATAATTGCACTCTCCTTCACCAGTTAAGTTGTATTTTACAAGTGGAATTGTTTTGCCCTTTAGATCTTGCTGCTAGATCCTTCCCTGGTAGTACACTGACAGCACTTGAACAAAGGAGAAAATACATGAATATTCCTTTTTCCTCCCCTTCCCCCGGTTCCAGTTGGCAAGAAAATATTGTGGTAGGATATTACTTTTCCTAGAGTCAATGTCATGAGTAATTTTTTCTTTTCTTTTCAGTGTTCAGAAGTACTGAAAAGTAAAGTAATTTCTGAGTTACAATTCTGTCTAGCCCACTGTGCAGAAGAAAAAAACCCACATTTTTTTAATTTGCGGGAATTGGTAGTCTCCTTTTAAATTTATTCAGTTATTTGGAGTGGACTGAATATGCGTTAGAGGAGGGAGTGGACAAGTACAATCTATTTTTATAGGTGCATCTTCTAAAATTGGGGGGGTTTAGAGTCATCTTTCCAGTGTGTTTCAGAAGATTCCACCTCTAAAATAAATATAGCATCGTCCATCACTCCTAAACATGCTTTATTTAAACAACAGGAATGCCTGAAACTGGTCCAGTGTGCATATTACACTTGCAGAGCTAAAGAATGAGTTGGGGAGGGGATGGTGCTTACGAGAGCCACTGTTTCCCCTCAGTGCAGGGGCCACTAGGTCATGTGCTTGAGTGGATCACATGTATCCGACAGCTGATGCCTTTCAGTAGTTTTTTGGAGAGTTTTCCTTTTCTTGCTCTTTAATGTTCTCTTAGTGAATAGTTATAATATGTCTGGTAATACATTCACAACTTGAAAGTTTCAAAAGTTATTTTGACTCAGTATTTTAACTCAGATGTGTCGAGAATTTAAGTGTAATAATAAATCTAGATTTACCATGTGAATATGTTTCTGCCATATGCTGCTGATTTGTTATTGACACATGTCGAACTCAGTCTTTTGACTAAGTTGTAGCTCTCTTTTTCTCTCCAAAAATATTATTTTACATTAGTCTGTTCTGCAAATTCCTAGCTTTCTATTTCTCAGGTATTGAGTCTTGTAAGCTCACCAAGTTGGATTGTCAGTAGAGCACATAGAAAGTAAAAAAACAGATGAGGAAAAGTAAATGAAATCACAGGCTTTAGGCAACAGACAAGAAATTATATTAAGTAAGCTTGCTTCAAGGAAAACTTGAAATAAATTGAAAAGTAAAGATTTATGTATGTGATCTTGTGGTGCATTGTATATCCAAAGCAGTAGCTTGACAAACCTAGTCTACTCTTAGAAGAAAATATTGATCAAAATCGTTAGATTTTATCAGAATGAGAGGATAGTTTGTGCAGGTTTTTATATATGCTATTGAAGGTAGAGTTATTTTAAAATGAATATAATATGGTGACAAAAAATATTTACTATTTATCACGAAGCATCTGCTTTTTAATTTAAAAGTTCAATTGCTGCCAAAAATGCTTCAGATTCTGGGTAACAGGTTTTAGGTGGCATATTCAGTGAAGGGCATAGTTAATCATGCAGTCATGAAGTATACATACTGGAAAGATAATTCATGCAAAACTGAAGGAAAACAACTATATTATATTTAAATATACAAATGGAGTGCCATTTTTATTATTACAGTGGAGTTTTCATTTTATTTTCATTATTTGTATTATTACAGAGGAGTTTTAGCTAGATGATAGTGCTTTATCTGTTTGCACATTAGAAGTACATCATTGGTGAATGCTGACATCCCCCAGGTCTTCTTTGGGTTTTTATACATACCATCATTTTGTATTTTCTTCATGTGTATTACAATTTCATGTTGTCCTTTGTAAGTCATATGTTATCACTGCTGGTTTTGTCGTGTTAATATTTTCATAACCTGAATAATTTTGTTTGTTGTAGACATGAGGTGAGTACTTCACAGGATGATACACTTTATTTTTTCCTTAGAGTAATATGTCAAATATGTTCCCTCTGTTACAATCCACTACAAACTTGAGCACAAACCTCCTGTACTGCAGGGATTCATATCTATGTGATATTCTAAAACCACTGATAAATGGGGTGATAGACTGGTTTTGGGTTTTACTTTCTATATTTCGTGGAGAGGGATTATCATTTAAATCCTAAAGCTGATTCCAGCACTTTGGTTGGATGTCTCATGCCTCAGTATTTTTTCTCTGTGGATCAGAAGTTTCTACCTGGTTGTGTTTGCTGCGAAGCTTTGTGGCCCCTGTGTTGCTGACCTGGTGAGGTACACCCCGGGATGCGTGGAGTGGCACAGAGCCTTACATACAGATTACTATAGTGAGCAAGCAGAGGCATGGGAATAGTTAACAACAATTACAGTTTTCCCACAGATTTTATTTGGAAATTTAATATTTCAAGACATTATTTGCTGTCAACCAAAGTAAGAAAAAACTCAAACATGCAAATATCCATCAGAATTTCAGAATGTTCCCTCATTTCCAATGAATAAATAGGGCTGTATGACATTTTTGTTGACTATTGCTGAAGTTGGTATTAGTTAATATTGAAAATCTTACCATGATGGTAGTGAAAGGTGTGGTTAAGTGAATACTTATCCAAGGTCATCTTCTGTAACATGTTAGAATTCTTGTTCTGTGTTTTCTTGCATGTACTGAGTTTTCTTCACTTTATTTCAACAATAGAGATGTTGAAGAAATTTTATTTTTTTTATGTGCTTTTCTGAATCTTGTGGAAAAAAAATTAACTTGAATTTTGATATAGCAGATTATTTTATTCTGGTACAGACATTATCATTATTACAAATAATGAATCAGAACAATAAAAGCCTCCAAAGGTCTCTCTAATCAGGCATCAGTCAAAACTCTGTATAATATTTGGTCCCATCGCACAAACTTAGGTAGTATTTTTTAAGTAACTTGCTGTTTATAATGTGATGAGAGGAGGAATGAAGTAATACAGAATTCTGCTGTATTTATTTTTATTTCAATCATCATAGTAAATGCTAGTTATTCCCATCTCAATCTAACCATAGGTGCATATTCAGACTTGGCGTTCATTTATGTGGAAGTGTTTGTTCACATACAGATATGTCTATTACATCATACATAGAGTTAATATATCTGGGCTGTTAGAAAATTCCATATTTTCACAGGGCCCTGTCATCAACAGAAATGGTAAAGTGTTACTGAATAGAGAGGCCTTTATTGCACAGAATATTCTGTATTTTGGAATGCTGTGTTTTATTTGGAAACCACATTTCCTGTTTTAATTTTGTTAAATGTGTCAGTCTGCATGGTATCTTGCATCTGACTTTTCTCTGTGCTTTTTTTTCTCCATATGTTTCTTTACCTTCTGTCCAGATTTATTCTGAGAGCTATAATCAATTTTCACAGACTCTCTTTTTTCCCCCTATATATCCAATGTGATGTGTGCAGGCATTCTCACTGACAAGATGCATCAAGCAATGCTCATGGAGAGAGATAATAACTGCAAGAAAGAAAAAAAAGAAAAGGACATAAAAGCTTACTAGCCAAACAGTTGCTGTCTTTAGTCTTAGGAAAAGAAAATGGCTCATTCTTCACTGTTGGCTTTTCTCCTTGAGCCAGTTAAGAGCTCAAAGTCCTGCTGAGTTGGACCTCAGTTTCCTTGGCATTCGCTCAAAGCTGATGTTAGCAGTTAATGTTATCTGTTAGGTAGCCTTAAAAATACAGTTCAGTAACATTCAGAGAGACCTCTTGCATCATGATTTTCTTGCAAGAAATTGGAAAGTAATTTGCTGATCGTGTGTTTTACACAATTATTTTCATTGGTTTTAATAGTGGATGTCACTATATTTCAGAATGCACTTCTGCAATTAAAAATCTGAGAGTCAAATGTTAATTTTTTAGTGAATACTCAAATAATAAATTTCCTAATTTGTACTTTCAAGTATATCCTCAAAACTGCATACGACTTTAGTTAGGAAGGTTTTTTTACCCTCTACAACCTAAAATCCTTGCTCGAAGTGACTGCAGCGTGTTATTGAGATGGGGTTCCAGAAAGGGAGTCTTGAGAGTCTAAATTTACCCAAGATACTGAGGTTTCCAGTGTGTTTCAGTTTTTTAAAGACTGCCTTTTGAAGAATCTTTGAGTTTGTCTTCTATTTTGTCCAGAGTCTTCTGCAATTTATTTTTTTTTTAATTACTATTTCTTCTGTATATTCTGCCTTACTATGTATTTCCTTGTTTGTATCAAACCTTCTGTAGAAGACTGTGTATAAACCTCTCATGCTTCCTAAGGGGTGCACTCTACTAATCATGTATTAAGAGAGCTAAAATACAAAACATTGCCTACCCCTTTTATGAAATAATTATGTACAAAGGGGAACAGCATTTCCGACCATATTTAGAGCTGTTAACTGTTTTGACTTACTTGCAAATGTAGAAGATCATTGGCTATTCTTTACCATGGTGTTCCCAGGGGAATGTATTACATCACCTCCCTTGTTTTCATTTAGATGCTTTTCTTAGGCATGGCTCAGCAGCTATGAGTACCAGCAGTTTTGCCAATAAAACTCAAATATAAATGGGCTTGGCTTTTAAACATTTATTCTCTTTAAACGTTTTTCTCAGTTTCATAACATATACACTATCAGCATTTTGTTTAATGCTGCATTCACTTGCAATGGGCTTTGCTCTTTACTATAACAGTAGAAAGACATTTTGTGTTTACCTTACTACTGTTATAATGCTTGTAGCCTTTTGCACTAATACAGGGATGAAAAATATCTTGATCTACATTTCCTTTCAGTAGCAAAAATACTTACAGTCCTTTTTAAATAAATAAAAAAACCAACAGAGCAAAGTCTTATTTTTTTTTCACCATGGGCTTGCTGTTGTCATTGTACAACAAGGTTACTGCAATTTTTAAAACTCATCCAATTGTTCTGGTACAATTAAATTAAAGGAGACTTTCGAGTTCATATTATCTTTTTAATATGCATGTTGTATAAAATAATATATTATTATCTATTTCAGTGCCAGACTTAATCCACCATCATCCTATATTGCCTCTGCTTAAAGTCTTCTTATACTTTCATAAAATACTAGGGATTAGTGTTCGCAATCTTCTTGTAACCATCCAGCCTTTCTATGTCGCCTGTGTACTAAACCTAAATCTAGGCTTTTGTAGTATACCCACAGAGGCAGCAATATGTTTGCCTCTTCTCTTTTCTCTTTCCCATACTTAAGATTCAATGGAATGGACAATTATAATCTTGCATTTGAATTATTAGTCTTGAAAATCTGGGGCCCCATCACCAAACTAGGTAAGCTCAGAATGACTGAGAAAGATATGCGGAGCTTGAGAGTCATCTGAACCTGAGCTGATCATCCTAGGCAATTTTATGAAGAGGAGTGGACCCTTCTTCTTGTAGAGTAGCTGTCTCAAATTGGTCAGATGAATTGTATTTTAAAACTATCTTTTTTTGTCTATTGACTATAAAAAGAGCTTAGACTAGCTTAGATATTAAAATATCCAGTATAGGTTCTTAAGTTAGATAACATGAATTCATACTCCGTTTGCACTTTACTTGCCTTTCTCTGCATCTGACATGTTGCTGTGTGGCTCAGGAGGCTTCTGCAGAGACTAAACTTGTTTTTGAACATATGTCAACCTCTTATTAAACAAACTCTTTGTATCTTTGAGAAATGCCATTCTAGTGCTTGGTGCGTGAGAAGACCTCAGCAATTGTCTGTTACTTTTGATCCCTTGTCATCCTTTAAACTTTGCCATTTTGGCTAGGAATATATGGTATTCTTTTTCTGACAGTGTTCATTTATCTTTATGAAATATGCTATTTATGAATATTTCTTTTGTGAAATATTCTATTTCGTTAGACCATGGAAAATTTGATGAAGCCAGGTGGTGCTTCAGATTTTCCCATTTACCAAACAGCATATTGGCAATGATTTTTAACACTCAAAAAGTTGAAGAGAGGAGGGCTTTAGCAGAAAGAACATAAATGGTGACATGGGATTTAAGTCTCGGTTTCAGCTGACATTAGAAAGAATGAGCTGTGTACCGATGTTACCAGCAGTTTTGTCAGTCCATTTCATTTCTTCTTACTTCACTTTTCAGCACAAGGGGTTCTATGAAAGAGGGCAGAAATGAATATCTGCAAATGCTTATTTTGGATAGCGTGCATGAATATCCATAGACCAAACTGATGGCAGACTTTGTTTCAAGATACATTAGACATTTCCAACTCTTTATACTCAAGAAGACAGTAACAGTGTTTGTTTTGGTTGGCTTCCATTCTTTCTGAAACAGTAACTGCTAGCTATCTGCCTCCTCAGCGATTTGACCAGCAATGGAGAAGACAAGACAGGGAATGAGCCGTAAATATAGCTATTATCACAAAATGCGGGATAAGATGCATCATTTGTGCCTCCACAGAAGTCAGCCTAGTGTCTGGGACAAAACGTGTCACCTGTGGATCATAAAGGTGCTCTTTACAAATATTGGCCTTGCACTAGCAGGTCTACTTTGTGCACAGAACTACTTTTCCCTTTTTTCTTCTGGTGCTAGGACAGATATATAGTCAACAGCTGAGATGCCAGTGCCAAAATAATATCACCAGACTTGTTTAATAATTGCCAGTCAGTCAAAGGGACATTGTTGATGTGACTTGTTTACATAGGAAGATGCCCAATCCATTTGGCTTTAGTAAAGAAAATGGCTGAGTGTCAGCACAGGAGACAGGGATGCCAAGGTCAAAGATATTTTGGTGAAGGACCATGTGGAGTAGCTTATGGAAGTTTGTTATCTTTGTCATTTACCAGATGAAGGAAAATTATTAAGATGACATTCTCTGAATATTATTACTTAACAGCAAAACTTTACTGATGTCCTCTTCAAAAGAATAAGTCTTTGCTCTTCTCTGATTCACTTTGTTGTTAGTTGTGTGATTTTTTCTTTTTTTTTTTTTTTTTTTCATTTTTTGGTCTCGTTTTGAAAGCTGGAAGAGATGACTCCTTGCATTCAGACATTTCAGCTGCCTGTCCTAAACAAAACTTGGAAATGTAAGTGGATGAAAATAAAGGGAGTGATGTGTGTTTGTGGCTTCACAAAAATGGTGTAGGAAAGTTTGATTTATTCAAAGTGGTTGAACCACCTCAAGCAGCTATATCTTGTCATACTTGTGATTAAGCTGAAGAAGATAGTTTATTAAGATAGCTATTCTACTGGTAATTTTGCAGTAAAAAAGAAAAGAAAAATATCTCCAACTTCTATAAAAAGTTTCACTGAGGCTAGACTTGTTTTTAGGGTACTATTTTGGCCCTTCTTAAATATTATTGTTTGGCCACCTTCTGTGATTTATTATAAGCACTTACTGCTGGACCCTCAGGTAGGGTCCAGTATGTCCTCCCTCATGTTTTTTGAGAGCAATAAACTTTGAAAGTTTGGTTGTGGTAATCTATTTCTATAGCTTCCAGTTTCCATTATCCATCAGCTGTATTTCAAAATGTAGCACGGAGGGTATGGTTAAATGTTTCTTGATGTGTGGCAGGGCATGCAGATTGAGATTTTACTCATGTAGCTGCTGGGGTTCATGAAGAAGAAACAGTTGTTAACTATGCAGGCTATTGAAGCTCAGTTGTGTAGAGAGCTTGATGGTTAGTCTGAGCCTTTTCTGGGATTCACTAAAAGCTTTTATAGAAAGTAGATGTCAACGGGTTTAGGACATTTCTTGTTAGGTGGTCTGAAAATTATATAAATAAAATACAAGAGACTTGTGAGATTTCTTAACTTTCTGATTGTTATTTGTATGTTAAAATATTAATGATTATATGCAGCATAATCTGCTGAAGTCCTAAATGATGGCGGATTCTTCAGGACTATTGTTTTCTCAATAGGCAAATGATTAAGTTTTTCAAGAAATGCCACTGGCATGCAGACAACCATTTGTTTTCAGTTTTACTGTGTAAAAGAGTTATGCATCCTAAAATTGTGTCTGATGAAATGTTGCTCCAAAACCAATGGTTCTGACAGTCTTCCAAGTTCCAACTCAAATTACAGGCATTTGTAGAATTGGCATCGTCCCTATCCCTTCAGACAGATGTTAACATTAGAAGAGTTCTCCGAGACTGTTAAACATAATGCAGAGTCTTTATCTTGCTGTTTATTTTATTTTTCTTAAAATACACAATGAATTAGGCCTCTCTGATCTCCTTACTAACTCTGCTAGATACGGTTCTGGCAGTGGATCATGGGATGCATGCTGGCCTGAATTAATGCAGCACCACCACCTTAGGCATTGTGGTGACACTCTTTTGTTGCAAAATCATTTGTAACCTCCTAAAAGGAAGAGGCAGAAAGCAGTATTCAGTGGGACTAATGTGTTATGTCCAAGGAAGAGAGAAAAATTTGTAGGGAGAGGAGCAGGCTGTTGTCTGAGCTCTGTTAGTGGGAAACTGCACTTTTCAGAGCTTGTCAGAACTGCCCAGAATGGAGTTTTCTCATGGCTGGTTGTGAATTCCTGACTGGTGACTCCTTCTAAGGGTTTCCTAAGCCCAGAGCATCCTTCAGCCACTTTTAACTTTACCCTGTTACATTAGAGATGAGGGCTTTTTTTTTCCTTTTATTTCATTTATACAGCTCTTTTGAAAGGCGATTGTCAAGCTGAGGAACTGGGAGAGTTTTTTAGCTTAGTAGCACAGCCAGAAAATATGCATTGAAATAATACCTGTAACTATGTGCAATCACATATTTCTGTCTATGGAGAAAAAGACAGGATATAGTAAGATGATGAGGAGGAGGAGGAAGAACCTCTGGTGAACTTAAATTTACCTAAGGTCCTTCAAACAATAAATAAGGATAAAAGAAGAATTTCAGGGAGGTTTTGTGCTGGCTGTCCCTACAAAACTTTCAGGCATCTGTTGGGAGATGTAAAGTCAGCATTTTTTAAGAGTTTTGCAGTAAAGACCAAATGAAATTATTGAAGTGTGTTACTGTAGATATTGTTACCATGGCTCGTTGCCACTTAGTGCTCATCCCTGGGATGCATCTGCCTCTCTGTTCCACCCACAGTGACAGTACCCTGTTTGTACAAAGCATGCGTTATTTTCAGATTGGCACAAGTCACACAGAAAACAGATCATTCTATACTATTTCTTTTGTATAAATTAAGGAAATTCCAAGATTAGAAATTGTTTCCCCTCCGCTTTCCTCCTAGCAGTCAAGTGCCGTAGTAATGACCTGCTTAGCATAGCTGCTACTTGGTGTAGAAGTTAAATGTAGATTTAAAAGACAGACCTGATGTGTCTGTGTGGTGGTGGTACACAAGCATGGTACTAGGAAAAGAACTCTAGTGCTCTAAACAAGGACTTTATGAATTTTAGTTTTCAAGCTAACATTCAGGTAGCAGAAGATGTTGGCACAACTGTATGTTTACAATTGAAAAACTCTTCATTTTTCATTTTTCTGATATGAAAAATTGACTAACTTGCTAGCTTTGAAGGCAGTTGTTTTTTTTTTTCTTCAATTACAGTACTTCCATAAACAATACCTAATCCAGTCTGGAGGAAAATGTCTGCTTTTCTCCTTATGAACAGCGCATGGCTTGTGCTGCAGATTCAGTGATGGCAGTTCTATGATATTTGCTTCTAATAGTTTTTAGAAGTTAAGCTGGTTGGAAAGAATCAACGTAAGCTGGTTTACCTGGAAAAAAGTTCCAATAGCACTTAAATTTCAGGGAAAGACTTTTTTTTTTTTTTCTTCCTACTTTATTTCTTGTCTAGCAAAGATGTAATCTGGGGTATGCTTCACTGTTGAGCCGTACTCCCAGGTCTTTCCTAATTTCAAACTGCCATAAAGAACAAGGTGTACAGAGCAGTTTTTGCTAGATTCTCCATTAATTTTACTGCAAGAATTTTTTATAATAGCAATGGAAATTTGCTGGCAAAGCTTGATCATTTTTGTGCGAATCTCTTTTATACTGTGTACCGGAAAGGTGAGCAGGTGGAACAAAAGCCTAATTGCTCTGAAAAAGATATCATTCATCTGATGTCTGATATATTTTTGCCTTTAAAAAATTTAATTTTTACTATTCAATATGAAGTATGGCAAAACATACAGTTAGCGTAGCTATACTGTGTGTTATGTGTAATTTTTAGAGCCAATCCAGAAGAGAAGTTTAGGTGTCCCTGTGAATTCCAGGTTGTTGGGAATGGAAAGTCAGCCTAGAAAGGAACTTCCTTAGGCATATGCATCATTGATGGGCACCAGTATTGTGAGTTTCAGGTGCTTGAAAATCTTGAATTACACCTGAAAATCATGAAATAAACTTTTGATTTCTAAAAAGTATTTTATAATTTCCACTATTTTGGAGGTAAGCTAAGCAAGTGACTCAGATGTACCTAACAGACTCAAACCAGAAGGCAACATTGCTACCCACCCCTGCACCATCAGCAGCCCTTGAGCATGTCACCCATCGCTTGATTCCACAGACTGACTTGTGGACACAAACACCAACGCATTGCATGACTTGAAGAGCAGACAGCACAACAGCTGCTTGAAAAATCAGGTGCATCTTGCCTCTTGCTGCAGCAACTTTTTCTCTTTGGATTTTGTACTTGGTGCTCCCCCACTAACAACAGCTCACATAGCTTGTGCTCTTTTGTATATTTTATATATTGTTCTCTTATTCTCTTATGTATTATTCTCTTATTCCTAGAGAGCAAGTCTTATGAGAAGCAGCTTAGGGAGCTGGGGCTGTTTAGTTTGGAGAAGAGGAGGCTGAGGGGAGACCTTATTGCCCTCTACAGCTACCTGAAAGGAGGTTGTAGCAAGGTGGGGGTCGGTCTCTTCACCCCAGTAGCAAGCAATAGGATGAGAGGAAATGGCCTCAAGCTGCACCAGGGTAAGTTTAGGTTAGATATTAGGAAAAACTTCTTTACTGAAAGAGTAGTCAGGTGCTGGAACAGGCTGCCCAGGGAAGTGGTTGAGTCCCCATCCCTGGAGGTATTTAAAAGATGGGTAGATGTGGTACTTGAGGACATGGTTTAGTGACGGACTTGGCAGTTAGGTTAATGGTTGGACTCAATCTCAAAGGTCTTTTCCAACCCTAATGATTCTATGTATGTTTGTAAATGTTACCCTTGGGGGGCTGAATGGTCTTTAGCTTTGCATGCTCACGCAAGGGAATGAGTTTGACTTCCTGGGAGAGCCCTTCTGGTACCCATGACAAGGGAAGGAGGGACGCAGGCGGAGCGTGCCGTGCGAGCGGGCCGGAGGGATGGCGCCCGCACGGCATGCAGCCCGCCATCTGCCCGCAGCCCTCACACACTGGGGGCCTTTATTTGGTGCCGCAGACATGCGCCGGAAGCAGCCCGCAGAATGTCCTTGGCACAGCCTGGCTTTGTGCAGTCTCTTGCTTGGGGACAGGCTGTGGTAATTTCATAGCGCGTTACAAGATTCCTTCATGAAACATTCTTTCCAGACATTAGAGTGATTTTTATTTTGTTGTTCAATTAAAGTTTGCTGGAGCTGACAATTTTTCAGCTGGGTAAAGCTGTCTGCATGCGTGGGAAATAACTAGAATATAAGCAACGGGGTTCAGTGCGCAGTCAAAGCTACATCTGGTAATTCCTCTTCAGGTTAAGAAATGAGTAAGCTTCCTGAGAAGAAGGCAAGCAAAGGATGTAAAGGTCAACTTGATAGATAAACAACCTTATGAAAGAAAAGAACAAGTTGGATTGGATAAGTCAAGCCTGTCCTTAAGGAGAAATAACTGAAAACGTCTAGCGTAGCTGTGCAAAACTACAGGATTACTATGCACGTATGGAAGAGAACATATTCTCTATTTTTTTAGCACAATCTTAAATTATTTTAAACAGAATTTGAAATACCATAACTTCTTTTCTATTACATTAGGATATTGCTTCATCAGAATATTAACAAATATTTATATTTTGAACTGTCTCAAAAATGCGTAATATTCTTTGCTATTTTTTTTCCACAGAAATTGTTCCCTTTAAGCACGGTATTTAAGATTGATGTCAAAGGAACATTATGAATGTATTATCTTTTAAATTCTTCACTATTGCAGGTCTAGAATTTTGTCTGGACAGACAATGGACAGTTTTCAGTGATATTTTTAGGGTTACAGATGGGAAAATGTTAATTATAGTTGTCTGCATATGTACTATCTTTGTCAAGTACTGGCAGCCACTTGGGTTGGCAAGTCTAGCACACTTGGGCTCAACTTTTTAAACTCATGTCTAATGTGGGGGGTTTTTCTTCCTTTATTTATACCTAGAATGACCCATCATGATACCCATTTTTGGCCTCCTATTTTGGGATCTTTTGTGACATCCTCTCCTATGGGGGATCCCCTGGAGGAAACTGAAGTGCAAAGAGAGGTGATGCACTGTATGCCAGTATCTGTCTGTTGGAGATGTCCAAATAAGTGCTAGCTGAGACTCCCAAAGATGAGGTCTCCTCCTTTTGGGGAGAAACAGAGGATAAGGCCCCTTTTTTTCTTGCGCAAGAGGCCCCTTGCAGTTTGCAAATATGTTGACAAAGGTCTAGTCTTTAGATCGGAGGGGCCATGATCTCTTGTTAGTATGTCATGGGGTCAGTGTAGTTCAAAGAAAAGAATATTTTTAAAAAATCTTTAGCTCTCTGATTATGAAACTTCTTTTTGCGAAGTATTCTACACCCTCAAACCCAATTAGTGTCAGTGTTACTTGCAGCGTTAAGCACATCCAAAATTCAGTTAGCATTTGGAAACACAGAATCTGTTACACATTTTAAAGGCATCATCCTGTATTTTAGACTTCAAAACAAGCTTATTCAAAGAAAAAAAGACTTCCTAGTGTAATATAAATTGAAATCTTATACATTCTTCCTAATGCCATAAAAAACACTTTGCAGCTGTAAGCAGTTCTTGCAGGACAGAAAATTGTGATTCAGCATGTTAATGCTTGCAAACCAAAGATTTAAATGAACGCAGATTGATTACTGGGTAATTAGTATTGATAGAAGCTGAAGTTAAGTCCCAAACATTGACGTTGTTTCTGACTGGCTCACTCTTTTATTGGAAAAAGTTTCACATCAAATGAAATTTCAATGTTGTGGAACCAAAAAAAAAAAATTTGAAATGTCTGACTTTCCTGGAGAACAGAAATTCCCCTGTGCTCACCAGCCCTTCCCCAACCTGTGAAAACTGAGACAAGAAGATATTTACAGAAAGAATTTACAGTGTATTAATATAACAAAATATTAACACTTGAAAAAGCAGCAGCATTCCTCCGGTTTTCTTGGTAACTGTGTGCCGTGTTAGACCAATCATACTCTGAAATGTGTTTCATTTCTGGCATGTGCTATGTCTTTGTCCCAGAGCTTCTGATGTCCCATACAAACGTAGTTCTCCTTTAATTTTGTAACTGTGGCTCTAACGCAAATCATTTCCCATTGTGGAACTGCTGGAGGGTTTTGACATTTTAATGGCGTGGGGGGATTTGGTGCTCTGAAGCATTACCATACACCAAACACTTTCTAGGCGGCACTGAGAGGTTCTGGACACTCTCTGCTGCCATCTTTGTGAGTGGAAAGGCTCAGTGTCTTGCAGTTCTTCACCTCCAATTTTCCGTGAATCTGTTCACTAAAATATGTACCTGTTCCAAAGAAACGTCTCAGTGCCAAGTTTGAGAATAGATGACATTTCAGCGTGTTTGTTCTCAACTGATGAAATACATACGTGTGTGATTTTCTGTTTCTCACTGGTTTGGCTTTTGTAGCTAAATTAGAGCCAGGTGCACAGCTCAAGCCTTGCTTGAACTTCGATGGTTTGCTGATCTCTTTACTATAAGTGTGCACAAGTAAGATGGTATAAACGCTTGCCTTTTTCTTAAAACTCCAAAGGTCATTACAGTTTTAATATGCTCAGGTGGTGCTTCAAAGAACTCTCTGTTATTTTACACAGCTAATTCTAAGTAGATCTGCATGATATTTCCAGTACCAGAACCTCAATTAAGCCCTTTATTCTTGTAAAACCTTATTTCTATTAAAGCTTGAATGTACCACATTGCTAAACCTGAATGGTTTAGAACATTTTTTTTAACCTTAGGATGTCTAAAAATAAACCAGCATCAGCTTTTTCAGTATCATTTAATATACATAACAAACCCACTAACCTGAAAAAAGCAGAGTTATGTTTTGAAGGAGATTTGATTTCCAAAAGAACAAAACAAAGTTTAAGCTTTGACAACAAGCTGGGGAACAAAAGAAACCCAAGTCATTGAGGAAAAGTACCTAATCATCATGTCAGCTTGACATACTCGATTGTAGGATGGAACTTTCTTTTTGGTAATCTGTTTTGAAAGCCATGAAATAGTCGATAGCAAATGTTAATCTCTCAAGATGTGTGAACCCTCTAAAAAAAAAAAAAAAACCACCACCACGGACCCGGTTTGCATGGTGTTGACCTGAATAAGGGGATAATGTGCTTAAGCAGCTTATTCATTCTTCAGTGCCCTTTGGAAAGGGAGCGGCTCCACAATGGTTTGCCACTCAGGGCTCAGACGTGACCACTGTTCTTTTCACTTGCTGAATGTTTCATTCTTTTGTCTCCGCCCTGGGTTTCTTCATACGTTGTTCCAAACAGGACTATAAAAGAACTTTTTGGGGCTATTTCATGTCGAACTGTAACGTTTGTGAAGCAGAATGCACTGAGCTGTAAAGGAATTTTGAACTCTGGGTATATAGCTGGCCAAGCTTTTCATCAGAGATGTGTCGCTGAATTAATTGTCTCTGTTTGCGAGACTTCCCAGGCTGGAAGTTTAAACATACCCCAGAAATATTGCATTAATTGTTTAAAATATTCCACATTAAATTTTGGCATCAAAGATATGTGAATAAATTCATGTAGTGGTCTTATAAATGGAGCTGTTTCAGAGTTCTGAGTTTTAGCCTTGACTATAGATTTAAATGCTCAAAGACACGAAAGATGCAAAAGTGGCAAAAGGAGCATAAAAGCCTATATTTCAAGGCAGACCCGTGGCTTGTTTAGCACTTTTTAAACAGCGTAACTGTGAACGCCTATTTCTCTTTGAACTTTCACAGAATGACTGCCCAACTTAAGCTGGCTTCTTGAAGGAACTGGCATGACTTAGTCTGGCCGTGAAGTGTTTTGGAAACATGTCTTCAGAATTTAAAAAATAAAGGGACCAAAGTTTTTTCGTTTTCTTTTTTTTTTTTCATTTTGAGCATTGTTTTACAAAATGAGAAAACAGACATTGTTTAATAAAAAGCTTGTGGAAGTACGTTAAAAGAGCAAATCAATTTAGGAAGAAGAGTTATGGGAGTTGGAAAGGGGATAAGTTACGCTGAATTGGACTGTGGAGCATGCAGTATACTTGCAAAGGACACAGAGTAGCAGAACTGGCATGGAAAGCTGCAGCAATGGGATTTTAGAAATGGGATGGCTGTTTCTGAGTCTTACCGTGATGCTCCTGACAGAGGCTCCTGCCGCTCGGTAGTTCCGCTTTCCAGCCCTGCGTGCTCAGTCTGGTAGGAAGCATGAGGCAACTCCCACGGGGTTTCCAAACTTGTCTTAAGATTTCACATTGCTAAACAGTTCATTTGCAATTCCTGTGAATTTATCTCTCAGAGAAATAAAATTATCCTTGATTTGTCAGATTTTCCTGAGGTCATTTTAAATAACTAGGCAAACTCAAAATGGAAATGAAAAAATAATTCCAGAAGTAGTTCTTGACTTCCAATTTTGTAATTGGAAATGATTATATAAAAAGAAGAAGAGCATACAAATGAGAAAATTAGTAGGAAGGTGCCTGACATCAAGCTCTTGCCAGTTTTTCCTGCAGTATCTGGAATAGGTACATAATTATGATTTTGATTTTGCTGCTAGAATACTCAGAATAATGTAAATACACAGGTAAAATTATTTCAGCCAAAGAATATGCTACTTAAACATGAACACTACATAGAATTGGTGAAGGGAACAAATAAAATGCTTACCATGTAATGACTTCACTTTCATTTACGAAGTAATTTTAATTTTGAGCTTTATTTGTTCTCTGATTCAAACAGTTGTACTAACAACTTCTGAAAGTCTGTAATGTATTAGAAATAGTTTGTTTTGAAATGGTGATGAATTTAGCAATAAGTTTAGAAAAACCAGCTTTTAATCCTGCTGAATTTTTGTATTGATTTTTTAAACATTCCAATCTTATACCTTTAGTTTTATATGGAAGTGGAGAGAAAAGTGAGGGAGAGACAAACACCTCTATATGTAGGTCTGCATCAGGATACTCCCAGGGGAGGCAGAATACCACCAAAGGTTTTAAGTTTCTTACTGATTCAAATCAGTCTCCAACCGGGGCTTGTGACCCAAAGAATTTTTCAGTTCTACAACATAGAAAAGCTGTGAAGGGAATTTAGGCACTTTTCTAAAATATAGAAATTGGATTTCTGATTCCTAGGCTGAAGCAGGCTGAGAAAGCTTTCCAGCCTCCTTACTTCGTGTTGTACATTGAACGCTCTCTCCTGGATGGAGAGGTGGTCTGTATTTTCCTTTACGATGTTTTCTTAATTGAAGCTGGTGTACAAGTTTCTGGAGCCGTGTTGGTTTTGCAGATTGTTTTTGGGTGAAAAATGTTTAGTCAAGCTGCTGACCGATTCCGCACGCTGTTTGGGCATGTGTAGGAGGATTGCACAGTAGATACAACAGAGAAATAAGCTTATTCATTTTCAGAGGCCTGTGAAAAATAATAGCAAAGAGTGTCTTTATATGAGAGTTCCTGGGAGAGCCAGTGAAAGTGTTGAGACTGGAGAATTGCTGTAGCTGGAGTGAATTGTCAAAAGTGATTGCAAAACACTTTGAACACATTTAGTAATTTGTAAGTTATAATTTGGAAATACATCAGACCAAAACAAGACCTTCTAGTAGCTTGGAAGGAAAAAGTCAAAGGCTTGGTTATGTTTTGGCATATTGAATTTTAGAAAGCAGCACATTTTCTGAATATCAGCTCATCAACACAGTTGAAATGATGGATTCTGGGAGATATTTGTGAAACATGATGATAAGTAAAGAAAGATGATAAGTAAAGAAAGATGATAAGTGAAGAAAACAGCTTTTTTAAAAATGTCAGAGTACTGTCAGGATGTAAAGGACAAAGAAAAGTATGGACTAATGCTTTAAAAGGTACTTTTGAAACCTGACTTCCCAGAATAAACTTTTACTTTTTAACTTGGAAACAATATACTTCCTTTGAGACTAGGGTATCGCTTTTCCTTGATACAAAAGGGTGTTTCTTTAATCTCTTTGTTGTGTTTCTTGAGTCTTTATATAGAGGTGGATAAACGGATATGTACTTCATATGCTTGGGTTAATCCTCAAACACTGTATTGTTGTCCCCTTCTTATTAACTCAGAGTATACTAGTGTGACTTGCTCATGTAATAGTTCAAGTATTTTTTTTTTTAACAGGCATTGCTGAAAGATCCTTTGTATATTGGGCTGAGACACAAGAGAATCAGAGGTCAAGCCTATGATGATCTTCTTGATGAATTCATGGAAGCTGTAACTTCAAGGTATGTAATATATCTGTGCTATTCATTGGTGAATTCCGCTGTGATCTTCATCTTGGTAGAAATAAGGTTCAGTAGCTTATGAAAGGAAAACAAAGCTGTTAGGTTCCTGATAATTTTTATTTTGAGCATAGTATTTTATAAGCTTATAGCTGCCGGAACTACTTGCCTTTAATATTGCAGTTTTATGAATTCACTGCATTTCATCTTGAGATGAGTGAACTAGTTTTTCAAACTTCTTTTTCAAGATTTGGATTGTTAAGTATTTGCCTAATACTTTTCTATGCCTAGCGCTGTGCCTACGTGATTTTGCTCTCTCTGTGATTTTATATGGGAGATGTCAGCAGCCTGAAAGAAGCTATCATACTTGGCAAGCCCTGCCTCTGCCCCCACCAAAACCATGACAGGAATAAGCTTTCAATGTTTTGGTTTTAAATGTCATGGTATGGACCTATACCAAGTCAGCTCTTTCTCTTGCTTCTTTTTTCCTATACAGAAAGTAGTTAAATTTATTATTAGACCACGATGCATAAAATAGTTCTTCTCGCATGTCAAATAACACGTTTGCTCATATTTTCCTTGTTTGTTAAAATATTTGGAGTTCTAGCCCTGCATTCAATGTGTATACCTAAAATAGCCCAAGTGCCAGGATCCTTAGCAGAATGTGTTTTCTGCATCTGCATCCCAAAGCTGTGGCAGAGCTGTGGGACCTGGAAATACTTTCCAGCTCCTCAGTCTCGGCTTGTGCCCCCTCTGCGTTTTGACTCCATGTTGGGATGTTTCCTGGACGTGCACAATCTCTGTTCTTCCTGCCCTGGTTCCTGTGCAAAAGAAACTTGGGCAAGCAGGTAGTATTAATTTCCATGCCTGAAGCACATATTCCTTCATGTATTACTATGCTCTTCCCCATCACCCCCAGTTGGCTGACACTCCCTTGTTCATAACCTTGCTATGGAAGTTGCTGGTTTGGCTCTACCCTGTAATGTGTTTGCTCCTTTCTGGGTATTCTCTTTCAGATAAAATTGATGTGTTTTCACCTTCCTAATAGAAGGTTCAGGTATTAGAAATTGCTCTGTGGACCACGTTTTGAGAATCTCTAACTTAATGCATTCCCTAACTCACCCTTTCTTTAAAATGAAGCACAGCTCTTCATACTGAAGGAAATCATCAGAGTCAAGCATAAGATTATCTCAATAATGTCTGAAGGTCTGGTTGACATGCTCTTTTTACTTGAACATCTTTAAAACTCTATAATTTTGAGCAATTTTGAACAATTTGTGTTTGCTTGACCTCCTGAAAGATCACTTCGTTCTCAGCTAAATCTGTCATGGTCTACAATGGTGTCATTTATTTCATGTTTAAAGTGGAACACTTACAAATTATAATTCAAACTTTCTGTGGTTTACTTGTGAATTGTTTTGGCTGTAGTGTGACATCTGTATTGATTATGATACTCATTTGCTAAGGTGAAGGGAAAAGTGGGGTAGTTAAGTCAAAATCAAGTCCCTTTGCTCAATAATTTCATATGTTCCTAAATTCAAATTTGTGTTTAGTGTGCCACTGGAAGATTCAGCACTTGCAGCTGATTCTGGTGTGGTGGGTCTGACTGTTAAAGATGCAGGTCCTTATTTGCTTTATTGTGTGTTACTTTCCCTTGCCAGCCATTCTGGTGATCTAGGTAATAGTATACTTTGGTTAAATGGTAGTTATCTTTTCCTTGTGAAAGTTTCTCTTATGTTTTTCCTCTTGTCACTTTTCTTGGCCTTCTGCTGGCTGTTTCACAGAGAGAGATTTGCTTCACTAATCTTAGATGCATGTTTGGTCTGTTACGTTTAGGTTAGTCATATTTATTGTTAGTTATTGCCATGGTACTCCAGAAGGGGTTTTCTTATTTAGCATTGCCTAATCAGTTCTGAGACTGGGAGAAGTTCTGGGGAAACCTGTTGTCGTGTTTTCAGTACCATGGAGTATTCACCTCCAAGACATACATAACCATGAACATCGTAAAGCACAAGGCTGTCAGGTATTTTTAATAAGCCAAATTTAAAGATGGGCTTTTAAAGTAATGACAAATATTTGCAAGTTGGAAAACTATGTTAAATACCTATTTTAAACTTTTTTCACCTTCATAATTATGCAGAGAAGCCAAATGCTAATAGAAGTGAGAGCCAGGTTTTAGCAGGACTGCCTGGGAACAGGCAGGAGTAGGCAGCTCTACAGGGCAGTGCACTTTGTACAGGCTTTTCATTGGCTTCCAGGGAATCTTCCTAGACATGCACATCATCTTGATTGTTAAATTTTGAAAATCTCGATTTTTATAAGCTGATGCAGCATCATTTGTAGTGTTTCATGTTGAAACGTCACCTTTATACAGTAAATGTGGTGCGTAATAAAGAAAATGCTTTATAAAAAAGCGTGTCATATGAAGGTATAATTTTATCAACTACAATACTTTCCTCTTCTCAGCCTGCACTGCTATTCACCGCCAAAAAGTTCTTCTTATGAAACAAAATTATTTATGAAAGAGTCAGGATTTAAAAAAAAACCCCACAACTTAAACCATCCATTACTAAAAGATTTTGGTACGGTATCCAGTGTGCTATCATGGCAGAACGGAACTAGTACAATGTGATTTTTCCCAGATGTGGGAAGGCAGAAGCATATGGAAAGTATCTGGATTTCTGTTGACATAAAGCTTTTATTTATTTAGGTATGTATACATTTATCTGTTTATTTATTTATTACCAGTGCCAGCAGCTGCCCTCTCTGAGGGCAGGTGCTATAATTTCTCTGGACATTACCAGGTGTTTCTTGCTTTTGTGTCGGTGCGGTAATTTAGGGGAACAGGAATATTCTAAATGGAAGGAATGTTTTGTAACATGAGAAAAAATAGACAGTTATCTTCATCACTGAAGAACGTAAATCAAACTGGAATTCAGAAACGTTTGTGAAGTTTCTGCCCTATGGAGAAATGGGTCATAAAACATTTTATACAGAGACGTAAATTTTTCCAAATGACAAGTTGTTCTTAAATATCTATGTTTACAGAGGAAACTCTGAGAGGAGGGATTGCTAAACAAGACTCTGGTAGCTGGGATCGATCTACCAAGACTTCCTGTGTAACCAGAGGAAATAACTCTGTCTTTTTATTCCAGTTCCTATTTCTTCCTTACTTGCCTGTGATGACACAAAGAGAAATATATCGATGGCCAAGAGGTATTCACGTACAAGAGTGAAGGGATTATGGAAACGCTTGAGGGGAAAATATGTAGAACGGAGATGGAACAAGAAATGAAGGGAGAGGAAAAAAGCACCTTTTTAATAACAAGGACTTGAATTTCCTTGTCTGATGCAATAAGTAGATTTAAAGGGTCTGGAAATTTTTTCCTTATTTTGAAGGGCACTTCATTTTCACAAATCTGGTAAAGATAACTCCACCTTGAACCCCTCCAAAAAATGCCAGAGTAGGGGAGAACAACATCCTACCAGCTTGCTTTCTGCTGTAGACTATCCCCAATGGGAGGCATTGTACACTGGGGAGGGACAATACTAACTTTCACCTCTGGTCTGTGAGCAGATAGGAAACTTTTAGAAAATGGAAAGAACCTGGTGTAATTCCCGTAGGTTATTTCCTCACCCGCCTACCACAAGCCCAAAGAGTTGGGCGGAATTATTATTCTATTATAAGCTAAACCTCGTGGATTTGTGATGCATAAAAGCAACACTATATCACTGAAATTATCTTTCTGTGCGTGTGTGATGGTGAGTTTTCAGTTTCACTTCAAGATGCAAATAATAGTGGTGGACCCTTGAAAAGTAGTATCATGTGTCATTTATGTTCTCTTCTGTAATCATATTTTAATTAAATCCTTCCCCGCTCTTTTTATATGCTGTGCTTTTCTCAAGTTTGTGAGCTATAAACCAAGCTGCTGACAATTGTAATTCAGTATGTTCTGTCCTAAATTACCATGATGTAGTCATTATTCCTCATTTGCCTGATTACATTATTCACAGATGGTAGCAGGGTTTCATTTCACATCATGTGTTACTTTAAAACAGTGTTTTATGGTAAGTATGGTTTATCTAACTTTGACAACAACTGCAAAAGTAATATATCCACAAAATAAAAATACACAAATATTTTAATAGATGTTTTCATTTAGTAGATTACATTAGAATATAATTCAATTTGTGAATAACTTAATTCACACAGCCCTTACTTTTCATAAGAGAATGTACTGGCAAGAAGTCAACATAAAAGGTGTTTACAGCTGTGCATCATTAGGACGTGGTTGGACCACACAATGGTTCTGACAGTATGTTCAGGCACACATTGTGAGTAGAAGAACATTGGTGCCTCTGTCCTCTTCTGCACTGTAGTGGTGCAAGACCAAGACTTCTATCATGCTTGTACGTTCCCATATTGTTCAATTTAAAGTGGCTGTCAGAAAGTGTGCAGGAAGAAATACTGCTGCAACAACTCCCTCCTATGGCAGACTTGGTGAAGATCTTGCTGTTTAGAGATTTTGTCCCTCAGTGGGACTTAGGCAATTTTTCAACTCTATGACTACCCGCTCCTTCCACCGTTCAGTGAACGTTAACCTTCCTAGTGAAGATCACTGTGGACAGCAGGATAGGAGAAAGGTGGGTCCTTAGGCAGAAGTCCATACACTGCCTTGCCTATGGTTACAATTGCTCTTTGCACCTACCCTTAGTTCCTTCCTGTGGTTACATCTGAGGTTCATTTCCAGTCATTGATGGGTTTGTGTTCTTCCTGAAACTGCTTGGTCTTAGGGCTCAGGCTCCCTTGCCCACCTAGATTCCCAGGTGGACTTTGCTTTTGAACTGACAGGGTAAAACCATTCAGGAGGATCCTTAGGTTGTTTGCCTGTTAAAAAAGGCCCTCAAACTCAAAAACATTGTGGTTTTAAAACAAGGACTATTGCTCTGGATAGTGGAGAGTGTTGTGGAAGAGGAAAACTCAAAGAGTTTGATAAGCAGGGTTTATTTTTTATCCTAGTTCAAACAGCTGTAATGGTTTGCCTGAGGAAAATCTTAAAATTTTGTGATTAACCATGAGGACTTGTAACTATTATCACTTGCAACATTTAAATTCTCAACAGATGATGCCACCTCTAGGAAGTTTGTTAAGGAACCCTGAACCTTTCCCCAGACCATGGTGCTTAGTGGGGTATCCTGCTTGGAATCATCCTTGCCTGCCTATGTAAGGGAAAAAGAGGAGTAACTTAGCTGTAGTATGTTTTTTGAGATGGAATGCTTGTGTGCACATTTGCTGCTCCTTCCGTTGCCAAATCCAGGGGACTCTGAGATGGAAGAAAGAAGACTGGGTAGAAGGCATCTACTTCTGTATATTCCATTAGGTAAGGGGGAACAGGTTAATTAATTCACCCTGGTATGAATATCCTTATCAACAGCACATCACAGAAAGAAGAACGTAGGGAAGCAATCTTTCTTTTTGTTATTTGGTGCCTTGTACTCCTCTTCTTCCGTTTCCTGCTGGTTCATTTGGTGGTTAAATTATATCTGTTTGCTGGAAATGTTACAAATAATATGCTTTACGAACTTTTCAGACACAGTAAGTGGCATAAGGAAAAGTGAATCTGTCAGTGAAGCAAAATCATAACAGGATAGACAGACACTAATCACATCAAGTTTATTTGTAGAAAGAGTCCTATTATTGTTTGTAATGCGAGACCTTAGAGAAATTCTTAGCAAAGATCAGCAGAGGAGCCTTGAAGAAATAAAACCTCATTCATCCCTTAAAGAAAACAAAAAGTAATGAGGTCCTCAAACACAGTACTGAAGGGGAAGGCTATTGTTTTGTTTTTGTGGGACAAGATAGAGAGGGTGGGGGAATATTTTTAGTATTTTTAATATGCCTCTTGTATCAAAAATGATTCTGGAGCTCAGAATTGGATGTATCCATGTTCTAATAATGCTTAGCTATGTCCCAGACTTGCTGCAATCATTCAAAACCCAACAAGTGAAGAACACACTGTTCTCAGGCTTTTCTTCTCCAAACTATTTTAGGAAGGGATTTTTCAAATGGAAAAGACCTGGGTAATCTCAGTTACTTTCCTTCCTCTTTTATAGCTCCAGCAAATGGTGGGCAGGATTCTCAACAGAAGTTAGCTGGTGCAACTGTATTGTAAATGGAGTGAACGTTGATTTATTTGAATAATTTGTGTGAGTGTAATAGTTTAACAAGGTTTATATTGTTGTTACAGAAGTATAGTAGTTTTCCAGGCCATAGGAAGCAGCAGTTTCTTAATTTATTTTTTTTCCACTGGAAACTCTAGTAAAGTAAAATATCAAATTTTTGGCTACAGTTCACATCAGAATGTAATAAGATATCTGTCCCTCTTATCCCATCTCTGTCTCTCTCCCGTTACAAGTCAAGAATTATTTCTATCTAGATTTCAAGTCTCAGGAAAGCTTTCATTCACTGTCAGTCCGGCTTGTGCGATTGGGTACCTCAGTGCTTCATCTCTCCCTGGTCCTTTACCCCTGCCAGACAGCGATGCTACCTTGCTTTACTCAGAGTATCCCACCCAAACTGCACCTGCTCCCACCTGAGATTCCGGATCCGCGGCAGCAGATCAGCCCATGCCTGTGGGTGCCTCTGCTGCAGCTCGCAGGCTGGGGCTGCAGGACGCCAACAGCAGCGGGACTTTGGTAGCCTGAGATTTGCTGGTAAAATAAAGCCCTGCTGCAGGAGGGCAGAAGGCAGCAGATATGGCTGAGGCCAGAGTCAATGGTGTCCTCCTGGACTGACCTAGGTGTCCGACCCTGCCCAAACCAATCCTGCCCTGCGTGAGGGGGCCTGGACCCACCGAAGGCCATGGTCATCTTCCACCTAGGAAAGACTTAGATCTCTCCTTTCTGTGCACCCTCTGAGGCATATGTGCCAGTTACAAGAAGTTCTTAACACGTGGCTTGTTGACCACCCTGGGTAGATGACATAGATCAAACAGTTGGTATTCTGCATTTCCTGATCTCCTGCTTGAGTACAACTTTTAGAATTAAATCTGCTTGTTACTGCCACAGAATAAGTATCACAGGGGCAAGAAGGAAACTTGGATATTGCAGTCCTGCCCAGACTCGTGAGACTGCAGATATTTTTCTCCATTGTGCTTCATGATAGAAAAATGTTTCAGGCAGTGCAGTTTCTGTAATGCGAAACACTGATGTCAGGGTCTAGGTCAGTTCTCCTTTTAAAGGAAACAGCATTTATCAGATAAAATGCAAACTACGGAACACAAAATATTGAAGAGGATATAGGGGCTATAGTGGAGTCGTTGCTGCAGACCCAGGGACTGGTGGGGCCACTGTGTTTTAGTACAGCACAACTGATCCACTGCTCAGGAGGGTGCGTGACTTGACCAGATCCAGAACGCCTAAGAGCTTCCCCATGAGTTTGGTGTGCGGGTGCTGTAGATACCCTGGAGTGTCTCGGATCACACTAGGTTCGTGTTTCAGCATCTATATCAAGCTGCAATGTCAATCTGTATCTCTAGGTGCTTGAAGGCTTTCAAACACTGCCTCTGAGTGACCTTTGTAGTGTTGCACAGGAAGACTATAGCAAATAGAGGAGAATCCTAAATATCCTTTGGGGTAGCCTTCCACCTATACAGCTATCGCTGACCAACTTCTCGTATGGATATAGTTTTGATAAAATTAGAGGTTGTATGCAGATTTTGCACTTGATTTGTTTTGAATGCTTAGAACTGCCTCTCTCCTTCTAATCCTGCAGTCTGTCTATACCAGTTTCATGCCAATAAGGCATACTGAGAGTTTGCTTAATTGAAGGGAGCTAAAGACTGCTGCTTTTAATTGCAAGATCGTGCAATTGATTTATTTTACTGATTCATTGTCTTTTTATTTAATCTAGAGGTAAGGAGACAATATTTGGTATTCTTTTTTGACACTTCTTGGAAATTCCAGATACACATCTTATTTCTGCATTAGCAATCACTAGTGTTTATACACCACTGTAAAAAATATTAGCCTGGAAATGGCTGAAAAATGCAATATGACACTTTAGACCCGCTACCATATGTAAGTGCAGTTAACTGACACTCCACTGACGCCCACGGTGGTGCCAGTGCTAACAACGTCTGAATAAATCATGTAATCTGTTTAGTTAGTGTGTTTGTTTAATTACAAAATTACAAAAGTTCTTTGTGATTTTATAAGTGAGTTTATTTGAATAACTGCATTTCTGGAGTTCCAAAGGATGCTGATTTTGTCCCCAGAAGCAGATAATAGTTATCTGGTAGGTCATCTATATATAACTGGGGGTGTATATGAGGAAAAAAGAGGAACACATTTTGAAAAATAGACTGGGGTTTCAGTGATTCAAAGATCTTTTTCTCCTAATCCCTTACTCTTTTAGATCTTGCTAATAATTAGGGGGAAGAATTCCTACTGCTCTCCCTACATTGGCTCTTGCAGAAGGAAATTCTTTACTGTTTTATCTCCGGCACAGTGTTACTTTGATATTTCTCCTTCTAAAAATGGGATTTAGCTTAGTACAAAACCAGAGAGTTATCTGGTTCAAACATTATACTTTGGAAACAGCGAGAGAAGTATCACTTAATTGGCTAACTTTATTTCAGAATTTGGTGGATTTTACCATCAAAGTTAATAATTCATCTACTTGCTGGTCTGTAGCAAGCCTAAATGGCTACTGGAAAGAGATTGCTGGCAAGGTTTGCTGAAAATGAGCTATGCAGATTTTAATAAAAATGGAGTTAAATGCTGCTAGAAAAAGTTAAGCCTTCTTTCTACAATCATAGAATCATAGAAGGTATTATTTCTGCAAATATTTAGTTAAATGATACTATAAAATTCATTTTATTAGAATTGCTTTGTGATTAGTTCTTACTGCTAAAAGTAAATTCCTCCTTTTTTTTTTTTTTTTGTTTCCTTTTTTTAAAAGACCTTAATGGAATAGATATTTGGAATCATTGTTTTTGCTTGGGATAGAGCTCTGATCTAGAAAACATACACAGGAGTTATTTTTCATTTTACAAAACATATGAATAGGAGCAAGCTTATTTGTGTCTGTTAGATAAACTGAGATGTAATGATAGTTATGAATATCAGAAGAGTCTGCAGATCTGAAAGCATATTGAGAAAAAATGCAGGAAAAAATAGTGCTCTTTTAATAAGCCATTAATTGCCACATATAATTAAACTTGTATTAATTTTAGGTTCTGTACAAGCTTTGGAAATGTTTAACCAGCTTATTTTTTGCTTAGATGTCATCTGGGTTTGTGGTTCCATACTTAAGGATAGAAAACACTTGTGGTGCAAGTCTCTGAAATACTACAATTCTCACAGTAATCTCGTATCTCACATGCTTTAATGAACTATGAGAGTCTTCAAATTTAGCAATAATATTTAAATCCACTTGCTTACATGTACTTTGGTCCTGCACCATTAAAATTTATGATTTAAAAAAATTTTTTTTTTTTTTTTTAAGCTACTTTCAGTAGATGCAGAATAGAAAGCCTGCCTTGTTAGAGGTTTTGCATTTGTCAGCCCTGGAGTCATCTGAAAACCTATGGAGTCCATTTCTGTGGCCAGGCATAATGGTCCAGACATTTAGAGATCTTTTTACAGTATCAAGTTTTTATTAAAAAGGCTTTGATTAATCTTTTCTTCTGAAAAATTGATTATGATCTGAGCATGTGTTTGACTTCTGGAATACTACATTTCTTCAGCTGTGGGACTGCAGTGGTTCTACTGAATTTACACTGGTAAAAAGGCTACTTAAATCATTGATCCTTCACATTTATACCAGCTGATTTAAGAATTTCATAACAGTTACAAAGAAGTGCTCTATTAAATTTGTTAATGATTCTAAATTTGTATTAAAAAAGCGATCCTTCAGCTTAAGCCAGACTGCACAGTGTTAGGGTTTGTTTTCTTTTCTTTGCCAGAAAAGTATAGAAGCTGTAAATTATATATGGAAAATATTTTTAAAGAACAGTACTTTCAGGATAAGAGAGCTGGGTGCAGCTGCTTTGGTATATTTTCCAAATCAGATTTCAAAATGGGAACCAGCTGCTCATCTGTTGCTCTTAGCTAAAATGCCAGCATATGCTGGTTGTCGCACGATGGCCATTTTTGAAATAGTATACACGAGGAATACTAGATATGATCTTGATGTCAGATTCAGTTGCAAAATATGCTCACCTGGCTGCAGCACCATCTTCAAATGCTGCAGGCCCCTATCCTAAAGACATTTGAGTGACTCGTTTGCCAAAAATCCAAAATAAAACTAATGAGGGAATCGTAGTGTATAGCATCCGCTGTGCATTTGCAACAAGCTTTCTATCTGAATTAATCAAGTTACTTGCAGCTGTGCTGTTCGATTGCATTAGCAGACACCACCATCTGAGCAGGCGGCTCCTGTGCGTTGGTCTCTGGACATAAGAACTGGCACCGCTTTGCTTTTGTCCCAGATGCCTTCTCCTTTGAGCTCTATAGGCAGGTATGCTTTGATGCTGGTCTTTGGCACAGGAAGGAAGACTGAGGCGGAGGTGGGAAGAGGCAGGCTACGTGGCTTTGTTGTTGTTAATTCACTGGGAGTATAGGATACGTTTTTTTTAAATAAGACCTACTTTTTCAGCAGAGGTGCTGGCAAAAAATTAATAAATCTAGATTGGACTGTTAATAGAAGCCAAACACAGGGCTGCAGTGAACAGTGCGTTCTTAAGGCCTTTGATTCCGACTTGGGGCCAAGTTTGTTTGGTCTGAATGCAATTTTCATATTTAATAAGTATCACAGGGTTTTTGTAGAGCTAAATATTATTTCATTTTTTTTTCTTAATATTAAACACAAACTTTAATAAATTGGGAAAATTTAAAAGGTAGATTTGATCAATATCAAAATATGCTGTATCATTTCTTACTTGTTTTATTCTAAAAAATACATTAAATATTATAGAGACACTAAATTTTGTACATGAAGAATAGCAATATTTCAGCATATATAAAAGAGGTTTGCTTAGAATCATTTTGAGTTTCCCCAGGTCTCCAAAAAACCCTATTTTAGCTTTTATGTAGGCTTCCAAGAGACTTCATTTTTTTTCTTTCCCCACAGGAAAGAAATTGCCATACTTTGTCCTGAAATTATATTCAACAATATTCCTGTTGCAGTGACTTTGTAAAAAAAATCTTGTCATACTTTCCTTGGAGACAATCCCCATACGCCCTCATTGAACTCAAGGCGCCTTCCGCAAATATTCAGCATTGGTGGAAAACCTCTTCTTCCACAGGATGTGTTGTAGCCATCATTCAGCTTCTCTGGGCTTTTGCTGTATTACAAAATACCAGAATAGTGGAGTTTGTAATTGCAGCTATTGGTATAAAAGCATGTTATAGAGAAACCTTGAGAGTAGAAGACAAGGAAATGGCTGCGTTTCCTAGGACTCAAGTATCTGCACCACATATTTTTGTTTTAGAATTAGGTGCTAAAACAGGTTTTTCTGCTCTGTGTTTGGGAGCAGGAGGTCAGATGGTTGAGAGTTAATATGCACTTAAGCAGTTGAAAAGGTTACTGGGGCTATAGTGCTTTCTCAGTTGAGGCTTGTTGGCAGCAGGTTTAGCTTAAGGAGCAGAGGCAATGTCAAATAACCACTTCACAGAACATGGGACAAAACAGATTCTTGACAAAGAACATAGTCTGTGCTCCAAAGAAAACCACTAAACTAGTTTCAGCTTCAGTAAGTATTGCCACACTGTACTATATAACAGTTTTTGAATGTTATCTCATTTTTATCACCTTCCCTTCTTTCTTTGTTAGAGTGTGATTGGAAAAAAAGGGGAAAATCCACCTAAGTTACTTTTTTTCGCTGATAAACATAGCGCTATCGCTCATGGGGCTGGGGGTTTTAAGTTAATGTGCTCTGCCTTAGTGTTTCTGTTACTGAAACTATTGTTTGCATATAGGTGTTTTAATGGGGTTTCAGGTATATAATTTAACTGCGTTGATATAAATTAAGAGAGGCGAGATATATATATATAATCAAAATTTGAAGAGACTTTTAAACAAATGACCCGTTCTATAAGATAAAACTTAAAAATGAAAAATGAAGAATAATTAAACTGCAGAGGCTTTAGGTGTTTTCTACTGGATGTCTTCTCTGGAGTTACAGAAGTGACTTCGGAGCTGTTGAATCATTCTAAGAGAAATGGCCAAGCCTAACTTGTACTTATTCCCAAAGTAAAAAGTGCTTTCTTAGAGAAGGCATGAAATTCCACTCCAGTGTCCAATTTTTGAAGTCAGATATGGCTGTATAGGTGTTTTTAACATAGGTCCAAAGAAGCTGAGTTGCTAGTGTGTGTACAAACTTTGGTAAATATCTCCTTTGGATAAGAATGGCTGGAATGGAAAGCAATTCCATTTTTATTGTAATTATGTTAATGAAAAAAGAAAATGCTCTTAATTTTAGGCAGTTTTTTGTAGTACAATGTTATGAAAATGAAAGAGACTGACTTTTGGGAGAAGTAGGAAGCAGAAAACCAGTGCCAGCATGCTACCTGCTTGTCAGTTATAAGGCAAGACATTGCTACGTACTAATTTTGAAATTTTGAGCAGTGCTGATGATACAAAAATAGACCTGGCTTAGATTGCTTTTAGCATTGTGAAAAGTCATTCAGTTTATAGCAGTCCTAAACTTAACTACCACCATTCTTCATTTACAGTGCCTGACGTTTGGATTCAGATTGTGCCTGTGGCTGAGGACTTTGTTTAAATATCACATTTACAGAAACTTGTGTTCCTTCATTTATAATTAGCTTAATATTTGTTTTCTTTTTTTTTTCTCATTTAGCTATTAGGTAATTAAGTCCAGCATTCTGCTGCTCAGAGATGTCACTTCGAGACTCTAATGCAGGCAGGACTGTTATATCCTCAAAAGGAGGATATGATAGGATTAGAGGAGATGGTCCTCTGCTGGGCAAAATTTAATGTTTCCTTTTTCTATGCTTTGCTCTTCTGTGTGCTGTGTGAGAGCACCACGGGTGGGTTATACTTTTTGTGCTATTAAATGATAGCTGAGATTCCCGACTATAGGGACCATTGTGGGTGAACAAACTACACTGCCACTGAATGACTGCAACTTCTATCACAGCAATGCTGGGGATCAAGAATAGTGAAGGCATCCAAAAAAAAAAAAAATTGCCAGATTTTGTCAATGTAAGCATTCCTGATCCAGCAGCTGATGGCAGAATGACCAATTGCGTATTTTTTTCCCCTAATATGGTATAGACCTTAGTTAGGTTTTTGAATGTCATGGCACAATTATTTGTGGTTTGCTTGAATTTTTCCTTCCCCGGGGGGATAGAGGCTGTTAAAGACAATAACCTTGTCTGGTGTGATGTGGCTTGGACATTCTTTGCTTAACATGACAGCGCCCTACCTCACCGGTAAATAAGAAAATGAACCCTCATGCTGTCTGCAGCAGACCATCTACTGCAGCTGGTCAGCACAAAATACTGTGCAGCTTTGCAGTCCGAGCATTGCCTGAGCTTTAAGTGGGTGTGGAAATCAGACCTAAGGGTTCTGAAATGCTTGCCTGCATGTAATAACAGTCTGCAACTTTTCATTGACTCACTCATTCCACATTTTTTGTCTGTTTATATTTCTGTTTTTGCTTACCTCCTATAGCTGCCTTCTACCAGTGGTATCTCATCCTGTTGCCTTGTTTTCCTGATTGACTTTTGTAAGTTCCAACTCTGCTTCTACCTTTATTGCCCCCTTCTCTCTGGAGAGGTTTGTTCAATGCTAATCCTACCTGCGTTCTTATCCATTTTTGTTCTTACCTATAATTATCTCTAATCCTTCTGTGTCACAGCTGTTGCCTCCTTCATATCCTTCTGGATTGTCGATTTGTGATTCTGAGTCTGAGGTTTTCTAAAACTATTGGTTTTGTTATTTAATTACTGCATTTCATTATCTCCTAACTTCTGCTGCCTGTCATGCTCTTGCTAGCTGTGGTATGTCCCACAGCCTTGGTTCCTTGGCTGGCTCTGTCATAGCACAGCCACAGGTCCCACCCTTCCCAGTCTCTTAATAAGGGATAAGCAGATGATAAGCAACAACTACTGTTTTTCAGCTTCTTCACTACTTCCTTGCTGTCACTGTCCCCACTAAAAATAAGACAGGAATGTCATAATGTAACTAAATTGTGTTCATTCTTTCTAAAACTAATTTGCTTGTATATTCAGTCTCAGGAAGGGCACAGGATGGTTTCTTTTATTTGGACCTGGAGCTGTTGAAGGCAGAGATTCTGTCTTCTGCCACCATCCAGCATGGTGGGGCATCAGTTCCTTTTGTCAGCCTCGAGAGTATAAATATTTAAATAGTTTTTATAACTGTTTTTATAGATCACTGAAGCTTCTCAAATTTGTCCCAAACGGGATGTAAATGAAGTATTTAGTAACCTTGCTAAGTACTAAGGACTCAGCAAGATATTATCTTTATAGTCTCATTTTAGAGTGATTAATACATTGTATGTAAGAAAGAGGAGACAGTTTCTTTTCACAAACATCTGTTTATGATTTAAACTCTGCAAACTATCCAAAAAAAGATTGTGTGGTGAATACTGACTTAGGACTTTCGCCACGTATCCTACTGTCCCAAGGACTGCTCCTAGACTACTATTAATTTTACTGGTACGATTCCAAATCTGTCATACTTAGTTTTAAAATATTTGTAGTCACATACTCTACTACTAAACAAAAATAAAAAGTGAAAACCTGGGGAGCATTTCTGTAGTTTGATACAAAGTATTACTTGAACATTGATGCTGCAACATAAAATTATGGTCAAAAGCATATGGTCATTATCAGTGAGTTGTGCTGTAAATAGATATAAATGTATTTGAGAAAGTCAGGTTTGCTCCACATGCCTCTTTTCCTTCTTTTTGTATGTGTTGCTGCTCCTTTCCAGTGACAGATCTCACCTGGTTTCCGTGTAGCAACCATCTGGTCTTAATGTCTGGGATGCAGCCTCCTTTTTCACAGCTTGCTAAGTCTCTCCCAGTTAGGTCTGCTCTGGTCAAGTAATGACATGCAGAGCTAATGTGTTTAAAGGGATACAGCTCAACATTAAATTTTGTGAAGCCTTACTTCTGTGCTAATATGCTTCTTTCTCTTTCCTAGCTGTTGCTTGGCCCAAAGAGAAATACAGAATGTCAGTGTTTAAGAGGCTTCTGGGCAATGCCCTTAATAATATGCCTTGACTTCTGGTCAGCCCTGGGGTGGTCAGTTGGTCTAGATGATCATTGTAGGTCCCTTCCAACTGGTACTATTCTATTCTCTGTGAGCTTTGCCTTTGCTGAGAGAAGTACATATTTTTCATTCTGTATGGTGCAATATGGTGAGGAGTCGTTCTTAGAGTTAATGTAAACATGGATTCTATAGTTTGTTTGTAGTGTTGCAGTTTGAAAAATTGTTGTTTTTTCAGACATTGGATATGGTCCAGATAGTCCTGGTTAGGGTATAGCCTGTACTTCTAGGAGAACAAGTTGTTCATCTCTTGGCACAAAGATAAGGCTGTCCCCTACAGCAACACTTACTGGATCGATGTTCAAATTTGTATCAAACAAACACTACAAGAATATCAGGAAAAATATGAGATTCCAGCATCTAAAAAACACTTTGATCTATTAAGAAGTTCTTTAAAGTACTTTGAAACTACAAAAAGGGCAGCAGAGATTTTCTTGGACTAGAGATGAAAGCTGTGAGCTAATGAGGGGATTTTTGTAGGACAGAGTGAAAGTCACAGTGTCACTCTTCCTCACAGAGAGGAGATTCCTTTGGAGCTCTCAGGTCATGGCACTATTGCTCATGACTTCAGAAGTCTTCTAGAGTTTTTGATGGAGACTCGAGCCAAGCTTTGAAAAAGTTTAGCTACCATGTGTTACACTTAAGAGCCCAACTCTGGGTACGTTGGGCTAGTGCATGCTAACTTTTATGATACTTCTAGTCTCTGTTGATGCTTGAAAGGTAAGAAACAACATCTGGAAGTTGACAAATGGACTTTCAGAGCTGTTATTTGTAGGGTTTCTCTGTGTGGTAATTGTTAGTCTTTATACTATCAGTAGCTCATATTTGCTAGCCATTGTACATTGGCTTTGAGGGCGTAATATGAGTTCTCTTCACTGTGTTTGAACATTGTAACTGATTGCACAGTGCTATCCACACTCCCAACTGGGAACTTCACAGAGGAATCCCTAGAGCCAGTCTCTTCTCACTCTTCTGAGTTGTTATCCCAGAAATGATATCATATTTATGAATTTGCAAAATCTTAATGCCTTTTTTTAATAGCTCAAACAAAGGGAAAGAAACTGAAAATATTTTGGACACATCTATACTTTAAGTATTTGGAGATGGGTGGGGACTTGATTATTTAGCTGAATTTTGTCAAGATTTGAAGCACTAGCTGTCTACATTGAATGCCAGGAAATGTAGACATTTTAAAAGATACATGTGTATATATATGTATAAATCTGTAAAACAATAATAATTCCAGAAGTATAAAATTGGCTGTAGGCCTAGTTTTTCAGTTAAAAATAATAGTACTGGAGATATTGAGTGGAATCTTATGGCATTAAAACTGTTTTACCAGATCATTGCTAGATGCTTTTCTTATTTAGTAGACTTTAAACATTTCCAAGAGCTCATTATTCCCATCTCTAGGGAAGAGACTTTGCAGACAGCTACAGTTATTGTACATCTTTCCTGGCCTTCTTGAGGGAAGTGGAGGGAGGGAAGCAGCGTAATGGATATGTGCCTGCTGACCAAAAATCTGTCCCAGTGTCAATGTCTTTTGAGCATTTGGATGAGAAACAGAATAAATTCAATTAAAAAACCCCCTGATTACAGTAGCTAATGGCTTGGTCCAGATGATCTAGCTTCCTAAATCATATGGGGGAGAGCTGTAGAATGAGAGACTTTCTTGTGCTAGCGTTGTCAAATTGTGAGAAGTTTACAGAACTAATCTCAGTTCACCATCTGATCCTAATTTTCAGCTGAGTTCAGTTTATCATTGCCTTTCAGAGCCCTGAGACAAAATAAAACAAAAAGAAATTGGCTGGGTTTCTGTGTAAGAGGAAATTTTCCCGGTTTCTGGAGGAGTTTCCTTCAGAATCCTGGAGGAGGATGTTCAATAGCGCTGCGGTCCACTACCAACAGCAGTCTCTGTGTTCAGTGGTCGTCCTTTTGCTAAGAGGCTAGAGTCAGATGGCAGCTTTCACAAACCTTTTGAAAAGTCCATTTTGCAATTTATCCTTTTCATTAATATAAATACAAATCACATAAATCATAATTTTTGCTGATTATTACAGCTCACAAAAATAAATTATGAAAATCTAAGGTACTTTAATACTAGGATAGATGGACAGTCTGATATTCCTGACCATTTGCTCCTATATGAGCTTCCTCTTTAATCTGTCAAATGGAACATTGCAATTGTAAGCAAATAGGCAGTTTCCAAGCGTAACACTTATTCTCTCTTGTGCCATTCGTTTTAGTCAGTCTCTTCTTTCATAGCTTCTTAAAGTAGAAGCAATGGTCTTTTCATTACCTTCTGCCTTGCTTGAGCATGACTGAATATGATACGTAGTTCTGAAACAGTTTTGTTTTGTTTATTGGCAGTGAGTAGAGACATTTGCTATTTACTTTTTTATTTTAATGTACAGATGATCTTGCCAGTATGTGCAAATCTCATGATGTAATCACTCTGACCCTTTTTATATTTTTAGCTACTTAAGCCTACGAGCAAATAAAAATACTGATCAAACCAAGTTTTAGCTCTGTCTTTAACTCACAGAGATATGGAATTTGGAGACTTAGGGACCAAAGAGAAATATAGATGTCAAGCTCTAAGCTATCTTGTGTAAGAAAAAAATGTTCAGTAAGTAATTTTTCATTAAGGGAGTCCAGATGAGCTTCTTCAATAGTACGTGACAGTTTAAATAAGAGGAACCACATTTGATCCAGTATTACTGCTGAAGATGGAGTAGAGTGAGCAGGTTCACTCACTTACAGGCACTCATTAGGCTGTTGGGTCACACAGTGCTTTTGTGGGTGATCTGCGCTGGCTGTCATCCCAACATGTAATGGGTCGATAGCCTTTAAAAAAGATCATGTGTATTAGGTGAGTGACAGGGAAAATAGCTTTCAGACAGGTGGTTGAAAAGAACAGATAAAATTATTGTTATAGAATAAGCGCGATTAACCTTTGGTTGCTTTTTTAGACTGTGATCTAATACCGTGAACACATTATTGGACCTCTTTCACAAAACTCACAATCGGAGGAAGTACGCAGACAATTCAGGTGTTCTGCTTTATGCTGCATAATAATAATTGTCGCCATGCTAAGGAAGCTCAAGCTGAACTTGTTTATCCTCAAGAAGGCACTACAGGAAGAAAAAAGTACTTTTACTTTAATTTTCTTTATTATGGGCTTGATTACATGGTGTAGGCATTGCACAGGAACAGAATACTTTGCCATGTTTTTCCCACATCCACATGTTTTTTCTGCAAAACCTATTAAATACATTTTCCTTACTCCAGAAGTTAAGTTTCTGACTGGCTTGAGGTGACAGGACAGTTCACCTATGCAAGCAAAATTCTTTGATTTCTTCTGTGATTTAGGATGCTGCTTTTGGGGATCCAAGGTGGCCTTAGGAGACTGGAGAATCCAATCCTATGGTTTTGTGAATGAGTAACTGTAAAGAAGAGTAGGTTGTATTAACTGGCATTCTTAAACTGCTCCAGTATGACCAGTCTCAGTAGGTGCTACACTGTCCTGTATATAACTCTGGAGTACTCAAAAGTGTTATTGTGTATTGACCAAGTAATGTTAACTATGGATGTGAACATTTTAATGCTGACCAGGACAACAAAGAACAGAAGTCAGGTTGTTGGCTAGTGAAAAGGAATGTTAACTAATCTTAAAAGACAGATGGATCTCTGACCAATAAATCATGAACAGGACACTTGAACTTACTGAAGTAACTGAGAAGTATTTTTTTTTTTAAAGCAACGTATCCTGAACATGCCTGTTAAAACAAGCCAATTCTCTGAAGTCATGGGAATACATATGTATTAATAACTTTGAATGATTAGTCATAGAATTTACCAGTAATTACAAGCAACAGGAAGATTTTTGCTTCAAACACCAAAATAAGAGAATCTGGAATTAGTATAAATTTCTTTCCTTCATGATTCCCCTCAGTCCTTCCAAAAAGGTGGGGACTGGGTCTAATTTCAGAAATACTCTGCATCTTCAACAGTGATTGAATACAGTAGGAATTCCAGCAGCTGATCTCTGAAAAACCAATTTACCAAATCCACTGAAGTATATATAAATTTTTTTTTGTTGGATTAATATTCGGAAATCCAAGTAATAAGTGGAGTCATATGCAAAAAGGCAAATAACATATATAGAAATAGAATTTAGGAAGAAGATAAAAAAATATTCTTTTTAACTATTTGGTATATCCTACTTTCTCAGTACACCAAAGCTGGTATCTGAGACAGCTAATTTGAAGCGCACGTATATTCTGCAAAGTCTATATGCTACAGTCATATCCAAGGACCCTAGTGCAGATGTATCATTAGTTTCTAAACAGCCTGAAATAAAATCCAAGAAAAAACTGTGTCTCATGGGTGTGCTGCCTCTATAATCTAAAATAACATGTAAAACATCAATTTTCTACTTCAGTCTGGACCAGAAATTGGGAGACCACTTGGTACACATCTGAGGTTCCCTGAGGAAGGCCTCAATAATCCTGTGAAAAGGATAGATGGCATTGGGCTTAGCAGAGGATTATAGACAGTTCTGAGGAGTGTGCAGCCACTTCCTTTTCTCACCTAGTCCCCAATTATAAGAGCTATAATTTTATACATTACTCTTTTGAGATCACTGATATAATTCCCAGGATCTTGAGTATTTGAAGAGACTATGAGGAGGAGCCATCTAAAACTTCTAACCTCCTGTTTAAAATGTTAAAATAGGGTTAGAACACTTCTGGGACCTTAATTTAGTCTCCAATTAACCTTTTTTCCAGTCATTGTTAATAAATATTTCAATATAAGTTTACTGGTGAGGCAGTTCGGACTGAAAAGTTTGAACTTGCTTCAAAGGCAATTTTTAAGAAAGCTAAATTCCTGATGATAAAACACAACCATAGCCACTAGCACAGACTGCAATAATATGTCCAGTGTAGGTCAGCTGAAAGCGTTGCCAGTTTTTCAATGTAAAATACAATGTTCATACTTTCCCTTTCTCTCTAGGGATTTTAGAAAGCTCCTGTTTCTGCAATGAAAGCAAGAGCGGCTGTTATTTCTTTATGATGACTTCTGGAAAAAACATTACTTTTATACCATTTGATTGAGCTTGAGTATTCCACTTCTATGGCAAAGTTTATAAACATTCCTCCAATTTTTCCCAAGTGTAAATCCAATTAGGGGTGATTTTGAAGTTAATATGCGAATTCTTGACTTCATTTAAATATTAATAGTGGTGGCAACTTTTGTAGTATCAGAGAGCCATGAAAAGGGGTCTTGTTAGTCTTTGAGGGTTTACTCTTTGTGTGGAGCTTTGAACATTGTGATGTATATAAACCGTATTAGTAAAGTTGTAGAAAAATGAGTTTAGTTGGTAGTAATATAATGTGACTTTCCCTTAAATTATGGGTAATATTTTCAAAACGGTTAATTACTTGAGTACTTCAGAAAAGTATTCTCTCAGTTTTGTTTTCTTTCTTACCTTTAAACACCTAATACTGAATTCCATCAGTACAAAGTTTTGTTTAAAAATTCGTGATATACTTCTCACCTAATTTTCCGTGGTCATTGGTCTAAGACTGTTTTTTTTTTTTTCCTGTGAACTCCTCCTTTTCGTGGTCCAGAATAACCAGAGTCGTCTGTCACATGTGAAATTGGAGAACAACCAAGCAGTTACAATCTGGTTTTGTAATGTTGGTGTGATTGCTCATAACACCATGTGTGCCGGGGGAGATGCAAAACACCCTATATTTGAGTAAGAAGTGCTCGAGTTTTAGACCAACCATCATAAGTCTAGGAGAATTTTTCTTAAAGGCACTATGTAGAGTCTGTGCAGCCCTTCTGAACTTGTATTAATTTCTAATTACTTTATCTTGATGGTGCCAACTGCTTCAGATTAAATCTATTTTTATTAACTTGGCTTGCTGTTTCACTCATGGAGCTGATTCAAAAAGCTTTTTATTAATACAGAATGGTAATCTTCTGGCATGACCCAAAAAAAGTATCTGGTGCGTTTATCTTTAGAAAATCTCTGATCCTCTTACAATAAGGTGTGGTATGGAAGCTATAATCCAGACTCGCACCGTTTTATGTAACTGCCCAGGGGAGGGCAGAAAGAAGGAAGGATGCTGTCTGAGGAAAGGCAGGTCACCATTCCCAGGAACTAAAGAGTTTGACTGAACACATACTTACATGCGTTTTTATAACGTTTTCTGGTTTGAGGTATATTCTGTATGATGTGCACTGGTAGTGTTACCTATGTTTAATTTCTGCTGAGTCACCTATTGCTTTGACAACATTGAGCTGGAAAATTAAATTGCACTAGCAATGGCACTCAAACAGAACCCATCCAGCTTCTGTGAGGGAAGTAGCAGCGCTCTCCATCTCACTAGGATGTGTACGATGACTCTGATGTCTTTCCCTGGGCATAGTTGTTCTCTGTGCTTATCTTTTGTTAGAAGAGACTTCAAAACCTTTATAGTCTTGGATTATCTCCCTCTTGGATTAGAGTAATTTCTGGCCTTCTTGATACATGCTTGGGTTCCTTCCAGGTGGTCCAAATGATCCTGCCAAACTCTTCTTCCTCTCCTGCGCTTTGTTCACACTTCCTCTTTAGAGAATGTCCTCATTGGCTGCACATTGCTTTACTACACCAAAAGAGAATTTATTCTTTCACAGTTCTACACAGCTTTATTTCCACCTCTATCTCAGGTCTGCTTTAGTTACACAGCTCGGCTACCCACCGCATCTTTTTTTTTTTTCTCACTTTTTTCAGAAGAGGAATTTTTTTTCATCTTTAATGTGGAAAGCCTTCCCCTCTTTACATCTGCAACACAACTTTTTTTTGCTTCCTTCAGATTGCTGTTCAAAACCTACCTTTTGTAAGTCCTTTCAACTACCTCGTAGAGTGCTGAGTGTGTCGACATAGTTGAATGGTTGGAAGCGAATGTGAGCTTTATTGTATGCTATTTAAGCATTCTAGCCACGTTCAGTGTATGCAAGTTTATAAAGCCACAAAATATTTTTGTAAACTAGTCTGACGTTCTGCATAAAATGGGGCATTTGATTAGAGTCACTCGATTTTGATATTTAATTCTTTAATTATAGACATCAGAAATAGTCAGAGTACTATAGCACTGGTTATACTATACCAGATATAAAGGTAAGATTATGCCATCCATATTTGATAATCCCTTATCGGTACAGCCCTTATATTTGTTAACACGTTTGGCTGTGATATTTGCTGAGCAATGGTATATGTCCATTACCTATAGCTTTCTTTGAAATATATCTTTCCTGAATAGAGTTCTTCACTTTTGGTCCTTGCTTTATAAATTTACATTTGGTCACATTGAAACAAATATATTTCTGTCTTTGCCCAGCTTACAAGAGAGCACCCTATTTCATAATTTATGACAACCCTAATGTTTGTGTCATGTGTAAAATTTATTAGTAATGATTATATTTTTTTCCCGAGTTGTTGTTGTTATAAAATATTGAATAACATTGTGCCTACGCATGAATTCCTGTAGGGCTCACCAGAGGGATAAATGCTGCTTTCTCTTCCTATTCCTCCCCGTCCCTGTTCATCTAGTTGCCCCTAGACCTGCCTTGCCATGATGTTTAGATTGTATGTAATGGAGAGCAGAGATTTAGTCATATAGTTTAATTGTCTGAATGATCTTAAGAGTGGAAATAGAGTGGAATGGAAAAAAGATCACATGTTTAAGATATATTGCAGAAAAAATATCCTAGAGCCCATGTAGATGGTGTTCTTGGAGAAGAGTCAAAAGAGAATTTGAAAGTTGGATGCCCTTTGGGCCTGTATCTGACACAATATGTAGACTACAGAAGAGTTGTGGAACACTGATCTAGTGTTTTCCGGCATAATGCCATCCCTACAGACAGTGAGATTGACTTCAGGCAATTGTAAATGTCAAGGTTATTTCTTCATATGTAAAAAAATCTCTGACCAGGATGGCAGCAGAAACTGCATCATCACAGCATGATGATGAATTTTAAAATCACACAGGATAAGTTCAGTTTTTGTCTGGGCAGACTGCTTTTTCTACTGCAGCACTGGGCATAAAACCCATAAACCATCTTCATACCAATGTAGCAGAAGTTCCATGCTTCTTTCTTTCTCTTTTGAGTCAGAGTGGGACTGAAGAGTTGCCTGGAATAGGTCATCTTCCCTTCCTCTTTAGGATCAGAAAACCTGTAAGGTTCAGTGCACTCAAGGACATATAGCTTACTGATTTTCTTAGGAAGCCTTGAATCCCGTGTTTCTGGCCTCTGGTCTTTGACACTGCTGACCTGCGTACTGAAGAAGCTGGTAAACCATAGACACACAGATTTTGCCAGTTTCCTGAGATTTGGTCCTTCAGCATCTCCTCTAGGTGTGATGACTAGAAGCTGAGGTTGCTCCTCCTTGTAAGGTTTTGAGAGGGTATTCTGTTAAGCAAGCATCCTGTAGACTGACTTTGGAAGGAAAGTATGTCACAAGAGATCAGGCTGCCATATTTCTATTCAAAACGCAGAAGTCCATACAACCACAACCAACATCTGAAGATACTGCTGATTTTCGTTCCCTGTGTATGGTTGCAAGGGCATTTATGCCACAGTACCTAAGTCTATGGTATACACCCCAGGCGTAAGATGCAATTCTCTCCCAGTGTGCTTAAGATGAGATGTGACACTTCCTTTCAACCCTTGTCCATCTTCTCCTACTGAAATGTCACTTACATTTCCAGCCATGCATTTACCCATCTAGGAAAATTATTTCACATGCCTGATCCTCTTTGCATGAGTTGGCAGTATTGGTTTTGACTGAAGGGATTCCAAATTAATTTTGAGGTTTTTTTACTTCCCCAGTTTTGAAATGGCTGCATACTAAAAACAGTTTCTAGCATAAATTATCATTGCTAGAACATATTGGCTACCAATGGCTGGAGTGGGACATATTATAGAATTCAGCGGTTGCTGGGGCACTCAGAAGTCCCAGCTCTCCTTCCTGGATGCTTGAAATAAATTTATGTTATGTGCTTCCCTTCCCTCCAAGAAATGGTTGAGGAAAGTAAGGATTGACTTAAAGAATATACTATGCTAGCCAGTTAGGGGTGTGGAATAATTTTCACATAGGTAAATGGTGATCGTTAATGCTATGAGCTATTTTGGAAAAAAAAAATTTCTGATGTGTCCAAGGTAGACTGCAATTTTTCATGGTTTTTAACTGTAGAAACTTGAAGTTAAAATCAGTAATTGTAAAACCTACAAAAAAGTTCTCTTACAACCTACTTTCTCCCAGTCTTTGGGGAATCAGAGGAGACTTAAAGAACCAGTTTCTTCACCATCAAGTACCATGAGAGTATGTAGTCCTAAATGGCTTCTCAAATACCCTTCCTGAAGTCCCAGGATTTTGTTTGATCCTGGCAAGTCTCCACTGAAGTTAATCCTGGAATAAATGTAAAAAAGGTGAATCTTTTCTGCACAGTGGAATAATAGCTCCATTGTGAAGTACAGGGGGTTCCAGTTTGAGGTTTCATACGTAATTGAGATTACAGTGCACAGGCAGTATAGCGTGCAGCGTTTGCCATGGAACCATTGTGGAAGAAGGAAGTCTGTTCTTCAGATCCAACCCCATGACATGTCAGGTACCTCCAGCTCAAGGCATCTGCAAGATTTAAAAGCACTCAGCCCCTCACAGTTAGTGTGGCATAGAGAGCCAATGAAGTAGTTGTAATCCAGAAGGGGGAAAACTGAAGAATGCTTTGGAAATGTAATTGTTCTGGCTTATGTGTATGCAGAAGAAACACCTTTTTGCCCCTTCAATCAGTGATGTTGAGTAAAGACCAGCATCAAGTCTAAGCATAATGGAGTTACTGATTTTGTGTACAATAAAGGGCTTTCTTCATAATTATAGTATGGATCACCTAGATCTAGTTCTGAAGACATTAATGTAAACAGAAGTGGGTTTGGCACTGAAAAACTAGCCAAATGCTATCCTATCCTATCCACGTTTTCATTAAGTCTCATTATTTACATACAAATTATTTGTCACACTGCCAAATTTGTCTTGCCTAATTGGAGAAGAAGTAGGTCTCTGTATTATGTCAAATAACTAATGCTCTACACATTGCATGGTTAGTTAGATTTTATCGTCCGTATTCACCTGGAGTGCTGTATCCAGTTCTGGCCTCCCCAGTACAGGAGAGACATACTGGATAGCGACTAGTGAAGGGCCACTAAGATGATGGACTGGAGCATCTCTTCTGTGAGGAGGGACTGAGAGCTGGGGCTGTTTAGCCCAGAGAAGAAGCAGCTCAGAGGGATCTCATCAGTGTGTACAAATATTGGAAGCGAAGGTGTAAAGAAGAGAGTAGCCAGGCTGTTTATAAGTGGTGCCCAGTGACAGGACAAGAGAAAATAGACACAAACATTGTGCTTAAATGTAAGAGAAGTTTAAGCTTAAGAAAAAAACTTTTTACTGTGAGGATGATGGAGCATTGGCACAGGTTGCCCAGAGAGGTCGTGGAATCTCCATCCCTGAAGATATCCAAAAGCCATTTGGACATGGTCCTGCACAGCCTGCTTTAGCTGACCCTGCTTGAGCGGGGGGGTGGACGAGACAATCTCCAGAGGTGCCTGCCAGCCTCAACCATTCTGTGATTCTGTGATATTCAGTTGTAATATTTACAGTTCCTCAACTCAAACAGCATGCTGTCTAAATAATGCTTTGAAAATAGTAAGGTCCTTCTTCCTTAAATTTCACATTCTCCATTTCTTTGGTCTAGCCTCCAATATGGTTCTTTTCTCAGGTGTAATTTGTGTTGCAGGTATGTAAGATATTTTAATGCCTTAAAAACACCATCAAGAATTTGGGGAGGGAGAGGTGTGTTTCATAAATGATCAAACAGTACAAAGATTATGGAGTGTATTTAATCTGTTGGAAATACTTTAAGTATTCCTGTTACCAGTCTCCCTTTGACATTTCTGAAAGGTCATTATTCCTTTGCCTTTTAACAGTCAAGGTGACGGCTGTCAATAGTGGAAGCAAGATTTCCATGTGTTCATTATATCTTAAGTAGCAGGGGAAAAGAGCAGATGTGCTGCCCCAGGCTTTGTACTAATTTGGCTATCCAACTGCATCTTTTATTTTAGGGAAAATATCTATAAACTCATACAAATATAATCAAATATGTAAGCAAATGCAGACATCTTGTTTTAAGCTCCTAAAGCCACTTGGCAATCTTTAGGATCTGGCAAAAGATACGATATCTTTTCTAAAAAGGCATTGCATTTGCTGTAAATCACTCGGGCCTGATTCAGTAAGGCATCAAAGCATGCACTTAAGCTAAAGCAAAGGGATAATCCTGTTGAACCAAGCTGGAATTCTCATATGTTTAAGTAAATACCTTAATAAATCAGCCTTTACTGAAGTAGTATTTTTAAATGGTATTAGGTGCAGTTAAATAAATACAATTGAAAAATTATTATGAAACTTTCTGGTGTAGAATTATCAGCCAAGGATCTCTTTTTATTTTTGTTGCTGTAATGCAAACCCTCCCCCCTTTTTGGAAAGTGGGGGAAATTAGTGTCTGGGCAGGGAATATATGAAGGTTCATTCTCAAGAAAATAAGATGCAGCCTGTATAAGCAAAATGCCACCTTAAAGGATGCACAGTCAATGCAAATCTAATTTGTGCAGCTGAGTGGGAACCTTTACCTTTTCCAAGTGCAGCTCTCATTTTAATACAGAAATCTGAGAACTTGTCCAGAGAAACATTTCATGTCCAGATTTAGAAATCCAGGCTTCTTGGAATAGATGGTTCCACTAATCTCAGTGATTATGAATAGTGATATATATAACATAGTACCTTTCATCCTAGAAGATCTATAGAGGGCTTCCCTGTGACAACCCTATGCTATTGTTGACCACTGTTCAAGTGCTGCTGTACTTATTTCTTTTTTATAACTTATGTCAAAATTTAGAACATTAAAAATCTTGTTTGTAAAGTGTGCAGGTTTCCTCTGCCAGCACAGAGGAAACCTCAGAACTGTGGCTTTCTGATGCTTTTCTTGGCAAAGTAAAATTCCTGACAATCTAAACCAGACAGTAATAATCATTGACTTTTTAACACGCGTTTAAAGATTGCAGTCATGAAGTGACCAGGAAACACCCATTTGAAACCAGATTCAAATTATTTAAGCCGTGTGGGGTGGCTTATCATACAGTATAATGTATTTTATATGCTCTTTTTTTGATAACAACTTTTTGATTTAGTGTAAAGCCGTTTAATTAAAATCAAAAAGTAAGCTTGAAGGGCTTACTGAGGACCACTCTATATTTGGGAGGGCAAGACGTGACACACAGCTTTAGCTACAGCTAAAGATTCATGAGGAATAAAGCTACTCGCTGTTTCCAGCTGAGATGGATTTCTTTCTTCATTCTCTGTTTTTCTGATTTAGCCTGCTCAGACACTTGACCAATCCATCTGTTCCGTACCCTTCCCTCCCTCAGCCAAAAGTGTCACCATGCCAAGCCTCTAAAGAACTGAAGAGGCAGAAAAGAAAAAAAAACCCTCTCAGATCATCTGTCTCAAATCTGCACTCATCTCTTTTAAGTGAATATAAAACTGAAGGTAACTTGAGATTGTTCTTTGGTCTAAGTCACAGTTAAAGCAGCTAAGCGGTAACACTGGAAAAAGCAGTAGAATAGCTAGAAGAGCTAGAATTACATTTTCAGGCTCCCGGAGTTTTACTTTTGACATAGGTGGGGTCAGGATCACGTAACAAGTGAACCAATACAAATTCATGAGAAAACATCATGGTAATTCAATGTGCTGTTTACTTCAAATCCACATGGAATGTTTTTTCTAAGGAGGGAAACTACCAAAATTTACAATATAGTTTTCTTCCTCCTCAGATTTAACTTGAAGATTAGCCAAGCCTGTATACCTTTGCGTTTGTGGAAGTTTGTGTGGTATGTTTTTTGATGGCAGTGATCTAGTCTGCTGGGGCTGATGTTTGTGTATGTCAAGAACTGAGTGTAAGAGTTTGGCTCATGTCTGACTTTGTGAAATTTCAAAAGTATAATTTATTTGTATAACGTGCACCTTCCTGCTGAGGGGACTTTTTCACAGTGGGGAGTGGGCAACTTTGCCAAGTCCACCATAGGAAATTAATTTGACAACACTCAGTGCAAGATCTTATGGAAGAGAGAAGTGGTTTTATGTTACAAAATCTCTAAACAAGTTGATTTTACTTACCCGGTCTCACACCTGCATACTCGAAGCATCAGGATGTACGTGTCCATGTGGTCTGGTCAGGATTGCTTACTGAAGGCAAAAGTGCCCTGGCTTTCAAGCCCTCAGTGTGTTTTCTGGGCTCCTGGGGATTAGTGGTGACAAACCTGATTTTATACGGGTCTTTTATGCCTTTAGGATCTAACAGCTATGCCGGTATGGTTCTTTTGCTGCACGGTTTTGCTTGCTTCAGCCTCCATAAATTTTAGGCAAGTCTGCTGTTCATTTGTCTGTGTGTTCTCATGTTGAATTTCTTCGGGCTGTAATAGGACTTCTTGCGTACCCATAGGATAAGGACTGGCATATGTGATGTGCTGTGGTAATGCATTGCTATTGTTGCTGTTCTCCTGTTGTCAAGGTGCAGGGTCCTGCTCCAAGAGTTGTCTGTGCTGTGGTCTTACCAGAGCTTGGGCCTGCTTGTCTTGATGTAAATGAGACGTTTTTCAATTTTCCTGCAGTCAGTTTTGTCCTTTGTTATCCACGTGTGCCACTGTTTTCACCTTTGTTTTGCTGCTGCTTCTGGTGCTTTTGCATACATTTCCATTCATCCTTCATTCATGCCAGTCTTCGTATTTCTGTTAGAAGACTCTGCATGTGAAAGCCCAGTTCCTGACAACATTGTTGTGTGAAATACTTTAGTACAAATATCTAAATCCAAAACAAAATATGAAAATTGTTGCTACAAGAATAAAATATATTTACAACAGTGGTAACATGATTAATTATTTCACAGCTTTCATATCACACAGCCCGGAGACATCTGATGGTTAATTCAATCTCCTTCAGGTTCTCTAGTGGCCATCAATATTAATCCTTTAACAGCACTTTGAAAATGCACAAAAAATGAGTCGGAGTGTGTTTAGAAGTGTTTTCAACTTAATGTTTCAGTAGGATGGACTTCTAAGTCTTCAATTTAAAGAGCAAGCAGTCCTCACTACAAAGTGTGATGCAACGAAGCTGATGAAAAATTGTTGAAAAACAGACCATCTTTTTCTTGTAGTAATTGTTTATGGTAATATAGCACAAAAGCTTTCAATTTAATTCCCTTTTTACATAACAGAAGCCCTTTGTGTAAATGGTGCCTAACTGTGGATAGAGAAACTGGTTTTGCTTGTCTGCTTACAAGCAACAACTTCTAGGACCATCAACCACAAGACCTTCCTAATTCAGCAGCGCTCTGCTCCTAAGCCTTGCTTTTCCCAAGGCCCGTGAAGTCCACACGTAGCAGTGCTGTTGGCTGGGGGGAAAAAAAGGGGTAATTATGACCCATCACCAACCCATTCTTCTCACTACACCTGGGATAGAAAGGCCATGGAGATGAACACCATGGAGAAGGGAAGAGCAAGCAGAGGGGTGTTAGAAGCACTGGTACAAAGAAGGGCTGCACTGCAGACACTATAGCACTGTGGTCATGCCAGGGAATAATAACATGGAAAAGTTTTGTAGAATTATATTTCCTTAAGGAGAACATGAATGAAGCAAGAATCTGCTGCTGGTACTAGGGTGGGTGCTAAATGCTGCTGTCTGCCCTATCCCCGTGCGTAGTTTGTGTATGAATTGAGCTCATTAGGGCCAAGGATTGGTTTGGAAACGGAAAATGGCTATGAAAAATACTCCTAAAAAAGCAAATGCTTTCTGTAGATAAAATAAAAACAATGGCTGCCTGCAGGGGTAAAAAAAAATTAAATGGGGTCATTCATGTGGAAAGCAGAGATGCTGACAGTTTCTATTAAGTTCTTTAGAAAATTTCTTCCTGTGAAGTGTCCTGTCTCCGACTTGCTGGTCCAATTCAGGACAGAAAGTTACCTGTAATTTAATGATACCTCTTCTGGGAAGGTATTTGCATTGTAGCACTGGCTAGAGCTGAGTACACCTTGGACAGATTTCTGTCCTGTGCAGCTGTAGCACATCAGGCTGTTAGGCAGCATGAGTAGTAACATCTGCTGCAGAGTGGCTGCAGCGCTTGCTGGAGGGTTTCTCATCTTGGCCACTTTGTTCCACAGAACATATACGTAGCAATTATTGTGGAAGATTATCCCCCTCAGTCAAATTTAGTTGAATTTAACCAGCAGGTTAAAATTGTAGTGGAAGAGGTGCTAGGATGGATGTATGACCTCATTGCAGCAGTTTAGTTGCTTTATGAAATGAAGTTAAAGATATCTTGGGGGAGAGCAGGAAGAGAAGGCATCCAGGTCATAAGAGCTGTCAGGAGGGAAGGTGGGAAGGCATCCTTTCATGAAAGCCCTGGCACAAAGAGGAGTTTATAGCAGTGGCCATTATGCTTTACATCTGTTTTGAGCAGCGGGATACATGGAAATGAACAAGCTTACAGCACTGGGAGTGGGGAGGAAGGAGATGATTTCCACATCATCCTGGTGCACTATAAATGGTTCTGGCTGGCGGAGCGGCTGCATGACGCACAAGGCAAGGGGGAGAACGCCAATGTTGCTATCATTTTGGTTTTGCTCCTTCTTAGGAATGGGTGGCAGCAACCACTTCTGATGGTTTCTAAGGCTTTTTCAGTTCCAGGCCCACATGAACAAAGAAAATAGTCAAATAGGATTTTGGAAGCTCTAAAAACCTAAAAAGCAACCACTTGTTCCTTTAGGAAGGTTTCCAAAACAATGGCTGGCAGTAAGAACAAATGATCCAAATATATTTCCAGAAAAATTTCTTAGCTGTAGAAGTAAGCATGGATTTTACTGATCATATGGTTTGAATTCAAAATTATGCCCAAACTTTTATAGCTCCCACTGGATTCTTGAGGGTTTTCCCTGTTTGAGGTTCTTAAGAGCATCGGGTTGCCAAAATGCTAGTACTGTATATTTGGGATGGTTATAAAGCTGTGGACATTTTTCTCCAGCCTGTTACATAAAGATATAATCTGTAGAATGATTTGAAAGATTAGCAGTGTTGTCACAGACAACTGAATACAAATTTGTTTGTAAATGGGGAAAACGAAGCTAAGACTGTCACACAAAACATGCTGTAAACTGGGAGAATTATTGGAAACAGTGTTTTCTGGCAACCACATGTTATTCAACGGGACAGTTCTTTTTAATCCATTGTCCAGCGTTTGCCTCCTATATTTGATGACAAATCTGATGTTGCATGCTTGCCACCACTCTTGTCCGTATTTGCTGTCCATAACAGAAAAAGGAAAGATGGCTTTGAACTTCTGTCCAGCTGGATCCTGATTCAGACTGCCTGTGTGACTTGGAGCAAGAGACTAAGATCCAAGTACACAAAAACACGTGGGTGACAAAACAGGATTTACAAGGGGGAACAGTGATCTGGATTATCACTTTCTGGGGACGATTTATGCATGTTTAATCAGCTACTACAGTGACAGATCCCCAACAGGCGGAAGAGAGGAATTTACAGCTACAAAACACTTGCCTGCAGGAATCCAGCAGTCCTAGCCAGGCTACTCAAGCCAAGCTATTGCTGTCAGAGAAGTGTTTTCCAGAGCAAGAAAATAGTTAAGAATTCACTAAGGCATTTGTTATGCTTGCACACTGAGGAGGAATGTCTCCCAGATTTTCATTTGTTTTCTTAGTTTTGGTAGTCTAGGACTACATCTGTCATTTCTTCAAGTGCTATGGTTGAGAGAGTTGATGCCCACTGGATAGGCTCTCTCTTCTGTTTATTTGTACCATCTTTCAATATGAACATGCATGTTAGTTATGTGTTTCTCCATTTCCCCAGTTATCACCTATGTATCCCTGGGTCAAGAGTAGTGATAGCTGGAGAAATGTTCTCTCTGTTTTGGGCAAGCAATAAGGCATGATATGTTGTATGTGACTCATGTTTGCAGCATTGTAACCACATACAATGTCTGCTTGCTCCCGTGACTCTTGTTGGTGACACATTCAAATTAAAAGGATTTTAGGTTACATTTTAAATGTGTATGCCTTAAAATTTTGAATAGGAAGGTGAAATTCTCCTAAGGTGTATGATGATTGAGTTTAGCTACTTAAATAAGCAGTACACAGGTTAACACCCTTATTTCACACTATAACGGTATGTAGTCCACTACTTTCAAAATACAGACAAATATCTCTTACAGCATTTTCTATCACGACAGTTACTTGTAACTTTGCCTCCTAATCTTCTTGTTCTGCCTGGAGCTGCTGGCACTCAACTGCAGGCCTTTTACTTTTAACATGGCCCTTGTAAAAGCTGACCACAGCCATTCAATGGTGGTTTTAAATCTGATTATTTCGTTTGTAGCAAATCTCAGTTACTTGCTTCTGGACCTACCTGATCAGTCACTCTGTGTCATCTGAGGAAACTCAATGTTTCTCAAGTCAATCTGTGCCATATCGGCATAAAGTATTGATGATAGATGTTAAGATCGTCACGTTTTAGGATAGCTGTACGCTTCGTTTTCTCTTTCCATAATGTTTGAAAGACAATATGAATTACAGCACTGTAGTGGCCCACAGTTGCTGGAATTCAAGTCGTTTGAAAGGCACAACAGGATTTGATGACTGCACATGGGCAAGCAATAAAGTGGTTGGTTCCCTTCTCATCCAGCAGTCATTTGTCTACCATACCAACCTATGAAGAGGTGCAGTTCCAAACTGAAAATTTGTGATGACAATAGGGTATGAAGTGCAAACAGAGAGGACATGTTCTGCTTTCATGAAGTTTCCTTTTCTAGCAGAGAAACAGGAACCTAAAACCATCCATCAGAATGTGATAGGGTGGAAGGTTATTGCAGAGTGATAGAGGAAGGAAAGTGGAACTAAGCTGTTGGCTGTGAATATTATTTCAGGTTTTGGCTCAACTTTCTGCTGTAAGTGATTGCGACAGTAAGACGTGGAAGTCATAGAAGAATTGATGGCTGTTTTGGTATGGTCACTGCCTCCATAACTGTGTGGCACCTTTGTAGCCAATTCATTATTGCAAGGGGATTTTCTGGAATACTATCTTGTATTACCTCATCTGTATGTCTCATCTGTTAGTGGTTTTGAGAACAGAAATACTCCAAGCAGAGAAACACTGTGTCATTTTCTTGTCTATCATGGGTACCCAGTGACTGGATTTGATTAGACTTTTTTGAGGACATAGACCTCAAACTTCATGAATTTTATGAGGTACTACCGGTTATGGGCAGCACTGAAGTCTCAGGTTTTTACCTGGGTGTCATGTATAACACTTGCAACAATATAAGAATGCTGCTTAGAAATTTTTCTGCTATAATACCAAAATCTCACAGGCCCAGAATTAGACTGCCTGCATTTTTTCCATTTTAATTAAACAGCCATGATATCTTGCTCAGAGAATTAGTATGGATAGTGTGCCCAGTATAGGATGAGTGTTTTCTACAGGGACACTGATTTAATATAATTCACAAGGAGTTTTGATCTGTGTCTACAAAGGCAATGGGTAAGAAAAATCAAATGCAGATGAGAAAATGGAATGTTATATATGGTAAAATAAAGAAACAGACATTGGCTTAATGGCATCCAAGAAACACTTCTAACCAAGCTCCAGGATTCCAGAGTGTTAATCTCATTAGTTTCATATTATTATCCAACTGTCAGCTCCTAGACCCTTATGGAATCACAGAAATTCATATCAGATACTGAATTAGGTTAGAAATTTAAATTAATTATTGAAAAGTAGCTCCAGTTTCTTATTTGAACTTGGTTGTGATTTACTGTACTGAATTACTGACTCGCCAAATTCTCTTTTAAACAGTTGCCTGTCGTTATGCTGTTGAAGAAGTCCAGGTTTTTCCATAAAACCTGAAGATGTATTTATTTTCAGCAGGGATTACCATTCCTGCCAGTGGAATCCCAGTAGTTTTGGCTAATTGTAATATGGCTCTAAATATGTGATTTCCATGGAAATTAATTTAGTCGCAGGAATTTTTGTCCTTTTTCTTATATTGATGGCTTTTCTTAACATGGTTGCCAAACACATGTATGGTTTAAAGAAAAACTCGATTAACATTAGAGTAGATTATTTATACTGAACTGCTCAGCATATGTATGTATGGCTTTTCTGGATGAAGCAGTAGCTGCTTGACTGTCTCTCTTGGATTTGTGCTGTTAGCAAATAAGGAAAAACCTCCTTTAGCTCAAACAGGACATGTGCTGTTGAGATCTTGCCCTGTTAGACCCTAGTGGTAATAATTTCATAGCAACACCTTAATGCAATGTTTTTTTAAAATTTTAATCAAATGGTTCCTTAGGCTGTGCAAATTGCCATTAGGTTTATTTAAGTTTAAAATATTGTTTTAAAGAACTTTTCCTGTAATATTATTCCAGGGTGGGATAATGTTTATGAGATATTTCCAGATCCAAACTTTTACAGTTTTAGTACTAACCCTATATTTTAAACTTTTCATGTTTTACTTTTTTTGTTTCCCATATGAGAGTGACAGTATTCAAGTTATGTTTGTCTTTTTTTTCCTGTTGCCAATATGATGTGAGCTTGTATTAAGTCTTTACATAGTTTTTGTCTAGAAATGGCTTTGGTGGTTTTTGGGTTTTTGTGGGTTTTTTAGTTTTGTTTTAAGAAAAGACTTGAAAATGCCATATGGGAATGTTAAGCAAGGAATCCAGAGACAGTACTGTTATGAAATGCATCTAAGGACTGGAGGATGTATAGTAGTAAAATTAAATTAATTTGACTTATTATTAACTTTCATTTTAGGAGTAACCTTATTGGCACACCAGGGCAATTTTTTACTTGTTAGGTATTGGCATATGAGTCTAGTGCCAGGAGTCTGGACTTTCCTTTTTTTTTTTTTTTTTTGTAAATGCTCGTGTGTTCCTCTCTTTGATGATTTTTAGATATATTTGAGATGGCTTATGCCTGTTGAAGTCAACACAGGCACCTGCCTATACTAGAAAAATGCTGCTGCTTACTCCCTGTTGGTAGTGCAGCCTTTGTATGCAGTGGGTCCAAGGCAGCAAGGTAACACAGTGAATTCTTTCCAAGAAGTGTAGTAATTGTCATTAACTTTGGGACTGTTACAACAAGGTTCATCAAAAGTTACTTACTCATGCTGTTGAACTGACTTAGATAGTCATAGCAGCTAAATGATAGAAATTGTTCATCTGATGTAACTCCATACTGTATTTTCAAAATATAGTATATAGAGATTTCAAAGTACTATAGGAAATGTCAATTTGAATTATTTCATAAGCTACAAGGATGAGAAAACATTGAAAGGGGTGATAACATTGCTTTTTAGCATACTGTTTAAGAAACATCTAGTATTCATATCAGAAAATCAGTTTTGACAATCCAGTGAAACAGTAGATGTAAGAAATGTAGATAACCTTGTTTCTGCTTATACCCAAAGTTTTAGTGTATGTTAGCCAAGTGTAACTCGATTCAGATTTGCAGCTATCACTTTCCTCCCTTAAAGTGTTCTCACATGCTTATCATTTGTCTGGATTAACCGTGTTTCTGATCAATACCTCTTTTATAAGAAGAATGGTCGAGCATTGCGTTGCAAGTGATGTCATGCTGCTGACCTGCATAATGACAATAAAGTAAAATCCATGTTCTGGGTGTGTTATCTTTTTACTGCCTTCCTTATGGGGCTATTTTTTTTGCTCACTAGCTGATTGCTCAGCACAGACTTCTGTTGAGATGTGTGCAGAAAGATGAAGGCCTTTTCCCCTGATTTTTATTCTTAACTTAGAACTGAGTAAAGCGTATTAGTAGTCTAATTATGCCTTCTAGATAATTTATATGAATGTAAAGATACAGAATATAACAGAAACATATCAGTAGATGTATAAATCATATTATATTTGTATTCAAAATCTGACTGCAAATGTTAATTGCTTTTTAATATACCATTATGTATTATTTTTAATGTAATGCACAATTTTTTGTCTTTCTAGGTATGGCATGAACTGCCTCATTCAATTTGAGGATTTTGCTAATGCTAATGCATTCCGCCTCCTGCATAAGTACCGTAACAAGTATTGCACTTTCAATGATGACATTCAAGGTAACAGGCTCTTTCTCTTCTCTTCACTCTTGTGATGCTCTCAAGCCAGAAAAATGAGTCTTAATTGATGTACCAGAGGGAAAAAATGTTATCAGCTTTCCTGTGATATTTGAAGATGTTCAGTACAGATCACATTTTGCCTTGGGTTTCCTCAGCATGGGTTTCTGGTGAGCTGTCTTTGCACTTAACCTTTCCCCTCCCGTTTATGTGTTGTGCTTTATTTAGATGTTCACTCTTCAGGGTTTTTTTTAATAGTTTAGTGTGTGAATGGCTTTCCCATATAAATTATTAACTTCAGATCTTTGGGCAAATGTCAAAGCTCAAGCCTGGACTGTACTTCCCTCAGTTTTTTTGTCACTGCAGTGACAACTGCTCCACTGTTCCTCCATGCAACAGAGCTTGCTTGATAAATGTCAAACTGTGTTTCAGTTCCTAAACTGACAACTCAGTTAAATATCCTTCCAATTTTCCTTGCAGTCTCAGGGCTGCATTCAATTTTAGAGGGAAATTATCCCCCTGACTCTGCTTTCCCATCTGAATCATTTGTAGCAGCTGGCAAAAGGAAAAGATCTAGGATGGGAAACATCAGCGAGGGGGATTCCCCCAGTGCTCAATCTAGACAGGCATCCCTTCTCTCCCGAGAAGACAGACAAGCAGGGCTGAAGTGGCATATGCTGCTGCTTGGGTTGCCATGTTTCCTGTCAGGAAAAGAGCACTGGAAAATAACTTTCTCTAGGGCAGTACGCGCACTGGCTCCCATCCTTGTGAGGAGACTGAAGTCAGACGAATTGCTGGAGAGCGGTACCCAAGGAGGGCCCTGGGCACGAGCTGCCTCTTACCCCCTCATGTTGCCTTGAGTAGATGGAGGTCCTCAGCAGTGACAGGATCAAAAATGGGAGTTTAACTGTCTTCATTTCTAACAGTTTGCAGTGACACTTTAAGCCAAGCATTAGGAGCTTGAGTTTTCCAGAAGTCATTCTTGAGTCATTCTTGGGACCTAGGTCTTATTTCAGGGACTCAACGTGTGGCAGTGGATTCAACTAGCCCTTGTCTTTCTGATGTTAGGGATTTGGCTAGCCACATGAACTATGTTTCTGTTACAAGCCTGGTTGAGTTTTACTCCTGCATATGAAACAGATTATGGAGGACAAACTCCCAGCTGGGAAATAAACTAATTATAAAATGTCATTTCCCTTTGTAAGAAGCATGGTGCTTCTTACCCTGCAGGGTCTGAGTGTAGTCATGGCTACGACAGTCCAATACAGCAGACCAAACAGCATCTGGAAGCTTCCCTAGTTGTTTAGAGACCCAGCTCCCACAGGGAATTCTCTTTCCTTGCAGGATGAAGGTCCTCACCCCAAATCAAAGAGAGACTCAACTAGAATGTAGTTTCAAAGAAATGGAAGGGAAGCTTTTCAGCAAAAGCATACCAAATATGGGTAAACTAAGGTGAGGAAGTCTTCTGTGTGTCTAGATGCATTTTAAAACCACTGCATTCTGTCTCATGCACCTTGGAAGGAGGTGTCTTCACATTCAAAACTGTTGGAAGGTAGCCGTTTGGCTTTTGGCTGAGCTGCTGTACAGTTTTCCTTAGAAGTGTAGCCATGTGCAGTCTTTTAATTAATTCAGTTTCTGCAATCTTATTTGTGTTTGTGGGTCTTTTGATATTTTCATAAACGATGTGTGTACTTTTGGGTGATCTCCATCCTTCATGCTTGTATAGCTTCCAAGAGGTGAAAGCGGATGCATTTAGTCTGCTCTGATCTCTGTTGTTTGTCATCATATCCCCATAAATACCTTCAGTGTGTTTTTTGTAGGATGTCATCTTCCCCTATAATGTGGCAGTGGAATAACAACAGCCCAAATATAGACCCAGTGATCTTTTATTCCTCTTTCTATTCCAGCTTTATAAACTGTAAGGATCTTTCACCTGACAACTTTAATGAGGATAGATGGTGCTAACTTCTTTAGCAATCCTTAGAGATTTTCAGTTTCTAAATGGGATGATTTTTTCCAGGCTACTTGAAAGAGTGGCCTTCTCTGTATGCAAGTTGTATTTTCTACTCCAAGAGCAGTAAAGCTGACAAGTAGCATCAGGCCAATAAAAGCAAACAAATACAACATTGCATTTGATTTGCCATCATCTTCTGATGATAGTGCTCACGTGATATTTTAAACATGGTGTCTCCTAGTCCAAATATTTGTCAAGCCAAAGCTACTTTAATGATCAAAAGAAATGCTTAATATGTTTCATGGAAGAGCTTGAGGCTTTTTTCACTGCCATAGGATATCCAGACAAAGGATTCCTATATATCTTAGTGATGCAATGAGGACCTTTAAGTACGTCAAATCTAAAAAAACTAATATACCATCCTGACTCCTGCCAGACACTATAAAAGATAAAGAAAATATGGCAAGCTGGATATCCATTTGCAAGTAGTAACTTGGATGAATGCAGTTGCCTTCTGTTAGTTCGCAGCTGTTTGCAGGGTGTCAGCATGCCCCTAACTGACGCCATTGCAGAATATTTGGAAGAAACTGTCTGCCAAAACACTGATCTTATAAAATCACTAAAGACTGGCCATTAAGGATTACCTATAGATATATTTAAAAATTTCTGGAAACAGTTTTGTTTCCATCCCTGCTACAGCGCGATCGCATCCTTTACTTTGGGAAAAGCTTTGTAACTTTTCCTACGTCCACTCTCTGTACTCAAGGAACTGGGAACAAGGGCGAACAAGATTCTGACCAACTGCTATACATCTGTATTGGAATAATAAAATTGGTCTTATTTTATCATTCTAGAAAGCATCTTGGTTTTTGGATGGGTGGTGAAGTTTTTCCCTCTGCGATTATGATAATTTCTTCATATTTATATTTTCAAAATATTTTTTTACAAACATAATAGCAATAATGTTGCTTTAGGGAGTAAATATTCATTTTTTTCCTTGGAATCTTGTTTGTTTTTATTCTGACCACAAATCAGCTTACTTTTTGTTTTGCTCTCTGAAACATATAGAGTATGATTTTTGGAAATGAAAATCAATGAAAGCCTTGGGTTCAAAACAAATATTTTATCTGGTTCTCTCTAAATATTAGAAAGCATTTCCAAAATTGGGGTTTTTTTAATCATAATTTCCTATATGGGAGAAATATTAATTAATATTGTAATGTCAAGCTTCACAACATTTAGAGATACCTGAATTAGATCAGGTTGCTAGCTTTGCTCATCTCCAATATATTTAGGAAGGAGGAGTTGTAAGGACAGAGTGGAATTTTCTTTAAGATATGAGATGTGGGGTTTTTTTTCTCTCTGACTCCTCCCTGGGAACGTACCAATGCCAGAAGAAGAATTGGGGCTTGTGTTGCCAAAGGAAGCTGTTTATCAGGGTGGTAGATGTTCTCTGCCTGATCACTCCTGGAAGGAGGTTGGGTTGGGATTCACGGTCTAGGAGGTTGAAAATCCCCTTGGAGAAACTAACCTGTTCCCTTCCCTGCTGCAGGGATGTTGAATAGATCTCTTAAGATGGGCTGAAGAAGAAGTCCTAGGTACAAATCCAGGATTGCAGTGTCTGAAATCCTGCTCCTGGGTGGGATCGGCTCGGGCCATACCTGCCTGCCCCTCATCAAACCCAGCTGGGGCAGAGCAGGGGGCTGTAGTGCTCCCTTTCCACACCCATCTTGGTTTTGGTGTGTCTGTTGAAAGAGTTTTTGCTACTCCAGCACAGTCAGTGGCTTAAGGCAAGTTTGCACATCTTGGGAGCTGTGCATTTGTTTTATGTGGGTCTCTCAGCACTTATCATGTAGCAGCTGGTTGTAGTCACTGCTGACGTGGATAAATTTGAAATTGTGGCCTAAATTTCTCTAGCCTTGCTGCCTTTATGAGGGTCAATTATTTCAATTATTTCAATTGTTTTGATTTTTTTGCCCACCCCTGTACTTCAAAATTGTCTCAATTGACAATGACAAACTTCTGCAGTATAAGCCAATCAACATAAAATAACTGGTTCTCTATGAAGTATAATACCATTTTTATTCTAGTGTTATAGCTCTATTTCACTGTGCCCACAGTTGCAATGCTTTCCCCTGTTATGGACACAGAGCCTATATTTTATGCCAACAAAAATATTTACACAGAGAGATTGCACTGGATTGGAATTAACTTCGGTATCCATCATGACCTTAGATGTCATTAGTTTTTAACAGCTGTGCTGTTTAATTGCATCAAAATTTTATGAAAAGCAACAGACAGAAAAATGTAGAGCACGTATAATTTAAGATTATTATTCCATCTTACATGTGTGGTTTGATTTAAAATATGCTAAATGTTCCGCAGAGTGCCATTTGAATAATTAGGAAAATTATACCTGGAGGTTATATTATGACCAATTTAACATTAAGTCAGTGCAGTTCTCAGAAATCAGAATTTCTCTGTCACAAGCATTGTCCTTTTTAAGATTTAATTCTTTTTAGCATGAACATCGGAAATGATACCTTTGGTACTTGGAAATTCCAGTTCTTGAAATCAAATTGTAAAGAAGGTTTGGGGTTTGTGGTTGTAGTTGTGATGGGCATGGGGCTTCCAATTCATTCTCTGTCCAAGAATTTGAAAAATTCAAAGTCGAATGACATGTAATAGCTCATATGTTGATATCATATATCTCAAATTCAGATATTATGTGCAAACTGTAGAAAACCTCTTTCATAATATGAAGTGGCATTTGCTTCCAGGTGAAACAGACACTGGGATTTTTTAAATAAAATAATAAAAAAATCCTATTAAGACATATACTGTAGGTTATGTGAAGTACATTTTTCTTCCAGTATATTCAGGATATCACCTCTCCATTACTCAGTGGTAAATTTACATTGAAATCAGTATGCTTTCAAGTAAATCCCCCACTGTAGCTTTTGTGTACTTTTGCATGTGTATATACAAGTATGGGTATGTACAAGTATTCTTCTGTTTCATTTTTTGCTCATTATGGGCTAAAAAAAGAAATCCATTCTCACCATGTTCCTGGGCAACTGGCTCCAGGTGGCCCTGCTTGAGCAAGGGGGTTGCACCAGATGACCTTCCAGCCCCAGCCACCCTGTGCTTCTGGAACCCTGTATCCCTTTTCAAATACACCAAATGGTTGCTCTTTTTAAAAGGCTCCATTTCTTCTTCTCTAGAGCCTTTTCCCCTCTTTGCACTGCCTGCCTGCTGCAGCTACAGAGCAGGGCAGTGTGCATACAAAGCTTTGAGAAGCCCGTTCATGCCAAGGAGAAGGAGCTCCCATCTCCTCAAAGAGGGTCCCACGGCCATAGCAGTTGCCTCAGTGACAACTGAGATTGCACCTTTTAGATAGGATCTTTACTCTCACCTTTTTTCCCAGTAAGTGTAGGAGAGGGGAATGGATTTATTTTTCCCCTGGCACTCTGTGCAGTGTTATTTGGAAGAGTGGCCGTGTTAACATGTGATTTCTATTATGCTGTGTATTGAGAAATATGAATTTTACTTTTACCACTTCCTAATCTTTTAGTCCAGAATGAATAGCTCAGATTTTAGGATGTGCTGCAGAAATTCCTCCCCTCTTCTTGTTTGCTAGCTTTTTAAGATGAGGTAGGGAAAATGACATAAAGGAACTACTAATACTTGATTACAAGTTTTATTTTTTGAAACTTTAAATAATGGACAAATGCTTCAGTGCCATAAGCCATTTCTTGCTAACTTAAATTAAACTACATCCAATAAAAATGAAGTTCTCATTCCTCATGTTTTGGGGCTTTTTTCCCCTCTTTTTTCTTTAATTGTTGCATCGGCTGAAAGAAGACTCTGTGCTCCAAAGCATTTATAATGTGCCAGCCCCCAAAGGCCGTGGTCTGTAGGATTTCCTTTGACATATTCATGCTCAGTCGTACAGTTTACAGTAACAAGTAAGGCTAAAGAATCTTGGACGGAAAACAAAGACTTGATAAAGAATAGTGTACGTTGAAATTTCACATCTACCATATTTTTACAAGATATGACTCACTTTCCTAGAAAACTGTAACGAAGTGTTTGCTTTCACAGCAGCTGACACTGCTTTAGAAAAATGTCCTTTGTTAAACTTGCTGTGGTTATTCTTCTAGAAATTTGGGGAAAATAGAATCTGTTTTCAAAATCATATCCATTAACAATGTCTATCTTATTCTGCATACAAGGGGTTTAACCTGTGCTCTATGGGAGAGGGAGGTGAAGCCATTTCTTTCCTTCCTATAGCAATGACAGTCGGAAAAACAGCAAAATTCTGTTTCTGCTTCGTAATGTCTGTGAGAAGCGGTTAGGCTTTGGCAGATGGATGTGAATTGCATTTTGATTCTTTTCAAAAACTCAAGTCAGTATTCAGGGTGAAATTTAAGGTCATGCCGTTAGTCAGAGCAGTTCCGGTTAAACAGATCTGCTATTCACGCTGCCGGTGCCCCCCTTTCAATAGGAAGGAATAAGGGAAGCTGCTGACGAGGAGTGATGACAGCTGCTGCCAGCAGCAGTGATAGTGGGTTCAGTAATCTAATAAACTGGGTTATTATGCTTTTTAGAGTCAAATGGCTGAATAAAACCGATGTGGAGTACTTTTAAAATACCATTTTTAGAGCAGTTCTTCTGTGCAAATCGTGATTTGTGAGAAATGTGGTATTTAAGCCTTTATATATTGCTATTATAACCTTTTTTCTGAGTCACCCTCATAATGAACATACAGGTAACAATAACTTACATCCTGTGTAAATAATCAATGCAAAATGTTATCGACGTTCAATCTAGTATTCTATTCATGTTTCATATCTCTTTTCTTTTTTCTTAAAACAGGAGATGGTATTGTAATGGAGTTTGTAAAAGTATCCCAACTGGTAATACTTAATCGTAGTCCATTTTTCTGGCTAACAGACTTAGCAACAGTACATCAGTCATGAAGATAAGCAGGATCCCAGCATTCCCATTCATTATAAATTTACAGTGTTTCCTTTTGTCTCTGTCACCAGAAAGCAGCTTGAAGAGCAGCTTTCCTGGCTCTCTGAGAAGTCCTCTGATGAGGGCAGGGAGCTGCGGTGGCCACAACTTCTGTCTTCAAGGGCTGGAAACAGGACCTTACAGTGCTCCAGCTCAGCTTTCCTTTTCAGGAGATGAGATTGATGGTCTTCGGAATAAGTCATGTTATGTAGGCTTCCTCCTCCTCCCCCCCTGCAAGCACAGCTGTGTAATATAAAATAGAAGAAAGAATTTGGCATCCAATGAGAGGATGGGATTTTTTATTGCTGGTGATGAGGATTGTTTGGTAGAGTACCAAGGGAAACCGAGAGCGCAGTCTGACTTCTCTTTTGCCATTTTTGGTCTTTGCCAATTTGGCACTCGCCAGAGGAAGAGTTAATTTCATCTGGGAAAGAAACAAGCTAACTGTTGGATACTGTGGGGTGGAAGTGTCTCAGCCTGACGGTTGTTGTTCCCAAAGCCGTGCCTCAGAGGAACCATTTTTTACATTTTTTTATTTAGAAATGAGGGAGAAGAGAGTAAATGATCTCATCTCTCAGAACAAGTAATAAAAATGACTAAATAACTAAAAACGACAAATTTGTATGGTCTAAACATTAAGTGGGCTGAGAACAAGGTGTCCTGTATTTCTGATGATTGAAGGGAAAAGTTATAATGAAAAGCACGTAACAAACTTTTCAGTTCTAAAGACACATGTTTTCGAGCTGTTCAGGTGGATTTACTTCAAAAAGTGACTTTCTAAGGGCCTTTCTAACTTTAAAATGTGTTCTTAAATTTTACTAAGGGTTACCTTTTATTTTTGAAAAAGTAACCATTCATGAAACTCAGATGATCCTACCTATAAACCACAGATTCAAACCTAGCTTTACACCCAAATGATGTATTTTAAGGAGAGGTTTACCCAGTACCAGGCTTCTTACTAATTCTCTTCTTTTAGTTCCTTAGCTACATGTGTTTGAAACTTAATGGTCTCTGTGCCTGCAACATGAATACCTGTTTTGAGCATCTCCTTGAGTTTAATATAGAGATTACTGCTATCTCAGCTTTAAACTTCGCCTTGCTTATGAGAAAGTAGACCTGTGAATAGCAAAAGTACATTCTTCAGGGGAGCTGCGCATTGAAGGCAAATGTCCAATGTGCAGATTCTGGGCCAAGTGCTTTTGGAGGGCTGGTCATACCTATTTCACACTTTTTCTGAAGGAAAAATCAGTAGCAACTTGAATTCTTCCCTCAAAAGCAACCAGGTGGCTTGTAGACAATTCCAGTTAGGGCTGTGGTGATCAGGAACAGAATTGTAGGAGATAGCAGATCTCCTCCTTGCAAGTTCTTGCAGGCTTCTCAAAATTATTTATGACCTCATCTTTGGTTTCCTTGGGTCAGTCAATGGCAGCCGCTACCTGGAGAAGGAAGAATTTGGTTCTTATTCCCAGAACTGAACAAGGGGGACATCTCGGGGCCTGTGTTTGTCTCCTTATGGTTCGTCTCTCTCTGAATCTGATAGGCATCATAAATCTTCAAGGACTGTTGAAACCCATTTTTCTGCTTCCAATACCTAATTGTTAGTGGCTGATACAGCTTTTTCAGTCGTGATAAAATCAATGCTGTCTGCTATCAGTTCTTCATAATCTCCTCTAAAAAGACAATTGAGCACAACTTTTCTGCTGGCATCATCTACCTCACTACCATATCCCCATCCACAGGATGTCTTTATGGGTTCTGTGAACTCGTTGAAAACTGATGCACTTTCTCAGTTTTTTTTCCGGTATTTAATGGATCCAAGTTCCTTGCAGGAATAAGGAGTCTGACTGTTTTTTTGGTCCACCTTGTGCCTGGGCTTTAGTCACGATAATCATTTGTGAAAAATACAAGCTTGTTACCTAAAGTCAGTAATCCATGAAACAAGGCCTTCCCCCTCCAGTAGGCTTTGTTGGGGAGAAAAAGTAACTGGTCTTTGGATCAGAAGAGCCAGATGCCAGGTCCTGGTGACTAAATACAACTTTCTTCAGCATGACAGAAGCTGACAGCTAGACTTGGCAGTGCTAACGATTCAGCTGCAGTACTGTGTATAGATTTGGGTGCTGCAATTCAAGAAAGATAAGAAACAAATGGATAAAATCCAGAGCAGAGAAATGAGTGCAAAGTGTTTTAGAAAACATAACTTTCTGAAAGAGTGGAAGAATTGGGATTGTTCTACATCAGAAAAGCAGGTTGGGACACTGTTAGTCTTCAAATACAATACACGTCTTGTTGCAAAGAGAAAAGAACAGGTTTTGCAGTGCTAGATAAGAGAAGAGGCCAAAATAGAAGAAGAAAAAACATTTAGATTTGAAATTTTCAACAAAAACTATATTGAAGCACTGGAATAGCTTGCTGAGGAGATCACAGGAGTATTTGAAAGATGTTAGGAACAAGTTAGACAAAGATCTGTCAGAAATCACAGAGGTATGGTTGATCCTGCCATTGTGAACAGGTTTGGGCTAGTTGCCTGCTTGAGATCCCTGTATTGCCCTACTTTTTATTAATAGGTGTTTCTCATGATGAGGACCAAAATCTTTCCATTCAAAGACAGATAGGTATCTCATTCTTTGTGATTCTGATTTGGAGAAGAAAGGTCTCCACAGGCTAAACCATAAAACTAAATGTTAGCCTTTTTCCCTGTGTGGCATAACTCAAAGATAGATTTAAAAGGTACTTCCAATGTTTTAGATGCTAGTAACCTGGAACCCCTTTCACAGTGGACTGGAGTCCTGTGGGCTTTCAGACACAGTAGGAGAGTTGGTGTCTTAAATAAGCTGGCCTTACTCTTTCAAGTAGCTTAGCTTCTCTGTAAATGTTCACAGTTTGCTCTTCTGCTCCGACAACCTCCCCATGAGAAAGAAAGTTTTATTTTAGTCTTGTATTTTACTGTATTTGAAGTATATCTATTTGAAAAATGAGACCAGTACCTTAGTTTTCAGTACGTAGAGTCCTTCAAAATACTTCTGTCTGGGCTATCACACCCTTTCCTTCTAAAAAAAGGTCATAACCAGAATATTTTGTAGTAGTTTGAATGCCCCAGCCATTATGCCCATCCAGCAGAATCAATCAATCATATTTTATTTAATGTTACTCTGAAGATATTCCCACTTACATTTAACTTTCATAAGAATAAAGTAGAGCAAACTCCAGTTCCACTGAACTTTTTGTTACTACCCTAAGTACTTGTATCTTTTAGCTGAAAGATGCTGTGGAATTATTTAATATGTAATGCTTTGTAATTATTTCCAGAATAACCAAATATATTAATTTTTTTATTTCAGGAACTGCATCTGTGGCTGTTGCAGGTCTTCTTGCAGCTCTGCGTATCACCAAGAACAGGTTATCAGATCACACAGTGTTGTTCCAGGGAGCTGGAGAGGTATGTATTTTTATACATCAGGAAAAAATTGTATTATGAAGATTTTTCTTAATATTTAATCAAGTTATATATATATAGTTAACAAGAAGATTAAATGGGTAGAATGATCACTAACACCTGCTGAAAATTGGTTCTTAATTCTGAAAAATCTCTGATCATCTAGTCAAGACTCATATTTTTCATAAGACATTTTGCAGAGATCTATTCTCTCTAAAACTTCAGGTTTTAGCTCTTCAGCTGTATATTATTGAACTGGGGATGGGGGAGAGAATCAGAAGAGTAAAAGTGAGAAAACTCGTGGGTTGAGATAAAGACAGTTTAACAGATAAACCAAAAGCTGCACACACAAGCAGAGCAAAACAAGGAATTCATTCACTACTTCCCATCAGCAGGCAGGTGTTCAGCCATCCCCAGGAAAGCAGGGCTCCATCACGTGTAACGGTTACTTGGGAAGACAAACGGCATCACTCTGAACATCCCCCCCTTCCTTCTTCTTCCCTCAGCTTTATATGCTGAGCATGACATCATATGGTATGGAATATCCCTTTGGTCAGTTGGGGTCAGCTGTCCCAGCTGTGTCCCCTCCCAACTTCTCGTGCACGCCCAGCCTGCTCGCTGGTGGGGTGAGAAGCAGAAAAGGCCTTGACTCTGTGTAAGCACTGCTCAGCAGTAACGAAAACATCCCTGTATTACCAACACTGTTTCCAGCACAAATCCAAAACATAGCCCCATACAAGCTGCTGTGAAGAAAATTAACTATCTGAGTCAAAAGCAGCACAAATACAAACAAACAAAACGTTTTGGAAAGATGAGGAAATATAGCAGGCCACCAAAGAGAAATGAAATAAAATCTATTTACCAGCGTCAGTGTTATTTAGTAAGAAGCAGTGCCCCTTTGATTTTTCCTGTCATTAAATATAGTTTTTCAGTATTCTGCATGTGGAGATCATCCATTTCTGAAGATTTTTATGCACATTATTTTTTGATACTAATTATCAGTATAAATTTCTAAGCCACTGACACACAAGTGAAGGCTGTACTTATCTACAGTGTAGCTGGCTGTCATCTCTTGTATGAAGTCTACAACCCCATTCAGGCTTCTGAAAAATACTATTCATGGTCACCAAACCCCCCTATAGGTGCAATATACTAATCCAGCTTTGTGCAGTCCAGATATCTTTAATTTGATTCAACATTTGGTGCTACTGAGATCAGGTCTGTAGTTTTCAGAACAACTTGCATCCATGTCTGGCATGTCAGTGCCTTTGTACATCAAGACTGGCCGTCTCTCTGAAGTTCTTTCCTCTGGTTTTGCTCCATGTTCAACAGACAGATGAATCTGTGGTCTAATGTTTATTTTTTTGGTTTGTATTGTCAGTGTGCCTGTTGCTGCAAACAGGTAATGGTAGATATCACCCCTGCCACGGGAGCTCATTCCTGATAAAACTACTTATTTCTTAACTAAAAAAGGGGAATCTCACTTGATTTTCAGTGAAACTGAATAATAAAGAACAAGAAACAGAATCAATCCCATAAATATGTATATGAGTTGGTAATCAGAAATACTGAGTGGTCTGTTGGCTCATTTTGTTGCCTGTTTTTCAATCTGTGCCTGTATGATATTTGATCTATTGGATGAAATATTAGAAAATCCAGTAAGAATGATACATGCTTCAGCAAAATATTGATAAGTGAATTTTTCTCGCTCCTGCTTTCACTGGGAGCACAGCCAAGTCTAGAGTTACAAAACACATGAATAGTAGGTAAAAGGAGACTTACCTTCATGATGGACATTTTAAAAAAAGATAAGAGCAAAAAATCTTTTAGGACTGCATTTTACTTTCTGGCATGCAGAGTGTGGTTTCCTTTGGTTTAAATTACAAAAAAAAATCTAATGAACAAAACCAAATTTCAAAGAAGAAAAAATATTTGATGTATTCTGAGATGATTATATGGAATAAATGTTAGTTTTAGCATTTTTCATTAGAGTTTAAACATGTATTATGTTCTCCATACTGTAAACGCCATCTTAAGATTTATTTATTTACTATGAGTTATCTATATGTTTTAAGATATATCTATATTATTTATCTACATTATTGTTTCTATTTACCAAATGGTAGCAACAGTTCATTAGTGTTTACTTTATGAAAAAATAATGATTCAGTTTTATTGTTAAATAAAATTGAGAAACTTATCTAAGTGGGTAGAGGAAACAAGCAGGGGATTTCTTTCATTTATAGTTTTGTATACTACTTTTCTTCTTTTTCCTTCAGGCTGCACTGGGGATAGCAAACCTCATCATTATGGCTATGGAAAAAGAAGGGGTATCTAAAGATGCAGCTATCAAAAGGATATGGATGGTTGACTCAAAGGGATTGATAGTAAAGGTAATAAAATTTTCTCATTCCTTTAAATATCATGACAGTTATTTGCGGTCTGTAGGTAAAGGCAAGAACATATTCTTTGTGAAAGCAACTACAACAATTTATCTCTCTTGACATAGCAAGCTGTTTTTCTTTCCTGAAGTGTATTAAATGAATGACAGACTCCCATGTTCAGGGCGGGGGCGTGATTATGCTTGGAGTTCCTGCTCTATTTCTATTAGGGATGAGCACATAATGAAGAGAATTTTTCAGCAGTTCATTAAAAAATGTGTAAGGAAAGAAATGCTCAGCTTGTGGGTTTACTATTTCCCATGTTAATGTGACTATTATTTGTTAGCACAATCTTGCACAAAGATGTATAGATACATTATTAGGATAGCATTCAAGGATTTTTTAAAAGGAACAAAAATATTTTTGAAGAGAATATTTTCCTCGTGTTGCAAGCATGTCATCCTTCTGCAAGAACTGAGATATATTGCATCAAATAGCTTCTATGCACAGTGATATAGCTCATGTTGCAGATGTTGTGGTCTGCAGTGCTATCAACACTGGTCAGAATTTGAAGCTGCTGAGAGACTTCATCAGTCACCCTTACCTCATTCCTTCCATGTGCCAAAATAAAGAAACATATGAATTCCATGTGCCAGAATAAAGAAACTGGTATGTTTTAAAAGGTGGTTATGTATTTAATAGTTTGCGAGCTACTTAAAAGAAATGGATGAGAGGCCAGCTGGCTTTGCTTTTTCACCTTGCCTGTTGGTTAGCAGTGTTTATGGTCATCTTTGTTGGTACTGCGCTCTTGCCCAGTGTTCTTTAGCTGTCTAATATTTAGGATCTTTTGTAGCTCACATACCTTTGCATCAGGAGCATGCATTCTGCAGTCAGTATCTGTGTTGGTTTATTGAACAACATCACAGCATGTTTCACTCATACTGTTAAAGGGAAAATAGTAGGATCATAGATATTGAGATGGAAGAGTATTGCTAAGGTCATCTTGGACATCCCTTGCCAGAAAGCACAAAAGTAGCCTGATCAGGTACAGAAGAATGCTGGTATTTGCTACTATCCAAGACACAGATTTTTTTTTATGGTGTTTGTTTTGTTTGTTTGTTTGTTTGTTTGTTTGAATGACTGTTTTTAATCCTTTTCGTTTTCATCTAACAATCTTAAAGTGCTTTTGCATCCAAACACAGATGACTGAAGGCCTGTGTCTCTTCTGTGGCTGTTGAAACCTAGAGGTTGCCTAAGAATAATGGTGTGTTGCACAATTTCTTCCACCATAGAGACTGAAATTATCAAATAATACAACTGAACTAAAATCACCTCCTGGTAGTGTTAAGGAAACAGACAGAGGCAGAAGTATAGGAACTTTACAACCCTAAAGCAGTAAAACAGGTCTCAGCTGTGTGTCCGTCCAGCCAAGGTGGTTAACCAGCCTTTCTTCTCTCCTGCTCGTTTCCTCTTCCTGCTTCTTTTACACCTCTCGCTGCTAATTTGCTAGTCAGCCGAGAAGCTGGGTTGTTGCTCTTGGTACGCAGCGACTAATTCCTTTCACAGTTTCTAAATTTCCAGTGACTCGGTGACTGTATTCTTTCCTCACCACCTTCTAGCTTCAGCGCTCTCAAGCGGGGCCAAAACCAATCAGTGTCTCACACAGTCTCTAAGTTCCTTTCCTCTGCTTATTCTTCTTGGTGGGGCTTTAATTTGGGTTTTGTCCAAAAAGCAGTCCACTGAATTTCATGTCCTGCCCGGAGTATATTTGTGAACTGTTTGTGATAGCCAGACAAAACAGCTGTCTGAGATAGATTAGGGCTGAATTTGTGGCCAGATGTTGACGCAAGCAGCAGGAGCCGATGGTGCTCATTTCAGGTCGTTGCTGGTGTTCCTGGAAGACCTGGGAGCACCAGTCTCCCTGTCTGGCCATCCTGGGGGAGCTTGAGAATTGATGGGTGCTTACTGCTGCGGTGTGGTTGAGTGCCGAGCCTGCTGGACCTAGAAGCTATAGATACTTCAGTGCAAGGCCTGAACTGGGCATAAGGAAACCTATCCTTGGTCTAGGGCTCTGTAAAGCTTCTCTTGGCTTTCTTCTGCAGCTAAATGTTCCCCCTAAGTAAAAAAAACTGAAAAAATGCCCCCTCCCAAAAGAAAGAAAATACAATGTAAGCCTCTTGAAGCTTGTGATTTAACTGCTGCAAAGTCATTTATTCAGCAAGTAAATAATTAAGCTATTACTGGTTCCTTTTTCTGGCCCGAGAGAGAATGCTGTACTTTAGGTCCACTTAGGAAATTATTTTGGCTTTAGCTGATTGCAGAAAAGTGCTGCAAGACCTGAAGGACTTTCCAAACTCTTAGAAATGAGATAAGAGAAGTAAAATGAAGAAGATTTGTGAGAAAACTGTACAAGGGGAAGGACTCTATTATTAGAAACCTTTTCATTATTGCAAAGATAAGATTTGCCAAGCCACAGCATAGATCACCAGTTAACTGACTTTTGCATAAACTAAACTGGCTTTTATTTCTTACTACTTAGGAGGTATATCAACAGAAACTGGTTCAACAAGAGTCTGTTAAAATTTGCCCCATCAAAAACTGCGTGATAAAAAGAGTTTTACTTGAAGCAGGGAGACCTTTTCAGTCCTAGAAATATTCTGATCTGTTGCTTTAGCAGTATGAGAAATAACAGACGCTCTGAAGACTCAGCGATTACTTTGTCCAACTAAACTAATTTTTACATCATTTTTATTCTATGCTGTCCTTTGATCATTAATTTTGCAATGCATTATTATAGACTTAAACATTGCTTGTCCTTTCATCTACTTTCCGTCGTATTTCAACTAGTACAAACCAAAGAAAAATAACCTTGGAACTTTTGTTGACCTGACTGCAAACAGTTTCCACCTTTTTCTTCTTCCCCCACCCCCAAGAGCTGCCACGAAGTCACTTATCAGGCTTTTTTAGCTGATTTTTCCATTGTGGCTTTTTAATTGTTCAAGTGCAGCTGTGTTTTCATTTTCCTGTTAATATTTTTTTCTTTTCCCCTGGGAACCATCTTTTTTCATTAAACCAAGTTTGATGACCAACATTTCTGCTATGTTGTGGTGAATAATCTGGTGATGAAGGCTATGTTTGTTATACTGTCTATAGTTGTGTTCTCTGCTTCATTCTAGAGACCTTATAATATAGTTCATATTGTTTTGGGGTTGTTGAGGTGTTTTTTTAATCTGTTCAGTATGCTTTCACCTTTCGAAGCTATTTTTTCTCCAAAGGTGGATGAGGAAGGTTTGCAGATCATAATATCATTAGAATTTTGCCACTTGAACTATATGACTTTACTCTTTGAAACAGATATCACTCCTATTGAAATGCCTGTCTTAAGTATCCCAGTGCATTCAGATGGAAGTTTTAATGTTTAATTAAAAGACAATTTTAAAGTTGCTTTTGCACTCTTTTGTACTTGGAGATTATGCATAAGCAGTTGGGACTCATCTTTAATTCTGAATTTCTGAATTCTGTCACATAGTCACATTCTGTCTGATTAAGGAATAGATATTTACCTATGTGAACACACTGACGGGTAATGTCTCCCACATTCCTTTTCTTTCCTGTATTCTCAGTGTTCCCATTTTTTTCTGTTAAATCACACAAATATACATAAATGTATGATGTGTGGTGAACACATTTTGTGTCTTCTTTAAAGCTGCCATAGTGTCATGCTTAGCTATATTAGTGGCCAAATCTTCACCCATGGACTTCAAAGATAGTAAATTCTTTCATGTCAAGTAGCTGAGAAGAGGCAGAAAGTGATGAACAGTATCGGGATGTTCATGAGGCTCACCATTGTCTGAGCATTTTAGTAATGTGCTGCAAATGCTTCTTTTTTCTTTCTTTTTTTTTTTTTAAGGCACTACCAAGAACAGGGTAGGGTGATAGGCAAGACAGTTCTTGGAACTGCCTAGGAATATAATGCAAATAATAAAGCATTTTTAATATTTAAAGGGACTCAGTAGAAAGCCCCTGCCCTCTGCCAAGAATGGATGCTCCTCTGCTGAGGATGGATAACAGGCTGATGGGAGTGTTCCTGGGCTGCCAAACATCACCACTTCTCTTGTGATGAAGTTTATCTGTAATTTGCAAGGCAGCATTAGATTTTTCTATGCCACATAATCTCCAGTGCACAAATGAAGTTCCCTCACATAGGGATCAATGTCATCCTTAATTTCAAAGTGTATATCAACATGGAGCAATGATGCTTTTGACAGTTTTGTGCTCTAAGCTTTCTAGTTCAGCACAGTAATACTTGTGTCTAATCGAGTGCTTTGTAGTTTCAATGTCCATTAGATGTGTGATCTTAACCCCGGTAAGACTACAGATCATCTGAGTGAAGCCCAAATTGAATGGCAAGAACATCAGTTGAGGTCCAATAGTTGAAGGCCTAGGAGTATTGATCTTTGTAAGAGGAGGACTGATATAGACCCCAAAAGTTTACCAATTTATGTGGTCCTAAATAACTAGAATGGAGATACCGAGGTAATCCTGTAGATAATCCTCTAAAATGTTTTCATTTTCCCTCCTCCTTCCCCCATTTGAATATCCCTGGCAATCTTATTTGGAAAAGGTCCCCACAACTAATTAACTGGCAGTGGATATGACCCTGACGAAAGTTCATGGTTTGGTCAAAGCTGGATTACGTACATAGTTCAATCTTTGCTTAGAGAATGATGGAAGAGAAAGGAGGACATTTGGGACTGATAGCAGAATTTCAGTGCCATATAGGTGTGGTTGCTCCTATTACAGTCAGCAGAGCTCGTATAATACGTCAAAGAGCCTTTAGAGCTCACAATCAAGTATCTTAATATTGAACTGAATCCCATCCTGACTGTCTGATTGTTACTAAATTTTCTTATTTTTTAGCAATAATCACTTTTAAAAAAACCTTTGGATTTCATTCTAGATATTAATTTGTTTAATGGTTTTAATGTTAACTTGTATATACCACTTAATATTATATCTGCCTCTTCTGCTAACTTTTAATTATTTCTAGCTTTCTTTCTCTCAACACTCAATTATTCTCCTTACTTTTGTCCTTGATCAGTTCATTTACAGCTAACTGCAACTAGCTATGACTTTTTTAGCCATAAAACTGCTTTGCGTCTTAGCAAAGATGCAACGTCTTTAGTATCTCCAAGGTGCCACAATCACTTAAAGCAGCTTCTGCTTTATTTTACTCACGTACTATACCAACGAAGCAATCCGTGTTTGCTTTGTCAGTTATTCTGATGTCTAGGGAATCAATCTGTGCAGTTTTATCTTGCATTTATCTTGTTCTATATGAAGTATACGTTTTGCAGAAAGGAAACACATTAATTTGTCTTTGAACGCTCATGGCATTACTCATACTCAGGCAGTAATATATGAAAACAGGTGAGGACAAGGCAAAAGGATAATTGGTGGGGTGTGCTCAGGGAATACCCACATCATTTTCTCTAAAAGAGACACCACCAAAAATTCAGGTGTTAAATTTGTTAGCATGTAACTGCTTCCTCTTTGACACCGTGTACATTAGATGTACTCATGAGATGGTGACCTAATTTGGATGGTTTATGATTTCTTTTGTTCATGCTCTGTTATTGAAATTAATGATTGTTTTGCTCTATTTTGTTTCTGTTGTTCTGTGGGTTCCTGACTCGCTCTGCTTCTCAGATCTTATCTTCTTGAAATAATTGTCTTTATAAATTTTGTCCTGCCTGTTGTGTGCTTATTTACATGGAAAGGGTATTTTATAAATTTTACAGGACTTAAATAGCCTTAATCTTCTGACAATGTGTTTTAAAGTCAACACCAGAATTACATTTCTTACCTAAACTGTATGTTTTACTGCCAACCATTATGAATGACATTATCTTCTCAAAATGTTGTGGTTTTTCACACACTTGGCAACAAACTGTTTGTTAATTCTGTGTCCAGGTTGCCTCGTCTGGTTTTAATCTGCTCTCTTCACCTTTAGGTGTTAGGTGATGGGCCTGATCAGAAGGCCACAGTCACTTTATAATCAGGGTCTCGGTATGGGGATTTGGGAGGGCTTGTATGTCTGTGCTTTTTGGTTCCTGAATGAGGTAGCACCAGAGTGCCTGTCACCTGCAAGCCCTTGGGCTTCCATAACCCCTGACCAGTGGGTCTATATCCATACCTCCACCTTTTTTTTTTGGCATTTTGCAACTCCTCATAACTGACACTCTCCTGGAGTTCTGGCTAGGGGGGGTGGCCTGGCCTGTCCCCTCCTAGCACACTCTCTGTGCCTCTCCTGTCCCTTCCTTTTCATGCTTCTGGGGGACTCCCCAGAGAGGTCCCTCAGCTCCCAGCACTGCCCACAGTCCCTGCCTAGAGCCCATCTGAAGATGATTCATCCACAACCTTTAGACCATGGATTTACTTGTGATGAAAGAGATAAGAAGCCATGTTAGAGATCATCTCCCAACAGGGAGATGTTTCACCACCTTCTCCCATGACTCTTAACCACATCCTTTTTTTTCCCCTTCTTCCTTGATCCTTTAACAACTGTTTGTTTTTTTGTTTTTTGTTTTTTTTTTTTTTTCTCTTAACTCTGCAGTAGGGAACTCACAGGAAGCACGCAAGTAAAACAAAAAAATTTTGCAGTTGGAAATATTTGCTTTACTAATGGATTGCTTTGCTTTTTGGTCTACAGTTCTCATGTCTTTAGTGGTTCTCATGTCTTCAGTATTTAACTTCAGATGAATTTATTAATTTATCTGTGTATTGATCTCTGTTCTCCTGTTTAAATAAGCCACAGTTGACACAGTTAAATGGAGGCAAGTGTTTATATAAATAGATTTGTGCCTCCCTGGTTGTGAGACCGGACGAGTGCCAGCACTGCCTCTAATGTGGGACAGTGTGGTCATCAGCATGCTCTGGCTTATTCTCAGCTGCCTCCCAGCTGACGGAAAGAGCAAATCTTGGAGAGCTTCCAGCCCTGCCTCTCTCGCCTTGCTGACATTAAGCTGCTCTGTTCTTCAGCCCTGGTTCGTGGGGCAGCCCCGGCAGGACCAGCTCAAACAGGCCATGGCATTAGACTTCACATTGGTGGTATTTGTGAGATTTGCCTCCTGTTTTGTAATATCCCATATAGATGTCTGCTGTGCAGTCTGGTCTCCTGTTTTTACAGCTGTTTTCTATGAATTTTCTCAGGGTTTTATTGATGGGTCATTTTTGTTTGTTATCTCAGCCTCAATTTTGTTCTATATATGATGATATGAGTAACTTTCTGTGGAAACTGTGATGTACATTTCCTTGAAGCCTGATCCCGGTACCTCCTTTGTTTCTTGTGCTGTTGATCAGCCACTAAAACTGAAAACTTAAGAACCCTCCCTAAAACTAAGAATTGCTTTCAGTTCAAATCCAAAATACAAGCAGTTTTTCATAAAACTATTAACTACTGAGTCCTGTGTGGTGGATTGACCCTGGCTGGAGACCAGGTGCCCACCAAAGCCACTCTATCACTCCACCTCCTCAGCTGGACAGGGGAGAGAAAATATAGCAAAAGACTCATGGGTTGAGATAAAGTCAGGGAGAGATCATTCACCAATTACCGTCACGGGCAAAACACTCAACTTGGGGAAATTAGTTTAATTTATCAAATCAGAGTAAGGTAATGAGAAAATAAAAACTAAATTTTAAAACACCTTCCCCCACCCTTTCCTTCTTCCCAGGCTCAACTTCACTCCCAGTTTCTCTACCTCCTCCCCCTCAGCAGCGCAGGGGAATGGGGAATGGGGGTTGCGGTCAGTTCTTCACACGTCGTTTCTGCTGCTCCTTCCTCCTCAGGGGGAGGACTCCTCACACTCTTCCCCTGCTCCAGCATGGGGTCCCTCCCACAGGAGACAGTCCTCCATGAACTTCTCCAACGTGACTCCTTCCCACGGGCTGCAGTTCTCCATGAACTGCTCCAGCGTGGGTCCCTTCCATGGGGTGCAGTCCTTCAGGAACACAAGCCCTGCCAGCAAACCTGCCCCATTGTGGGCTCCTCTCTCCACGGGTCCGCAGGTCCTGCCAGGAGCCTGCTCCAGCGCGGGCTTCCCACGGGGTCACAGCCTCCTTTGGGCATCCACCTGCTCTGGCGTGGGGTCCTCCACAGGCTGCAGGTGGATCTCTGCTCCACCGTGAACCTCCACGGGTTGCAGGGGGACAGCCTGCCTCACCATGGTCTTCACCAGGGGCTGCAGGGGAATCTCTGCTCCAGTGCCTGGAGCACCTCCTGCCCCTCCTTCTTCACTGACCTTGGTGTCTGCAGTTTTTCCTCTCACATATTCTCACTCCTCTTTTCTGGCTGCTGCGTGCAGGTTTTTTTTTTTCCCCTTCTTAAATATGTTATCCCAGAGGTGCTACCACCGTCGCTGATGGGCTCGGTCTTGGCCAGCGCTCTTGGAGCCGGCTGGCATTGGCTCTGTCGGACATAGGGGAAGCTTCTAGCAGCTTCTCACAGAAGCCAACCCTGTAGCCCCGCTGCTACCAAAACCTTGCCACACAAACCCAATACATCCTGTTAGTTCCTTTGGCTCCTTGAATTAAAAGGTCCTGGTGTCCAAGTGACTGTGGTTTGCTATTTGTAATAATAATATACAATACCAATGACTCTCATCCATTCGTGAGTATAGACATTTTAGGATTGCCAAGATCTTTCATACATAATGTCATGATCTGAGAATGCTGCTATTGTTTCTTTATCTCTGTACTTCATCTACTGACTTAACACAGTCCACATTGTAACTCCTTTGCTAATAAAGAATTTATCTCATATTACTTTCCATCTGAGATACCATGGTGACTTCTATTATAGCAACGTATCTGTTTTCATGTTGCTTTGCTCTCTTTTGTTCAAATCCAAAATATCCCATAGGTTTCTTGATATAAAATGATACCGTGATAGAAGCAATACTTTTCCCCTCCAGAGTAATTTCTGACATTTTCTGAGTCTTTGGACTTAGGGTTTATTAATCTTTTTGAGTATTTTAATATTCGTCACCTTCAGCATTCTAATGAAGGTGTATTGTATAGTTTGTTGAGGCAGCCTGCGTATGCATTAGAGATGCTATGGTTGACTTCTTGGTACTTTAGTATGTAGGGCTTCTTTTTTTTTTTTTAATTCAAGCAAACTTATTGTAATGCCCATAGCAAATTACTTATTCTATAAAAGGTAAGGAAATAATATAAGAATACATAGTACTGTGAAAAGTTATATAATGAAATGTTGATGCTTTTTTTTATTTCTTTCTTGGGATGCTGAATACATTTGGGAAGTTAAAGGAAGAAGTGTATATAGCCTCTTTTTCTAACTTTACCTTCCTCCTTCTGTTGAAAGAGTTTGTGAGTTTGCATCTTCCCCTCTGAATAGTTGCACAGGTATCACGTCAAGTCTGTTAGTTCATCTGTGGATTTCAGTGTGAAAGACTTCCCTTTTGGATTTAGGGAGTGTGACTTGATGCGGGAAAGATGATTGTTATACATCATAGAAAACATATTACAACTTAAGACAGCTGCTGACTGGCCTAGATGAGCCTTCATACTGCTATGTGAACAATGGTGCAATAACCTCCTTTGGTAGGAACTCCTGGAAAAATTCCTCCCCTGTATGGCAAGCACTGAAGTCCTTCAGTGAAAGAGTGAGACTGTATTGAGGCTTCACGTACTGAAAGGGGCACGTCTTTAGATTGCTGATTTTTCTGAGCCCTTTTCATTGAACGATTGAATTTTTAATACTGCTAAAAGAGCAAGACAGTGGACTTAGAAGACAAATATGAACATGACTGAAGATGATGTTTCTACTTAAAAGACTCAGAGCTTCATGCACAGAACCCCAGAGCTCATTGAAATTCTTTCTTAGTATGGAGTATTTTAATTTTTTCTTTTCCTATTAGAAGAAGAAAGGAAATATCAGTGAGCTGTGTGCCATGTTAGTATCTTAGGATTATGGAGATGCAAGCAAACCAGAGCAGTTTCTGATTTATGCTGCCTTGTGTTGATCCTCTACAGCTCATTTCCTAGCAGCAGATAGCCAGAGTACAAAAGCTAGCTAAGCCAGGGCTGGAAATGGAAATGTCAGAAGCCGGGCTCTGCGCTTCTGGAAGATCTTTTAGTCAGAGCAGCTCTGCACTGACAGGTCCATCCGCTTTGCATCTCTCCAGTGTCAGGAGGGAGACAAGACAGAAAACCACACAAATCCAGAATTGAGACTTCTGCATTTTGGCTCCATCCTCTTCTCTCTGCTGACTGACAAAAACTCTGTGATTTCTTATTCCGGCTATAGGCATTCAGGGGCGGATGTCTGGAAGCTTCTACTAAATGGACTGGCAACCCCTTACTTTGAGGTTAAGCATGCACAAAACTGAATTGTTTTTTCCTTCCTGCAAGTCATTGCTTGCCCTGTTGGCAGGGCACAGAGGAAAGCTAGCTATGCTCTTGCTGCCGCCTCTCTACTTTGTGGAGAGCAGAACTTCAGAATTTGCCAATTTGGGGAGAAAAAATACTATCTAAAGCACTGTCCCCTAAATTATTGGAGTTTTGTAGCCAAATCAACTGGCTAGTCTTGAAATCTCAGACACAGGTTTTAGGGAGGTGTTATGCAGCTCCTTTAGGATCACTGAATTAACAATTAAAATAAATGTCTGACAATCTATTTAAAAATATGTATTTAAAAGAAAAGCCTAACCATCGAATTTCTTTTATAAGCATTTTCCAAGGAGAAATCTCTATGTACATAGCTGTTGTTATTTTTGCTAAGCCACAGAATTTAATATTTCATTCTTAGTTAATATACTAGAAAAATATTTACTTGGAGACATGATTCATTCTGACTAATGGGATCATGCTAATTCAGACCAAAGCTGAATAAAGAAATAAATTTAAAATTGTTTGGGGTTTGTTTTTTTGGCTTTTTTTTTTTTCTTTAAGAATGGTAGAATGCCCTGTGTGAAATTAAGGGCAGATAGAAATTAAGGCAGGGCAGAAATGAATCTGACCTAAGCTAACCCATCTGGCTAGCACTAGCCTCATTAGCCAGTGGCCCAGAAACGGTTGCAGTGGATCACATCCAGCTTACTGTTTGAGTACTCCTCTGTAGCTAATTAAATGAGAGAGGATCATCATGTCAGTAGGAAATGGGGCTTTGAATCCTTGGTGTTGCATCAATAAGTGTTTTAACAGCTCTGCTGTTATCTTAATTTTAAAACGTTGAAGTACCTCCTCAAAAGCTAATCAAGTGTAAAACTGTATAAAGAAGTAACTCTGTTTCATGGAGGATTTTGATTATTTGTTCTGATTAAAAATGAAAATGAAAGAATATCAATATTTTTCTCCTCTAAGCTGTCAGCCTGGCCTCTTAGCTGTTATGCACTGTGGAAAAAATTTGAGGTCACCTTTCCCAAGAGGTCTGCCCAGATCTGCAGATCCTGGAGGTGCTCAGGGCTACCAGCTTGCCACAGCCTGAAGAATGAGCTGGTCATAGCTCTTAGAGGTGATTTCTTTTTTCTTGGTAGCCCAGGGTAGTCTCCTGGAGGCTGGATTTTAAGACCAGATCAAAAACTGTCTTCCTCAATAGCAGCCTGATAAGCTGTTAAGGAACCAACTGAAGAAGCAGTGTGGGATCAAATGGTCGCCCATGGCACCCATTCCCGGCTCCTCAGGAAACCTGCCTCCAAGCCAGGCTTTGTCAAGCATTTTGATTTCAACCAACCAACTGATTAGAATTAAAAATGGCTTTTATTATAGTATTTTGAATTATTCCTAGCAACAAGCTTTTGGCTTGGAAGTCATAAATGCATTTTTTTCTTTGGTGACTAAAAAGAGAACTTCATATTTTTCCCTCAAAAATGTTAAGGAAAATTCCTGCTTTAAAATGAGCAGCATCTAAACCGTGTGTGCAGACTGTGGGGACATCTGCTGGGGTGCTGGGAAATGGCAGACTTCAAAATGTGTATTGACGGTGGAATGATTCAAGCATCAATATGCCAAAAATTGTTAATATTGCAGCATTCTCTCAAGGCTGAGAATTTCACATTTTACCCGCAAAGGAAACCAGGTGCCTGTATTGCTGTATTTCCGTGCTAATCGCTCTAGGAGAACACTTAAGTCCCGTATAAGCACATCCAGACATAACCCTCTGAATTTAAAAACTCTGTATTTTGGTCATGTAAAAAAATCTGCAGAAGAGGAGAAATCTCTGGAAATTCCTTGTAATCATGGGTGAGCCAAGAGAAGCTGGCGTCCTGTGAGGCAGACCAGCTCAGTCAGCCCCGACAGAACAGCCTTCTGCGGCTTCCTCTGGTACCCTTCGGATGGAAATGCTTTTCTTGTAGCTGGAAATGAAAAATGGCCTTCCCCCCTGTCTACCGGCTCCTGAGGTGGCTGTCCGAGGACCAGCAGAGGAGCTTTGGTGATGGGACTGGCACAGCCACATGTTGCCACATCGCAGAATCGTGGTCTGAAATGTAGCATCGGATTTCTCATTTTTGTTAAAATTAAGAAAAATGCCATTAAAAAACTAATCTCATCTCAATCTGAAGTACACACAGCCCTAAATTGAGGCAAAATTGTGGAATTCATAGACTTTGGTGGAATCGTGGAATGAATCCTGTTCCAATACTTCAGTATAGTCTTAATTAACTTCCTAAGATTAAGGAAACTTTCATCTCATCAGCTGGAAAAGACGTGGCTGGGGAGATGATATATATCTGTTCTGGCTATTTGGTCAAAATTACATTTAGCCTACCATTTTCCTCATGTACTTCCCTATATATCTGTATAATCTGCTCCTTGTGGTCTGAAATTGTAATGTTTGAGGGGCTGGCACTGTCTTTTAGATTTGTGTTTGAAAATCACCTTTGCAGTGATGTTTTCCGCAGGCCCGAGAATAAAATAAGGGATGGAGGTATATGCACTTTAAGCTCTTCTGCTGAAATTTTCAGATACCTATGTACAGGCAGAGGTCTACGTATTTAGACAACTGATATAATTTTCACAAATTCTGGCCCCTTCTTGCCCTGCACTCCATGTTGCTTATACTGAGCTCAAATCCTGTTTGCAGCCCAGTCAATGCCAATGACACTCTATAGCCCTCTTTTTCCTGCATCTATCGTATTCCATTTGGAAACTTTGTTGGGCATCAATGGGTGGAAATTGCCGGTATAGATCAGGGCGAAAGTTGTTTCACAGCTGAGTCAATTTTGTTAATGCAAAAACAGTGCACCAGACATCTGGTTAGAATTATTTTTATTCTATCCGTAAGTATGAATGACTTAAATATGAAAAATGTGGAGCAAAATACAGGCTCCCCTATAGTCTATATACTCACCCCATATAATCTCTATACTTTTAGGCAAGAGCAAAGCTAGGAGAAACTATTTTTGTTTTGCTAAGTTATGAATCCCCCCCACCATGGCACATCCGTACTGTTTGCTATATAAATATATTTACGCTTTATCATTAGTAACTTTAAGTGTTTGACCAAATGTTAACAGGTAAAACAATTTTAAGAATGCTTCAAAGAAGAAATTAATGATGCTTTCATATAATTGTTAATACAGTGGTGTTCTACAGCTGTCATGAATTTAAAGTAAAAATATTGAATTTAATTTACCTGCTGCTTAGAGAAATAGATTAGCCCTAAATTATGCTAAGCGTGTTAGCTGTACACAGTGTAACTTTGTCTAATATGGTATTTGGTGATAGACGCAAAAGTAGAAATGAAAATAGGACATGTTAAACCAGATACTTTGTCAGGATATTAGGTTCTATTAAACTTATAACAAATATATTTTTCTTTTTTTCCTTACTCAGGGGCGTGCCTCATTAACATCTGAGAAAGAACGTTTTGCCCATGAACATGGTGAAATGAAAAATCTAGAAGATATTGTTAAAGATATAAAACCATCTGTGCTAATAGGTAATTTCTTTTACTTTAAAGCAATGACCTTATTCTTTGTTGGAAAAAAATGGGGATGTGGCTTTGTCTGAAGACAAGATCAAGTTCCTCTGAACAGAACTTACCTTTGTGTGTTTTTAGAGAACACTAGGTGCATAATGGACTCTATTAAGCAACTGAACAAATAGTAACTATCCAAGCATGTAACACTGCTTTCACTCCAAGCTATCCATTTTAAAGGGGGAATAATTGGGGTTGGTTTAAACAGCTGATGGAGAACATTATCACCTTCCTAAATGACTTCTGATTTAATGTGGATGGGGTAATACAAATAACCTCAAATTCAGACTGAGAAAACTGAGCTAAGCACATGCAAAGCTGTGCAAATATGAGCATGTTGTAGCTGAATCTTCTTTTCCCTCATATTTAGGTCCTTAGCCACCAGTCCTCTGTGCAGACCAAAACACAGATTTTACAAAGACTTTTTCTGTTATAAAAGCTCAGGATTTGGGATCTCAGTAAAGGATTGCTCAGCTCTCTGCAGTTTGGTTATTATATTTCAGTGACAGTTTCAGGAATGAACTGCAAGTACTCTTAAATAACTTTTTTTAATATGTAAGACTTGAAAATTCATCTAGCTGTCTAGTAAAATCATTCATCAGATCCTGGAAAATCTGAAATGCCACAGTGAAAATTATCCTACATTTTAAGAGCTACCTTTTCGACTATGCCTAGACCACATGGTCCTTGTTCAGTAAAATCTGCTTTTGACAACAATGGTGAATGAGGTAAAGCCTATCTTTTTCTATGCCTCATAAAGATATGACTGCAAGGCAGAGACCAAGTAGTCTAGAGAATTTATTTAGTAGAATACAAGGCTGAAAAAGCTAGTGGAACAGAAGAATAGATTGAATGATCTGTGATATTTGTCTAGATAAAGGCATGTGGATGCTTAGGGAATGTTTGCTGTCATGAAATATGGATGTTTACTGCATGTCCTTTTTATATATAAATCTATGCGGCGCTTTCCCTCAAGGTCACTTTCTCCTATCCGTACAGCGTAATGAAGGCTCTTCCAACAGAAACAGGAATGAAAATTAATATTGGGTTTTTTTCGATTTGGAGGACTAGTCAGTCAGTGTCTTCCCTTGGGCAGCAGCAGTCATGGGGAAATATGTTGATACTCCTTCTCCCAATGTTTTACTTAACTCTGTCTCAGCAAATCCTCATATACATTTCGTCGCCTGCGATGGGTCAAGGAAAAGCCTTAGTTTACCTTGACCAAATATAAGAAATTGCAATTTTGAAACGAAAAACAAAAAAGAAAGTCAGTGAGATCGTTCAGAGCATTTTGTTTTAACTTTATATCTGAAGATAGTTGTCATTCTTACTATTAGCTGTCCAGAAGCAGTTTTAGAAGACATGAAACATTTGGCAACTGCAGACTTAACCAGAAACTAGGGTGTATAACAGGCTCTTATGCAAGTGTGTCAAAATCATGACTGCCATAACTGCTTATCAAACATACAGTGGCCCAGCTGGTCTAGCAGAGCTTTTTCATCTAAGCATCCTTGTCCATTCATAGAAGGTGAAGTACGGAGAGCTCAGATTTGCAAAAAATAGTAGTATGTGACAGAAGTGTTTGAGCAAGAGATGATTAAACTTTGAGAGAAGTCACTGATTTGCATCAATTGAGGAGTTGCCTCTTTTGTTACCAAAGGATCAGAATTAAGGCGATTCGGCCAGACGCAACACCAAAGGGGTCTTAGACATTATTGGGCCCACATTAAGCACCTAAACAGCACCTAAAGAGCCTGTTGTAGGGCGCTTGGGCTTTCAGTAGACCTCTTGGGAAAGCTCAATTTAAAACAACTCAGGGAATTTCAGTGGAGCACCCACCTCTCCCTATTGAGGGCATAGGCTGTGCTTGAAGATGTCTCTGTAAGATGATACCATGCTTCATGTAGAAGCAGTCAGACAATAGTCTGAGACACCTTTAAGAAATGTTAGTCCTGGGGCGTGTATGACCTTCTAGCCAGCTCTGTGAGGTGAGGACCCCTTTCACCTCCCTCCAAGTACCTCCTGCTCTCCTCAGGCAGATGCCAAGCTGTCCTTTTAGAGTGGGCAATGTTGGGATGCTCATTTGTGCACGAGTGACGAGAGGGTAGAGTACTGAGCCAAGAGAGACCCTCTTCTGGCCCGGGTTCCATTCCTACTCCCCCAAGAGAGGGAACAACAGCTTTTTCCTGCTGCTGAAACTCGGATGCTGTGTGGAAAGCAGAGCAGGGAGCCAGGCACTGGGGGCTCTGAGCAAGAAGGAGGCTACCTTCTCTACAAGCCAAGTGATAGGGGCATCCCTGGACATAAAAACCCTTAGGTTTACTCCAAGGTCTGTTTATCTGTTTTTCACTGAAGGCATGGAGAGCAAGGACCTCATCCTTGGATTCCCAACTTGTGTAGGTTAGGCAGAAATACAGGTGTATTGGCATCTCAAAAACATTACTCAGACCCCTTTTTGGTTGTGAGTACAGTATGGAGAATAGAAAAGCATCTCTGGTGGGATGAAAAGGGATGTGTTAAAAAAAAAAAAATGTTGCTGTCAGGGAAGCCTTAGACTCAAAATTGGGATTATTCATCAGCTGAGGCTGGAGATGGCAGAATGATCAGCTGTAGAAGGCAGAGACTTTACTCACCATGTCAGAAAACATTGAAATCTGACACACTGGATTTGGGAGAAACTATCCAGTCTCTTGCATGAGACTTTAGGACTTTTTTTCTACTCCTTATTGGACTTACCTGCAGGTTAGGTGATACATTTCTATTTTATATAAAGGGCCTGAGAAAAGTCAAGTGAGAAATTCACTGAACTGTACAGGGGTGAATAGGTTCTGCCTTACGTTAGGGATAATACTGAAGCTTCACTGTTGCAAAATCTTTTATACAAAACTTTATTTTAACCACATGTTATGAAAAAGGTTGAACTCCATTTTAAAGAGGGAGGTATGCAGTAAAAGGAGCTCTGTTCTTTTAAAAATGACATGCATGTCTTACCTTGAACTGATTGCATTTGTCTGCTTATGTGTGTGTTTTTCTTCTTTAGGAGTTGCTGCAATTGGTGGTGCTTTTACTAAACAAATTCTTCAGGATATGGCTGCTTTAAACAAACGTCCTATTATTTTTGCTCTCAGCAATCCTACCAGCAAAGCAGAATGCACTGCTGAGCAGTGCTACACATATACAAGGGTAACCAAACATTAACATCTCTCCAGTATACGTAGTGAAAAGTAAATCTGAAATTAAATTTAAAATGGGAGGAAGACAGAGGGTGGAGTAGCAAGTACTAATCATGTCTCTGGGTGTAGGTAAAATGAGTTAAATTAAGGAACAGGTTTTTCAGATTTTATCAAGACTATTTCACTGAAGTCAATACATGCTTGCACCCTCATAAAAACATTTAATAGCTTTTATTGGTGTCAGGCAAGACTCATAGTCCTTATTATAACCAAAGCATCAGTAACCGTCAATCATTAAAGCCTTATGCCTGTTTTTGAACTGTACCAGTTTGTGTAATATATACACACAGTGGCATGCTTTTAATTTGAGATTTTATAAATACTCTTTAGGGTAAGAAAATACTTCAGTACAGGAAATAGAATCTTTAAAATAATTCTTTATTAAGAACTGGGATAATTGACTCCTTTTACAAAGATTTCTATTATGGAAACATAGGTGAAAATGAAGAGAACTGTGCTTGCTTATTTATTATCCTATTATAGAAGTGCTAATAAACACATTAGCCTCTAATTCAGTCTAGAATTTGAAATGTATGAGAACTTGACTGTATGTGTTTCAGAGTTGATTGTGTTTGGATTTCTTGTCAAATACAGGGCAGTTTGAATGACAGTTTCACAGTGTTTAAAAGACAAATTTAGCATGCCCATTCCCCACTGCTCAGTACGCAATTACAGCGCAATGCAAGGGCCAGGGAAGCGGCCTACATGAAGGGTTGGTTATAGTGGGGAACGACATCTGGTAGGCAGAGCAAAAGACACACTGAAGTATTTGATCTGTCACCAAAACGTATAATAAGCCGGCCATGATAATACTGCATGACACCAAACCAAACAGAATATTCTTCTGAAGAGCTGAATAGCAACAGTGGCATATTTTAAAATGCATGTTTCCAGTTCTCTAAAATAGGCATAGATATTTCTGATGCAAAGCGCCTCTGAAGCATTTAACAGTGACATTTGTCACTTCAGCAGTGCTAGCATAAATAAAGGCTGGCTTTTCTTCCCCACGTAAATTTAATGCTTAAATTCAAGGGTGCTCCCTTTTCCAGCCAGGCAAGGGCCAGGGGCCTTTGGGCTGCGAACACAGAGCCTTTGCAATGTCACTCCCCTCATTAGTCCAAAACTGCATTGCCTGCTGTAGCAATTACTTCTCTCTCCCTGTGTATCAGGAAAGATCTGGGGAGAACCTGGATAGTAGTGCTGCAGGCGAGTCACCTCTGAGGTGTCTGTTTTGCCACCCTTGAATGGCACTTGATGCTGCCGGCATCTGCTCCCCTCAGACTTGCAGCTCCCTTACAGCCCACCTCTTGGTACTCCTGTGGTATCACAACTCTGAACGTGCATGCTACTGAATGACACCAGGCCTAATATTCCTGGTAGCTAATGTTAAGCCATTAGCAACATGAGCCCTGTCGCCACGTCTGGGCTACCCCACAGGCTTCTGTTCTTCCCCGCAGCTGCCTGATGTGTGCTGTGTGCCAGCATGGACCTATGTCTGTGTCTGGGTCCTGGGAAGAGATTTAGAGGTCCCATGTGAACTACAACATAAAATGAGTTAGAGCCGGTTCTCTTGTTCTCGGGACAAGTGATATGGTATAACTTGTATCTGAACAGCTAAATTCTCAAATTCCCCAAACCAGGCTGGCTCTTCCGTACTGCCTGCTGGGACCAGTCTGTGCATGGTGCCTGGGCCCTGGTGGCAGCAGCGCTACTTGGCACTACCCAAAAATCTGCTGGGGAGCATCCTAGTGGCTTATCAGTACTGGATGATCACATGCTGGTGCCTGAGTTGGTGCCCTCACCCTGTTCAGTATATTACAATGAGGGGAGCCACAATGTCCCAGAAGAGGAGGTCCCATCACCAACTTGTGCTATAGGTTACACTGTGGGATGACTTTCCTGGGACAGAGCTTGCACCTCTGTCATTCTGTTGAGCTGTGGAGTGGGTGCAGGGGCCTGAAGAGGCGAGACTGGGAGGAAAAGAGATCTCTGCCTGTCCCCACAGCTCCTCAGAAATCGCCACATCCAAGAGTGCAACATTTAGTGGCCTTAGTGTCATTTTTGTGGATGATCTGCTGTTGGGAAAAAATCCAGCAGCATCAGGTAGCCCGTTGTTACCATGACAGTATTGTCCACTTTGAGTTTTACAGCTCCAAGTGTATACCTTCTTCCCATGTACCCTTCTTCTGGCAGGGATGCACAAAGTGAATAACGAGTGCTGGCTTTCACTTTATCCTCCTCTAAACTGTGCTGATAGTTCTTACCTGAATAAGGTGGCTGTTACTCTCTAACATCAGAGAGTCACAGAGAATTGCCAGTGATCGCTAGGATCAGCATCCTGATGCTCTTGAGACATATTCAGTTAAGTAGCTCTAACATCCTCTCAGAAAAAATATTAAATAGATGTAACCCAGCTTCTACAGTGGTAGATCTTTAAAGGGATGTGTGAAATACTTCAACAGCGTCCTTGCAACTAACGTGCTTTCTTTGGCTTTCTTGTTACAATTTAGGGATGTGGCATTTTTGCCAGTGGAAGTCCTTTTGATCCTGTCACTCTTCCAAGTGGACAAACTCTCTATCCTGGACAGGGTAACAATTCCTATGTGTTCCCAGGAGTTGCCCTTGGCGTTATTTCATGTGGACTGAAACATATTGGCGAGGATGTGTTCCTCACAACTGCTGAGGTATTGTATTAAAAATTATTTAAATTCCTTAATTTAGTAACTTGGTAATAATGAACAATTGAACAGAAATAGTTAAACATTATCTTTTCAATTGGAAAAATAGTGCTTTCTGTGTAAGGTTTTTATTAGCAAGGTATGTTGTTCTTTTTGTAAATTGTATTTGAACAAGTTATTTTTCAAAAGTTAATACTTGGTCCAAAGGTCATCTGACATAAACTTCACCTTCTGTTGGCAGGGAAAAAAAAGAAAGACTTCAGTACTGTATTATCACAGGTGAATGCACGTGTACAGTTTGGATACATGTGCACAAAGGTTTGATTTTAGATTGAAAGGAACTATATTTTGATGTTGGTAGCTTTGGGGTGACTTTTGTGGGTGTTTTGCTTGCAAAAATCATTTGAATTTCTTTTAGCTTTTTGCTGTTTTTGAGTAGAGCTCTTGGCATCATTTTAGTGGACCTCCCTTGTCAACAGCTGGTGAAAATGCTCTGTTGCCTTGTGGTTCCTTGCACCACAGTTTGACACAATTCCTGTGTTATTCTTCCCATTTTCTTTCTTATTCTTTTCTGCATTGGTTCCTTTCTTTCTTCAGGCAATTTTTTATGATCTTTGTTCTGATATTATCCAACATGTGATCTCTCCTCCTTCATCTCCACTCAGTGGGCAAGAGATGAACAGAGAGCAAATGCTTTTGGTTCTAGGAGTCATTTGCCACCTACTTCTAGTGATTGTTCAAAATTTGACATCCACTGTCTTACAGTAGGAGATCATAAATGCACAGGGTTGTATCTTAAACATGTATGGGTGAAGAATCTGGCCTTTATTATTTTAGAATCCCTTAAACAAAGTACCAGCAGTGGCTGAAATCAAATGCTTAACATGGGTGTGTGTGTGTGTGTGTGTATTTTTTTTTTTTTTTACAAAATAATAAGTCAATCTTTCTGTAGCTGTTTCTCACTGAAGAAAATTGTAACTTTCTGTGCTTTTCTGGGTCCAGCATCCTTGCTCCTTATCCACTATAGCATCATAGCACCCTTACCACTCCTTCCTCTGACCCTTTCCATCTCACCCGCTTCCTGCCCTGTCCTGGAGTTCCTGTCTCCTCCGTTGCCTCTGTTGGTTCTGCTCTTGGCTGGCACCAAGAGCAACGTAACGAGCCTCACAGGACTCAGCTTCCTTCTGTTGAGTGATGTCATAGGCAGTGATGCTCAAGCTCCTGGCTACTCTGCTCCCAGGAACACTCAGGCTCACTGCAAGTGCTTCCAAGCTCATCCTGCTCAGAGAGAGCCCATGCTCAATACAGACAGTGATTAGAGAGCCCTAAGCCGTGCGTGATCGTCTGACCATGTCCATGCAAAGTCATGAAAAGCCTGATGGGTTTTTTTAAAGGGTATGGAAATAAGGAAGAAAGCTAGCCTCAGTTTACCAAGTTAACTCTAATTAACCCTAATGCACTTCAGTTGTAATTTCTACCCAGTCCAGTTCATATAAATTACAATCCACAGAACTTCAAGAAAGTGCAGCATCCTAATCTTCAAAGAAGCTGTGTAAGCACGCTTGGAAATACATGGGTAGTGCAGGTAGCACACAGAGGAAGCCTCAAAGCAATGCAATTAGCAGCTATTATGGAACAATTAAAAAAAAAAAAAAAAGAAGAAAAAAAGTTGCCCCAGTTAGCAGAAGTAAGAATGCCTGACTCAACTCCTGCAGCTTCTCTAAGGGATATTGCATTCCAGGATTCTTGCTCCTTGTATCCTCTTCATGGATTAAAGGGAAGAAAATGGCCCTTCACTATCACTTGGAGGCAACTGATAGGCAACGTGATCCTATGACCAGCAGTATGTGATATGAAGCTTTCTTAAAGGGTGCGCACTTGCATGCTGCCCTTGCTGGATTTTTGAAGGTTTTTTTAAGGTGCATACTATGGCATCTTTAAAAAAGTTTGCCAGCAGCTTGCCCTCTATAAGAAAGATATTCACAATTTCCATCTTTAAAATTAGTAAAAAGCCCAGACTGTCTCCACTGGCTTTAACCATCTTAGGAGGGCAATGATCCATCTTGTAAATCTTTGGATAATTATATCCTCCCTTTAAGTCCTTCCCTGTAATTTCAGTTGGATACGGTGATCCTCGCTTGCTGGTCTAAACTGCTGTGTTAAACAGTTGTCTTATTTCATTCTAGAAGTTGCTTCATTTTGGTTTGGGTGAAATGGTTCCTATATATAAAGTGCTGATGGATGAACGGTGACACATACATGGATTGAACGATGTTTCAAGTGGCAGTCTACTAAGTCAGAAAAAAATCTTCTCCGAACAAGGAAACTTAACCGAACAAAGAAACGTAACAGTCAGGGAAGTAAAATGGTATCAGAAATTGCAAGAAAGCTTTTAAATTCTCTCTCGAGGCAGAGATTCTCTCCTGACTCTTCTTTTTTGGTAAAGGTTTTGCTATGTCATTGCCATCCTCTAGTAAAGTCCCTAGAAAAGTTTGACACGTAAAAATGTATTTTTTTTTCTTGCATAGAAAGTCTCTGTTGGTGGCAAGATCAATGGATAGCTACTCGCCTTACGGCTGGAGCTAAGAGCAGTCACATCTGGTCTCCCTGCTTGTGCGGGAGGCAGTGTGTGACGGGCTTGGGTGAGCTACAGCCCGTTACTGAGCAAGGCGGCAGCTGATGGATTTCAGAGGAGGCTTTGCCAGAAGAGGTGTCAGGGGTGTGAAGGCTGGGAGGGCTGCGCAGGTCCTCAGCTGAAATTACAGTACAAAGCAAAGGCAAAAGTGCTTGTTGTTTTGTTTTCTTGGCTTTTTTAATGGAAGGATAAAAATCAAAATAGTTTCATGTGGGTTTTAAAATAGTGGTTAGTATTCTCCATTTGAAATGGAAGCACCCAAGATGCTGCAAAATTTAAAGCACCATTTAAAGCACCAAACCCATGCATTTTAGAAAGAGGGACCTTCTCAGGTTGCAGCTGTAGCTTACCTGAAAAAAGAAAGTATAAAAAATAAGCAGCCCAGGCTGCATGCCTGTACCTCCTGTCCTTTTGCTTTGCCACCTCTCCAGTTAAATCTGATACAAGTCACAAATAGCTTATTGTAACTACAACAAATTCTACTTTCAGTGTTCTTTTCTTCCTGCCAAGTAAAATAGAATGTAACTTTGATTTCGGATGATAAATCTAAGGTCCTGCAAGCTGTAATACCTCTTAATTGCAGGCAATTGCTCTGTGATGACAAGGGACATTACCTATTCTTCTAAGTCGTACCAAACACAACAGAAGGGACAGAGAATTATGAACTAATGAAGTATTCTTGGCATGTGTGACCTACAGTTAAGTTACTCCAGAAATAATCCTGTTAAATCCTTTCATTATAGAGAATACATCCTCCAAAAGCCAAGATGCCCCCACTTGCTTTATGCCATTTGTCCTGTCTTGGCTGCCTTTCATTTAGGTTCTGCAATAAGGCTTAGCTAATTTCTCCATTAAAAATGTGAATTAATTAGAATTTAAAACATGAAGACAGCCATGCTGGGTTGGACCTAAGATCCAAACAACTCAGTATCTTCCTGTGAAAGTAATCAGCAGCAGAAGCTGAGGAAAAGAGGATAAATAAGAGGAAAATACAGAGTGATCCTTCTGCTTCTCAGCTTCTGGCAGCCTGTATTATATGGCCTTCCTGTGCTGGAAGTTTTATTCCTGTATGGATTTTTCTTTCATACATGAGCCTAGTGGCTTTTTAAACATGTTTATACATCTGAACATCTTTTGGCAATTAGTGTCACAATTTAATTATGAGTTCTGTGGAAAAAGAAATGCTCCTCTTACGATTTCCTGCTGTCTGATGATTTGGGTTCCTTATAGTGCCATGAGAAATGTTCACCTTCAGTTGTCTTTTGTATTCTCTTTCAGTCTTCTCTTTTTTTCTCCCAAGTCTATTTTATTATTTTTTGTCTCCTTGTACAAAAAATAACCTTTTGATCATCCTTGTTATTCTTTATATCCCTTATGATTCTATCCCATTCTTCTTTGAAGTAGGTGGAGCAAAAATGCACACTGTTCAAAGCGGTGTTACATTGTGCATTTATACGTTGGTATAATTACATGTTCCGTGTCGACTCTTATTTTCTTAATAATTCCAAATGTTGAGTCATCATTTTTTCCCCTGCCACTGAACTGATGTTCTCAAGGAGCATTTTTCAGAGACCGTGTGAAGAAGGTGTCATTCTCTTTGAAAATGCTTGTTTCTGTGGTTTTGCATAGTTTTTAATGCTGTTGCAGGAGTATATCAGAAGGAATAGCGTGGTATCTATATAGTTAAGCTTGCTACCTCTCCCACTTCGAGCACTGCCCAAATGTTTTGTGGCTTGCTTTCTATCAACCCCACCACAAAACAGAAGTACTCTACTCCTGAGCCTTTTTTTTTTCAGTGATGCATTACGCTAACAGCAACTTGCTGTTGATGTCTTCAGATTTCATCTTTCCTGCAGAGCCCCATTAAACTGTTAACAGCAGAAATCTCGTGTTGTAAGCTCCTCTTTACACATGCAGCTGCACATCTTGTTTTATCAAAGGGCTGCATATCATTTTTAAATAACCTAGTTGCTATTGTGGAAAGCAAAACCTAGATTTTATGTTGTCCTAGCTCCCCCTAGTGGGTTTTTTAATCTCTGCTGTATTTCTCAATATCAGATTAAAATGTAATCAAATAATTTTCCTTTACTTGTTACACTAAACAAGAGTATAACCTCTTGTTGCTCTTGTTAGCATTTCCACTCTGAATGGAAAAACTTACTGCAGCTACCAGCATGCTGGGTAGAGTGCAGAAGAGAACATTGTTTCTCTTTGAACCTGGCGTTACTGTAGTGTTTGCTTTTTAATTCAAACTATTTACCTACTTCTGCCAGAAAGGGTGAATTGCTGATGGCCAGGCATCTCTTCTGATGCAGTCATACTTGTTTGCAGCAACGTACACAAGGTCCTATTTCCCACATGCAATGGGAACCGTAGGAAGCAGTTTGTGCTCTGTTTCAAGTATCTTCCTAGTATGTTCCCTCAAAAGCACACTTCTTGCTCTCTCTTTGGGCCATGTTATCAGTTTCATTTCACAGTGTTTCCTGGACTTCCCTGGTGTTTTCAGAACCTCTTGATGGGTCATACATGGCTCCACCAGAGGCTGTCCAGAGCAGAGTTTTCCTTCCGCCCACAGAGTACGCCTACAGGTCACATCACGCAGTAGTATCCCCGCACTCCTGGATCAGTCAGTGATTTGGTTCTCATCTTTTGTTATCTAAGCTGTAATTGCACAAAAATGTATCATTTCTCCTGATGGGAACACTAAGGGTGCCTCTACATTACTCTTCTATTTTGCATCAGAATGGTCTTCTGGAGCATTCATTCTTCTTCTTCTCCCTGGTGTCCCTACGTACTCCACCCTGGTCCACAGTGTGGCATGGTCTTGGGAGGAGAGGGTGACTGGTTTCCTTTGGGATGAAAATAAATGGAAGGATACACTCCAGGAGTAAGCCTAATGTACTAAATATCAATGGAAACTGCTTATAAACTGTAACAGGTTTAAGAAGTATGAGCTTGCACTGTACAAGGAACCTCCTTTCCTTGTGACTGTTAGGTGTTCCCGGCTGTTCAAAGGGCAGGTGACATCCCCTCCCCAGAGTCATTGCCTTTCTGTCCCAAAGCAAGATAGAGAAATTTGAAATTTGGATTCTGCTGATGTAAATCTCTCTTAATGTTTTTTAATAATTTGTTTTGAGAATTGTAGTAGAGAATGTTAGTGAAGGTAGCTATTAAAAACTGCATAAATCAGACCATTTTTAATATATGAATTTTCTGCTTAGTTCGCTTAGAAGATATTTAGATTTGGTTCTAACCAGCAGCTCCCTAGAAAGTACAAAGGTGGGCAGTTAAAGAAATGAAACCTTCAAGTCCACTGAAGAGATTACAAAGTAGAAGACAGGCTAGTGAACTGGCATCAGCTGATTCTCAGGCTCAGCAAATCCCAATCTGGATCACCCTGAAAGGCCATTTTCTATTTCAGATCCCCAAATGACAAACAAATTTTTGCTAATGATAGCAGAAATATCATTAGACCCAAAAGCAGTCCCCAGGACCCTTTGCTTCTCTATTCCCGTTGCAGGAATAGAGGAAGTTCATGAAGTAAGTCCATAAGCAGACTCTCCTCACTCTGCGGAGAATGTTCTCACACCTCATGGTAGTAGAAGGCTTTTCATATGGTTGATGACTAAACTGTGAAAAACAACTTCTCCAGCTTGCTATGCTTTCTTGATCTGTTCATTTCTGGAGATGACAGAAAAACATTTCCAGTCTTGCTAGGAAGACCAAGCAAGAATATTCAGGCCATAGATGAGATGCTCCTCTCAGACGTGCATGAGAACTTCTGTATCGTTCCTTGGTTCCCCTGGTCAGTCTGGTGAAAAATCAAGCAAAGAGCAAAATCATTTCTTTAGTTACTTGGTATGGTTGAGATGACAGACCCACTGCAGCCTTCCAGTGGAGTGGACAGACTTTTTCTATACGCACTGTTTTTTTCTGTCCCAGCAAGCTAGAATTTAGCATTAGACCTTCTATTTCTAAATCTGACTGCAGCGACCAGCAGGGCTTTAAAAGACCCTGGATAATCTTACTTTTGTTTTACTTTGTTCTGTGGTTGACCATACTTACTTTTCTGATCTCATACACGCTAGATGTGTGAGCTGGACCCACAACAAACCTGCTCAGCCACCAGTAATTTTATTCAAAGCATTTTACACTTAAGGGTTTCAGCTCTGTTCTCTGCACAGGACGACTTGACAACTGTCAGAATAACAGGTGCTTCTTTAATTTTAGAAGTCTTTGACCCAACTACAATGGATGGCTGGAATTTTTATCGCACAGGGAACTATTTGCTAGTTTATGTGTGTCATGGACTTATTCAAGACTTGAATAAGTCTTACTGTCTGAGTGAGAAACGGGCATAACTCCCTACATTTCTAGCTCTTGTGTAGCTACTCCTAATGATAAGGCTGGTTGTAAAAAAAACACTGCCTAGGTGGATTAAGCAGTATCTGCGTGATTTGCCAAAGCGGAACCATTTCTTTGCTTAAGACTAGATCACTGTCTAATAAAGCTACACCTGCATCTGCATTTCAAGTTAAACACGTCTGCTTTATTTCTAGGTAATAGCTCAGCAAGTTTCAGAGGAGAATTTACAGGAAGGTCGTCTGTACCCTCCGTTAGTCACTATTCAGGACGTGTCGCTGAAAATTGCTGTGAGGGTAAGTCATTTCAGTCTTCTATGGCTTATTGTCTTCCCACGCTCTCTACATAATTGAGCATTTGATTTGATCAACTAACACACCTTCACACAAGCTGCAGTTGGTTTACGTCAATCTTGGACAAGTAGCAGTTTCAAAATTAGATCTAAATTCATAAATGTAAATTTAATCCAAATATAAGAAGGAACGATATGGAACTATAGCAAGTGTTTATGTCGGTAGAGCCCAAACTGTACTGTCCACCGGTGAGGAGCAGGTCCCCAGGCTTACAGCCATGTGAGCTGCACAGCTGAAGGCTTTTGGCCCTTCATGATTACCAGTTGCCTGTCAAGAGAGTAAATGTCACCTGCCGTCCAGGCCCTTTTGTCCCCATCCTTGCTCTGGCCTATCAAAATAACTAACTACAGGGGGTGCTTTTGGTTTATGGCTCAGGTTTAGGCCAGAGGTTGTTCGGTTGGTTGATTTTTCCTGGCAAATACAGTAGTTGATGCAAATAGATTTTCAGTAATTGACCTAAACCTGCAGTTTCCCAAGAAACCTGGCTGCCCTGGAGAGAAGCAGAGGAAGCTTTCAAATAATGCATGTACCCCAGTTCCTCCCTCGTTCTGCTTTGTTTGGTTTTTTTTTCCCCCCAGCATTTTTAGGAGGTTATTTTGCTGGTCTTCTGTGACCTTTTTTGCTCCAATTACTGTTTTCTCTCTTGGCCCTCTTACTGTGAATAATTCCACTTATTGCATATTCTGTTGAAAGAGTAACAAGGAGCCCTCATGCATGAAACAGTTCCCCTAGTTTCACTCATTCTGTATATTAAAAAAACAAGAAAGTCCTTCTTGCCGTTCATGTCATCTTAGGCGAGTAGTAACTCTGTTCTGTAGATGTCAAAATGTTACCTAGATTCCTCAGGCGAAATCAAAGTGCCTGTGCGTTTGGCAGAAACACAGTCATGGGAAATCCTCCTCTACTTGCATGTGTGTTATATAAAATACAAAAAGGGAAAATGTTACCAAACGATTCTTTCTGCCTGTTCTCTGTTGAAACTTTATTCCTGCAAATACCTATTCTGGCCTATATGGCCCAAGAGGTTTAGCAATGGCCTCTGCCTTTTCCAAGGGAGGAATACTCTCAAAATTTTTTGGAATACCAAACATGGGGTATAAATTCAGACTTGATTCAACCATGATAATTATGCGCACAGACCTGAAGATGAACTCTTACATAAACACCCAAAGTGCTTCTCAGTCAAATCAGGTTGGGCTTCAGGTTAATCCTAGAAAGGAAGTCTAAATACGGTAACTCCTCCACGTAGGGTCTCAGCTTCTCACTGAGCTAAAACATTTATGTTTTAAAGGGAGAGCTAAGGAGAGCAGGAAGGAGACCATCTTCCTTTTATTCAGTGCAGGAGCATTTGTCTGTTTGCCAAGTACAGTTTGAAGCAGATCTTTCCAAAGAGTGCTGCTGCGTAAAACCAGTGTGTCAGATTTTGCTTCATAGATGAATGTCCAGTCAAAAGATACACATTTCTCCAATAGGTGTTCTTCAGTTGTGAGAGGCTGCTTTGATGTGTTGAGTGGGCTCCAACCCCTTCTAAACTTCGTTTGTGTTGCAGTTGTGATTGCGATGCATAATTGATTCACTTAGGTATGGTCTGGGTGAGGAAAAAGCAAGCAAATATTCGTACTTCCCCCGCCATCTCTAGAATTAAACCTGTGCACTGTGTAGGACTGATTTTTTATCATGAGTTTACCTTTAAGAAATATATTATCAAACTATGACAAATAATAAACTTCTCTAATACGCAGGGAGCATGGAGCTTTGAACAAATCACACTTCTCTTACAGTGCTTTGGAGGAGATGGTAAACCAGGGTAACCTGATGATGGAAAAGCAGAAACTGTATCTCAGGGCTTGGGGTTTGTGGAATATTTTATCCGCCGTGCACAATAAGAGCAAAGATATTCCTGGACATGGAGGAGCACTGTATTTGTAACAGCAAAGACATGTAATCCTGTTCAAAAGTAGCATGAGTCAGAGTCACGTAAACGCAAACATCATCCCGTTCCTAGTCTTATTCGCTGTATACTCGCCCCAATCCAGCGTGACTATAGGTGACTGTCAGCACTGGAGAAGACGAAGTCTTATCTTGATTTTTGAACTAACTGATACTTTTAAATCCTGTTAAATGTACTTAAATAGTTTATCAGCACTAATGAGGATTTTAATGCATCTTTCCAGATCGCAGAAGAAGCCTACAGGAATAACACTGCCTCCACCTATCCTCAGCCCAAGGACCTCGAAGCCTTCATCCGCTCTCAGGTTTACAGTACCGATTATAACAGCTTTGCGGCTGACTCCTACACCTGGCCTGAAGAAGCCATGAAAGTGAAACTGTAAATATTTAATGAAGAATGAACAAACTAGCAGCATTTAAAAAGCATTAAAATATTCAGAACGTTTCTGTCTAGGAAGCCTAAGAAGAGCTAATTTTTTAAGATGCAGAAAACTTTTTCTAAATTGTAATATGTGGTTAGAAACTCAGATTAAGAAATCATATTAATTATACATGAGAAAATAAAAATTAATCTGAGAAATATATTTGTGTTGTTTGGGTTTTTTTATTATTATTTTACTTGAGATATCCTACACTATAGCTTGACAGATCTTTTTGTTATCAAAATAAGGGGTTGTACCTTGAGTTCAAAGTTTTGTCACAAATGTCAATGAGAACTTAAGCAGATAAATGGTACCATGGAAAATTAAGAAATACATACGATGGCTGCTAATCCATTACAGGTCACAATGTAATTTGCATAAATTGTCATGCTATTATTTAAAAATAATTTAAAAAAAAAACAAATCCACTTTAAAGAACAGTAAGTTTAGAATATTTTCCTCCAAATAAAAGCTTTATTGGTCACTCCTGTGTGGAGTAATGAAGATTTTATAACAAGAACTGAACCTTTTCTGCAGAACTGCAGAACCTTTTCTTCACATCTAATTAGAATACTTTAATGTTACTTAGCTAAGCTGAAGTCCTGTAAATAATTAAATATTCATTCCCCCAGCAAGATAACTGCTGTTTTGATACGCCATAATTGTTTGGCCTAAAGTTCATGGAAGTGCTTGGACTCCCTGTTCTTGACAAAAAGGGAATATCAAAATGCTACGAATAGGCTTCTTTTTGACTAAGTATTTTCTTACAAACGTCAGCCATCTGGCTAGTAGTAGGGGGTTTATGTATTAAACCTAATGAATTCCTGAAGTATTTGAGGCCAATGTGTTTTTAAACACACATCATATGTGATAAAGGTATTATTCTTTGTAACAAACTTCCAAATCATCCAGCTGAGGTCTGCTAGATGAATAATTATTATGGGGAAAAGACTAGATCTTTATGGGGGGAAACAAACACATTTTATTAATTCTTTGATATTTACTGAATATTTCTCTCACTTGATACTATTTGAATGATCTGGTTAGCTCAATTTCTTCAGTGTGGTCTTTAAAATAGTTTTACAACTGAATTGATAATTCAGCGTGCTGAGTAAGGTCATCTACACACTGATTTCAACTCGAGATCTTACTTTTTTTTACCCTTTCTCATCTGTCAACCAGTTATGAAAAGTGATAGCTGGCAGTGACCCCTTATTCTTCTGCAAAAAAAAGTGATTCCCTCTGCAAAGCACAACGGAAGCATCCAGGGACGCTGCTCATGACCTGCATTATTCTGGATTCATAATTAGCATTTCCAGAAGTAAAAGTCACGAGTCTGTGGTTTTCCTTAGGAGGATACACGATTGGATTGTACTATCAGCAGTTTCCTCCTTTAGAAAAAAATGAACAAATCTTGTGCTCAGAAGAAAGCTTTAGACAGCTCTAACCCCTAGACTTTCTGACCTACGCCAGTGTTGCCTTTCCCATTTCCTTCTGGTTGAAATCTCATGGATAAGGCCTATTTATAAACTGGTTTGTTTTGCTACTTCAAAGGAAAAAGTTTATCATTTGGCAAGTTCCCAACAGGACTGAATACAAATTGTTTTATTGTTTCTGAGTCATGATCATGTGGAATCTGCGCTCATACATCAATGTTCTAAAAAAACCCAAAGAATTATTAGTTGTTACAGAATTAGCACTCTAAGAAAAATGGAATATACTTTCTGGACAGTTCCGGAAACAAAATGTACTTCAGCATTTTTTTCTGGTATCATGCTATAGAGGTATCTCTGCAGAACCAAAAATGAATTTTATTTGTCCAGCTCCTCAGTTCTGCCACAGCTGCAGACTGCAGGTCCTGAATTCACAAAGAGGAGAGGTGCTTTCTCCCTCACTGCATAATGGGAACCTGTACACATTTTTTGCCTTACTGTGCTTTTGGCCAAAGTTATGATCATACATACAATATATTTACCACAGTGAAGGACTGTACATTAATCATCATTCTGAGCAACCAGAAATGCTGCCATCCTCTGCATTCCAATATATTGCTATTATGAAAGAAGTAGTAAAACACCTCCTTGTGTTTTATTTGAAATAAATAATATCTGTTATTTTTGTAGTCGTCAGCTGAGCGTACTGAAGAACAGTCTTTAAATAGCTGCTGTCGAAATGGCCTGGCTTTTAGATTCGACTATAGCTCAGCAGTAAGCTTTTTATTGGTTGGTACTAGTTTTCACAATATGGTGCTCAGTGACGAAGTGGAAGGCGGTAAGCTGGTGGTTCTTCAAGGCACACCCACTGGGGACTTTTCAGTAGCAGTCTCTCCTACATAAGGTCCCTTCCAACCCAAACTATTCTATGATTCTGTGATATTATGTTGATGACATTTAAATCTGATAATCCATTATAAATTGGAAGACTGAATTGCAATTCACTATCTAAATACACACTCAGCACACTACCCTGTAGGAAAGCGCCGTCTAATGAGCCATTAATACCATTTCCTATTACAAGCTACTGGAAAATTGTCTCTCAGTACTAATTTGACATAGAAAAGATGGGTAAAGGTATATGTATTTTTTATTTAACATACATATACTATATATATAGTTATTTTTATATTTTTTACATGTATTTCCTTATGTAATGTAGGGGGAAAAAAAAAAGAGGAATCACTGAACTTCTTTGTCTCATGTTAAATATTTTCATTTCCAAGGTGCTTGGCCTAACAACGTAAATGTAAAATGCTATGAGTTGAGCAGCTGAAAAATTACTACTAACATAACCAGACCGTAATGAGACTGATGATAATGGAAGAGGATTGCAAAAATGGTGGTATTGGCAATACAGATATTACCCAAAGCACACAAGGGATGGGTCATGTGGGCTTCTTTCTCCCCCCCCGTCCTTTATTTAAAAGCCAAACTTGGTCCTGTGGTTGGACACAAGCCTTTGCATTTCACAGATTAGTTGAATGAAGTGAGAGCAGATGCTTCGTGAAGCAGTAAAAGACATCGAATGCACTAATCCATGAATGTTGCAGTAGATTTCCTTGAGCTGGGTGTGCTTTTGTATTGGAAACCACATTCATCTGTGACTGCAGCCACTTCGGTATCCCACAACCATACGTAGAAGCTAACTACAGGTCTGCACTGCAGCTTAGTAACACACAGCACAGTATAGATGAGAAGACAGAAGTGTGTAATTCAGGATACTACAGTGTGAGATGTTTATCACCTTGCAAGCACTTTGAGGCGTGGCTCATAGTGACAAATGCCACTTTTAGGGTCTCAGAAAATAAGTAAACACCACTCCAAATTCAGAACAGAAGCTAAGATTAACTACTTGAACTGTTGTTCTCATATGGTCAAAACTTTCCCTTTTCACAATAGCTATAAGGCACAATATTTCAATGTTAGCGTCATCTCTTGCTGTCCAAAGTTAGAACTCCTTACACAGTTTCTCTTATTTGTCTGGAAGTTTGCCTTCCACACCAAATAAAATCTGAAAAATATGTCCACTTTGATGTTGTTTTAGGAATTCTAGGAACTGGCCAAGATCCATGTGATAGTCGTTCCTCAGGCCATAATCACCATGTGCCTGAAACTGCAGGTCTTCAAAAGCACGAAAGAGACGAAGATTATCGATGCTTCCCTCTGTTTCTACATTTTCCACGTGCTTGCATGAAATATGCTTCCAGTTGGGATACCTAATAGCACGCCAAAACTCTTCACAGTTTTCTCGGAGTCCCTCCACACAGATCACACCAGGTTTCCCTGTGAGGCAGAACCCAGTCAGATTTAACTTCTTTGCACAGTCAAAAATCTTTTTCCTCAATTCCTGCCTATATATATGATGGCTGTAGATCCACATGCGATGCAATGTTTCTTTAACTGCAACTTCTTTTGAAGTACTTTCAGAAGAGATCTTACTGTTTTCCAAGTAAGGCAGGCTGTTTTCTTTCACCCATTGCACAGCTTCATACAGGCACAGTTCACCTGAATCTAAAGAGCTGATGTGAGAAGCGAGACAAGTGTTGAGCTGCAACTGTTGCTGTCTGTGCAGTGCATTTGATCTTGCAAAAAGCTGGGGAGCTACGTGAGGATACATATGAGGCAGCCGTACCTGCAATTCCACTTTTACCTTAAAAACAGAACACACACACACAAAAAGAAAAAAAACCATATCTCATGTTTCTGCTGTTTACCGAAATAATGCTGTGGCTTGAAAGAAGGTACACAGTTACCCTCTAGGGGTATTTCTAGTGCATGTTCTCAGTACCTGCTCACTGTTGCTACAGCAATCCATGACCAGTCTGTCAGAGTCAAGGGGCAAGGGACTTTTGAGAACCTCCTCCCTTACCAAAGGCACATCTGATCAATAAACTCAGCCCAGTTGCTGGATCTACCCCAGGAAAACAAGGCCAAGAATTATAGGAAAAAAAGTGTTCATGATGGTACATATTGTATATAAAGGCATTATTATCATTTTAAACAAGTATTCACCCTAACAGAGGAAGCATTTTCAGGATTATAGGGGATAAAAAGATCTACGTGCATTTTAGGTCAATGAAAGCTCTAAATTATCTTGCCTGATCTCCTACAAACCACGGGCTGTTGAATTACTCTTGATTATTCCTACAGTGTCTTAAAATGAAGCACCTCAGTTCTTTGGAAACAGAACCCTGCCTGCAGTCCAAGAACAGGAGAGGATTCGTGTCTCCTCAGTGCTTGAGGCTCTCGTATACCATTAGGGGACTTTCACTACAGTGTACAACCAAACTATTAGTCCCGCAGAGAGAAGTGAATTGTGAAATGACTAATTTTCTTTCCAAGTTCCTTGACAATGTGCCATGGAAAAAAAAAAAATTCTTCCTGCAGAAGCCCTCCCTACACAGTTCATAAAACTTCTCTCTGAAGGCTGGTGAAAGGGTGCATTTCAGAAAGAGACCCAGTCTTGTACATAAGTTTCCAAATAATCATGAGGCCACCTCGTTACCCAGGAAATTGTTCTGATGTTTTTAATTATCCTCATTCCTAGGAAAATGCCTATACTGCTAGGTTGAGTTTGCTGGGTTTCAATTTCCAGTCATTGCGTTATCATATACTCAGACCTACACTAATGGCTACATGTTCTCTGTGCAAGTATTGCTTAGTTGTCATGTGTAACCTTTTCTTCAATAGAAGAAACTATTGGAACTCCTTATACTGTAAGTTTGGGATTTTGTATCGCAGTTTATCAGCTGGTTTTGGTTTAGTGTTTGTGCGAGTCTTCTTAATAGTATTCTGCCGTTTGGGGCTATTTTTACATTACTGTATTTCAAATACAGATCAATGAATGTTAGTAAATGTGGCAAGGGGGTGGAAGAGATAAACGATGGGGACGTTTTGCTAGAATTATGTAAAGTCCAACATATGTATTCCCATGAGGGCAGCGTTGCCTTTATAACACACAACTCTTTGTAAACCAGTAAATTGACAACCCTCATGTGGACACAACCCTACCTAAGCTCTTGTGAATGCCATGTGTGCCACTGATGTCAGTTGTCTATTCCTATCTGCAATTCTACTAGCCTTTCTTGCCAAAGAAATTTAAGACTCAAATAAATAATACAAACTAAGACTTTTTTGTTACTCTTGACTTCTCAAACAGCAAACAAACGAGGTGCATTTTTTTCCCTTTTTTCAGGGCAGTTTTTAAGTGTCTGCACAAGGAGTAAAGAAAATAACACACATGAACACATCTACGTGGAAGTTCTCACCTTTGCCTCCCCTACATCAATAGCGATTGAATATTCGAGCTGTGGGGGCAGAGCTCCATCAGTGTTTCTCAGGTAGCGCTGCACGCTGGGCACAGCATCCTCATCCAGGTTTATTTCACCTTTTTTGGGAAACATTGAAAGGAGCATTTCCACTTCCAGCAGCTGGAGTTCCAGGCACTCTTGCACCGTGACAGCCATTGCTCTGCCCTCCGCAGACACCTGGAATGAGAGGCCTGGGAGTCAATCCCTGGTGTTTAACACACAGCAAGCACTATTCTGTGCAACCGAACACGCCGGCCTCCGCCGGGAAACCCCAGTATTTTTTAAGGACAGAATTTGCATTAAATACGGCTGAGTAAAAAATGCTTAGTCCCTTACAGGCGTGCTCCGCAGCCAACCTGGAGAAAGGAGCCTACGCCAAGGAGGGGGTACGGCACCGCGGCCAGCGAGCGGCCGCAACCGCCGGGCCGCGCATGCGCGCCGGCCGCCTCACCTGGGCCGCACGGTGTCAAGCGCCACGGCAGAGGCCAGCGGCCAGCCGGAGGGGAGGCGGCATGAAGAGACCTGTCGCCTCCCCGGTGAGGCCACCGAGGCAAGGATGCGGCGCGAAGCCCTCGACCTAGCGTCGCCAAGGCCGCCGCCCTCAGCGCCGCCGTTGAGCGGACGCTGCGCGAGCCGCCGCCGGGCGAGAGGGGGAGCGCGCATGCGCGGTCGGCGGGGCGGGCCCGCCGCTGCGGGAAGAGGCGCGGTCCGGTGCGGACCGGCAGCTCGGGGGCGAGGGGCAGATGTTAACGTTAACGTAGAATGGCTGCGGGCCGGGGTTGGGGCCGGGGGGCCGGGGCCGGGGCTAAGCCCCGGCCCCGGCCCCAGCCCCGGGCCCGTCTCTGACTGACGAGCGGGCGTGGCCCAGGCGCCACGTGGCAGCTGCGTGCCCGCCTCCCGCGCTGCCATTGGGCGGGCGGGGCTTGGGGGCGTGGCCTCGCCGGCTCCGGAAGGGGAGCGTGGCGGCGGCGGCAGGAGGTGAGCGGCCCCGGGTGAGGCGGGGGGTCCGGTGGGGCTGCTTTCCTTCGCGAGTGGGCCCGGCTTGGCGGTGAGTGGGCCCGGGTGGGCCCCGAGGCTCTCAGCCGTGCAAAGAGGCGGTTGCTGGAGCCGCTCGTGCGTCCGGTTGGCCCTTCCCGCCTCAACGGCTGTCAGCGCCTCAGGTGCCTGGGGCGGGGTGGGAGCCGTGGCGTTGGCACGGCCGGCGCGGTGGGTCGGCGCAGAGCACCTTAGCAAAGCCGCGATCCGAGTAAAACATCCAGGTGACACTGCTGGGGGGTTCCCCGTGGCCGCAAGGGCTTGGAGAGGGAGGTCAGGCTGCTTTTGAACTCAAAAGTTAATGTAAGGAGTCGTGGCCGAGTGCACTGAGCGGCTAATGTTGCAGTGAGAAATGGCCAGCCCTTTGCTGTAACTTTGTTGGGATCCCTGGATCCAGCCGGTTGAGAATCGTGACTGTCCTCACCTAAATCCCGTCATCCCTTCATGGTCTGGTGAAATCTGGTCGAGCTCTGTTTATCTAGTGCTGTAGTGGGGATGTCGAGGCTCCTTCATGGATTGCTCTGTTAAAGGTTCCCCTCGCAGTCCCACCAAGGGATGTGTGGGATATGAACAGTATTGTATTGATGCTGGTTTAAAATACTTATGGGCTTCAAAATTAAAGTGCAAAATGTGAAACTAATTATAACGACTTCTCTCACTTGCATCCCTGTTACTTCCTTCTCAAGAAATGGATTCTGAAGCACTTAAAAAATACTCAGCGTTACATCCTAAACCTGCTGGACTTACTCTGCAGTATGGCACTGCTGGATTTCGCACCAAAGCCGAACAGCTTGATCACGTCATGTTCCGCATGGGCTTGCTGGCAGTTCTCAGGTCCAAAGCTGTGGCATCTACTATTGGCATCATGGTTACAGCATCTCACAATCCTGAAGTAAGAACAAACTTTTCTTTAAAAAGAAAATAGATGTGATCAGTCTGGTGGAATCAAAGCTCTTCATGGTACCGAGAGACCAGATCCTGAAGGCACTTGGACCTACTTAAAGCATGTGTTTAGCCTGCTGCCTGTGAATGTGGTGGCTGTCATGTTTGAAGTTACTTTTCCCTGTACATAGGAGCATCATTTTCTATCGTGTGGAAATGCTGTAACGTAGGCAATTTGTAATGTTGGCAAGCTACGAGTATCCTTGAGAAGAAATGAACCTTTGAGCAAAATCTGCTAGTTTAAAAAATAAAGAGGTGCAGCAATTACAAATCAGGCATTTAGACTTCTGCTGCTGTGGAGCATTCCAGGTTATTAGAATCTCCACTTATGTCATTTTAATGTCAAATGAATTTCATACCAAAATTATAAGGGGGAAAAAGTCTGTTACTTAATGTGCTGGTTATGTTACTTTTTTTGGCTTTTTAGAGGTTTAAATAAGCAGCTAAATTGCTTCTCAGAAATGCTCCGTATTTACAGAAGCAACGTGGTTGAACCACGTGTCAACTATCTTCAAAGAGATTTTATTAAGTTTGCCACTCTTAGACTTGGTATCTTTTGTTCTGTTTTCCTCTAAGGAAGATAATGGTGTAAAGCTGGTTGATCCTCTTGGTGAAATGCTGCACCCCTCCTGGGAAGAGTATGCCACGCAACTAGCAAATGCAGAGGAGCAAGAATTACAGAAAATAATAACCGAGATTTGCCAAAAAGCAGCAGTGAACCAGCACAAAGATGCTTCAGTTTTTATTGGTAGAGACACCAGGTAATTAGAAAATGCTGTAGAACTGTGCTGCTTTTATGGAAGTGCCAATGTTTTCTTCATGGGTGCTTTTGGACGTTTAGCCTTCCACGGCCAGATTATGCTTTTTTTTATGCCTAGTCTGCTACCTGTTAAAGTAATTTATGATTGTAGCAATAAACAAAAGTTTTCCAATGCTGTTCCTATATTAGCTTCCCTGATAGTTATGAGAACTTCCTAGCACTGTTTCTGAATGGGATGCATTATTGTGGGTTTGGAGTGGGGTTTTTTGTGGGTACAGTGTGATGTCCATGTGTGTTCAGCAGTTTGCTTGTCTCTGCAATTTCTGGGGTGGTGGCTTTCAAACTTTTTTATTGGGAGGCCCCTACAATAGAAAAAGGTATGGGTTTCTTCATCATATTGAATCTAAGTCTACTGTCAGGAAGCTTGTAGAGTCTTCTTCCACATATGCTTCCTTCCCAAGTGCATACATAAATGTCTTCTGCAAAGGTTATCAGTTGCATTTGTTGTTTTCCAGGCCAAGCAGTGAGAAACTTTCACAGTCAGTAATAGATGGTATCTCCGTTCTAGGTGGTCAGTACCATGGTATGTTGTGCTTTTGCAGTTCTAGTCTGATTTCAAGTTCTTATGTAAATGTGACTCTCTTACGTAGACCTAAAGCAGTAGCCCAGACACCATTTCCGTTTTTGCTTGTAGTGATCTTCTTTGAGGATAGTTGTATGGCTTTAATGCCAGGTGGGGAGGGTTCATCTTTTTGTAACAGAACTTGAAAAATTTAATCTAGGTTTCCTGTGCTGCATTTGTCTGTTTATTGTAGAATAGCAAGTACTGTATAACTTTTAAGGAGCAATTAATTTAGTATTCTGTTTCTGAATGTCGTGCCTTTTATTTTATGCTAGATTATGGTCTGGTGACAACACCACAGCTACATTACATGGTCTGCTGTCAGAACACCCAAGGGCGGTATGGGAAAGCAACGCTGGAAGGTTATTACGAAAAACTATCCAAAGCTTTTACGGAACTGATAAAACAGGTGAACACTGGGTGTTGTCTTCTTCATGCAAATGTACAAAATTAGTATCTTCTGTTTGTTAGCCTGTTTGGGTCTGAAGTTTTGAATTCAGCATGCCTCTAGGTGTGATTTCACTAGGGTATAAGTTCACTTTGCCCCTTCTTCCCTTGTGCGAAGTCTCCTGGCTCTGGAGAGAATCAGAGGCACCTGAAGATTGACTGTGCCAATGGAATAGGAGCCCTGAAACTATCAGAAATGGAGCCCTACTTTCCAAAGGAGGTGCTAATTCACCTATATAATGATGGAACCAAGGAGAAACTCAATCACTTATGTGGTGCAGATTTCGTAAAAGTTCACCAGAAACCACCTAGAGGTATGTTGTCAGTAATTTTATATCCTTTTGCCTCCTCTCCAGATCTGAAAGTGCAGGGTCTAGCAATGGCGTATCATCTGCAGATAAGCTGAGCTCCCCTGTTTCTTGCTAAGTGACTGCATGAATGGTTCTGCTTGCGCAATGGAAAGGGAGAATCCTACGGCTGGTTTTGGCACGTCCCTGGTTTATGTTAGTCTAAATTGTTTGGAGAAGTACAGTGTGTCTCTGACCGGCTGAAATATATTTGACAATCTGGTCTGAACGTTAAGCTGGTAGAGTCCAAAGATCAGTCAGGACTGGCTTACTTTACTTTTTTTACTGGTTTACTTTACTTCCCTTTATGTTATCAAGAAGTGTTTACATTGTGGGCTGGGGTTGCAGACACTCTTCTGGGTTCCTGAGGAAGAGCTGGGATAATTAACAGCTTGGTGCCAGCAGGCTGACTGATTGACATAAACCAGTGAGGAAATTACTTGATCCAATTTCCTGCAAAGTGCATAAAAAAAAATCCCTGAACTGGGGGAGCAGGCTAGTTTGGATGTTAGATTATTTAAGGCTAAACTGGGCTCTCCGTTCGACGACTGCACCCTCATGGCAACTGCTAACCAAATCTGAACACCGAGGTATGGTGTCATTTCCCCCTTGCCACACTGCTTGCGTGCTGGAGAAATGTAGAAAGGGGAGGAGCACAGTGGCAGCATGTCAGCAGCGGTTACAGGATGCAGCGTGTCCTTTGGATTTCCCTGCTGAGTTCCTGATGGACTCTGAAATCAGCCTAGGGAATGGCCAGCTGCAGACTTTCTGAGGAATGGACTCTCAGGTTAATGTGAGGAAGGATCTTGGCCAGCATTTTAGAGAAAAGCAAGATGTAGAATCGTAGTTTTGGTTGGAAGGGTCCTTTAAAGGTCATCTAGTCCTACCTCCCACCAATGAGCAGGGACATAGAATCACAGAATCATAGAATTGTTAAGGTTGGAAAAGACCCTTAAGATCATCGAGTCCAACCATTAACCTCACACTGCCAAGTCCACAAACATCTTCAGACGTCTTCAACTAGACCAAATTGCTCAGAGCCCCGTCCAACCTGACCTTGAATGTTTCCAGGGATGGGATCTACCACCTCTCTGGGCAACCGATTCCAGTGTTTCACCACCCTCACTGTAAAAAATTTCTTCCTTATATCTAGTCTAAATCTACCCTCTTTTAGTCTAAAGCTATTACCCCTTGTCCTATCGCAACAGGCCCTACTAAAAAGTTTATCCCCATCTTTCTTATAAGCCCCCTTTAAGTACTGAAAGTCTGTGAGAAGGTCTCCCTGGAGCCTTCTCTTCTCCAGGCTGAACAACCCCAACTCTTTCAGCCTTTCCTCATAGCAGAGGTGTTCCATCCCTCTCATCATTTTTGTGACCCTCCTCTGGACCCTCTGCAACAGGTCCATGTCTTTCCTGTGCTGAGGACCCCAGACCTGGACACAGCACTCCAGGTGGGGTCTCACCAGAGCAGAACAGAGGGACAGAATCATCTCCCTCGACTGCTGGCCACACTTTTTCTGATGTAGCCCAGGATACGGTTGGCTTTCTGGGCTGCGAGAGCACATTGCTGGCTCATGTCCAGCTTTTCACCTACCAGTACCCCCAAGTCCTTCTCAGCAGGGCTGCTCTCAATCCCTTCATCCCCCAGCCTGTACTGATACTGGGGGTTGCCCTGACCCAGGTGCAGGACCTTGCACTTGTCCTTGTTGAACCTCGTGAGGTTCACATGGGCCCACTTCTTGAGCTTGTCCAGGTCCCTCTGGATGGCATCCCATCCCTCAGGCGTGTCAGCTGCACCACTCAGCTTGGTGTCATCTGCAAACTCGCTGAGGGTGAACTCGATCCCGCTATGTCATCAATGAAGACATTAAACACTACTGGTCCCAATATGGACCCCTGAGGGACACCACTTGTCACCGATCTCTGCCTAAGCTGTTGACCACTACCCTCTGGATGCACCATCCAGCCAATTCCTCATCCACCAAACAATCCACCCATCAAATCTATATCTCTCCAATTTAGAGAGAAGGATGTTGTGGGGGACTGTGCCAAAGGCCTTACACAAGTCCAGGTAGATGACATCCATAGCTCTTCCCTTGGCCACTGATGCAGTCACTCCATCACAGAAGGCCACTAGGTTGGTCAGGCAGGCCTTGCCCTTGGTGAAGCCATGCAGGCTGTCTCAAATTGCCTCCCTGTCCTTCGTATGCCTTAGCATAGCTTCTAGGAGGATCTGTTCCATGATCTTCCCAGGCACAGAGGTGAGATACTTTAATGTAACTTAATAAAAGAGCAGTTTATTTTTGTGCGGCATTACTATGGCAGGTGGTGACTGCTTCCTAGCTATTTCTCTATTGGCATTAAGCCTGGAAAGTTTTTGAGGCAGGTAGTACCTTATGCATTATGTACATTGTTGTATAAATTGAATATCAAGCAAACTAAAAGTGAGGTATTTTATAGCCAGCAGATCCACTTGTATGTTTTTTGTACAGCTCTGAGAAATGTTGGTGATGGTTGCTTTGGAGTGGGGTGGTTTTTTCAATGGTAGGATTAATGTGCCATCTGCTGCTGTAATTGCACTTTGGTGATGGCTTCGCTGGCGTGGGGGTGCACGCTTGTCTTGCATTAAGAAAGTGTGTCTCCAGTGTGAAAGGAAGCACAGGGGAGGTGCAGGTCTGTCAAGTGGGAATAGAATAAAGTTAAACAAACAGGCCTGAAATATTTCCTGAAGATAAGCATTTTTGATGCAAGGGAAAAAGAGTTAATTCCCATGCATCTTGGAGGGTGAAGTACGTAGCAGTGTTATACCAAGAGTGTGCAGTGGACCTGCCATGTGCTGGGAAATGCAGGTGATGTGGCTCTGGAGCCCTCCTCTGCCCGAGTGTGGTTTGCCTCCATGCCCCGGGGTGGGCGGTGTGCTGCCGCCCCGCTCAGAGGAGTGGTAAGGAGGGGCTGGGTGTCCAGCTGCCGCTTGCTGCTTTGGGCTCCTGCTTGGGTGTCGGGCAGGTCCCCGAGTGTCACTCCACAAACGCTGGCTCACTCTGCCGCGATTCGCCTCGGTCTGCGGGTGATGTGCGCGACTCGGTACGCTCTGTGGTGACTGAGTGCGTGAGAAGGAGGTGGGTGTTCTGCTGCAAGGTTTTTGTCCGTGTGCCGTAACTGACATTCAGCACTTATTTCCAAAATTTAGAGATGTGACTACACACAGTAGTTCTGGGACTGATTTTCATACGCATCTGGGGAGAAGGTGTAGCATAACAAATATTTAGAGAACTGCATCTTTTGTATTAGTGTTTATATTTTTATCCGAATATGTACTTTTCAGTTGCCATTCAATACAGCTTCCCTGTTGCAAATCTTCTGGTAAAAGCAATGTCTGTTTCAGAGCATCAGTTTTGTGTATGTCTGCACAGAGCTAATTTCCGCATGAGATCCAGACTGGGACCAATTTAAACATTTTGTATCTGTCTTTTTCTCTCTCTAACTTGCATTTATAACTCTGTGTGCACTAGGGCTAGACATGAAGCCCAATGAGAGATGCTGCTCATTTGATGGCGATGCAGATAGAATTGTTTATTACTATAAGGACACAACTGGCCATTTTCACCTAATCGATGGAGATAAAATAGCGACTTTAATTAGTATCTTCCTTAAAGAACTTCTTGCCAAGGTAACTTTAACGTATGAAATGAATGCTGACACTTTAATTCGTAAAGTGTAAAATACTCTAAAGAAGCTGTGTTAGTTTGTACGTGCGCAGTCTCTCTCTACATCTACCTAAACTGAACCCAGTTTAAAAAGAGATCAGTTCTGTACCTCATTGGTATGGCCAAAATGTTATTTTTACAAGGGTGTGACTTCCACGCTCCAAATAAAAATCTGAGCACTGATATTTTAACCTGGAACCTTTTCTTAGTGGAAGAGAACTTTTCCAGGATCAGTGTACAAAGTATTGATATTCCATTCTCTTTGTTTCGGTATCTTTCATTAATTTTTCATTAATTTTGGGTTCAGTCCTTCCCTCAGCATTTCTGTGAAGCTTTATGAAGGTCGGTCATTCCGTTTGTGTGCGAACTTGGTTGTGGCAGTCAAGGGGCTTGTATGTCATCGTTCCAAAACCAGTCTGCCACGTAGCATCCTCTCCCCACAGGGGATATAGAGAAAAATCTTTTCTTTTTCAGAAGTCCTCTTAGACTTGGTGTCTGTGATACTAAACCTAGACGAGTTATCCTGGTTGTGTTTGCTTAGAGACCAGCTCCCTTCTTACACTGTAGCAGAGATGCTGGCCGGTGAGGAGAACTTGTGCTTGCTACCAGCCTTTGCTCTGGAAGCTTTGACTTTGCTGCTTGTGTATATGTGGCCTGATGTAACGCCCTGTGTCTGGCTAGTGCACTGAGCCTGCTGAAGCTGAAAAAGGGTTTGGAAAGCCTACGCAGGTCACTGAATGGAGAGCTGCTTCAAGCCAGCCACAATAACTGCGATATACAAAGGCTTGAACAGAATTTGTGTTGTCTTAAATGTATAGAAGTTCTCTGCGAGCTGGTTCCTTCCTCTGCTGCCCAGGAGTTTTAAGTGTCTGTAGGAGAACATATGTTTAATAATTCTGATTATCCTTCCATTTATCCTACTCTTCTGGACAGTAAAGCACTTTTCTTCTTGGATTGCTCAGGTGGGACAGACTTTAAAGATGGCAGTGGTACAAACAGCATATGCCAATGGGAGTTCAACACGCTACCTTGAGGAAACACTGAAGGTATTCTCCAGTTTTTTTTCCTGGTAGTTTTCTGCACATGTTGTTTACTGCAAATCTGTTTACTTCTAAAATAAATGCTACTGTAACATGATTGCTAGGAAAACTTAAACTAGGCTAAAATAAATGACTCTTTCAAAGCTGCAGTAGCCACTAAATTTGTGGTGGGAAAGGAGACGCAAGAGAGCAAAGCTGAAAAATTTCTAGTCAGCTTTTACTAGTTTAAAAGAAAGTTTGGCAAAAATTAAACAAAATCCTTTGTTAGTTCTGGAACAAGTTGAGGAATTTATGGCTTTGCAACTGAGTCGGTAAAGGCTCCTTGATATTTTAACACTGGTTGTTTTATTTTCTGTAACAGGCTAAATGTTGTTCACTATGGAAATGGGGCTTACGGTTGGTTGGCAAAAATAGAGCTGAGGTATTAGTTCTGTTTGGATAGAAATCTGGTGTGCTCCCTGAAACCGTGAAATGAATTGGGGTTTTCTTGGTTTGGGGTTTTGTTGTGTTTGTTTTTTGTTTGTTTATTTGTTTTTAAATCAGCCTTTATTTCCACTCGCAGAATGAGATCTTTTTAGTCAGGCCTGTAGAAATAGTGGGTAATTTTAGCTCTGGGGAGGCAGTAGCTGTGAGACACAGGTTAGTTTGTAACAGGCTACCTGGGTTGGTGCTCCGTTCCTGGCGCTTCCCCTGCAGTTCCCATCTATTGAAGAGCATCTGTAAGGCTGTTTACATTCTCTGCATATCCTTGGGCTGCAGGTACCTGTGCACTGTGTCAAAACAGGAGTGAAACACTTGCATCACAAGGCCCAGGAGTTTGATGTTGGTGTTTATTTTGAGGCAAACGGACATGGTACAGTAAGTATGAGCATGTAATGCATAAGGTCAGCCGATATGTACAAAATTTTAGTTGGATTAGCTGGAGAAGGAGGTCTTTTCACTCTCTGCTTACATTTATAAACAAGACTTTTCTCTCCTGTTTGAGAACAGACTTGTTTCCCCCTTCTGTCTTTGTCATAGCATTGCTGCTAACTCCTCTGTGTTTTATGTGGGGATGGGAATTCACGGCAGCAAACATTAATGATGGTTATTTGGGCTTAAATGGTAAAAGTTTTTTTCTCATTGCTGCATGTATCCTAGTTTGTGATGTGGGCTGATCTTGACAAGCTCTCCTCTTTTTATTCTAGGTATTATTTAGTAAAGCTGCTGAAACTAAAATAAGACAACTGGCAAAAGAGGAGAAAGATGATGAAAAAAGAGAAGCAGCGAAGGTGCTGGAAAACATGATTGACCTGATTAATCAGGTAAAAACTGAGAGAAACAAATCCCTATGCTGACAGCCATGGGGCTAACCCTGTTTGTGAGTACCTGCCAGGGGCTGCAGGAGCAGGAGGGCAGGAACAGGCTTTAGAAAGGTGTCGTACTTTCTCACCAGTGGATGCAGAATGCTTTCATCTCGAGGAGTCTTCTGGGTTCAGGACCAAAGGAGGGAATGGGATGGCATGGGAACCTAGCGACAGGATGTGACTTGGTCGTGGTTCAGTAGCAAGTAATTTTTCATCTGATGCTTTTCACTAACCGGTGCGGTACAGGAGGGTGGGGGTGTCCACGCAGGCCTGGGACTCCCTGTCTTAGCACAGATGCTCTTCACCTGGGGTAGTGCCAAATCGTACTTCAGAGGCCAGCTTTAAGCATCCTGACCCCAGAACAAAGGTGAGGTGCCAGTCCTCCTTAGGAGAGCTGAGGACTAGCACTTGCCCTTGGCAGAGCTGTACAAGTGTGCTGCTCCTCTCCTTACTGCAGGGTCAGTGTGGTAAGGAGGAAAAAATAGAACACCACACTCCCCCAAACAAACCAACCAAGCCCAACAAGTTGCCTTCGTTTCTTCACTGTTGACTTCTTCAGTGTTTCTTCCCTTTCCCCTCCCCTGTTAACAGACAGTTGGTGATGCTGTCTCAGACATGCTGGTTATTGAAGCAATCCTGGCTTTGAAAGGTCTGACTGTGCAACAGTGGGACGCTGTCTACACTGACCTTCCGAACCGGCTGCTCAAAGTTCAGGTGAGTTACACGCCAGGCTGGCTCAGGTTACGGCAGTCGCTTGGGGCCTGCTGTGAGCAGCTCTTGCCTGCATAGACGTAGCTGTATTTTAAAGCTGAAACAGCCCATTGAAGGGCAGAGGTAGGCCAAACGAGCCATGAAACAACCCAGAGGAGGGACCAGAATTTCACTTGGACTAAAATAAAAATATGACTTCTACAAATGATAATAGCCAACTATGTTAAATGGAAAAACCTGACCAAAACTGATCAAAGTTTAACTTAGAAATTCTTTCTTAACTTTCAAATTAGAAAAATATGGGATTTTTCTTGCTGTGCCACTTTGTGGAGCTTGAATATTCAACGTCTTTTACTTCTTTATCTTCTCCAATATTCAGGCAAAGAGCATGAGCAGAACAGGCTCCCACATGGTAGCATTCTATTAGACACAGTAAGGGAGCTCTGGGCTCTAAATTAACCAGTCGAAGCTTTCTGATCTACTGGAGGAAGCTGGGGCTTCAGTTCAGACCAAGGAGGCAGGTTCAGAACTGACCCTTTTTCCAAACTAAGCAGCAGAGTCCTATCAGGACTTGGTTAATACGTGCTGAGCGGGATCCAGGGATCCCAATGTGTTTAAGCAGGGAACTCCCAAATTGAGCTCTTCTTCAGGCAGTGCAATGCATCAAAGCCTGAAGTTCTGTCTTACCCACGACCTTTTTCATTCTGCTCTCATCATACAGCTCCAGCATGCAAATAAATTGTCTGTTTCTGATGCTGCAGGTTGCAGACAGGCGAGTTATTGACACAACGGATGCAGAAAGGCGTGCAGTTACACCTCCGGGACTACAAGAGAAAATTGATGAGCTTGTAAAGAAGTACAAATTGTCACGGGCATTTGTCCGTCCATCAGGAACAGAAGATGTAGTTAGAATATACGCTGAAGCAGACACACAGGTATGGCTTAAACAATTTGTATATGTAAGGTGGATTTATGTTAAACAATCTTCTGCTTAGCATTGGGTGGTGGAAGGAGAAGTATGTTTACATACTGGTCATTTAATCACATTTAACAGGTGCTAAATTTGGAAAAAAACTTAAGTGATCACAAAAAGTCTCTTTGGATCTTCTTTTATTTATAAAAGTCATGTTTAATGTTCTCAATGTTTATCTTTAAAAGTAAAAGCTAAATGTTTAGAAACATGACACTAGATGATTTTGAAAAGAAAATCAGCCTTCTGAGAACTCAGGGTTAAGAAGAAGTGGCCAAAGCAGCCACTAACTGCATGATTTCATAAGAGGTAAAATTAAAAAAATAAACTTTGGCTGCTGTTAAGAATTAGTCCACATATGAACTTAAAGTTGGCAGCAAAAGCATTGGTCCTGCTCTTCCCCCTCCACGTGCTCCTGCCTGCTTCTTCCTGCCAGCATGACTACAGTGGCAGAAGATACCTCAGGATGACAGCGCAATGTAGGGAACACAGCATTTGCAGGAAAATGCTTGCCTTAATATCACATATTTGCTCTAACCTTCTCATGCTGACGCTGATGTAACTAACTTTTAAAACATTCCCCAGGAGAACGCGGATGCCCTTGCCCATGAAGTAAGCCTGGCTGTTTACCACCTTGCTGGCGGAAAGGGAGCGCCACCCCAGCCTCTATAACAAATGGTACAACTGCAGTTAAAGTTCATAACTCGACTTATTTTTTTAATATTACTTTCTCTACCATTTGCTAGTGTGGACATACCCAGCCCTTCCTGAGAGCAGAAAGGATTAATCAGTCAAAACTGAGTGGAATATTATTCCGCTTATTCTTTACCTCTGTTAGCAACTTACCTCTTACTGAGATGCTCTTGCTGCTGAATGCTTTCCTCACCCACCCGAATTTGTCTGACTTCTGAAGCTGAAGTGACTTAGAGGTGACTCACTTCTTGGCAGTCAGTGGCCTGCTCATGCCCGCTTATTTCATCCATTATTGTCACATTGTGCCTGAATGATGACTCCCACACCCTCAGCACACGTGCAGTAGCGGTGTTTGACTGGAGCTGTGTTGTGACTGAGCTCACAGTAGCTGCAGTGCAGCACGCTGCTGTGGAAACGTCATCTGCCACCTTCCCACAGCAACTGAATCATCTGTGGGCACGCAGGATAAGGCAGAGGCTGGCACTGGTCTTGAGCTTCAGTTCACCTCAGTTCAAGGGGGCAACAATATAATGAAAGAACATTTGCAAATAATACATTATTGCAATATCATCTTCATTAGATACTTTTATGAAATTAAAGCGTTGCTTAGAAAGTGATTTGCAGTAATAGTATTTATAATCACTTTTAAGAGGGAAGGGACAGAGACAAGTTTGTCAGCAGTGTGAAGGGGCAGGGCCAATGGGATGTAACATTTTAAACACACAAGTATCCTCATCCGCATATTTCAGCTCTGACACACTTATTTTTCATTGTAGTCCTGTATTAACTCCTGGCATGATTGCACTTTCCAGATGGCTAAATAAGCACAAGTTCCAATGGATTAAAAAAAAAAAAAAAGACGAAATAAACTGGAAACAAATTGAAAAAATGTGCACTTTGTATTTTTTTTTTATGATTTTTTTAAAGACAGAACTCAAGACAACAAAACATGTACTGTAAATAGTAGGCACCATAATCAATATGAGCCACCAATATTTAAACTTGATTCAGGCCACATCCAGAACTTTTCTCTTATTTACAAATATTTAACTTAAATACACCATTAAGTATTTCATTACATACAAAGTAAGAAAAGAATACTATACAACTGGGAAAGATACAGTATTTCATTTAAATAGTTACATTACATAGAAGCTGAATAGTACCAGTTTGGTTCATGTTTTTATGACACCTTCAAGAAAATCCTTCTCGACCATTTCTTCTATCTTTTGTCTTGCTTTGCTGGAGAAGGTCTTGAGGTTCTCCATTTTTATGTCCTTACTCGGAAAACAGTTGGGGTAAAGGACAGGGCTCCCTGAGTGTCCAACGCATCTGCTCGTGACTTTGCTGTTAAAAACTTGGCTGAGTACGTTGAAGAAAGGCAGAAGCTGCTCAATGCTGCGAACAGTGTAGATGGTTAAAAGCAAGTGACCCGGTTCCCAACTTAGTGTTTTCCCTGAGCTGTCCTCCTCTGGGTTTTTCTGTAAATACAGAGAAATGGGAAATAATACAGGACAAAACAGAAAAAGCACAGGTAAAAATAAAAGACTAATGCCCGATAAAGTATTTTTTCCATATTCCAAAAATACTTGTCCTATCACCGAAATGGACGTATCCTGGAGCACAGCTTTCGAAGCAGATCTGCTCCCCCCGTCACCGCGCTTTGCGGCGGCGGTGGCTGGGAGGGAACAGGCTGGCAGGCAGACGGCTGATGGTACAGGAAAGCTGCAGTGGGCATTGGAGTCCACTGCGCCTCAGCCACTGGTGCAGCATCCCGCTGATGGCTAACAGAAACAGCCCAAGCTGGTGACAGCCAGCACTGCAGGTGCTTGGGTAAGCTGTGTGCTACTTCGGCTGCTTTCCAAAGCAGGCTGGTCTCTGATAACGCACGCACTTCACCCTACCGCCAGCATTAGTGACAATAAACCCCAGAGGGGTTTTTTCTGTTTTAAAACAGAAACAAAGCGCTTTCACTACGAAGCTGGAGTTGAGAGTTTTCAGGAAGAGCAAAAGCGGTGCTGTTTTTAGTATCAGAAATAACACACGTGGAGGCTCTGAGCAAACACTTGAAGTTGTCCTCAAAGGAAAACAGTGCAGTTACTCATTGCGTGTTCTCAGAAGACCTCTGTTACACACCTTCCATTTCGTGGGAAAGAATTTCAGGAACCCCACCAGCGAAGGCAGCAGTCACACACCAGAGGCTCAGAGGCGGTGTCAGTACGCTGCTGTAACCCTGTTTAGGCTTGCCTTAAATATCTGCATGCTAAAATACCTGAGCACCAACATCCAGCTGCTTATATGATACTCTTCACTCATTTCCTCTTTTTCTTTGAGTCAAAAAACATATTCGGATCTAGACAATAAGGTACTATCACCCCTAGAAACACCTTGTTTGGACTGTTACTGACAAACCAGTGTGGGAGAGCTTCTACTGTGGAGTTCCAGCGATACTGGTTTTTATTCTGTGAGGAAGGAGAAAAGAAGCACGAAGGCCACATCGAGGAGAGCCACCTCCTGATCTGCCTCTGACCAGCGCCGTCCTCCCGCTGCCCTGGCAATGCCTTGGCCCAGGCGGGGTCCCTGACCCCTGCAGGCTGCGCAGCTCCTGAAGAGCAGGCTTTGTAACCAAAGGGGAACGAGGGGGAAAGAACAGCGGTGGGAGCAGAGCGTAAGGTAAGGATTACTGCCTGCACAGCCTTTGAGCAAACAGATTTGCTTCAAGAGATGATACTTTATCAAATACAGTTTTTGCCCTCTAAATGAAGCAATTGTCTTGCAATTCAGGAGCCTACATGACATCCGCTTCATAAAAACCAATTAGGTTAAAATTAAATATAAACATATTTAGTATTTTAATCTGGCGGTTTGGCTCCGTGTCACAGGAGATTACTCCTCCAGCTCTACAAGTCTCAAGAAAAGAAAGGCTCATTATGAACTAGAACAAAGGGAAGACTGCATTCCAACACAGACAGAGTTGTTGATGCCTCCTGCCTTTAATGAAGCTACTAATTTTTAAGGTTTCTCCTTTAAAAACTTCATATTGGATTCACAGAAGAGAGGCTTTTCAGTACTGGTTCTCTACCGTGCCTACTGTTACCCTGTGGTGAGCACGGACTGCCTCCAGCACGCGGTGAGTGCCAGTGTTACACAGCAGCCAACCAAACGGGGTGCACCTGCAAATGCTAACTCTCTCTCCGAGCAATGAAATACAATCTATCCAAGCCATTTCCTCACGGCAGTATCTGCTAAGCAACCACCACTAATGCCTCAGATACTTAAAACAACAGCTAATTTGACAGAGACTGATTAGGGATTGTGTTTCACACCTGCTGTTTGGCAAAAATTATTTTATTATTTAATTTTATAATGATTTGCAATCATAATTCTTAGAACTAACATTAACTTTCTGTAATCTATTTCATGTAGGAAACCAACTTAAAAATAAATTTTTAAGTTATCTATAAAAATAAGGGCCCTCGTGATTCTTTCACTTTAAAAATCTCTCAACTTTGTCCTCTAACAAGACTGAGCTCTCTGTTCTTACTGACAGCTAAATACTGCCCGGGGCCTTGATGTGATGGTACTGTTATGGCGAGCTTGCTTCACAACTCAAGCATCACAGGCCACCCTCACCTGATGCTTGGCCATCTCCATTCCCTCCAAAACCACCGTCTTAAAGTCCTCCTGTTTGTCCTGTGGAAGGAAAGAGGAGAACTTTCAGACTGCATTTCATATATCAAAATAATACTTTGCCATGAAGGCCGTGCAGTTCCTTGGTTGGGTGCTGTGCTTCGGCTAGAAAAGTCACCCACCCCAAAGAGTCCATGGTCAAGAAAGAGCAGACTCTGGGGCTGGCGTGGCCAAGACACTATTAGACAATAACAGCACTGCCAGTTTGTTCTGTTTATTGCCAGTAGTGCCGAAGGAGATTTTTAAGCGTGTTTCCTTTAGATAACAGAGCCTGAGCAACACCATACTACACAAACCTGTACATTAGTGAGAGTGCCCCTGAAGGAAAATTAAGATCCACTGGAACATTTTGCTCAGAAACAGTTATTTTCTAAGAAAAAACCCACAGCTATATGCAACGGTATTCTCCTCTGCACAAAGAAGAAATGGCCTGGAAGTCAGTATTCATTGCCTCATGTTTATCTCATCCTCATACCCCTAGCTATGGTTGACAGTGTGCAACTGCTGCCGTGACTAGGGGGTTCCAGAAATTCCAGGAAGTTTTCTATACTCTTGAAGCATACTGTGGAAGTTCTGACTTCAGGCATCTATCTCGACATACAGCACTTACCAGCAGGTATATTTTATACATCATATGTAATTTATAATTCACGCAGAGAGATTATTTGGAGTGTGACAACTTTCTAACAGGTACAGCACACTACATTGAACATCAGGGTTAGAGGCTATGCCTGATTAGCAGTCAGTCAAAACTGATTATTCCTTTATACATGCGAGAAGAGAAATTTAGTCTCATCTTCACGGTTCAAAAACAATAAAAGGAAGAATGCAGATGTGCTTCAGATACTTGTTTTATCCCCTATAGCTTTGAGTCTCGCTTGAATAATTCAGATCTGCCTGCAACTAAGTTATCGCTAAATTTTGTGTAGCCACTTGTATGCCAGCAGTGGTTTCTTTACTCAATGAAAACATTCATTAGAGATTGTAAATGCAGTAGCTACAGCAAGCTGCCAGTGTCACAGCCCTGACAATGCCATCTATTTGGAGGGAAAGCTTTGAAGTTTCATTCTTGGCTTTCTCCCATATGGCTTGGAGCTTCCTCCTTGTTTCCCTGGCCCACCCAGCAACCTTTCCCAGTGAAGTGCCTGCCTGGGGAGCGCTGTCCTCATGGTGGGAGCCGCAAAGTATCTGACAGCAATTTTCTTTGTGGCAGCAGAAGGGAACTCCCTGGGACAGGGCTTGGCCAGCTTCCATCAGCTTCCTTAGCGGATCAAGCCTCCACCCCACCCAAACTAGGGTTTTAATATACCTCATGCACCAACATAATGACAACCCTAATTCTGCTCCCACTCTACAAACTGTGCAGCCAAGATTTCCCCAGAAGTGTTTCTACTGCTCTCTGCCTTCTTCCATTCATCATAACTGCTTTGGGGAAGAAACCCAGCCCTCCCTGGCTTTGCACAGTCTCAAAACTCTTGGTTCTGTCATTTTTAGGAATGCAACAGTTTTCTAAATATTTAAATGTGATTATTATTAACAAAAATGCCTTTCTACTTCAAAAGGTAGTTAGTTATACTAGTATCTACATATATGACTGGCTATCTGAAAGTGATTTTGTTAAAATAGACACTGAAGTATATTTTACTTTTTACTCAAATAATACTTTTAGTTGGAAACTCCAAGGTCACTGATGACAGTAGGTTTGGGGTTTTTTTGTTGTTTGTTAGTTTTGGTTTGGTTTTTTGTTTTGTTTGTTTGTTTTTTTGTTTTATATACCTACATGTGGTTTTTGCCTGATGCTGACTTGAGATTACTCCAGTGGGAATCTCCCACACCAGATAAATTCCTTTCCATTCTTCATTGTAAAAAAAAAAAAAAAAAACAAACAACAAAACAGAACAGTGCTGCAAGTTACTGTACATGAAAGTTTTCAATGAAAAGTAAAACTGAAAGAAAGTGACATACCTTTGCTTTTTTTCGCAGCAGTTTTGCTAGACGCACCACATACGGTTTGAATTCCCTCTGATGTGTACCCTGTCTTCGTACTTCCAAGCCTGAATCATCTGATGCTTCTGGAATAAAAGCCCAACGATACCTGTCATGAGATAACACAAGCAGACGTTAGCCTTACTGAGCACGCAGGCTTTTCTGGTAGATCTATAAATAAGAGTGGATGAGGAAACCTAGTTAAGTATCAAAGAAAGGGGGGGGGGAACCAATACCAACCCCCACAAAAAACATCAGTCTTTGACAAGAAGGAATAGAAAAGGCACATTGTGAAACGCAGGAGGTAATGGGGCCAAGAATGTAGCATTGTCTTTTTCCTTTAGGGTTTCTTAAAGTAATTAAGGATGCCAAGAGCAAGATAAGGCAGAGAAGCTAAAAACAGTAGTATTCACATCTTCATTGTGTGCAAGAGAACTGAAAGCAATTCTGAATTATATGATACGTAAGTTACTTAAAACATTTTACTGCACATTCGCAATGCTTACTATAACACACAAAATGTTCTCAATATACCATGGTGGTAACAAACTCATTTATTTTACCTATTCATAGGTCAATGAGACAAAGTGGACCATTCCCTCCTCCCCACCTTGCTGCACTGCAAGGGCTGGGTATTTGCATTTTAAACTATAAAGGAAATAAAAGTTTCTGTCCTTAAAACTTCAATCCAAGCCTCCATGAGAATGCCATAGAAGACAGTGTGATTCAGCATGACTATTGTCTTTCCAGAAATGCACAGTAATGACCTAAATAAAACTAGGTCAGCTAATAATGGGGATTGGGACAGCTCGGAGAACTGAACCAGAATTATTAGCTAAATCCCCAGAAAATAAAAGAAATGAAGAAGCCTTCAACATTGGATTTAGATTCAGAAATACTACAGGGCACAAACTGACATGGTATGTGCAAGTCCTTCCACCCTCTAGCCCACACGAGTGGCTTTTAAATAACAGGATAATTAGAGGTGACCAAATGTCTCCAGCAGCTGTGCGGCTGCTGCAGGGCAGCAGCTCTCTCACAGTCACCACTGTGCAGTGCCAAGGAAGAGAGGAGATACTTTCTTTTGTCCTTGGCGGCCTCTCATTTCTCAGGTCTTCAGCAAATGCCAGTTGTTTTTCATTAATGTTTTTTCCAACAGAACAGGATTGCAGGGGCACTGAGGAAGCAGTTTGCACACATGAATGCTACTGACCAAGAAAAACCTATGGGGTCCCCTTCACAAGCAGATTTGTCGCAACATCTTCCAGATCACGCAGGAGTAATTTAAGTGAGTCATGCAGACGACTATATGTCATCTCAGATCTCATGCATTAGTCACTGAGACGTGTGGGTGCATTTTGAGTTCTTAGACATTACTGCAACTAAATACTTTAAAAATAAAATACTTGAATAAATCATTATTACTGATTAGCTCACAAGCGTGGAGAATCTCTTGCCACAGGCTAAATCAAACCAGACTGAACTCATTGGGTGTGTAGCAACATTTGCTCTGGGGGCCGCTCTGACAAGGGAAGGGAATGAACTGTGGGCTGCCCTAGGTGAAGGCCAGAAAAGGAAAGGAAATAGGAAAACAAAGATTTTCATATACTAGAATTTTACCAAGAGACATGGAAAAACATCTGAAAACTTAAATGACAGTGTCTTCTACTCACATCTGAAACTGAGGCAGGTTTTCAGATGGTAAAGCTAGGGCCAAGTCCAGAAATTTGCAAGCAGACAAGTACAGGTTCAACCATCTCTGGCTATTGTAGGACGTGGAGAAACCATTGCCACCTGTGTATGTCGTCTCCAGACCAGCAACAGATGGGCCAGAAGTTCTAAAATAAATTGTAGCAGGCAGATGAGTCATAACAGCCTTCTGCCAGTATGGGAAGATCATCTTTCTTACTTCCCTTTACAAACACACAACTCTATTTACCAACTTAATCCTGAATCCATAAATCAAATCAGAACACTGCAAGTCTGTGCTATGGGTGGAGTTCTGTATGTTTAGATACACACACACAGGTGTATATATATAAAAAAAGATAAAATGTTATTATAAAAAAAAAAAACACGTTACACTGTATCTCATTTCCCATCACACATCCAAATTAAGAGAAAGCTTAAAATTGCCAGTCATGTTGATATTACTTTATTTTAGGGAAAAATTCTTCAAAAGAACAAATAGAATCTAGGAAAACAAGTGAAGAACAAGACTCGGGCAAATAACTCCTCCTGTTCTTTTGAGAAATCTGCCTCAACTGCTAGCATTGACTGAAATTGGATCATACTGTGCAGAAGGTAGATGGGATAGAAACGGACAACGGAACAGGAAAAATTATCTACCTCATCTTTATCTCTTTCTAATACTAGAAGAAACCACATTTTTATTTAGACCAAAAAAAAGTGCATCAGTCTTATTCTAAATAAGTGTATGATACAGAAAAGCTATGAAGTCATGTCATGCATATTTTAACTGCAGAAGCAGTGTCATTTTAGCCAGGAAGGCACTGTAAGAACTAACGTACTTGTACTGCATAATTTACCTTAGGGGTTTATGAGCAACCTGACAGTAGGATTTTTTTTTTTGTTTTGTCCTGAACAGTATGTCCCTGGTACTGCAGACTGAACTACCCTTTACTTGTCCTTCTCATTTGAGCTTGACAATTCATTCTAAGGCAAATTATTCTAAAGAATGAGCGTGCCAGGAGACTGTTACCAAGTTAAACAAGTGGGAAGGTCATAAGTTTACCTGGAAATGTCTTCATCAGCAGTGAGCTCCTGTTCCATCAGTAAAAATACTTGTACCTGAAGATCAAATGCTACATTTTAATACCATTTTTTATGAACCGTGACTCAGGAAAATGCTATAAGGCTGCCTGAATAATAAGCCTTAGAGGAGCTGTTTGGAGCTTTATTTCCATTCCTGGATGATGAAATAACCCCCTGAACGACAAGTGGACACTGGCAACCTAAAACTCTTTTATCCCTTATATATAGCCTGGGTAGCACAAGGGCCATAAGAAACTGGCTCTGTTTCTCTCTCTCAGAGGCTAATCCCCTCCACTACTTAGAAAGAGAGCAAGACCTAAAGGAAATGAGAATAAAGAATCACGTAATGGAGCAGTCAAGCTCAGGTGTGAATTCCCAGAAATAACACAGTCCTGTCCACTGAAAGTAGTTCCAGGACTGTGGTAACTTGTGTAAAGGGCAGGGGACAGCACAGGAATCAGAGAGCCACACTGAGTAGAATGGGTTTCCTAATATTTATACTATTGACAGGTTCAAAATTAAATACACCTATTGCTAAAACAATGCACTTGGTCTTTAAAATACTTTATATAGCTTTTCTCCTTCTATTGCTTAGATCTGTGGTTATCTAAGGACTAGGTTAGGTGCCTACAGATAAAAAAAAAAAAAAAAAAAAATCACAGCAGTGATTCTGATTCATTCTCTGTGTTAGCCAGTCCCTTGGGAACTCCTTGGCTAACAGGCTAAATGGACCACAGGATGCACCAACCACTCTCCTCCATTCCCATTGCCAAAGCTGAAACCCAAAAGAGTACATCAAAGAGCCAACACTGGAGACTCCACAGGTAGCAGCTCTGAACAGATGTTTATCCTATCTTGTTATGCAGAGTAAAACAAGAGAAAGAAGAAAGCTGAGTCGAGTCTTGTATAAATCTAGTTACAAAATTTCAGACACAATGTGATCTGAATGACCATCAACTGCCAATACAACATGGATTCTGACTCCTCCTTTATGTGGCTTCTCATCCTCATTGTTGGAGGAAGAGGGCTGAATGAGCAGGGAAGCAGAAACAGGGAACACTGAGCAGAGCAGGAGCGGGAATGATGGAGAGGGTACACGTACGCAGGCAGAAATTGAAGTAGGAGTCAGGAGGGAACAATGAGGGCAAATACAAATTTAATTCAGGAGACATCTGAACAGCTTAAGTAGCATAAGCCAACAGATATTCTATTTGGTTGCAAAAACCAGACATCAGGACTATGAAAATACGTCAGCTTTCAATTTGTGTCCATTGTACATTTACATGCACAATATCTAGAAGAGATTTTCTTAAAAATGTTGTGAAGGAATGAGGTTGTGTCTCAAATTTGCACCAGTCTTCCAATTCATGAATGCTAACTGCAACTCACCAGTTCAGTGATCATGGTTGGCCAAAGCGAGGTAAGGTGCTGCGGAGACATTCTTAAAAGCAATACTCTGAAAAACAGGAACACTTGGGAATGAAGGGTGGGCACCTGTGGCAAACGGAGACTTTCTACCAGCCTTTCTGAAACAAAAAGCCAAGAAGGTTTCCTCAGTTCAGAATAATTCCAACTAGCATTTTCTCCTTCCCTCATTTACTCTCAATGTTTACATTTTTTAAGTATCTGACATGTTACTGTTTCAGTACTTTGCTACGGTTTTCTTCTGTCAACATGAAAAATAACCACTTTCACCAAGCAACAAACAAAAGCGAGAAACCTCAAAACAGTGCAGTTGCATATTTTGATTGAAGTTCTCCACATAAATGCAATAGTGCATCTGGGAGTTTTGCTCATTTTATGTAGAGCTTCACCCATCATAAAAAGAAGAGTTAATAGATTCCAAACAATACAACAACAGCTCGAACAGCGAGGATATATTATTATTATTATGCATTGGGTTTGCGCGGCAAGGTTTTGGTAGCAGAGGCGCTACAGGGATGGCTTCTGTGAGAAGCTGCTAGAAGCTTCCCCCATGTTCGACAGAGCCAATGCCAGCTGGCTCCAAGAGGGACCTGCAACTGGACAAGGCTGAGCCCTTCAGCAATGGTGGTAGCACCTCTGGGATAGCATATTTAAGTAGGGGAAAAAAGAACTGTGCAATTGCAGCTGGAGAGAGGAGCGAGAATATGTGAGAGGAACAACTCTGCAGACACCAAAGTCAGTGAAGAAGGAGGGGGAGGAGGTGCTCCAGGCACAGGAGCAGGGATTCCCCTGCAGCCCCTGGTGAAGACCACGGTGAGGCAGGCTGTCCCCCTGCAGCCCATGGAGGTTCACAGTGGAGCAGAGATCCACCTGCAGCCTGTGGAGGACCCCACGCCGGAGCAGGTGGATGCCCGAAGGAGGCTGTGACCCTGTGGGAAGCCCGTGCTGGAGCAGGCTCCTGGCAGGACCTGTGGACCCATGGAGAGAGAAGCCCACGCTGGAGCAGGTTTGCTGGCAGGGCTTGTGACCCCACGGGGGACCCACGCTGGAGCAGTTTGTGAAGAACTGCAGCCTGTGAGAAGGACCCACGCTGGAGCAGTTCGTGGAGGACTGTCTCCTGTGGGAGGGACCCCACGCTGGAGCAGGGAAGAGTGTGAGGAGTCCTTCCTCTGAGGAGGAAGGAGCGGCAGAGACAACATGTGATGAACTGACCGCACTCCCCATTCCCCATCCCTCTGTACCGCTGGGGGAGAGGAGGTAGAGAAAATCCAAAGTAAAATTAAGCCCAAGAAAAAGGGAGGGGTGGGGGAAGGTGTTTTAAGATTTACTTTTATTTTCTCATTACCTTACTCTGATTTGATTGGTAATAAATTAATCCCCCCCCCAAGTTGAGTGTTTCGCCCATGATGGTAATTGGTGAATGATCTTTCCCTGTCCTTATCTCATAAGCCTTTTGTTATATTTTCTCTCCCCTGTCCAGCTGAGGGGGGGAGTGATGGAGTGGCTTTGGTGGGCACCTGGCATCCAGCCAGAGTCAACCCACCACATTATTATTGAAAGGCTGCATCATCATAGTATGAGGGATATTACACAGGGATGATAACACTCCTATTTTACCACAACCACCTCTAAGCATTCAACATATACAGAGGCAGACACATAAAGAAATTTCTCAGTCAAAAGAACACAAGCACTTTGCAGTTCAGACCAGTAAAACCACCTGATATCTTGAACATAATAAACCCAGATACCAACTTGACTGGAGGGGGGGGGCGGAAAAAACCTTCAAAGAATAAATCCTCAAACAAATGAAACCAGAAAGATGATGCAATTGACTAGCCATATGGAGGAAGAGACCAAAGTGTCCACCTTGGTAGCACTAAAAGACAATATCTCTAGAAGCTGCTGCTGTAACTATTTGCATCACCTTAGAATAAAACCAGGCAGCTCCCATTCCCAATCACTTAATGTAAAAGGTCACTGGAAGAGATATTCTTCAGTGATAAATAGGACAGATAAACAGAACAGCAGAAAACCAGCTAGAGAAGTCAAGAATTTAAAACCTCTTCAAGGTCAGCCTTTCTATTTATCCCTAGTTGATAAGTGTTTATACCTCAGATGTTCATGTCAAAACACACATTGCAGGTACCCAAGGACATTGATCAAGGTATAAAACGACAGATCAGTGAAATAACCTGGATAAAAGTCAACTGCTAATCACAATGTCTGTGTAGTTTGCAATCATTTAAGACTGAAAACATTCTAACCAAAATCTGCAGAAACTTTGCATCCAGCCACGGAAACGGTACCGCACACGGATATTCCAGGGGACAAATTTACCTGCTGTTACCCTGTCGTACAAATACTCCTCAGTTAACATCAGAGTCCAGAAGTCCACTAAATGATACATTTTTACTGACCTTGTATGTCTGGAAGGTATTTCTGGTATTGGTCTATCTCACTACTAAAAATTGCAAAAGCCAGTCTCTTCAGGAGCATAGCACGCTGTTCCAGCTCTACATCTCGATTAGCGAACAGATTCAGTGAACTGCTCTGAGCCACAGCCACTCGTGCTGAAAGAAAAAATGCATAGTGCAGAGACAAACTTCAAAATTTCCCTTCTGTTTCACTTTAAGGCACAAATAACTCTTACTTTCATTGCATTAATGTAGTTCAAAAGCAGATGTTAAGAAGATGCATGTTCTGCAATTTGTATTTTTAACCACAGTGATTTAAACTACCTGTTGAAAGAAAACTTGTAAGTATACAGAATACTGCCTGGGTCTGAGGGTTTTTGGGAGGGAGTTTAGCCATTTTTTTTTTTTTTTTTAAACACAATTTGCAGTTATAGATGCTCAGAAGTTTGGAATGTGCAGAATCGATTTTTCCTTAAGCAGAGTTAGTGTCAGATCTTAAAAAAAAAAAACCAACAAAAAACCCAAACAAAAACCACCCACCACAAACAAACAAACCAAAAACCAACAAAAACCACCCCCGCCTGTTCTGCTTAATCAACTTTGCCATACAGGCAAAATTCACTGTGTGCCAGGATAGTCTCAAATTCTTTCACTTCAAGTTATCTTATTTATGAATCTCCAGAAACAAGTAGTTGAAGAAAACATGAAAAACATTTATTCCAATCTGTTTGATTTATTAAATGTTGAAAAAACGTTTTCTTCAAGATATTTGTTTTCCCTTTTTTTAATGTTTCCCTTGGAGAAAAGTCACTATTACATCAATACTTACTCATCAAATCTCGGAATGTGGTTTTGTCATGTGTCATCAAGTTATCCATAATAGCTCTCCAACTAAAAGAGGAAAATTGTACACAAATCAGAAAAGCAAGAAAAAAGGCAGGAATGTACAGGAATATTTACAGAGCTTTTTCTGCTCATTTAATTCAGGCTAAGGCTTCCAATCCAAGCGCTCTGCTACACAGGTACCATTTACTTGGTGTGATTTGATCTGAAACTATAACTACATTTCTCAAACCCCCTTCTCAAAGAAAATAAAGGATGCCATCCAGAGGGACCTTGACAGGCTAGCGAGGTGGGCCCATGTGAATCTCATGAAGTTCAACAAGGCCCAACAAGCACAAGGTCCTGCACGTGGGTTGGGGCAATCCCAAGCACAAATACAGGCTGGGCCATGAGTGGATTGAGAGCAGCCCTGGGAAGGACTTGGGGGTATTGGTGGATGAAAAACTGAACATGAGCTGGCAATGTGTGCTCGCAGCCCAGAAAGCCAGTATTATCCTGGGCTGCATCAAAAGAAGTGTGGCAAGCAGGTCGAGAGAGGTGGTTCTCCCCCTCTACTCTGCTCTGGTGAGATCCCACCTGGAGTACTGTGGCCAGCTCTGGGGCCCCCAACATAAGAAGGACATGGGCCTGTTGGAACAGGTCCAGAGGAGGGCCACAAAGATGATCAGTGGGCTGGAGCACCTCTCCTATGAGGACAGGCTGAGACAGCTGGGGTTGTTCAGCCTGGAGAAGAGAAGGCTCCATGGAGACCTTGTAGCATCCTTCCAGTACTTAAAAGGGGACCTACTGGAAAGATGGGGAGGGACTTTTTATCAGGGAGTGTAGTGATAGGATGAGGGGTAACGGTTTTAAACTGAAAGAGGCTAGATTTAGATTGGATATTAGGAAGAAATTCTTTACTGTGAGGGCACTGAAACACTGGAAGAGGTTGCCCAGAGAAGCTGTGGATGCCCCATCCTTTGAAGTGTTCAAGGCTGGGTTGGATGGGGCTTTGAGCAACCTGATCTAGTGGAAGTTGTCCCTGCCCATGGCAGGGAGGTTGGAACTAAATGATGTTTAAGGTCCCTTTCAACCCAAACTATTCTATGATTCTACACAATGTTAACAACTTTTTCCTCATAGAAAAAAATAAATTTAAAAAAAAATCTTGAAATTGAAAAAAATAGACCTGTGCATAGAAATACACCTTAGGTAAGTGAGTTTCACATTTCATGCTGTAATCTAAAACACAGAACATCCCTCTTATTTCTCTCAACAGAGATCTTTTGGAAATTTTGGTCCACATTCTACACACTCTTATGTAATGGTATACATAAAATTTGTAACAGCCATCGATATAAGCAGGAATAAGAAAGTCTTACTGGTTAACACATGAAGCATCCATCTGGAAGAAACTGGAATCCATAAAGAGGTCAAACGCTTCCTTTTTCCATGCTCTCCTTGTATACTGATACCCACTAAGACTGCTTAATAACTGGACACAGGCTCGATAGCTGGATGCATTGTGAGCACTAAAAAAAACCAAAGTCAACATGAAACAATTTTGAATTGTTGCTTTATAGAAAGTTTGATAGACCTCTAATCCTTATCGTGCCTGTTTCAACTTAAGTGCCACCCACCAAATTTCAACTGGCTGTAGAGATCTACATCAATTCAATAAATTGTAAAGATACCTGTGATTACGGAGGTAGGGAACAACATAGTGCATAATATTTACAAGCAAAGGAATAACCCTCTCTTTTTCATCACTGTAGAAAACCATATCCAAGAGATGAGCCAAAACCTATAAAAGGAGAGGAAGACAAGTTATCACGCACTCTCAAATTGCTTTTTATCTACTATGCAGCATTTTTTTTTATCATGTTCTTTACTGAACATTCAAGTTTATGACAGAAGTGTTCAAATTTCAGGTACTATACAAAATCCAGAGTACAAAGATCCCATCATTTTTAAAGCAAACTAAGGTAAAAACACAGAAGCATAAGCTCCTGGGCAAAGCGTTCTACAGAATAAGCTACAAAGAAAAAAAAAATTCAAAGATTGATTGTGATTATCAGCCGTAAATAACACATACCACTAATAACACACAAAGTTTGCCACCCAAAAAGTTTCCTGTACTACACATCTGAAAGGCCATGCTTTATGCCTCATCCATCTCACTGAATCTTTATAACTGGGTTAGTAACAGAGTTTTATATATTGTTACATGACAGGACCCAGAATCCATTCACATCAGTGTTTCCCATCAAATCTCTTTCCCCAAGCTTCTAGTCCAAAGCTTTTCACAATACAAAAGTTTATTATAAGACATTATTTATTACATCTGAGGAGACATTTACCTCAGAAAGTAAGGTCAATGCATGGACACTATAAACAGATGGAGTTATGTTTGAAGTTTCCATTGCTGGAGACAACATATCTAAATGAAGATAATAATAAAAAAATGTCCAAAGTTAGTTTTCTTAAGCCATTATTTACCTTACATATTTTAACAGCATATATTTTGAAGATGTACAGACTTTGCCACATACACTGTGTAAGATACTAATGCCTGAACAATACTGAAGCATTTTTAATGTATTCAAATATAGTAAAGCTGTCCTCTTTATTCATTTTGTCCTGATAAGTAATGTTTTGTTTAAAATAAAGACAAAAATGAAACTACCTTCGACATCTGATTCCAAGTTGTTTCCATCAACCATAATCTTGGGGGAAGGCTTAACTTCTAAGTTTCGTCTTAGCCAAGTCGTCTGTTCCAAGGAAGAACCAGCAATTGCCCCAATGGCATCCACTATCTTGTGCGTCACATCCTAGTAAAAAAAAAAACAACCCAAAAAAAACCCAAAACAAATATTTTAAGAACTTTGTGCAGAAGGGCTGTATTCGTTGTCCTGACATGTTTTTGTAGAAAATCTATACAACTAAGCATAGAACTGCTTTCAAATCACTTCTGTTCTATATTATCAGTGATTAATAACTCCACAGAAAATGAGATCTTTTTCAACAGATTATAAATAGTACTAAGTAGAAGACACTAAAGAGTCATTTCAGACTACAAAACTGATACATCAGATGATTCTAGTATAGTCAAGCATTTATTGTTCAATATTTTCAAAAGAGACATACATACAACAAATTTCTTACCTGGAGATCTCTTTGATCTTTCTTATTCTCCAGGCTTGGATTTTTCATAATGAACTCATTAAGAACCCTGAAAAAATATGGAAGTAGATATGGATTTTCTTCTCACAATACATTATTCAGTATTTTTAAGAGCTAGGACAAATCTGAAGAATCTTACATGCACAATACTTATTTACTAAACCTTCAGTCATTGCTACTTATCAATATTCTAGAAAACATCCTTTCAAGTTTAAGTTAATTTTGATCATACCATAATAGTTCATCAAGAACGTGTTTTACTAGTCTATACACAAAAACATCTTTAGAGACAGTTTACTAGGGAAGATAAACTCCAGAAATTCAAGAAAATGGTCCTTGAAGCATTACACAGAAAATCATATTCAACATTTTGTTTCTAACACTCCACAAACAGCTTTCATGCTGGGAATGAATCCTTTCTAGTGGGCTGCAAATCTACACATACCTAAGAAATAGTCATTGTAGTTATTTTCCAAGAAAAATCAGAAACTTAAACATACTGTTTAAAGAGCCTGAATCGCTCAAATAATCAGCAAGTCAAGATCATGGCTTATATCGTATTATAATATAAAATTTAATATATGTAATGATTCCTCAGAGAAGAAACTAATTTGATGAAATCCACATAACCCGGGCAATAGCTCTACCACTCAAAAATAAGTGAGACAGATTTGAAAACACTGACATTTAAGTATGGTTTCACACACTCACATTTGAGTTTATTTGGAAATTGCAAATATCAAGAGCACTTACCCAAGTATGAGGAATTGTCCTGGAGCTGGAAGACCAACCTGGATGGAATCTTTCAACAGAAGCAGCAGTGCTGCCCAGCTATCTACTAAGCTGGTCACTGGAATCCTAAGAGAGAGAGAGCAGAGATGGTAATGAAAACAGCACCATGGGGTACTCCCCGTTTTCTTTCTACCTCACAATTTTCCTGTCAGATACTGTGAATCAACATTCATACAGATTCTTTGGTTTTTCATTTACTATTAGGTGGCTACATCAAGTCATTAAGAAAAGGAGGAAGGCAGAAGAACAGTGTACTCGAAAGACATGCTTTTCAGTCCAAGGTTGGAGTGGTACCAATGAGTTACTGCACAATTAAGATCAGCTTTCCTTGGGCAGGGGGCAGACTTCCTGCAGGATTTTTAGGTGGGGGAAGAAAGGTGATGCAGAACTAGGGAACTCACAAAATAAATTCCTTTCTTTTTTATGACACCTACAGTTCAAAACCATTCTTTCTTCATGATTTATAATTCACGGGCTATTTCTCATCCTAGGGATTATAAAAAGATGTAAAATATTCAAATTGTCCATCTGCTTCTTGATGACAGAAATAAAATTTAAATTCTTGTCTTACCTTTGAGTGTAAGAATAGAAAAACTGCAACATGCAGACTTCCAGTGAAAGATGTTTCTAGAAAAAGATACAAAACCTGTGTCATCAGAAAGAAGAAAGTGACTTTTCTTTTTCCCCTCACTTGCCAGGGCAAAACTGACAATGCTACAATGTTACTGCAGTGTCTGAAGATATAGCTTAATTCATTAACAGGATATTATGAATGTCCATTTAGGCATCTCTCTATAAAGTTATTCTTCTCTTTTTTTAATTCCCTCTTTTCCCTACATCCTCTACTTCCCTTTCCCACCTGAAAAAAATCAACCCAATGCTAGGGTATGCACCTGTTTCCCTAATGTAAGCAGCCTAGCCCCACAAAACACGGTCTTGTACAGAAGCAGTAAACAGGATTCTGGAGTTGTTCAGTAAATGGTCATGACTTAAAATGAGGTATGACTTCCCTCCAAAAGTTCATTAGATATTGTGAAAAGTTTCACACTGTACTGCTCAGCTTTGTGAATGAAGTATCCATATCATCAGTACTCTAAGCTTCCGTAAGAGGACATTAAATAAATCAATAGCATCTCTACAGTTTTCATACCTTGTCCTTTGCTATGGCTGGAGGCTGCTTCAAAACTTCTTTCACTGTTTGTATAACAGTCTCCGTTCTCATAACACTGATAGAGCGAACTAGCTCGACCAGTAAAAGTTGTTCTTCACCTGCTGTAGGAATAACCTAAAAGAATCAAATGTATATCACAGATTATCATCACAGACAACGCCTATGGCAAAATTAAGGCAGCTGATCTCATGGGATTGAAATGTTAGTAACTAACAGTTTATCTAGAGACTTGGGAGTCACTTATTCTTTTCCTGAAGAATTCAGGAAGATTATCCCATTCTAAAATAAACTGGTAGCTCCCTGACAGTACAGTTGCTCATTAGAAATATAAATATTCTCCATATTTCATACTATGTATTTTTTCACTGGAATATCTGAATTTTCTTCTTACTGCTTCAAAATCACTTAAAGCTGTTACCACTATTTCAAGTGACCACTGTAGTATAAACATACCTTTGTTCTAGAAGTATTTTTATTTTGCCTCCTTTCATTCCATACAAACGCAATAGCAGCCATGAAGTGAACACCATGATTCATTGAAATTGGACCCAAAAGTTCGAGAATCTGCTGCCTCAAATTCTGAAAGGTGGAAGCAGAACACATACACCTTTAGATAAGCACCTCAGCATTATGTTCAAAACAGCTAGCTATAAAGCCATACTTGGATGGTAACTATCACTAACTTTTATAAAAATGGGAGGATGCACTCAGAGGGTTCATAAAGCTCTATTCTATATCTGGTACTCTTCAATCATTTTATTCATGACTAAGACATGGGAAGATAAAATACACTTGTTAAATTTGCAAATGGTAATGAAGTGGCAAGCAACTTATAGAAAAGTACAGAACTAAAAATGATCTGGCAAACTTAAAAAGCATCCTGAAAAAAGATCAACTGCAATAAAGGCTTGATCTTTGCATGCAAAGGTCAGGATAAACAACTTCGGTGATTCAGGATGAGAAACTATTTACATAGCGGTGCTACAGAAAAAAAGTCTTGGGATTATAGTGAATCACAAACTCACCATGACGACTTTGCAAGGAAGGGGAAAAGAGTATTCATAAATAGCAACACCTCATGAAAGACATTAAGTATTTCCCCTGAAAGAAGATACCATGTACCATGTCCAGTTTTGGACACCTTACTTCAAGAAATGTACCACAAACTGACAGAACTCAAACTGTAAAGAGAAAGATTAGTGCTACAAGATATGATGTACAAGAAGGGGCAGAAATGGGTTTGTATATAGTCAGGAGAAAAACATAAGTGGAGATAATAACAGTTATCAAATGTGTACAAGTTAGTTCGGAAGAAGAAAGGAAGATGATGTTCATGTCTGCCACAAATAGGGCTGGACTTGCTTTGTAGCAAGTGAGATACAGATTAAGAAGTAGGGGTGGTGGGGAAATCCTAAAAGAAAGAACACGCTACTCTGGGAGACTGAAATATTCAGTGTTGAAACTCCCAGTAATGTGTTTAAGCATGTCAGAAGTTACTGAGGCACACTTGGGTCAGGAAATGTATTTCCTGAGCTGTCTTCTTGACCTGTTTTCTATGACAGGAAGACTTCAGACAAAAATTCACTTTCTACCTGTTTTCTGAAAGCCATTTTTACCTTGGTCAGAGATATTTCAGTAGGAATTGTCTAAGCTTGCAGGAAACTCCTATATACGATCCCAGAGCTTGACTATACACTTTATGCACTTGCCAAGAGTGTGGTTGCCAAAGCAACCTAGTTGTACTGAAGCTTAAAGAGCTTGTACTTTAGACACACAATTCTGTTGTTTTTAACCACATCCACCAACTCCAAGGCAGCTACAAAAGCATTACCTGAAAGCAATGAGGTGAAAAAGTAAAATAACCTATCCTGATACTACACTGAACAAGCTGAATTAAAACTGGACTTTTTCATAAACAGGACATGTTGAATGCTCTTTTGAATACTATGGATTTGGGCAACTTAAAGAAAAGCTAGGAAGTACAGGAGAGTTAATGTTTAACCAGAGTACAAAAGCTTATCCTTTTTTCACAGAAGTAGCATAATATTATAGGCCATCAACAAGTACAGACCCCCTTCCTTTCAGCGAGTAGGAAACCTTATGGGCAGCACAAATGTGACCATGGATGCTGTCTGCGCAAAGACATGGAGTTTTAGATAAATTATTTTTTATTCCTTCAATCTGAGTGACAAAGGTTGAAAAGGATGTAACACAGCATCATCACAAACAGTATCTGATAGTATTCAAATTAACTGAGGAAATCTTATTTTAAACCATTTCAAATTTAAATGACAATTTCCTATTAAAAAATGTGAAGTATAAGAAGTTTGAAATGCTTCCAATAAGAGGGCTAGGCAGCATTCTCAGTATAGTCCTATTTGACCCCTTCTCAGGTTCTCTTCTTTATGATTACTAGCTCACTATCTGCTATGTCATTTCCCATGCACAGTGACATCACTCTACGGGAACTGAATGTATAAAGGAACTAGTTCATGAGTGTCCAAGTACTAGATGTTTTAAGAGGAGAGTTCTCTTTTGTTAAGATTTTACATTAATATTTTGTATCTTTTGAGGCATAAAAGGGTGGCTTAAATTTTTTCAGGATGGATTTCATTTGCTTTGTAGAAAGCAAAGAGGTGAGACTTTGTTGTCTTGAATTGATACACTCAAGTTTAAAAGCAGATTCAATACCCATTTATAAAAGCCTTGTTTGTGGGATGGGTGTGTAGATGAGGACAAAGGTATTAAAACTCAATTTACATTTAAGGGAATGGAATTGGATTTAGGTTGACAAAGGTATTAATGAACAACTTAAAGGATATTATCCCTGATATTCTGACCTTTGTTGACCCAAGATTAATGGTAGTAATGGATGCAGCAGCAGCAGCGGCAGTTTTCTCTGAAGAATCTGCAAGGTGAAGGATGCTCCACAGCAAAGTCACAGAAGACATGATCATATGCAAGATAGATAGGATCCCGTTGCGTGCTTCTATCAAGTGCTTCTGATCTACATTAACCAAAAGCTAGTGGATTTGAAGGGGAGAGAGAAGGGAGAGTATTAAATATCTATTTATATAGCATAAGTAAAATAGTGTAAATTGAGACTTAACAGACACTGAAGCTTTCAACCTTAACTCCTTTTCAAATTAGTAATTCTTATAGTATGTACAGGTTTTGAGTCTATTAAAAATAACAGTTAAAGAATCTTTTGAGTCAGTTGTGCAATATCAAATGTATTCTGAACATGTGAGGCCTCTTGTCTACAGCAATCAATTTTGTATCATTTGCCTATACCTTTGCAAAACAATTATTTCAGAATTTTAACTGTAACTAATACTCTAGGCAAAATTATTTACTTGCAATACAATAAACACTTTTCAGTTACTTTTAAATGAATGGAAGGCAAAGGGGTATAAGAACAAAAAAAAGCAAAAAGCAGATTGCAGAGAGAAAAGGACAAAAATTTTCTTGCAGAATCTGGGCCAAATTCTTAAAGAGACTATGCTCAGGACATCTGATCCAAAAACATTGCTTGACTAAAAAGACAAATTGTGAATATACTGAAGGAGCAGAAAGAGAATGTTTTGGCATATTGCAAGATGAACACTGTCCAGCCAGAAAGTAACAGGATAGACATCAGTCTGGGAAGTTCCACAAAAGAAAACCAGCTGTAAAAAGTGTCATTTTTGAGGTCTGAAAGTTAAGGAATTCCTACTTTAGTTATTTCAGGGTAACAAAAAAAACCCCTAAAATCCAAAAAACAACCCAACCAAACAAAAAAAAATAATCTAAGACTATTCTCTTAAAAGTATAATTAGTAGAAAATTGTTTTTCTGTTTGAGATGTGTATATTATCAATAAAAAACATACTTATAGATAGGACAATATATTTGCTATTTTTCCCACTCAGATCTTCAAATCTGCTAATATAATCACCGTCCTTAATTTGACATGTAGTGCACAGGAACCTTTCAGATACCCAGATAAGTTTACCTGATGATACTGTGTAGATGGATCCAGGAGGCAGTAATGAATTATTGTTGTGATCCCTTCTAATAAAGTAAGAACCATATCTGGGGGAGTGACTGATGCCATCCAGAGAGGCCTAAAATAAGAGATTTTTTTTTTTTTTTTAAAAAATGGGTCAATCTCATTGTAAAGTAATTCAACACGATCAAATGTGCTTAAAAAGATTATACACCTCTACATACACATACCTATTATCAGATAATCCTGTTTCATATTTATACTGCTGAATTAAGTTATCCAAGTTCCTGCAGAGCTGAAGAGTCACTGAAACAACGACCCTTTGAAGAACTTTTCCCATGTAAGGCAACGTAGAAGTGATAAGGCCAATCCACTGCGGGTGCATTTTACAGGCACAGTGCTGGTGTAAAGCTCGTATCACTGCGCAGAGAAACATGCCTTGGCAGGTTATTGGCTGGGAATGTAAATACTGAAGAGAAGTCATCGGCTGCTGGGGACCGATGTGCTCCAAGTCCGTTATGACGAAGTCAAAGCCCGTTTCATTTTCCTCAGGCACAGTCATTACTCTGTGTTCCAGCACAATCAGCCGTTGAAGTACTTTTAAAAGCTGTGACTGCAAAGTACTACCATTGTCAAATTCATCTTCAGAAAAATTTATAAGGCTGTCTTCAGAGAAACCTTCTTCTACAGCCACTATGTTTTTTCCAGCCATCTTTTCACTGTGCCATTTCTGTGCACTGAAGATAGAAGATAGCAGACAATGCAGGATCACTTTCTGAACCTTGCACTTGGACAACATGTCTGAAATAAAACTAGGAAAGCCTTTTGCAGAGCTTTCTATCACTTTTGCCAACTCGGCAAAGAGAAGTGTCAGAATTTCTATACTCATCATTTGCATATTACGGTTTCCTATTAGATCTTGTGAGGTTACTTTAACATGAGTTGGATAGTGGCTCCGCATATAGTATAAACACAAGGAGATAAGAATTTCTATGTACATAGAGCTCCGAAAGTTATGGTTAGAATCAACTGGAATGTGACTATAGAAATCCTTGCCCATAACAGATATTCGATGCCTGGCTAGAAGATTCTGGAGCAGCGAAAGCTGAGGAGTGTATGCATTGTTGACACTGGTAGTGGAGATAGCACTTACAAAAGCTGAAGGATTTGTTTTCAGAATTGCTTTAATTGCAGAAAAAGCATACAATGTCCTCGAAGAGTCATACAGCTGGAGATAAAGCAGCACATGTTGATACAATGGATGGATATTAAAGTTGGGAGATTTTCGCATTCCTGGGGACCCCACATCACTTTCTATTTCTGAAATTTCTCCTTCTCCACAACTGTACCAGTTTTCTAAATCAAGACCATCGCTAAAGAAGACGTTAGTTTGTTTAAGCTTTTCTGTTTGTGCTTTCTTCTTCTCTTCGTCTTTCTTTTTGGCTATTTTCACCTTCGGTTTTGCACCTGGTTGCTTACCAGCCTCTTTAACAATTGTTTCTTTTTCTGACATCTTTTCTGGTAGCTTTCCTTTAAAGCTGAACTGAATACTGCTGTGGCTTCGCTTTCTGGACTTTGATTCAGTGGAAGCAAGAGTAAGATCAGAGAGGGATTGCTGGCTTTCTGCAATACAGGGTGAAGAGTTATTTCTTGAAATTTCATCTCTTAAGCTCTCAAGTCCAGTCTCAGTTGAGGCCGATAGCAACTGGGAGCTGTCATTACTAAGCAAACTACTCCGGCTACTTTGAATATTTTGATCTTCATTTTTTGTCATCTCTACGGAGTTATCCAAAGGACTGAATTTACATGAAGTATCCTCAGAGTGTAGACTATGTTTAACTGGTTCAGCCTCTTCACCGAGACCACTTACAACTTTGCATATAAGATCTGTAACCACTTGTTGCACAATTTCATCAGGTGAGTCTTCTCTCAGAGTCTGAGAGCTATCTTGAGCACTCAGGCTTTCTGTTTCCACTTCATAACTGATGTTGTCTCCAGTAGATGACTGAGAACAGCCAGAGTCAGAACTCTGCAGTATTTCAACCTGATGGTCAGGAAGGTCAAAATCAGACACAACCATTGGTATGGTCTCACTGCTGGTACTTAACAAGGAAAGCCTATCACTCAGAGGGTTGACAGTCAGACTGAAGTTCTCCATTTCATCCATAGCAAGTTGTTTTTCATTGCCTTCTTTAGGTATAATAAGTTGTCCTTGGCTTACAGGCACATGGGAAAATGCTTGAAGAAAAACACAAAAAAAATTTACCCCTAATATTTTGTTCTTCAGAATAAGAATTTAGAATTAAAATTTAGAATTTAAACTATTATCGAAACTTCAGATTATAAAGGCATGGTAAATAGTCTTTCCACTTCACAGCAGAAAAAAAAACGTTAATATGCAAATGACACATTCATATAACCAAAGCAAGATTACTTTAGCAGTAGACCTTAGCAAAACAACATAATTCTCCCATGAAACTTTATGCAGTCTTATCTGCTTGTGTTTTCATAAAAAAGAATTATTAGCATGTTACTAAAATTACACAAGAGATGCAAACACCTTCAAACCTTATCAGTATGTTTTCAGCCAGCCCCACATCAGCAGTCTTAATTCATAAAAGCATTTCATTTCTTGGTTAAGCTTCAAACCATATTCTTAAGTTCTACCGAAGTTCAGTAAGACATAAGAAAATGCTCTGCATTAAAATACTTGCATATCATCTTAATTTGAGAACAATAAAACTTCAACAATACCTGGGACACTCAAACTTGAATTAGACAAAACATGCACAAATGCACATATAAGCAGTAGCTGTTCCAGCACCTCGTTTTGCGAGTTACCCTCAAAAATTTCTACTACGTTTTTAATGTTCATGCAAATAACAAATAAAGACATTAAATAAGGAACTTCCTACAGTCTTCTTGTGTACATACCATCAGCACAGCTAAACTTCTGCATAAAGTGCTTTTCATTTTCTTCTTCAGGGTGATAGGGAGATTTAGTCCAGTAACATTCAGCCTGTACTCGCTGAACAGAAACTCGCTGAGTTTTTGGATGGAGAAGCAGTAGGAGCAAAGGTTCAAGAACCCTTGCGATATCATGTCTTTGAAGCACTTGATTTAACCAGGCTTGTCCCACTGACCATGTAGAACCATCCAAGCTATTAAGGCTGTCCAGCATGATAAACAAAGATCTAGAATAGAAAGAAGAATGAACCTAGCACAAATTCTACACTACTCACAGAATAATACCATTTTAATCTGATATATGATACATTTCAACATGTCAGTACATACTCTACTGTCTTCTCCATATAAAACAGCATTTTCTTTGGAATCCAAACTTTGCAATCTGGAGTTTTATATTTTAGACTAGCCTAATGAAGAAATGGCCAGGAAGAGCTAGTAATAAAGTCAGTTAAGATAGCTGCTCTAGTAGTAGAAGTTGTATAGGCAGTTCAAGTATTTGTACAGCTACTAGCATAACAAGCTTTTGTTGCCTACTAAGTGCTAGTGCACTACAAAAAGATAAAACTTTAAAAGCCAATTCACAGATGCATGGAAAAGAGACGATAACTTATTCAAAGATCTTTTCTTCAAGAATGGAGTGAAGAAACATACTTGACAATTCAGCACTTCCTACTGTCATTATTTTCTTCTTTTAATAGTTTTAGCCTTTAGAATCCTTTCCAGACTTGGGGAAAAACAATATATATATATTGGACTCTGAATTTTACCAACTGTTTTACATCCTCCAGTAGTACACGTTCATAAGCTCTTAGCTGTATGTACAAAACTTATCACCACTTCTACAATGAGTGACAGTATCAAGCCAAAGAGACAACCTTTTTACTCTGCTTCCTACAGTTAAGTATACATTAGGAAATTTAAATAAGCACTTTTCCACAACATTTGTGCTAGCTGAGGAAGACTAGTTCAAAACCTGAATCGGTCAGTTTTTTTCTAAGAAAGTAGTCTGATACCAGAAAACAAAACAGAAATCCTCTGCTGCTTGCCATAAATGACATCTTATGTAAAACACACAGATTAAACAAAAGAACTTTCATATCTTAGTGCTTACTTGCAATTTTGTTCTTAAGTTTTCTTAGCTTTACTGTTACTTTCCATTGCCATGTAATTCACTTCTGAGTTGACTTCTCTCTCCTGGTTTTCTTTTTACCAAACCACAGCAAGAACTCAGACACTATGTTCAACATACACAAATATTTTAATCACAGTTATAGTCAAGGTATCACATGACCATTCCTGTCCTACTCTTTACAGCTACCAGAAAAATTTACAGCTTACATAATCATCATTGTGAAAACAATTTTGTCTAACATGAATTCATTTCTTGTCCTTCTTCCTTGCTCTCACAGTTACACTGTAGTTCTCCAATTTCTAAACACTCTATGCTGCCAATATAATGTAGTTAAAGATTTTGAAGCAAAATTATTTCAACTGAATCATGCTTGCAATCACCAACCTGTCAAAGGTACGGCCAAAGGAAGAAGACTTGTTAATATGAAGGTCACGGGTGAGATGCCATAGCACTGCAAACTTTGCATGAGCTTCCATTCTTACTTTCTGTGGACCAAATTATAAGTTAGATCTATCAGAATACAACAGCCTCTGATAAGAACTGGGAAAAAAAAAGATGTATACAGCATCTTAAAAGATATAATGAAATTACTAAACTTTTTTGACTATGCGTTCAAATCCTATTTTTTAACATTAAAAACAGTAATAGGCAACAATAGGTCTCTGCAAATAATTTAGCAGCATGAAAGGATTCTCCCCCATCTTGATCTTGGCTGCCTTGGTTTCAAAGTTTAGCTTGAAAAAGTTTTAAATACTTAATGTGATAGCTTGAACAATATTTATTTTACTCTCACAAGTTGTGCACCTCTGTTTTCAGTGAGTTTATCTATATGTATCAAGGCACTAGAAGAGATTATGAAGAGAGCAGGAAGAAACATGCAAGCTTTTCAATATGAAAACTCAAGCTTATAGAGGCAGAGAGAAGAGGCAGATGAAGAGAAATTTTTAAAGATAGTGTCTGGAATGATGGGATTAAACACAGCATCCATGGAAATAAGGCAATGAAAATAAGTTGGCTAGAAAGACACATAAGAATTTTCTAGCTAGATATGATATAGATAGAGTTCATCACTATCATGCCAAATTTAGCTCTGGAACTTAGTTTTATTTGGACAAATAGGACATGCTTACTGTCCAAAGGACTTCTAATGGCTAGTAATAATATGCAGAATATTTAATGGTGAAAATGGTATTAAAGTAACAATTTTTATGCCTTTATTTCTTTACTGGGGCTGATCAAGGCAAAGAGTTATTCCAGCAAGGCTGTAAACAATAGTAAATGCCATGCTATGATACGAATACATGGGCACATGCATTAAAAACAGCTTTACCCAAGAAACAAAGAAGCTACTAAGCAGTTGTAGCAGTGATCAAACAAAGCACAGCAATCAGGACAGTTATACTGAATAAAACATCAAAATTACTTTGAAATACAATCAGGGCTTAAACTAAATTACTAGATTATAAACAGAGACAAGAGGACGAGGATTTTCACTTGTTTCTTCTTAAAATATATGCTTATAGGGAATGAACAGTAGGTATATTTACCTCTAATCAAAATGAGACCAAACTAAAAACTGTTAATACCACTGTGTCAATCTGGCATACTTCCAGACTTAATTTACAACATACAGCTTAAGAAGCTTTGCAACACCTAATACTACCAATATCTGCTACAATAATGAAAATTGTACGTAAAAGCTATAAAACCTGAAAATTACAGAAAGGACACGAGACAGATTACATCAGATGTAAACTTAAAAAAAACAAAAAAAAAACCCCAAAAAAACCAACAAACCAAGAGAAACAGCAGCATTCTGGAAAGTAAAGCAAGCATCACATGTATTTAGAAAAAATATGCTTCTCACAGGGAAAAAAAACCCCACAACACTGCTGCAAAACATATACAGTTACACAAAACAATTCTCTAACATCTGCTGAATAAAGAGTGAAAAAAACAATTCTCAAACACATACAGATGACTCCGTGTAAGCCCTTGCAATCCATGCTGCGAAGATGTAAGAAATTACTGTTTTCATAGTAAGGCTGGCAGAAATGAGTGAGTGCCACATCCAGAGTCACAGCAGTTCACAGACCAGCCTAATGAGTGAAACTATAAATCATCGGCAGTTTTATCAATATGCCAAGCTGTGAACTGCAGTAATTGACAGACTGGCTCACAGTCACTTTTGTTGACCTGGTTACTCTGGTAGAAAGGCAAAAAGGTACCTGCTTCTGAAGTCACACAACCATGAGTTGCCAGAGCACGTAAGCAATTCCCTATCATTCATTTTGTTGGGGCTATGAAAACAGTTCATATATCTAAAATTTAAAGCACTACAAAGGCCTCAACTCAAATGTCAAATTGACAGCCTCTATCCAAAACAAATTTCTAGGGGAAAGTAAAAATAAAAAAAAAAAAAAAAAAGTACCTGTCATGGCAAGTAGAACTCCTACTAACAACAGTAAAAGCTAAGCATGTGCTTTATGTATTGGGAAGCAGAGCATAACTTTTGATAAGAAATGAAGTCCCCTACATAAGTCTGTTGCTGAATGCTGAAAAGCCCCTGTTGGCTAGCATGAAACGACAGAGGTTCATCAGAGATTTAAAAGAAATACCGTTTGTCAACAATCTGAGTATCTGCCAGCTTCAAAAGATTTTGAAAATACTACTTTACTTGCATTAGCTAAACTGATAGCAAAACAGAAGTATTCAATAGGATAGCCAAGATCCCTTCTAAAAAACAGCCAACAGTGAGATAAGAGACCTTTGAGCAGCAATAAAGAATGGGAGAAATCCACCAAGCTGCGTCATGAGCAAACATTATAACCTGTGCTAGCGGAACAGGAGACAGGACAAGTGACAAAGTAATAACAAGAAACCAAACAGCGTTATCAGAGGCAAAGAAGCACCTCTCTGATCACTCGAGAGGTTCTGCTCAAATTATAGTCCATGGCTTTTGACATGAGACAAAGATGGAAAGTAAAGACCTTCAAGCAAAGAGCAGTTTCAGCAGCATACTGCAGAGAAATGCACAGACAACTCACAACCCAGCTGCCACATCAGTCAGAGCAGAGTAGGCAAGCACATTTCCAACAAAGCCACAGACGCACAGAAAACTGGCAATTACTCTTAGAGCAGTTTATTAGTTGCCCTCTAGAACTGGCAAACATGGCAGAAACAGTCAGAATTCAAATCTTTTAAGGACAAATAACCAGAGAACAGAGGGGCCACATGAGATTGGAGAACTGTACAGAAGCCACTTCATCGAAAATATCTAGTTATTGCAATTCCTCTGCTTCCCAACAGGGGAAAAGAATCTCACAGAAACACTTTAGCTGGAAATAATCAACCGAGACAAGTATCAGAAGATGGAGTTCAGAAATATATAGCACAGCTCTTGGGACCTGGAAATAAAATAAAATCTTACTAATTACAAGCCACTCTTTTGTCTTAATATTTACATTAATTCTTACAAAAACATCCAGAATCACATAATACATAAAAATGGTCGGAAAGACAAAAAAAAAAAAAACCAAGACAATTCACTGCTGCTTCAAATTATAATATCAAATGCAGCAGACTCATAAGGATGTGTCTCACTGAAAGGGAAAGGAATTGAAAACAGATCTCAAACTGTAAAAAGAAGGCAGTGACACAAAGAGAAAGGCAATAAGGACAGCTCAGCTGAGAGAGAAAAAAGAAAAAGCAAAAGGATAGAAGGATAAAGGGGAACACACATGACTGTCTTACGAAAGAAGCAATCCACCCCCGCTATCAAGAAAAGCAACAGAGACATGGCGATGACAATAGCCTGGCTGTTGCTCCTTCTCCAAGTTCTGTGAAGGAAAGGAAGCAGAAAGTCTAGATACTATATTAGGACAAATTATTAGACGAGATGCAAGAATTAGATGAAATAGGAAGGAGCACACCAGAGGACTGAACTACAGTTGGTTAGGACACAGGAAAAGAAAGTGTGCTTAAATTTGATGGAGCTGTACAGGGAAAGAAGAGTGGTTAGGACAACTGGAATGGAATCTAGAAAATCTATATTCAATTACCACCATATTACAAACACTTTCCATAGGCTTGAGAAACACCAAGACATCATGAAAACAGGCCTCAACTATCGCAGACATATGGTTAAGTGGGAATATAGGAGAGGGTGGCAGTTACAGAGGGTGGACAAATCTGATATTCTGCATCCAAGTAAAAGAGTATTTTTAACGTTCGAAACAATCAATGTAAGGCAACATTTTTTCAATATTGAAGTTATTTATGCCCTCCTCTGAGGTACCAAGTCCTTTTTCTAAATATATTTCAATAGTTATATACTTAACTCAGCTTTTAGTAATACATGAACAACTTGCCTTGTCTCTGTGAGTCAGCTGCTGACTAATAACATCTTCACAAATGCTAGAAGATGGAACGAGGTTGTGCAGCTGGTAGAAGAGCTCCACACTCTTCTGATGATGCTGAGGAGTTCCATCACCCAACTGGTCCCAAAGAGTTAAAGCTATATGCTTTGTACATGAAAATAAAAGTTGCAAGACGCACAAGTGAATGAGTATCATGCCTTGTTTTGCTTTAGGTAACGTTGAGCTCTATGTAATGATGGGAGACATTACATCTGATGACACCATATGACCAACAGGCAATCTATGAAACTGTTCTGTTTTGTTTGTATGAACATAAGGAACTGTTTGAAACACTACAATAACTTGCTACATAAAAAAATTCCTGTTAGGAGTCAGAACTCACAGGCATCTCCAGAAATAAATTTTCATTGAAATATAATTAACTACATAATATACCCTGCTGCTGATTATCTTTTGTAAATGATTTCTTACATAAATTATACAAATGAAGAAATTGTGGTTTACCAGAGTCCTACATTATGCACATCTCCGTTTCATACCTTTGCTAATTAACCTGATATTCAATCAGGTTTTATTTATATTTTAAAAATACTCAAACAAGGCTTTTCACCCAAGTAGTCAGTAAGACAATCACAGTGGGAAAACTTACTATGTATTTTCATTTAGTGTCTAACACAGGTTACAATTGTTATCAAAATACTCAGCACGAAAATTTGGTTCACCATACCAAGGATGGTAAAGTGGCTAAGACTGTCAGTCCTCACCAGACAGGAAAACAAGTGTAAAGAAAACAGCAATGAGATACTGCATTGTACCTTGAAGAAATCTGTCTTTTCGGCCATGTATCTCAGATTGCCTTGAGTAAGAGGAGGTCTGATGACCACAGCTACTCTTCCCTGGTTAGGGCTAAGAGGCTGAGCAGTTTCCACACTGTTTTGATTTTCTCCAGTGACGAGAGCAACAGATTGAGTCAATCCAACCAAGTCCATCACAAGGGAAATAGTAACACCCTGAACACTGAAATCGCTTGCTTGCTTGCAAGCATTCATTAAAGTCTGTAGCCACAGTGGAGGCTGTACTTGTTCACAGTCTGAAATAAAAATCACAGATGATACATTAATTTAACAATTTCAAACATTATGAATTTTTCCTCTTATTTCTCATAACCATATGCACAATTGTCCTTTATCTTTGATATTTCAACCTACCTGTTGCATGGGTTTAGGAAAATGTATGCATGAGGAAGATACTTCTTGATGTATCTCTATATTTAAAATAATCTAATTAAAAATGCAATACTGTATCACTTCAAACATTTAGTAACCAAAAATAAATAGGATAATTTGAAAAAGGAAGAGAAAAATAATTTTATGGAAATGCATCCAGATAATTTCATGTTTTAGACAAAACTGGATGTTTAGTAGTTTGCACATCCTTTCATTCACTTTCTTCCTTCAGGAAATTCTTGACCACCAATAAAGTCTTAACATTATAGTTCGTAGTCTGGAGTAATTCTGTAGTATTTTAAATATACATAATAGTATTATATACATGATATGTTATATTATATAGATATTATAATATACGCACAGAATTATTTACATGTATTATTTATAGATACAAACTAAGTTTAAACTGACAAAAAAATATAGAGATTTTCCTGGCAACACTTTAAAAGTGAAAGTATCTGAAAATTAATGTTTTGGGTGGCAGAAACTTGATCCTATTAGATCATACTCTGCTTTGACTGTAGGCGGTTGTTTTCCCCTTCTTACCGTCCCCTCACTTAATACCATACACTGGCCTGATAATGCAAGTGTCTCTCTCTGAAGTTCACAGTCAACTCTCCAAGTGAATAACGCACCCTTTTATTTTGGAGGTACCGAAGTAATTTTTCGTAAAACTTCAAAAGGATTCTATTGATCGTGTTCCTAAAATAGGCAAATGCTTCTAGAATCAGACACAAGTGAAGAAGTGTTATTGAATAGGCACAAATACAGCAACTCTTTAGAATTAAGAGAAGGACGATGCAATTTCTAATTTATGTCCACAATAGTTAATTTTGCAATGTAAATTGGAGCCTAAATATACCTAACAATTCCACATAATGTTCTAGAGTTTACAGATATAAACATTATTCTGAGCTTGACTCAGTTGCCCTTTTAATTCCTTTAATTAAAAATAACATGCATTTATCTGAGAAATGAAGCATACCGCAAAATTTAAGCGCAATTATGTTCTATCAATATCACATTAATTTGGCTCCTTCAAATAAACAGGCTGATGACTCTCACCATTGATTAAAGGCAATTGGGTCACATCACTAATGCAACCCATCAAAAACATGTTCCAAATTTAGGAATCCTTCAGTAAAAACAGCCTCTTCTGCAGTACAAAAATGTATCAATAGATGAAGAAAAGGCTGGTGTGTGAATTATGGTAACTACCTTCTCCCATTCTCTGTTCCACTGGCATTCTCTGTTATGGGAAGCAGGACTCCCAGGAGAGCTATGCATCCCCATTGCCATCACTATTCCCATCCGCCCTGCCATTCTGTACAACAGATGTTTGCATCTGAAACAAAATCCCTCCCGTTGATTTCAACCACCTACAATTTATGCTTATTCCTCAAAGTCACACTGTTTAACAGACTGCAAATGCAACATCACAAATGGGAAAGTTCAGGTGATGAACAAGCAACACGAATCCAAGACATTTAAAGTGAAACAGATTCCTAGAATCACTGCCTTCATATGAGACACATACTACTCAAGCTCTACAGGCTTTCTGCTTTAGAGTTTACAAGACAGCAATAATCAAAAGTGTTATATTCACAGAAAAGTAATAAGCAAACAGCTGATTTTTTAAATATTTTTAGTCTTCTGCCACAACACTCATTTGTAGGCTGCTAGTGTCTGGAAATAAATAAATAAATCGATCACATTTTTCAGGGTCATACTATAGAAACACAAATATCCTGTGCTAGATCTTTTACAAAAGGTAGTACTCCTTTACCATTGCAACACCCTTAATTAATAAACAGCTGTAACCAAGTCACCTTCAACTGACATAAATATCAGATATGTCTAGATATCACAAAGTCAAAGATATGCTCTGCTCCTGGCTGTAAAATGTCAATGCATCTTAAAGACTCCAGGAATAGAAGAAGCGGTCATGTTAATTTAAACATGCTTGTTTAAACCTGTTCATCTCCCAGCAGTGCCTACTGCTTAGCCTTTAATAGATTTTGAAAGTTGTGGATAAGAACAAAAAGCTGTGACCATGAAGTTTCCTAGAAAAAATAAAGTCACAGAAGACAACTGTGACAGTAGCCAAAATTACTGTAACTATTTCTTACATGCTCAAAGCATATCCACCACAATATCATTTTAAGGCAGCAACTCTCAAGCTACAGACCAGAAGTGGAACCAGAATTAGAACTGCAATTGAAGAATTTACAAACTGTAAAAAGGATTGTCTATGTAAAATGTCACATTTTCCAATAATCCAGAACTGCCAACATTTTAATCACATTTCTGTATCTGTATCTATACACTTCACAAACCTCAGCATTTTTATGTTGTTTTCTAATGCAACTGTAGCTAGAAGAATTGTTTGCAAGAAATGTTCCTTTAATAGGAGCAAAGTAAAATTAATTAATTTCTTATCTGGTATGATTTTTATTGGACAGAAGCTTATAATTTCCACGTATTGCACAAAGCGATCAATGTGCACATCAATCCAAAATTGCAAAAATGAAGCTAAAAAACATACTTGATGTCAGCTGTAACTATTACAAAATATGACAAAGAAAACATTGTGGATCCATACAGTAAAGAGGAACATCTGAAAATCTAGATTCTACTCTCAGGCTTCAGTTTGCATAATTTATATTTGTCACCCCAATATTAATTACTGTCAAAACCCATGCCAGCAATATTCTTAAAATCTATGAAAAAATATTTTAGTTTCCAAAAAGCAAATCAATTGATACAGAAGGAGACTTACATTTCTGAGAGGAACAGCAAACAGCAACACACACAAAGCATGAATACTATTACTTTCAATTTTTTTGGGAAAAAAAGAAAAAAAACAAAAAGCAAACCCAACCATTTTAAAAGCAAAGAACAAAGAAGAGCGCAGCTTACCAACTTCCGGCTTCCCAGTATGTAATTCCGAAGTACGGTTTCCTTCAGCAATATAAACGGGAAAGCTTGAACATTCAAGATACAGCTGACAAGCAGCAATAAAGGCAGGAAGGTATTCTTTCGGTGTTTTTTTCTTGTTTGTTTTCTTCACCTTGGCATCAACTTGTGATTCTCTGTCCCATTTTGTGGTCTGTCCTTGCTCTCTAGTGGGGTCTGCTGGAAGCTCTGCCCCTAAGGGCTGAGACAACGAATTACTCTGAATGATATACAGGTTGATAAATCTGGTTAAAAACTGTTGGACATACTCCAAACAGCACTGCATTGCAGTCTTTTGGATCGTTTTCCCACTTCGAGTTGCTGTCCCCTGTGTCATTATGGAAGGAGGCTGTACAATGGTTTCCTCAGATCCCACGGTTGATGCTGTCTCAGTCTCTGAGGATGTGCTACCAATAATAGGAATGCCAGGCGCACCGTGACCTTCATTCAGTGCTCTATCAATGTCATCAGTTGTATCTGCCTGGTACTGTACAAACTCAGTGAATCCACTTTCTGACGATCGACTGCTTGGAGGATTTTCACCGTCTTCAAACACATCATTAGGATTTTCAAGTGAAACTGATGGCACCTGAGTGAGATAAAAGTTTAATGATTGTTCAAAATGGGTTATTTAGGTCCTAGTGAGAAAATATTTATTTGCTTCTCTATTTGAAAGCAACAATTTTATTCCACAGTTTTAAATCTATATAAATATATTTTATGCAAAATGATGTTTGGTGTTTCAGTAAGCTTCCCAGATCAAGCTAACTATAAAAAAAAGAGCATTGTTTATCAAGTAAAATACTTTAAATATTATTACTTTAACATTTGCTTCATATTGTCTATTTTTATGAAGAATGCTGAAATGCATAAGCACAGGTATTATTAATTTATACAGCATCATGAACCAAAAATATTCGTACATCAAAGAAAACCCCTCACTTCCAGCAGGAAGCAGGACATTGAACTATGTTGCTTATGGTCTCTTTAGCTAGCAAGATTCTTTTAATACTTTAGCTTTTAGCATGTTCTACAAAAAGACAAGATATTTATCTGTTAATCAGAAACTGCTGCAGTCATAAAGGAGTAAAAAAAGCCTGCAGGCAAAGGAGACAAAAAGATGTCAGCCAAGACGAACGGGAAGACTTGAGAGAGTAGAAAAAGTATACGTTTCTCTGATCATGCTTTTGAAGTTCCTACTGTACAAGTAACTAATCACATTAAATATTAAATTATTTTAACCTAATAACTGTCTAGATATACTACTGACAGAAGAACCGAAACTATTAAAGTTTTGTCTCATTAGGAAGGCAGGGTCAGTGTCATTTAACATTACAACTGTAAGTTGTCAAAACACCTTAAAAAAAGTGAATTGTGGAGCTGGAAATGAATAAAATCTTTCATAGGCTAAAAAAACATTTTTCCCACTTCCATATTTATATTAATAAAGCCAGTTCAATTTCTCAATAAAATTTATGCTCTTTGACTTAAGAAATTGTCTATTAAATGTGGATGGAATCTTAATTCATAGATGTATATATGGTACAACTTTAACTAACTACCATCTTTCTTTTTATATGCCAATCCCGAGATTTGGAAGTTGGGGACTTCTTTCAAATACAAAGTTATAATTATAAAAGAAGAAATAAACTTTCATTTATAAACTACTAACCATTTGCAAATAGAAAGAAAAAAAAATGACCTCCTAGAAACAAGTAAGAAGGGTTGCTCCAGCAACAACAGTTCTTCATGACTTATTGTGTGCCTTAATTCCTCATCAGTTCAGAGTATGCACAAACCTGATGAATGATTTCTACTCAAAAAGAACCCATAGTGGCTTTCTGGGCTGCTCTAACCCCCCATAGTCTTCTTGGTAACTGGTAGCACAGTCTCTGTTTCCTGGTGAGAACATGAGGTGAATAGGGAAACAACTTAAACAGAAACTCATGGATCAGTGGGAGTAAATGCAGGTAAAGAACATGCCCACGTACTTCTCATCTAGCTACCTTACCAGCGATGGCAGATGTTGCCCGAGATCTAACAGGCCCAGAAGTTGTCTTGCTGTCTGACATCCTAATCACTAGCAGTCTTAAATACAGAATTCGAGTGTAATCTAAAAATCTGGATAACTTCTTCATTAATAAATAAAAGAGAGATCATTATATATGATGAATTACGTCTGGCTTTACCAGAGATGGAGTAAGAATGAAACTGAAAATTTGTTTGAGATAGCTTTCACTGTCTCCTGTGCTAATATGTACTAAAAAGCTGGGAAAGACATAAAGGGTGACCCTGTATTATAAAATACAACATAAAAGAGATCAGAAACATGGTAATTAATTTCACTCTATCTCTTAACGGAAGGCATGGCCACATATGAGTCGGTTGAAATTGAAAGACAAAGGCTGTTGATGGTTCAAAGGGCAACATAATTCAATCAAAATAAGCTTTATTAAAAAAAAAGGGGCAAAAGAACAAAAAAGGCAGGTATCAGCTGGCTAGAAAGAATAAGGATAGGATCCTGCATAAAGGATGGAGTCCTAATGGACAAGGTGAACATGAGCCTGCAGCGGATGCTTCTGATGAAGAGGGCCAACCACATACAAGACTTATTAGCAAAAGTATAGCCAGCAAGTCAAGGGAAGTGATTAGTCCCCTCTGCTCAGCAATTTTAAGACCAAATCTGGAATACTGTGTTCAAGTTTGCACTCATTAGTAGAAAACAAACATTGATGTACTAAGTAAGTCCAGTGAAAGGAAAGCTCAGAGAATGGGATTTGCTCAGTCTTAAGAAAAAGAATGCTAAGAGTTGGAAATCAGCTCTGCTTTGAGCAGTGACCTGTGACTGTCACTTCCAACCTGAATTATTCTATGATGTTCCTCTAGTTTCTTCAGCTGGAGAACAAGAATTTCAGGGCATGTCACTTAACATACCTTACAGAGCCATGGTTGTGTAGACCAAACTAGACAATGTTAAAAGAGAAAGAAAAAGCTGCTGGCTGGTTTGTTTCTTCTATTTCTTTATTAAATGATTCTAAGAACTTAACAGTGACAGTAAAATAACTGATGGATATTAATCTGATGCACATAAATTGGGTGAGAGGAGAATTTACATATGCCTGATACATAACCAAAATGGAGAATTCTTTGAGTCCAGTTATTCTACATGAGCAGACTCTCGAAGTGCATTACAGCTTCAAACCTTAGTTGATTAGCTCATTCTTAGGCCCTGATTCTGAAGTGATTTATACATGTATATTAAATCTAGATAAAAACCCTTAAGAATCAAGACCTTTTACCACAATGAAGTGCACAATTATAATTTCTTTTGATGATCCAAGTTTCACATATACTGTTGTATATTAAACTAAATCTAATCAAAGACTTGTAGGTGGTTCAGCACAGACTTAGAAAGCCCACTTTTCCTTTCCACACAAAAAGTATTTTTCCAAGATGCTGCAAAACGTAATCGGTTACCTTTTTATTTTCCCATTCTTTGATGGAGCTGCTGTGTCCACTAGGAAGCTGCAGGATACCATCTGTACCAGCAGATAGCAATGGAGGTTGAACCTTACTAAGGATCTTTGAGCAGAGTCTGAGAGAATCAGTAAGCTCAGACAAGTGCAAAGTATGAAGATGGCTTGTCAATGCAGAAATCATCCTGAGCAACAGCTGAGGCAAGTGTTCTGTCTGTATTTCAATGTAAGTCTCCTAACAAAGTAAAAGTAAAACTCATTAATTGTAACACCAAATTCCACCCTGAAAGTTATTTTCTACAACAGTGGTACCTATCACTTGCTTAACTGTGTTCTAAACATAGAACATGGAAAAAGGAAAATTAATATCTTAATATCCAGGAATAAGAAATACATGCTTTACTTAAAAAAAAAATTACAAAATTAAATTTACAGTTGGATAACCAACAAATAGAAATATATTTAGCTCTTTTTTAGAATTTTACATCTTGCTCATTACACAACACATTACAAAACATAATAAGGCTAAAGAATGCTACTACTATTATTTTAATAACCTTACTGTAGACGTTTAAGAATGAATGATAAACAAATTTTTAAGAACTAAAGGGAAAACAGGCTGATTGCCATACCTGACACAGCACTCTCATACTTCTAGTAGGCTTTGAAATGAGAAAGCAAAGAATTGAGGAAAGACAGGTATAGAAAAACAGTTCCAATAGTCTTTGTTACATTAAGCAATGCCAACAGAAAAAGATCTATCTTATCATGACATTTAAAAGAGCCTTAAAAGAAAGCTGAACATCTAAACTAGCATATCAAACTACAAAAGACTATACTTGTAACAAATACAGTGTAGTTTTAGGGAAAAGAAATCAAGGACAGACAAAAATTTTCAGGTATAAGCATCATAAAACCCACTTTGGTTATATCCAACCAGTCTATCAAGAATCATAAAATGAACCCAAAACTTCTTCTAAAGGTGTCCACCAATTTATGGCAATATATTCTCAAGAAAAACAATTAATAAAGTAGCTACAGTACTTCTGTAGACTATAAATATACAGAATCCCAGTATTAGCAACAAATAAAGCAGTTCTTACCAAAGAAACTATATCCAACAAAAAATCCACTAACAAGCAGAAATTTGTCAGGGGTAACTCAGATGGCTCACTACCACCTCCAGGCCCAGTTTGAAGTCTGGCATGTAATGTCCTCCTGCAAAATTCAAATAGGGTTTCACAATATTTTTCCCTCCCCCTTACATTGACCATGTTTCTCTAACTTAATGCGAAGCTGTACACATCAGTAATAATCCCTATAAACAAATAAGCAACCTCTCATTTTACTGTTAAGTAGCTCATTTGGCTCCATTGCATGCTTTCAGAAAAAGCAGCAACCAGCCTTTCACTGTAAACCAGTCTTCATTCATAAAATAAAGAAATGCAGGCTACAGAAAACTGCATTTGTGACTCCAACATATACAGCAGTATTTATTAGTATGAGCACTAATAACAGAATTAAGGGATAGTGTTACTGGAAGCACAGTAATTTTGAAGAAATCTAAACCAAAGGCATTAAGCACTTGAGATAAAGACAATCAAAAGTGAAATAAAAGACCCATGAAGCTTGAAAGCATGCAAGAGGAAAACAAAACAAGCTCTTCTAAATGTCCACTTCAACTTCAGACAGCATGGTTTTACTGTTGACAAGAATTCATAATCTGATGAGTTTTATTGCTGAGTGAAGTAAGAAGGAACACAAATCCTCTGTGAAATCATGTTGCAATCTGACAGTATTATAAGCAAAGGATATGAACAAAGGAATAATATTTTGTTTCTCCAATTCATTTATTCTGCTGGGGGTGGTGAGTGCAGTGTCACATTTTCAGCAATAGTTAGTTATGCTAATCCTTTCGCTGTTTTGGAAGGGTTCATGAACATGTATGCCAGGACTGAAAAAAGGATTTATTTGAAATAGAAGCATTACAGAAACTAGGTCTGAAACACTGACAGTAAGTATTTATCAAAAGATTTTTAAAAGATTTTTAAAATCATATTTAAATTGTATTCTGTCAGTAACCTATGTTTGAAAAGTAGCACACTATTTAACCCACACTTCCATTGGGTTACTGTATCTCTCTAACAAATAATTCTCTTCATAAAACTAGCAGCCTGTTTTACAGTTCAGTCAAATGGTCCCTTTGTGCAAGTCGTAACACAAATTCTTTTTCACATTCTGTGCTCCTACCCAGAAAGATCTACCATTTCATAAATTACTCACGGATTTGTTCAACTGTAATACCCCATAAAGGATGACTTGACTTCAACTCACTGAGCCCCTTATCAAAAACAGCTTTGAGAGAAGGCTCAATAGCAATGAGCTATTATATACTTAGACAAGAGAAAACCCTAGATACAAGGAATCCTATTTTTAATTTTTAGTGGGGGGGAATCATAAGAAAAAGCCTAAGACAAATTCAGAGGGATATCTAAATCACTTTAAAAGTAATAACTGTGATTTAGCAATCAGACTAGATGATATAAAGATAACTTACAAATTCACAGTATAAAATCAACTGGTTATGTTTTCACTTAATGGCATATCTTTTTAAACAGGAATACAATAGCTTACATTGACCAGATTCCATTTATTTATTAATAAGGCAATCTGGTATCCGTGTTTACAGTAACATCTACTGATATGTAGAGAAATTCTCACCTGCTTGTTAGTTGGTTGTAGACTGCTTGCTTTACTTTAGCAATTCAGTCCAATACACAAAAATTAAGTCACAGACATGTTGGAAGGGCTTTCATCTAGTCCAACCTCTCATGCTGAGCAGGACTGCTAGCAATGCTAGATAAATTTATCCACGGTTTTGTGTAGCAGTACCCCGGAAATCTCCCAAGGAAGCTCCACAGCCTTCCTGGGTAACCTGTTCTACTGCTGCACTATGTTCCTAGCAAAGCTTTTCTGAAAATCCAGCCTGAACCCCTGAGCCAACTCTTGTTGTTGCTGTCCCTTGTTTTACGATCAGCCATTACCAAAAGTATGGCTGTATCAACTTTGAAAACGTCCTTCAGGAAGTCATAGGCTGCTATTTGAGCCCCCTCTTTGCCAGGCTAAACCAAACTCACCTACCTAACCTCCCATGCAGTATCCTATGACTCTGATCATCTTAGCAGTCCTCTACTAGAGCCTCTGCAGTTTCTCAACACTCCTCCTTTAGCGGTGTGCCCAAAGCTGGACGTGATATTCCACGTGACCTTAGAAACACTAAGTGAAAGGAAAACCAACTTCCTTTCACCTGCTGACTACGCTCGCCCTAATGTAGCCCAAGACAGTTTTCTTTACTTATGACAGCACACTGTTGGCACATAGACAACTTAGTGTTCAAATATCTTAGTACATTATTATGCTATTCCACAAGCAATGAAAAAAAAAAGTTTCTACAAATTTCATGTGAAATCCCTACATCATCTATCCCTTGCCACAGCAACAACCCCTGCTCTCCTGTGGTCCCTTGGTCCCCCTCCCTCCCGTTAACATTTTCAGTTCTCCCTTATTTACTATGTTCCTTCCTGCAGCCCTCCTTGCCATGAACAGGACTCTCACATTTTTTCTTCCCTAAAAGAGCGGGGCAAAAGATAACACATTCCACAAGTCACTCTTGGTAAAGCTGACGAGTTTGCTAGACACCCAATGAGTAATCCTGTACTGGACAGAGAGAACAAAACAAACTAGCTTTGATATCACTCTGGAGTCTTCCCTTCAGCAGAGGAGCTAATTCTGTCTCTTGATTTTACCCAGACACTGAGTTTGTAAGAACTCACATTGCTGAGACCACCAATCACATCTGATTGAAACTGGCCAAAAGATCAAAATTAAAGGGATGGGGAATAAAAAGACTTACAGACTGAATGATCACATTAGACTAAATTCTTTGAAGGAAAAAAGCTTATAAAATAAAAGTAATCTTCAACTTTACACATACAGAGATTAAGAATAACCTACCTACAACATTCTTCAAACCAACGAGCAATGTAATCCCACATATAATAAGGCTCAAAGGAATTAAAGAGAAGATTGGCAGTTTTAATCAATTCTGCTGTTTTCTTGTTTTCTCTCAGTTTGCTGAAAGAAAATAAAAAGAACATTTTACATTTTTACACTTAATTTCTGAGTTATGTAACTACAGTTTACCCACTGACAAATTATCCTTCCCTGATCCCTACAGTGGTTGTTGCTCTAGGGCTCAGTATATTGGCAGGCTCCTTATATCAATGTCTTTTCACAGTTGCTAGATTTCTTCTCTATCCTTTCTTTAGTATTTGCCTATTAATCACATTTTTAATAGATCTGTTTTCCCATGATCATTCCTACAGTTGTTTCTCCCTCCCCAGCTTTGAACTTGCCTCTTCTCTCCACCTTTTAAGATCTTCAACTCAAATCTTGAAACTCTCTTTATCCCCCTCTCTGGCTGTCTTGTAGCACTCTTCATTTTTACTCTGCAAGAAAGCTCATCAGTCTATTTTTTTTTTTTTTTTTTTTTTAAGAACACAGATGTAAAGAATGCCACAACTAATCTATACCATTGACATACTGACTTCCAGCTGTATCAAGCAAGCATTTTTGTCATGGATAAAGAATAAAGCATATGCTAAATATTTATAAAAAGCCATAGCCCTTCAGACCTTTGCACTGAACACAGAAGTTGCAATTAATTTCAATGGATCCTGTATCATGAATAAATCAGGTCACAGTCCCACAGGCTTCACAGTCATAGTTTCAGCAACAAAAAGATATATTATTTAATACAAAAGACATTATACTTATTATTCACCTGCTGAGCTGTGTGTGATCTTTGTTGAAAGAAGGTTCTGCCTGAAGCTCCAGTTCTGCTTTGCACTGTGTATACAATGTTCGAAACACTTCAATCAATACATCCTCTAGGATGGCAGGGCCTATGGAGAAATACCACCACAGTCTTATGCATTACAGCACTGCTAACAGTCCATATCTGAAAACTATCCAAATCATTAGCTAGCTTTGGTTACTGAAACCATAAAGCTTCTTCTGTTTAACTTCATAAACTACCTCAATTTCAGAAGTTTTTTTGCATTCCAGAAATACAGAGGCAATTGTAATGCCTGGGAGTATACAAAGTACAAGCGGAGTTCTTTTCCCATACAATGTGTGTACAATGACGGCTGGATACAAACACACCTAGTTCAACAGCAATGCAGTCACATCGGTATCACCCATGTTCACACCAACACACCCTCTTTCAGGGATTATTAGCTCAGCTCAGCCACATGTAAATGTGACTACATGGATTGCTGATCAAAGGTAGCTTTCAACCAAACAGTTTCAAATATCTGCCCATCAGCTAGCTCATGCTGTTATCATATGGAAAATACATTTTAATTTGAGCATCTTCCATAATACAAGGTAAAATATTTTGAGCATCTTCCTTCTTTCTAATTTGAGGCAGGGTTTCTTTAATTCCAAATATCATCTCCAGGATATTTTTTTGAAATAGTGCCTCCTTCAGATTTGAGCTAAATCTTGAGTTTGAAGAAAAAAAAACCCTTATTTTGAAAGTTCACAAAGTGATCCTGCTTGAAATATCCTTTGCTTTTTCTTGCTTTCTCCTAGCCTCATTGAGCTGCCTTCAGTGAGAGTGCGCTCACTAAGTAGAAATCCTATTAGCTTCTTCCATCTCAGTTTACTGAAAGAATCCTCATAGCTCTGCTTATTTCATGAAATCTGAACGTACACATTGCCTCTGAAAATTTAAACTGAGCCCCTGAAATCACAAATTACCAGGAAGATGACAAATTCTTGTCAGGTATTTTGTTCTTTGTGGTCTGTCTTAACCACTTCAAGTTGAACTCTAATAGGTGTATTTTTATGCTTTTGTTATTCCGCCCCCAAATCTTAGGATAGACTTCAAAAATTATTTTGATTTTTTTCAGTTACCTCCAAAACTGTTATTCCAAAGAAAAAGGCAAGATATCCAACACTTAATTGTTGCAAATACTTTTGCCTCATTTACTTTTGTCCCACACTCCTCTGCACTCACCTGCTAAAAAGTGCATTTAAACACTTGAAACAGGGGAAAGAAAAAATAAAAATAAAAAAAACCAACAAAAATCCCCAAACCAAACAAACCACCCACAAAACAGAAAAAAAAAAAACCAAACTTGCTTCTTCTGGATAAATTCTTCTGAAAAAAAAATTGTTTTCTTGTTAATATCTCTCATCTCTATGTGTATATTAGAAGACAGAGCAGATTATTCCCAAAAGCAATAGTTGAGATTTAAAACAGTGAAAGTCACTATTTGATTAAAGGAATGGAAAAGGTCCAATCTGTATTTCTTCCATCATGCAGCCAGTTCTCTCTATGACTTTAGCTTACTATTTCCTGCGTTGAAAGTAGAAGAAATTGCATTTGGCAAAAGGTAAATCTAATGAATACATTAAATTATTAGCTTGGAAGATCTAAGAAATCTAGCTAACCTGCCAGTACTAAGAATATGACTTTTTCAATTTGACCAACAAAAGACAAAAAGTCTCAAAGCAAAACCAAGTTAAAGACGAGAAGTAATATGAAATAATACGAAAATTACCTAGTTCAGGCTTATCCAGCAAACTGATAAGAATTCGAAAAGGCTTTAAGTCTTGCATTAATGTGCTTTCTTCTCCATGCCCATTAACTTGTAATATTCCAACCATTGCCTACAAAGAGCAAAAGCATATCAGGAAAACAAAAACAAAACCAGAAAACAGTTTTTGAAAGAAAGATGCAATAAAAGCTGCATATACAGGGAAAATTCTCAGTAGTGGAGACCACTATTTCATCTCACTGCAGCCTATTCTCTCCATGCTTAAGTATTCTCTGAACTTTGCCTATGAGAATATTTCTGTGGAACAGAACTCGATAACTTGTATAGACTTAAAGTCAAAATAAGATATTATAAACAGATACCAACTCAAAATTTTATAAGAATAAAAGAGAAGACAGGAAAAGTAATGAAGAAATTGTTTGAGAAGGTAAGGCATGTAGATATTAAGGGCTTAATAAACAATAATCTGTCCATCTAGGATATACTGACCTATGGGGCAGAAAACTTTCTTGACTAAGTTGACTAGATAGCAATGACAACTTCAAAACAATTGGGAAAACTGAGTTTCTGTACTGAAGCAGTTTAGGGAACAAGCTGCAGAATTAAAAAAAGCCCAATGAAACTGCCACAGATTTTGCTTAGTTTTCTCTCTGTGGCTGGCTTTGCTGCCTGAGTTGAAACTAGTTTGTTTCTTTTACAGCTTCTAAAAAAGGAGGACAAAGAAAAGAAAGAAGAGAGATGGGAAAGAAGAGAGGCAGGAAAACAGGTTCAACCTTGCTATCTGCTATAAACCAAGTATTATCATCCAGTATCCTGAAAGAAAAATCTTCTGTACTTGAATACGCCTTTAGAAGGCCAGAATTTTCGGTACATTGTATCAATGAATAAGATGGGGGTGGACTGGATAAAAGAACACACAGAGAGACTGCTAGGGAAGAAGACAGAAAGAAGCAATGCTTTTTAAGTCTTTCAAAAGACAGCAAATGGTTTTAGAAGGCATATGCAATTTTTATTATGTAGAGCAAGCCACTGATTTTAATATCTGTAAAAAATTTTAAAGGAAAAAAAAAACAGTGAATTATCCTTGTTATAAAAAATGGCCACTCTCCATTCTACTGTAGCAGTAGTGCCTGCTACCAAAAAAAAAAATTTCAAAAGGACTATTAAAAAAGGAAAAAAAAAGCTTTAATAACACTGATTAAGCTAAAAGATGGACAGATTTAAAAGGAAGACCATAAAGTATTAACGAATGCCTAAATGTTCCTAAAAGCTCATCACATTTTGTATAGAAGGTACATGTGAAACTGTCTCTCATCCAGGCCTCTCGTCTACACTTGGATAATTTCTGAATCATCTTCCATGGGAGGCAGAAGGGTAACAAGAGAAGGGTGAGAGAGTGCCAACGAGGTCCTTGCTGCACTGGAATTCTGGGGTCTCTTCCTCATCAGTATAACAGCAGATCTCATTACCTTCAGATAAAACTGAAAGTGCTAGCTCTGTGCTGGATATCAGCTTTAAGTTGTGATGAGCTAAATATTCTTGTGTCAGCTACTAATATTGGAATCCCCACTCTCATTCCCATATATAGCACTGCAATTATGACTGAATATCAGAAAAATCCTGACCTTATCGATTTGCTTTAATGATAAAATGTCTTCCTGATTTCAAGATCAGACTCACAGCATCTTGAAAGATATCCGTATACTTTAATTACCATGAGAGAAGGAGCACAGTTCTTGAGGCCAGGTGATCCCAGATCACTTAGCAAGGCTTTAAGGATCAAATAGTTTGACTGCCAATTTGCTCAACTACTCCTGACTGCCAATGGACAGCAGAAAAGACATTCCCCTTGCCTAGAGGGGAAGAAGACCCTTCTTACTCAGACCTTCTGAGTACTATCTGATCAAATTTTTCTGATTCCCAAGACACAAAGGAGTTTCTGTATCTACAGAAGTAGAAGAGAATTCTCCAATTCCTTTTTGTGAAAGAACAGGCTCCAGTGTGCTGGGCTCATAATCAAATATCTTCCATGTATGCTACATTCATTGTGGAAGAGGAGAGAGAGAAATCTAATATTTGTCCTGATCATACTGTTATTCTAATGAAACACATTACCCCATGTCTTCATTTTTCCACTGAGAAGGTTTTAGAAGAGTAGGACACAATACCACACAAAGACAGAAATTACATGGTCACATTGAAATGGCAAGTCAAAAGATAAAGATACAGCAACTTTGATCAGCATCTATTTAAGACAATATATGCCATAATAAAACATCATATAGCTACCTGGACTAGCATCTCCTTAGAGAAGGTGTTGAAATAGTAAGTGGCATGCTCCTCGGGATTGCTGTGCCTTGTACTTCTGGGTCCTATAAGGGCACCGTTGTTATCGAAACCTTCAAGCAAACAGAAGACAAGGCAAATAAGTATTTGTCTCTTAATAGAATATTTTGCCAATTTCTTTAAACTAGAAATCAACACACTAGCACTGATAACTTACCAAGATGAAGTCCAAGTAATGTTGGCAAGAGAAAGATGATTTTATAAAGTTTAATACAGGAAACTAAGTGATACTTCCATGCAAGCAGTTTGCACACAAATTACAAAATTTAGTTTTATGCAACATTATTAACCAAATTACTTCTTGTACAAAAGAAACAAATGTTCACAAACACTGCACAAACCACACAGTACTAGAGTATCTTCAAAAAAAACCATCCCACAAAAATATTTTGATATTAATATTATTATGAGAAAACAAAATTCAGTATTTTGAATATAAAGAGACGATCACCAAAAACAGGCTGACATTGACTAAGGCACTTAGAGAGAGTATCAGTCATATTACACAAAATCAACTTTGTTATTCAAAGTTACATGAAGGAGGTAGACCTCTGTTTTGTAGGTTTGTATCTTTTCTCTTACCAAGTAAACTTTTTATTCTAAAAAACCAAAATAAAACACAGGCTTAAGGAAAAAAAAATAATTAAAAAAAAATAAAATCAAGAAGTCAGTCAGGATATCACCCCATTCCATAGAAGCATTTTCCACAGTTTTTGTCCTGAAGTGACAAAACTAGAAGGAAAGCCTGAGAAGACACCTGTCCTTTAGCAGCAACTTAAAAAAAACACTGTGAACAATGGTTAAGCTAACCTGGATTTAAAGATATGTAACGTGATTCTTATGTCTAGAGAATGTTAATAGACCACTCCCAGCTATAAAACAATAGGAAGGAAGAACTAACACCCAAATCAAATAACGTCATGCAGAACATCAGACTTCAGAGAGTCTTCCAGCATAACTGACGCCCCTCCCTCTCCCCAACGTTTTATATTAGGAGTAGAGTATCATGGTAATATAAAAGCAGCACACTGTCAAAGAAAAGCAAGCAAACAAGCTATATTGCCAGGAAGTCTGTCCAAATATATAGCAAATGGAGGCACTAGCTGCTCACAAAACAGGACCAGGAACAGCCACTGTAAAACTATCTTCTGAAATTATATTATCTTTCAGTGGAGACTACGCTCATGAAATAGCTGTAGAAGAAGGTACCACAACTAAAAAAGCAGCATGATATTTTAAACACATGTCTTTTTCAATGACAGCAAAAAGACACATCTAGTCCACCAAGTTTAGGTGAAACATTAGTGCAGTGTTTAATCTGGAAATTATTTTTTCCCTAAATTGGAAAATGTAGGTATGGAGCATGACAGTGCATTTCATTGCCTTTCTTTAAAAGATGAGTAATTTGACAAGTCAGTGTCTTCAGAAATGACTAACTAAAGAAGCCGGGATTTTTTCATATTTATCCTCTAAATCCCTGCAACTTCTACAGCAATAAAACCAATCCCCTCATGCAAAACACCGTTGCTGACTTCATCCCTCCCTTGGTAACATCAGTTTTCTGTCATGTCCCTTGACTACTTAGTTCCTTGCTCCCCAGTCACCCACAGGCTACCTGCCTCTGATGCCTTAAATATCAGCTGCGAAAGATGCAAGAGCTGCTGGGGAGGGTTTTGGGTAGCCTGAGAAGCACATATGTGTTTGTTGGTGAGCTGGGAAGCCGAACAAAGAAGGTAACAGCAGACCGTAAAACAGTCTTCCCCTCAAGCAGAGAAACCACGTTATGTCTCCCCATTCAGTCTCCAGTTTCTGTGACACTCTTAGGAACTCCCATGTCAGAGATCCTGACTTCTCTCAAAATGGGCTGAAAGTGGTTTTAAAGAGTAACAGGCCAGTTTCATGTGACCACAGGCTTCATTTCCTTAAAATGACAAGGCTGAATAAGAGTAAATGTTTTTTAAAATTTTCTAATTCCTAGTTTTCTAAATATTCCCTAAATAGTCAGTGGCTTCTAAATAGCTATTATTTTCTGCTACCCTCTTCTGATTACACGCTGGTTTTATATAAAAAAATTAAATGGTATTGTATTGATATTCTGCCATTTGGTAGAAGTAAAATGTGCATCCCATCATTGATCGATTTTTACCCCAAAAAAGTGTTGAAATAAAGTTCTAGTTGCATGGAGAACATACATGATTGGTGATTTGTTAATTCAACCATGCAAATATCTAATGAAGCTTGAAGTTTGCATACTCAAGCCTCCATCAATATAATATCAACATTTTTCAATATTGTTTTATTTTCATCCCTTCTATGCTGTTGTGTTCCATCTGCCATTTACACTCTATAATGCCTGTTCTCTGTTTTTTCCATTTTATGTTTTTAGGGAGACAAAAGTTGCCTCTCAGTGTCTATTTACACATGCCTAGTGCACCAGGCTCTACCCCTGAATGTGGCCCATAATTGCTGCTATAGGAAAATGTGCCAATAATTTATATAACAGGAAAGAATTCCAGCATAACGTTCTTCATCTTTTATGTCCATGGAGAGAGACAGTACCTTTCTTCCTTATGATACAAATTAAGCACTTCATTTTTCCAAAAATCTTTCTCCACAATATGGCAAAATACTGCTAATGAACATACGATTCTTTCTCCACTTTTAGTCAACAATGAAATGAAATACAAACCTACCTAGAAGCCATGCATAAAGCCTTCGGTTGAGTGACATATCCCTGCGCAGTACTACATGAAGGGCTGCTGACAAAATTCTGATCATGTCTGGACGTGTTGCCTGAAGAAGTTAGAAACATGATTAAATTTGACTATGAAAAATAACACTTTTTCTATGCCAGCAGCTCAATGTGCACTAAAACACAGTTAATTTCATCTTCTGACATTTCTGAATTCAGAATTAGTACAAGAAAACATAATCTTGCTCTTATGAAACCAAAATAAGATTATTATTTGGAACAGACATTTTGTAATAGTATGCACCCTTTATGAACAGCAAAAATACTTGAATCCGTTAACAGCTCACTTTTGTTACAAGACATTTCATTTTGTTTATTAGGCAAAAGCCTTGGAAGCAAATTCAACTAAAATTCTGTTTAAAAAAAAAAAGAAAACCACTGAAGAATTTTTAAATACCTTTCACTCTCTTACTACTTTAAATGTTTGTGTAAGTCTTAATATTAAAGAAAATGCTGTATTGATAATTTCACCATTCTAGCACCTAAACAGAGACACTCCCAATATTCCTATAGTAACTGATAAATGTGAACGAATCACTTCCACAAGAACACAGTTCTTTTTACAGGGAAGTGCAGGTTTTCCATAATTTCTAGCAAGGTGAGAATCAACCTCGTATAAGTTTTCCTCCAGAAGTAAAATAAGTCATGGATCTTTTAAAAACAGAAAGTGACTAACAATAAATGCAGTCCAAAAAAAAAATTACCTGGAAGTTGTAAGGGCTATCTCCCACTACTGCAAGGGCTAACTACTCACCCAAAACCAATAATCATTTTCAATTCTCTAGTGTTCTGAATCAGTTATGCTAAGAGGATTAACTTCTGCTGCTTTCGAACACTGAGAATTGAACACTGAGAATTGGAAACTTGCACATGAAGAGATAATTTGTTTTCTGATCAAATTCAAGCAAATTAAAAGTTTCTGCACAGACTAAACATCATAATTTATATTGGGTTTGCATATACAGAAGTTAAAGTTAACTTCAAAGTTAACACATCAAGTCAAAAAGCAGAAGGGCAGAGATCACAACATGAGAATAGCCAAACCTATCAGAGAAAGTCTTACATATGACTCTTGTTCAAGCTTGGAGAAAATCATTAACAAATACCGCTACAGACTTAAGAAGTGGAGTACATTTAGGAGTTTGCCAATTCATCTCTCATGTTAATAACCTACCTGGCTCATGTGGAAAGGAAAACAAAAAAGGATAAGGTCCAACGTGCTCCTCTGTACTAAAACACTGGTATCTTGCACTGATGTGCTTACTGCTTCCACCTGAAGTAACGGCAGACCCCCCCCCAAATGGTTATTTACTGTATTATTTTAAGAAGGCAGCTATAAGAGAACACTCACAAAATAAGAACAGCTGTTTATAAATAGTGAAACAAAGTTATTTGAAAATTTTGAATAATGAAACAAGATAAAACAGGAAAATAAAAAGTTTCACCACTGAGGAAACATATAATCAACATAGATTCCCTGAACTATACAAACATTAAGCTTTTGTTTTATGTTACCAATGAATATCTTAAGTTTAAAAGACAAAATAATACTCTCTATATTTTTCAAAAAATACAGCAAAACTCAACCACTTTTAACTGAAGTGTGTCATGACTGGAAAGTTTTATACAAAACCTAAGCAGTTCTGAAACATTAAACTCAGCTTTGCAACACTTTTATCATGCACCAAACCATCAGCTTAACTGGAGCTACAATAAATAAAAGTGCATTTTTATCTCTTCAAAGACAATGTTCAAAGATAGAGAAGACACCTAAACCCCCTGGAAGCATATTATTATATAAATAAGTAACACCGCCATCTTCCTTGTTCCAACAAAACATTACCATTAATTCAATGTCACTGCCAATTATGTAGAGTTGATCCTCCATTGAAAGCTTCCTGTTCAAATGGGAGAGGACATAGGTGATCCCAGGCAAGCGAACTGCAGGGCTTGTGAGGAGGCTACCCCAAAGAGCACTGTAGAACGCCGACTGATCCACAGCCGAGGCAACCTTCTCCAACAGCGTGTTCGTTCTGCAGAATCAAATCAAGTCAGCTCAATTAGGGAATGCATCACAGCCCTTGCCCCTGCCCCCAATTTTAATAAATATGTAAATAAATATTACAGGAAGGTCAAAACTTTCTTTTGAGAGGACAAGAGAAGCCCCAATTATACACTGAACCTTATAATGCAGCCTGAACAGAGTGATCCAACCAGCAAGTCTGTGGGCCAATCTGGCTTGCAAAATGCTTCTGCCTGACCACAGCTTCTCCTTATGTTCAAAGAGCCAAATAACCTCCTCATCTGCTACTTAAAGCAAACTGTTGCTACAGACAGAGGTTGCAGAGAGACAAGAGGAAAGCATAGCTACTGAATAAAAGAATCAAACAAATTGCTTTTGCCCTCTCATTCCTTTCACTGAGTACTTCTAGCAATAACAGTGCATAAAAATACCACAATTCTTTGAGCACAAGCAATCCCTTCCCTTGTCCTCACTTCTCCCCACTCATGTGGCAGCACCTCTACACCCTATGGCAGGCCCTAGGAGGCAAGCTGCATAGCCCTGGGGGATCACACAGCAAGGAGTAGCCCTTGTTCCCGTAGTAGTTATGACAACTACACTGTGTGTATCTGCCTATGCAGAAATAGAAACAGACAACGTTAAATTGCTTTTCATATACAAGTTGTGAAAATTCTAGCTTCTGAAGTTGGAAATATCAAGAATACGTAAGCTTGTGAACAATTCCAAGAACTCAAAGCCTTAGAGCGTAACTTCATCCTCTAATATGTTAAGATTCTACCCCAGCATGCCAGACACCACAGTCAGGGTAACTCAACCAGGGCTTAGGCTTGCTGGATAAGAAGAGTTATTACTTCCCAGGCCACTCTGGTAGAAATAGAGTAATAACCTGTAAGGATAGGTGGATTATTGCTGTCTTTTACATAGGTGGTTTAATGACAATTTAGATGAGGCCATTTTCTCTTGTCCTATCGATTGTTACTTGGGAGAAGAGACCGACATATAACACTAAGTCTACTTAATGTCAATTCCCTTTCAATAACAGGAACAACTAACAGTTAATTTATCATAATTAATGTTAAGAATCTTCTACCATACTATTCCATTGCAATTAGTATGACTGGATGAAATTAAATACCACCTATCTTAAAAAAAAAAAAAACAAAACAACCAAAACAATCCATATATAAGTATTTAATGAAAAATTGCAGCAAAAAAAACCAAATCAAGTATATCATGTTATTAACGTATCTATCCTTACCTTTCATAATACTCTGACCCCTCCTCTAACCCAGGCAGAATCCCAGTTAACAGTCCTTGCAGTCCTGGTTTCAATGTTTTCCCCAAAGGGAGGTAATAAATCTCATACAAACTCAGTAATGTTGGCTTGACAGACATAGCGGCATTGGCAAGGAGTGGAAATAATCCGGAACTGTGAAAAATAAAATTTCTCTTTTTTAGGAAGCTTCTCATGTGAGACAATTTCATTTATATCTTAAGACTGTTACAGGCACGTCCGGTGTAGTTATAAGTATCGGGTTTTTATCTTAGAATTTTGCACAGGCATAGACCACCACACAATATGACTGCCTTCCAGATTGACAGGTTGGTATGTCAAGATTAATATTATGAGCTTTGTTAGTATTGTGATAGCAAGCACTGAAGGCCCAGAGATGATGGTGTCTTTCATCAGTAAAACAAATGTGATAAACCAGAAGCATCTCTGCAAGACAAAAATCTTAATTTTCCCTGTGCTGAACTACATCATAATGGAAAATGTATTTAAAAATACATTGTCTTTGCACTTATTAATCAACAACAAAATGGATGAGAACATTTGAGGAAATTTATAGAAATACTTTTTTGTAAGAAAAATAATGATGTTTTACTTCACCAAGTAACCTAAAGATAAAATTTAAGACATTTATACTGTTGAGTAGCAACAAAGTATTTACTTCAGAAATTCAGTCTGAAAACAGATTCTCAAACTAACAATAAACCCATTGTTCATGATGTAGCATTTAAAGGATTGAAAACATTGGAAGTATGTTTTGAGTTTACTATGAATATAAGTTCATGAAAGTTACAAATGTGATCAGCTAAGGAAAAGCTACCTACATACTAAAACCATTTTTGCTATTGCTACTAAATATCATAAATTATTACAAACAATATCAATAATCAAAGGCATGTGAAGACAACTGCAATTCTCAAGATCACTGAGGACTCAGGTCAGAAGACCCCTGACACATTAAGAAGAAAATGAAAGAACAGTAAAAAAGGCAAGTTTGAGAAAACGGTCTTAAAATATACACCTACAAATCTACTATTAAAGAAAAAAAAAAAAAACTTTGTGGATATAATGTTATTCATGTTACAGGTGAAAAAAAAAAAATCTTTCCAAAGTACAAAAATGTTTGTAAAAATTATTTTTGCCTTTATCTATCTAGAAGAATGACTGCTTTGCCATTGTCAATTGGTTTCTTTTTTCTGCAGAAAATGTCTTTTTGTTCAATAACCAGCACACTACCCCACAGTCTTTCTTTGTAAGGCTACTAACCATCCTTCAGGATTTGATGTTCAGACACTGCCATTCTGCTTTCATGACAAATACTGGAATCTTTGATAATGCCTTAATGTGAATGTCAGTCTTCTCCCAAGCATCAGTAACAATGGCTTTTAGTTACATTACACAAGGTAGCATTTTCCACTATCCTAGAACTTATTCTTAACAAGATATTGCAGCTACTGAATCACTGCACAAGCAAAAAACATGAGCTATGAGTTCACAGAATCTTTAAAAACGCGTGGAAACACAGAACTGAGACACTCCCCTTCCCCCCTCACCAAATGTAATTATATATAAACATCTTGACAATGCAAGACAGAATAGCTGATGTTAAGGCATGCAATTTATTTCCAAGCATTAATATACACCTTTGCTACCTAAACAGAATTCTATTTTATTCCTCTGTTTCTCAAACTGATGAAATTTTAATCTCCAGGGATACCTAAAGATTAAGAACCATGTGTGACTGTGTGTATACACACATATGCACACATCCCTCTATGCCTTATATAATAAATAGCTTAATGTCTTGCCTGCCCCACCCAACCAAAAACCTATTGGAGGTTTAGGAATCAGTATATTTTCACTACACTTACTTCTCAAGGTTATCCTTCCTTTTCATTATCATCAGTTCTACAGATTGACAGTGAGAAAAATTTTGCACTTGCCCCCCATTCTAGAAACAGAAAGACTATTATCTTTCTGTTCTGTTGATTTGATTGCTTGAAAGAGAAAGTTTCTTGCAATAAACTATACTCAAATTCTTTTCCAATACCACTTAAATTACAGTACAAAAATGTAATGTGAATACATTGAAATAAGCATTAACACTTCAATTACTGTACATACATGCACAAAACTTTGTTTACTTCAATGAAGAAATAATAAGTTCCAGGTTTTCTAGCACTAAAGTTGGTTCATAACAAAAATTTAGGTGATCTGTTTATCTTCTGATATACAATATTCAGGGGAAGAGTACTACACAAGCACCAGTAACAGGAGGGAAAGAAATCGATTGATTCTTGCTATGTAACAAAGCAATATTATTAATATAAAATGCAGAAAACCAAAAGCATCTCAACTATGCATTTGGAATGGAGTTCTTTAAACTACTGTACCTGTAGAGGAAAAGATCTTTGGCCAAACGCTTGGGCCCAATGATTTTGAAAATGATCTCATATGTTTCAAGTGCCTTCCGATGAACCCCTCCCGGCAAAGCTGGATGAAGACATTGTGCTAAGCGCTTGCCTATAGTCAGCTTTTTTGGTACTACCTGGTACTTCGCGTTGTTCTGTAGCACCTGATAAATCAACACATCAAGAAAAAGAGCACAAAACAAGTTAAACGTCAAATATATATTTTAAAAATGTGTTCCTGAACATGGTTGGTAAGTCACAACACATACCTACGTTATAACACAAGAAAAAAACCAAACCAAAACAAAACTTTTACGATGTACCATGGAGCTTTTTCTTTGCAATGCCTTTCACTTGTATGCTTGCTATAGATGGAATTGCCAAGGCATTTAAAAACTTCATTTGCAATGGGATCCTGACTTCCAGCTTGTCCATTTCATTTTACTCATCCTTTTGAGGACAAAAAATACTAACTCCATTTGTTAAAATCAATTGCCAGTAGCTCAAAGACGACTATTAAACTGTGGGTGGCAAGTTTGGGATAGCTTTAAGAAACCATCATACAGCGAGACAACATACAAAACTTTACCACTGCCCGAAACTATATAATCACTTCAGGACTGGAACACAGAGTTACATTTACATCTTTAGATTTTTCTTTCCCAATATCATAGCCTTCACTTTGTATACACATGCCACAAGAACTGTTAGAATCAAAAAATGAAAGAAATGGGAGTTTATACAAAGAAAGTATAGTTGGCAATGCCAATGGCATAATGTCATTCTTGATTTTCCACAGTGTTTAAAGGGTAGAATGTAAATGCTTCAGACCTGTAATTTTCTGTGCCAAATTCTGCAAAGCTTCACATTGGCAAAATGTGTGTGTGTGTAAAGGGAACTCTGTGACCCTGACTGGAGATCCCTAGAAACACATAGGACTGATTAGAACAAGATTTTTATGGAGATCAGGATCTGTATTCATTTGTAAACTGCTATTAAAAATCACAATTATATTACACATTGAGCTTATTAACAGTTAAATTGAATCAGAACGGTAACATTTTCTGGTCAATGAATTATTTGAGACCCATTTTATAACTCATGCTTCATAAAAATATTGCTGATATTTATACTGGCTACTATTTTTCACACTATTTCAATAACATTGAATGACATTAGAAGTAAATGTTCATAATAAAAAAAGATGTTGCATTTATTTCCACTAGAAATGTAAATAACTTTTCCCTTTACTTACAACTATAAAGAGTTCAACTGTAAGTCTTAGAAAGGCATTTGTTTGATTTGTTTGCTCCCTGCACACACCCAATGTTTGGCTCAGACTGCTAAAAGATTTGCAAGAACATTAGACTGCTAGAACCTTGCACTTCTGTATTCTGACACCAGTACCCTTTGTCAGTTCCTGAATCTCTTCCAAGAGCACCTGCCAGGCATACCTTGTTTAGCTTTCCAAGTGCCGATATTAAATCTGCCCATTCACTGGAATATTCAAAGTTCTTCAGTGCTTTGTCAACAGCTGCTACATAGTTTCTGTACTTTGAATCAGTCAGTAGCTCCAGCTCCTCCGTGTTCATCCTCCCACAGTGTCCCCACTAGAGACTAGCTTGCAATTCATGTACAGACATTACCTGTTCAAAATAAAAAAATCCTGAAACCATTGTTTTAATAATATGTCTCTGGAAACAATTTTGTATAAAGAGCATTACGTTTTCCTCAAAGGCATTACAAAATATCAATCTGAAATAATTTCACAGCAAATCCTAAACAAAAGCTAACATATTGCACACAAATATTTAATACATATCCAAAAGAGTATATTTGTAATCAAGTCCTGTTAAAAAAAAAAGAAAAACCCACCCCCCCCCCCAAACAAACAAAAACCCCTAGAAAATGAATGCCCTGCCCCTTCCAAAATGCACTGTTCATTCTAAACAATGTAACAAAGGGAGTTTTTGTTTTCTTTTTTTCCTCCTCTGGGTCCATCACCAGAAAAACCCACCTTTCCACAGATCAGCCCTTCTGAAAACAGAAGACGCCAATCTTTCTGAATCACTTCAAGGCAAAAGACAAGAATGAAGGACACATACAAGAGTCACACACTATTCAAGAGTACTTTCATGCATCAACACTTCCTTTTACAAGACCTGGTATTCTAATTCAGTGATGCAACTCTACTTTGTTGATATATTATCGTCATCCACACACAAAAGTATATGTTTACTAGTGTTCTGTAATCAGAGGCTTTTGCAATTTGCTCTATATATTTTCATCACATGGTAGTCTACACCAGATAATTAAGATATTCTAGTTCCAGAAGCACCACCTCATACTTTTATAGGCTATACACTATTTATGAAATTCAATCACTATTAAAAAGAAATATGTTTTCAAAGCTACTTTAACCCCAAGCAATTACAACTTATAGTGGGAAATCCTATTCTGGCATGTCTGTGAAAAAGGCAGCTTTTGTGCCCCTTTTAATTGGGGTCTTTTGGGAATTCTCTCTGATACTCAGCTTCAGACGAGACTTCACACTCAGCAGATGCTTCTCTCTTCTGTCTTGATTAAAATCGGAAGAAAATTGTGTGCAGAAGTATAGGCTGAAACACGGTAGACCAAAAAAACCAAACCATGGAACAGGTATAAAGAAGCTGTAGTCGTCAGACTATCTACCAGGTACAATAAATGGAATCACGCTGAAAACAGCAGCTTCAGTGAGCTCTTCCAAAATGACTGCAGAACATGCTGCGTTGGCCCCTATTCCCAGTGAGCAGCAATATGACAAAATAGGAGGACTGTTTGAAATGAAAAATGCCTATGAAATAATAGAGCAGAAGAATTAGCAAAAATAAAAAGTGATGTTTTGCTTTCTGGTGGTTCTACAGTTGATGGAGATAATAAAAACACTTATTTTTTAAATTCTGCTCAGGAAAAAGTTTAAGTGTTTTTAGACCAATCAGAAAAGAGTAATAATTCAACTTCTATTACTTCATATAATAAACACACTCCAGTTGTGCAAGGTGCATCAAAAACATGAATATTTTCTGCCTTTTATCATACACAATCAATTTAAAATGTTTTATATGGACACACAAAAATCTTTATTTGATTTGTACCATATCCATCCCTCCCTTCAAATAGTGTTCTCCCCAAAATGGCTATGAAGCTGCTTTTTAATAACTTCGTCAATAGTTCTCATAAGGAGTTACCACTGACTGAACAACATAAAACCCTAGGACTGGTTACCCAGTATTTTCAGCTACCTGAAGGCCAAATCCTTGCCATGTTCTTGGAACAACCCCAAAACCTACAAACTATGTCACTATTAGTACTGTTTTAACCTTTTCAGCATTCCAAAAGGTAAAATTAAGAAAGCTGTACTCCAACATCTCCAGATTAAGATAGTAGTAAATCAGGCTCGAAATTTCATGATCATAATCTCATCAAGTTTATCACAAAGTACCCTGGCAGATTTTTGCGCCCTCCCTTTTGTTTCTTTAATTAGCAGGTGCTTCTGAAGATAAATTGATAAGAACCCACCTTTAATCCTCCTAAGCTTCATTTTTTTTAGTGCTAGAAGAACATTAAAAAAGCGTTGCTTCAGTCAGGGACAGTACACTGACACTCTGGGCAGCAGAGAGGGACCTTCCAGAACCCCCTCACCCCTAACCTTTCATGCATGGGCACACGTAAGGTGCCAGACAAGCCTCTCTTCTGCTGTCATCACATTTATCTTTTCTTCTACAAAACAACCAAAATACCACATTATTAATTTCTTTATCCTTATTACTATCTTTCTCTTCATATTGCTCATCTCCTGTTTTCTCAGCATTGTCAGGAAAGTTGCAAGAAAGAAAAACAAGAAAGGGATGGACAAAAGGAAGAAAAAGAGCTGGGAGAGCAGGAGTGAATAAAAAGGCTAAGAATTATAAACCTTTTGTACTCTTGATTCTGATGGCAGACTCATTATGACAGGTTGTCTCCAAAACAGAACAGAAATACAAACCATTACTTAAAAAAATGTATTCTGGGTGCCAAATTGATAGATTTCACGATACCCCACTGGCATAAACCATTTAGATCTCACTTTTTATTTAAAAAAAGTATTTCATGTGGTTTCATTTTATAATAAGCATCTTTCTTTGGATTAAGTCCAGACAAAGATCAGGTTTGCTTTGAAAAAGCTGTAGAATGCCAACAGATTTCTCAAAAAGACAGTCGCACAACCGCCAATGTCTGATCTCCAAAAGTAAAATAAAGTATTAACACTAAAAAAGAAGAAAGGACCAACATACAAAAGCAGCACAAATCTTATTTTTCCAGGCACAAAGGATGGAGAAAGAACTTGACACAGCGAATAATGCTTTCTGAGTGAAGAAAGCACGAGCATCCTTTTTTTATCCAGCTGAAGCATAAATGCAACCACTTATGGCTGAGTAGAAAACAGGGCTCTGTCTTCCTCAAGCGCCTGAAAAACCTGAAAGCTGAGAGCGGACCAATTCAGGATTATCAAAGGTTAGACAAAACCAGCAGGAACACAGGGTTAAGCAGTAGCTTCTTTTTCCAGACTTACTAACTGGTCAGAATATTCTCTTCCTTTTAAAAACAAAAAACATTAACAACTTTGACTGAATAACCTATACTTTTAGACAAGTCTATTGCACACCGGCTGATACTAATGAACTTACTCTAGTCATATAATTGACATTTACATCTATCCATATGTCATCAGTGACTTCAATCATTATGAAGTTTTGTATAGAGAAGAAAAAACATACTCTGTTTTGTTACTACTCTACGGTTACAGTCTCACTTTTCTTTCTTAAAAAAAAAAAGTTTTATATAGTTTGAGGTTACAGGGAGAAAAATAATTTCTTACATATTTTTTCCCACAATGAAGAGTCTCTATTTTAAACAATATATCTTCCAAATCATAGCAGTAGCCATAATAAGCCAGGGATGCAGAGAAGATACTATGTAAATATTATGTATTATTTTTATAAACATGGCACTATTTTTATTCCAAGATCACTGAAGCTACAGGAATGCCCATTTTTATTAGCTCTCATACATAAATATGTACTTGTCCTATAAGGTTTACTTTTTATTTAGCCTGAAGATATTCCAAAATACAGTTTTTAATCTTTTCTTCTTTCTTTCATGTATTCTTACTGATACTTTTCTGTTCTCTTAATCTATAATAAAACTGCAGATTTAACAACATCTCATTTTACAGCACTGGTATTTCAATACGATGTTAAAGCTTAGTAATGTCTATCTCCTTATAAGTATCACACCTTTATTCTTTCATGGTTTACTAATTTGAAAAATGAGATAAATAATAAAATTTGATAGATCAAAATCATTGAAAAATAGCAGTTTCTGCCACACCATCAAACAGCCCAAAGGACAAACCATTTATCTTGCCATTCCACAATCACCATTTAGCATGAGGGCCAACTTTCCTTGGAATGTTCTTTATTTATTTCTCTTTTTACACAAAGGTATGAAGAGCACCACCCTTTGCTTTTGTTGTTTTTTTCCCTTTTGGCATACCTAATGAGATGAGACAAGCTTCTCAGATTGAAGGTTCAGCCACTCTCATGAGTCTGGACATAGGTAATCATTGACCTGTTAGATGACCATGCCTCTTTTTAATGGATGACAAAAAGCAAATGGGGGTGTCTGAGCAGAAAGCTTATTATCAATGAGGAAGAAACTACCTAAGAAGCACTATACACTTTCAAACTATTTCAGAAAACTGTATTTAAATCATAAATGATTGCAGAAGTAGGTCTTGACACTTACTACCTTCCACTTCACCTTCTCATGGGGATTAAAAAACAGACACCACACAATTCTGGATATACCTGGATGCCTGTAGAGTCTCTGAGTATGACTTTGACAAGGAAAGCAGTTACCTGGGGCTGTGGATCTCCTTTTGCTGGGGGTTGTGTATAGTGTGTTCACAGAGCAGCCTTCAATTCCTTTCATCAGTAAAGCGGTATTGGTTTTCCTCTGAGTTGTGTTAAGATGATACTGCTACAGCTGTGTTTTCCACAGCAAATGCTCATCCTTCACAACTCGTGTCTAAGAGCCTTCTGTCTCACATCAACACCAAACTATTAACCCGTTTAAGAGGCTCTAAATGGTTTTCACTGAAGCTAAAGAAACTTGATTGAAAAGAACACAGCTTCATCAAACACACATTCAATAAAAGCAGCTTTCATCTAGATTCTGTCTCAATTTAATCACAAGGTTATAAGACTTCCCAACGATTCATAAGCTCTCCAGTATCTGTTGTACCCCAAAGCTCCTCTTCAGATTTGATTTGCTACTGTTCTACTCTTACATTTTTCAAGCCTCACAGAATTGCTCTATTTGTCTGCTTCACACCAATCCGCAATACTGAAATGGTTGTTTTCCGATACAGGTCAAGGGGCTGATTGCTGTGGAGCACAAATTTGTGTACACCGTGTCACTTCAAGAATTCTCAAGATTTGTCCCAAGTACTGTAAGAACCTGAGCTCACAAACTTGCTCTCTTTGAATTCCTCAGAGTTTCAGCTTTTCAATATTTCAAGGCTTTTGTAAAATTGTTTACTGTTTCAAGCAAGGCTATGGGACATACAGCAAAAGAACTAACGGATAATTAAAAAGCAGATGAGAAAAATTTCAAATTTCACAGTACTGAGCTACTTCTTTTTAAGCTGTGTACAGTGCCCACATACCGAGCTGGTAACTGTAGAAACACATTTTTATTTAAATAGACTTAATACAAACACAGATTTGAATACATGGAAAACAGAAGCCTTGTCAGTTGGTAATTTATTATGCTTTGCTTCCCCTCAGAAGCATTTAAAAGCATGAATAGCAAAATAAATACTGCATGTCCCAGGCTAGTCTCAAGATAAAAATCAAATGTTGGAAATACATATATTGTTCTATCACCAAAGATAAAGATTTTCCAATTACAGCTAATTATTCTATTTCTAAATTGACTTTCTAGAGAGTCCTCTTATTTCAGAATTTTTCAAAGAGGCATCTCTAATGTCTTCTGAAGAATAAGAACCATTTGAGCTTGTTATTTTGGCAAACTGCTACTCAGTATAGTAATGAAAGATGCAAAAAAGCCCATATTACACAAATAAACAAAACAAAAAAGCCCCAGACTGTATAATTAACTATAATTAGCCATGATCTCATTAGTATCGTGCAACAGTGTAGAGCACTTAATAAGATTTAATATTGTGATTAATAACTTCCCAGTATACTTTTCTACCCGGTCAAAATTCACAAGTGGAAACAACTCATTACATTTTTCCACAGAAAAAACAACACTGCTTTAGGTGTTCAAATTCTTTTCCATGACAAAATTAAATAAAAACAGCATAACAATCTGTGCATTACCCATACTGGCAACTTTTAAATCAACACGAGATGTTTTCCTGAGAGTGATTCTCATTCAAGCAAGAACCAAATGAGAGAAAACCTATGGCTTGTAGTACAGAGGTTAGATCAGGTACCTGACTGGATGCACTCCCTCCCGGCTTTAGAATCTACAAAACATGTTTATTATTTATGTTTACTATTACACAAAACCCAAATTGTCAGTAAAAAGAAACTAAGTACACTTTTTCTTCTTTTGCATATGCAGGAAGTCACAGAAGAAAGATGACTGGAATAAAACTGTGAGTCTACCACTGAGCATAGTCTGATGGACATATGTAAGGTACATAAAAAGGTCTTTCTGCTATTGCTGTTTTATGGTATTCCAAAGCCTGACTTACACCAGACATGAGTTTATAAAGAGGAACAAGTAACAAAAATTCATAAGGAATGTACAACAAGCCTTCTCAGTAATCAACTTCTCTATTCACTGTTTAAGAAAACAAATTTATAATTATGAACAATCTGTAAGTGAATGTATTTGCTTTAGAACATAATCTTTCAGAAATAAAAAAGTATCAAATCTATGTCTGTCTGTTTATCGGAGGGGAGAAGAAAGTGACCGAAGGCTTCTTATTCTCATTGGTAAATACACATCTCTTCCAATTGCCTCTTAAAAAGAGTTTAGGGTGACATTTTAATCCCTCTACTCACTTCTATTTTATTACAGCTTTACAATATATAATAGATGAACTATAAAACAGTTTGATACACTAGACAGAAATCTTTATTTTGATTCCAGACCCACCAACAGAACACTACTGATTCCTTTTCTTCCAGCCCTTGTGCACTGTGCCTGCATACTACGCAGGATTGTCATACTGTTCGTGGCAAAGTACAAGGAAAAAAACAGCCCTGTGCACTACAGGGATCTCCAAGCACTGCTGTAATAAAGCAATAAAAGGTTTCCTCTGTTAAAATAATCTTTGACTTAATGCCAAATAATTATTTTAACCACATCTAACAGTTAAAAATTAATTCAAAAAAATCTGAATAAAGCAAACTAAATACATATAAGCCACCAAAAGCATTGTAGTGGCATACAACGTGCTCAAGTGACAATGTGATACTCAGTTGGAATGAAAGGATACAGGCTCTTTAGGAAGGACAGGCAGGGGAGATGGGGAGGGGGGGGTTCCTGGAGTGCACAGAGCTTCGCCTGAGGATGGATGAGGTGCTCGCAGAGAGCTTATGGGTCAGGACTAAAGGGAGGGTGGGGACAGGTGACATTATAGCAGGGGTCTGCTACAGGCCACCCGACCGGGAAGACCAAGCGGATGAGGTCCTCTATAGACAGACAGCAGCCTCACCTTCACAAGCCCTGGTCCTCATGGGGGACTTCAACCACCCCAGTATCTGTTGGAGAGACAAGACAGCAGCGGGGTTGGAACTAGATGATCTTTAAGGTCCCTTCCAACCCAAACCATTCTATGATAACAGACATCATCTTTTCTAGAGTTAAATCCTCTTGCACTAAACGAATGCTGGAATCTTCCTTACACTAAAGTTTCTACTTTTAAAGTACCATATTCTTCTTGAGATCAAATCAAACATTCAGATTTCACAGATCTGAACTTAGGTCACTCAGTAAATGAAAGATGATAATTTGCATCGTCTTCGTTACAACTCAGGTCAACCATTAACTGAAAGTATTTTCTTCTTCCTAAAAGAATATTTTCCCATGTTTTTTTTCCTTTCTAGCAACAAATGATTCCTGAGTTATCTATCTACTATATTATAACTTAATCAGCATGCATTTCACATCTAAAATCAACAAAACTCCAGATATCCACGCCTCTTTTTTAAAATTATGATCTAACATGTCTTATTAAAAAACAGATGGCAATTTAAGTCAGAATAACACAACATCAAGAATCTGGGTAAAGGCATTTTTTTTAATCATCTTCATTTCAGTCTCCAGGCTGACATCCCAACAATCCCAAATGCAGAATATAACATTTAAGATTTTTTTTTTTTTTTAATATATAAAATGTAATGACTCCTGGAGTCGACCAGTCACTTTGACAATGCCAAGCCAAACAGAAACAAAAAATCCTTACTCAGAAATTAAGTGTATAATGTATCACTTACTGTTCCCTGGACCAAAACAAACTGTTGCCATGCTGAAATAGGTTGGCTTGCGCCCTGAGTTGGTAGGGCCTTTTTCAGCTATCCACAAACAAACCTGCAATATTGCGCAGTTATCAGTTTCCCCACCTTCATAAAAAGATCCTGAGACTGCATATTAGAAATAAGGCTGTTTGGATTACTCTAAACAGAACATGGAAGGTATTTATCTGACATAGCTAAATCCATGGTAGCCACACAAGTTTGGTGGGTTGGAAAAACCATTAGCAAAGAGAAAATGAGCACGTTCTGGTGTGAGTGGATCTGCAGCAACCCCGTGGCTCCCATACCACCTGCCAGCACCATGAGCTTTGTGCTTTTCCTGTCCCACAGTGGAACCTCCCAGCTCTCACAGGCACCGACCAGGCTTTGGGGCTACTGCTCTTTCTGTTGAGCAATGATAGATAAGTACATGATTTCAAATAGTTACCTTCTCTCCAGGTGTCTGAGCACAGTAACGAGACAAGCTTTCTAAAATAAACTACAATTTATTTTCACTTTTACATGTTTCAGCCTCATGCCTTCAAATGGTCACTATACCCTCTCTGAAAAGAATTCCTTTTTAACTAGCTAGCTCTCCTCTTCCAATCTTTTCCAAGCATTTACTGTCGGAAGACTTATCTTAAGGTATTATTTTTCTTTCTTGCTTATTTTTTACTCTCAGCAAAGCAGTAAATCCAATTAATATAGTAATACATTTAAAATAAATAAATAAACAAACAGGCGTAACAAACCTAATAATGAAAACCAACTCAAACCTGTATGACTATGTTTAAACCTAGATTTGTACTACACTTTGTTTTAAAGGAGAGTTTGCCAACTTCCGTATACTTTTCAGCTTGGTAGACAAAAAATAGGATGTACACGAGTTTCACTGTCTTACATTATGCTTGCAGCACTCTCCTCTACTGAGGGAGAAGCCTTGCTTCCAGGGTAACGCTGTGCCTTCACATAGTGACATCTCTTTAAATATTCCAATACATGGTTTAATCTACTAACTTAACAAAAAAAAAAAAAAAAGGTGGTCTGATAATTTATTCATTTATTCTTTGCTCACAATAGCTTTAAAATTGAAGATTTAGACAAACCTTTTATTCATCCATACCCATTGTTCTAATAATATGTAGCTTCAGGCGAGTTTAACATTCTGTCTCCAAAACCCTGTGATAATTCTTTTCATGAAAATATGTCAGAAGTTCTCATATCCTTATCATTGCCTTACTCGGGCAGCCTTTTAATACAATGCATTTGGGCAAGACTTTGTCCAACTTCCTTTTTTATTATAGCCTGAAGTCCTAAGATATTGCTAATTCATTCACTTCAAATTTCAACTAATTTCTATCATTTTATTCTGATTTTAATTCTGAAATAGTGTCATATGCCAGACGTATACCTACACATTATCTAGATCGTGGTTATATTTTGCAATGCATCAGATTTCACATACTCTGCATATGGATTGCAAAGGAATCTGTAAAGTAGAATCCCTTTCTGACTGTTTTGAAAATGGTGGCTGGACCAAAACTTGTTCGCTCTCTTTATCCTCGGGAGTAAGACAGAAAAGATATAAATATAAGGTTAAATTCCCTTCGATTTTTGCAAATGACACTAGAAACCAAATTAGGCAAAGCACCTTGGCTTTACATAACTTTTTATGCTTATATTAAAGTACAAGTTTCTGATAAAAATAAGAGATGTGTTGACTCGTGAAATCATTTACTGAGTCTCTCTGGTGCTTTCTTCTCATTTCTTGTTTCAGTTACTGGGGAAAAACGGCTGATCCTGCAGTGTTTCTTCTCCCCAAGCTCTCAGAGGGAAATATATCGCTTAGTGTTTCTATTTATCATTCAACTTCTTTTCAGCTACAAGTCAGGGCAACATGATTATTAATCTGAAAGACAATTTATGTGCATTCAAATAAATTACTTCCATTTTTCTATTTCATGCTTTAGCAGGTATCATTTAATTTAGTCGCTTTTCCACCTCCTATTTTTCTCAACAATTTTCAAAACAGGTTTTTTTTACAACATACTTCATACCTCTTCTTGGTTCTCTTCTACGCACTGCTTATTTAATAGAATACAGCTCCACTGAAGTAAAAAAGAAAAAAAAGTAGCATAGTAATAAGCATTTTCAGTCAGCCCAGGCCAAGCAGTCATTCCCAGCAAAGCAAAAAGACAGTAAAGGTGGACAGCAGTAACTCTGGTCAAAAGAACTAAGCCAGCAATGAACACACGGAAGCGTCCTCCCTTTATTCAAATGGAGAACAATGGCAGAATACAGGCTGAGCCCACTTACACCAGACAGACTGCATTCTTACCTGTGTAGCTTGCTGTGCGTGTGATGAGTATTTCTAGTGGTCAGTGTAGCATGCCAGTATTTTTACACAAGAAAAGCACTACCAGTATAAACATGGCCTAACTTGTGAACATAAGCATCCACTCGAATTCACAGCCACTCCACCAATGGAAGACATCTTTGCAAGACGCTGTTTAAACATCTACTGTCACAGGTGCTACCAAGAAGTTGGGAAAGTAAGATATTCTGTAAGTGAGAAATGCAGTCTCTCCTTCCTCATCTCTCATTTAGAGGCTGCTTAGTTCTAAAAAGTGCCTATTCTCATTTCAATTAAAACAAAATGAGGAATTACTCTGTTGACACTCTGCCTGTTTCCAAACTGACATACCTCCACATGACATTCATACATGTTATATTAAAAATGAGTATACATTTTGGATAATCACAATATTTAGACATCACGCTACTATTAGACCTGCAAAAGGTTTACTGTATTTCAGCCAGTTTTTGAAAAGTTACCAATATTTCAAACAAAAAAATAAGCAAAACTGAGAGCCAGGCCAGCATAAGTATTTCATACATACAGATCAAGGCTTGGCAACAAAATGAAAGACTATGATCTTCAACCTTTTATTATGCCTCCTTATTTCCTGTAAGCATCTAGCCTGTTACTATTTAGATAGAGTCTTCCCACTACTTCACACTCCTATAGCTGGAATTTAGGTATTGCATTATGCAGCTAACCTGAGAACCATAACACATTCACTATTACTGCATATAGAAAGAAGATCCAGGAGTGCAAGGGTTCTTGCTAATTGGCAACAAAAATACAAGGGTTGAGTCACCCAGAACAAGCTCATCAAAACCTGCACCCCATATCCAGCATATTTTAGGATACTTAAAGAGATGAATTGTTTAGGCTTTTCTGTTTATTATTACAGGTATGCAAATGTTATTTCCAAAAAACATTTAACAGCAGAAGCTGTCACATATTTCTGCCTTTCAGTGGGCATCACAAGATTTAAGGCCATCTGTGCATCAACAGATGAAATTTAACCCCGCGCAACACAAACTAGGGACAGCCGCATGCCCCACGCACCCTTCCAAACATCGCAGGCCACGACCCCAGCAGCCGAGCCAGCCAGCCAGGAATCTGACCCGAAAGAGGCCCGCAGCCCTGATCCGCTCAAGGTCAAAGCGGGACGGCGCTGGCCGCCCCACGCCGAGCCCGTTCCCGGGCGGGAAGCGGGCCCCTGAGGAAGCCCCTTCGCGAAGGGCGAAGCCAGGCCCCGCCGGCCGCGCCCGCGGCAGGTGCCGAGGTGGGGAGGCGCGGGGTGGGGGCCCGCTTTGCTCTACGGGGGACAGCACCGGGGAGCGGAGGGCAGACCACGGAGCGGCAGCCGGGCGAGCCAGGCGCCGCAGGTTAATTGATGCGGAGCAATTAACAGGCTAACCGCTCTCCCCAGGCGGCACCTGCCCCCCGCCCCGCCTAGCGCGGACCCGGCCCTCGCCCTCCCCGACGGTGCCCGCGGCCCGGCACGGGGAGGGGAGAAGAGAAGAGAGGGCCGGCTCGGCTCGGCTCGGCTCGGCTCGGCTCGGCTCGGCTCCAGGGGCGGACCCCTCTCGGCTGCGGCGCCCTCCCTAACACAGGCGCGGCGACGGGGAGGGAGGAGGGGAGCGGCCGCCGCCGGGCCCCGCAGCCTACCGGCGCCGGGAGGAAGAGGAGGAGGAGGGCGGGGAGGGGGCGCTGGGGCGAGCGGCGTTACCTGAGCGACCCGAGCCGGAAGAGCCCGACCGCCACCGGCAGCCCCGCGCCGCCCTGACAGCTCCCGGCGTGCACTGCGGCGCGCCTTCCCCCGCCCCGCCCCGCGCCGCCGCGCCGCGCCCCCTGGCGGCCCGCCGCCGGAACGGCGCCCGGCGCGGAGCCGCCCCCGGGTTGGTGGTGGGAAGCAGGGAGTAGCGGCTGGGTGGGTGCGTGGGTGGCGGGGGGGGGGGTGTGTGTCAGCGACGGCGTCCGCGGGCGCGTAGCGGCGTGTTTATGTACGCACCGCGTGCTGGCGCGGGAGTCGCCTGCCCGGTTTTAACGGCGCCTTGTGCAGAGGAAGAGGTGGCTCTGTCCGCGTGGGCGGCTGTGTATTTCTGTGAGGGAGCTTCGTGGGCCTCGTTGATGCTGCTGTTGTCGTCGTGCCACGTGGGGAAAATGTGCAAATGGGCACATACGCACTGATGAAAATAAAAATAAGGCATTTATATATATACACACACACATATTTTGCCTAATCTTTACATACTTCACCAAATATAGCGTGGGTAAAAATGGAAGGCAGGTGGTACTTTAGAAAGTATTATCAATTACATGAGTAGTGGTTGTGTTTAGAATTTTCTAAAATTTGTTGTGATTCATATTCTTGAGCCCGTATTACACAGGAAGGTGTGTGGGGTGCCCACATGGGCGATATCGCAAGGAATTTTTTACTGCAAGAGCGAGAAAGGAGTACGGTTCTTAGACTGCAATCTGTTAGTTTCAAAGTCGTCATTATGGTTCTCAAATTTAAGCAGGCTTCATAATAGCAAACAGTTATTATGGTTATAAATTACTTAAGTAACTGCAAAAAAAAAAAGTGCATTCAGCCTATAAAATAAATCTTTTAGATTTTGTCCGAAGACAAATAAATATTTCTAAAATATTGCCAGGGGAAAATCTCATCATATTTATAAATCTTCTACTCAGTGACTTATGTTATCAGCCAACATTTTATGAAGTCTAATTTTATTCTCCAGAGTTAGGATAATAATAAAGAGGAAATGCAATTCCTTTTTTTCATTAAACTATTCCAGGATTCAGTAGGTGAGAAACAGTTACTTTTTGGAAAGCTGACAATTCCCACTGGTTTTCTGAGGCATTGAGTATGACTCTACAGGTCGTGTATTTCCAATTAAAATGGTGCATTTACATTTATTTTTCTTTGAAGATAGTTACAAATGCATTTGAGATTTAATTCTTACCTAGCGTTGGTGGTGCTTTTGGAGCTATTTAAAAGTGGTGATCTTCACAGAGGTGATGGGACTTTCAATAACTAACTACCTGCCCTGTAAAGCAGTTAGATTTCTAAGCTTCCCTTTTGCTGAATTTAGTAGTAGCAGTTACAACTCAGCACTCTCAAACAGTTCTCTGAAATTGTCTCATCAACTTTATGTGCAGCAGCAATCAAAAAAACCCCCACAAAACATTGTACGTTATCGGGAAGAATATTGAGAACAAGATAGAGGGAGTCGTTTGGCTGCTATATAAAACGCTGGCGCAGCCTCAGATTGATTACTGCATCAGTTCGTGTCTTCACGGCTCAAGAAGGATGTAGAGGAGTTAGGGAAGGCACAGAGGAGGGGTGGAGCTGCTGCCTTACAGTGAGAGCAATAACAGCTGGGACTGTTCGATACGGAGAGAGAAAGCAGAGGAGAGGATTGACCAAGATTTACAAAATCATGAAAGATACAAAGTTGTTCTTAACCAAATCCCACAGTATGAGAATGAGGAGGCATCTCATGAAAACAGTGGAAGATCATTTTTTAGACATGTAAAGAAAACGCTTTTCTGCAAAGCAGATTGTGAACTTCTAGAAAGTATTGCCACCAGAGATTGGGGACTTGGACACTATACGTAGGTTCAAGGAGGCATTATTCATACTGATGGCAAACACATGCATAAGTGGACGCTGAAGGAAATAGGCAGGGATGTACCCTCCAGCATCCCAAATACAATGAGACATGCAGGGGAAGTACCGGGAAGTGATCACGCTAAGGAGCTCTTCCTAAATAGCATCTCCATTTACTGACGTTGGAGTCAAAATACTGGGCTAGATGCACCACTGATGCTAGGTGCCCTCACTCTGTGGGACATTTACCTTCATTTCTGTGTAATTATTTCACTGCAGAAATGGTGAGAAACCTATAATAGACAATTCTGAATAAATGAAGCTCACACCCTGCGAATACTTAAGATTATTCATAACTTTGTAGCCTTGTGTAAGCCTTTGTACACTCAGGGCCCAAGGCCCTTTTACTAATACTAGGAGTCGATTCTCCTATAATTATGTGGATTTCATGTTTGATGTGTGACCTCCTTGCTCAGAACAATTTAACCTGCAATATGTACATTAGTTTGTGAAGTAATTGGAAATGAAAGCCACCACGTGGACTAAATATTTTTCTTCCTTAAAAAAGCAAACAAACAACAACAAAATCCCAAAACACCACCCTTGGAACAGCATGTAGAGAATATAGTCTGCATCTTAGTACACTTGAACAAATTCATGCTTTGTAAAAAAAAAATAATTGGTTGAGACAGTTTAGCTGGCTATTGTCTGCCATTATTTTCCCCACAAAATCTAACCTTACTCCATGTACTTCTTTGAGACTCTCCTAAGATATCTACTTGGTTTTGCCAACTCCAAGGACTAAGATTACTTCAAAGCAATCATGTCTTAGATAGTAAATTGCTATAAAATTAACATGTGCAAATCTGCCTTTTTGTTTAAAGCTTTGCAGATCATGTTTTCAAATAACTCTGCAATCGCAAGAGGTCTTGTGGCCTTCATAGAAAGTAAACAACATTGCAAAAGACTCTTTTTTCCAAAGCAAAAGCTTCTTTCCTTGGGGTCCTCACATACAGACCATCAACAGCCTCTTATATACTGTGAGGGTGGCGTGTTAGATGAAGTGTGCAGTGGTGACAGTGCCTATGAGATAAGGGACAGTCACACAGGGGTGTCAAAGTGGGCTTATGGTATCTTGATAAAAGACCTTGTGAGAGGCAGTAGGAAGCCTCACCCCAGAGCAGCAGATGCCTGTGCCAAGGGTCTATTTGGCATGAGTGCAATGCGACAGCATTCAAGAGCTGGGTGAAAGCGGATTGGGAGGAATTCTGGCAGACTTGCCATGTTGCAAGAAAGGGCGGAGAGGGGGTTGTTCACAAGGCAAGGGGTGGGTGGTAGTGCAGTGAGACGCCACAGGACACAGTCCCCAGCACTGACTGGGGAGCCTGCCCCTGGCTCAGCAGAGGCCTCTGCTCATACAGAGCTCTGTGGGCATGGTGGGTTGACCCCAGCCAGCTGCTAGCTCACTGCTCCCCGGGGGAGAACCAGAAGAGCAAAAGCAAGAAAAGTTATGGGTCAAGATAATGATGATTTAGTAAGTGAAGGAAAGAGGGGAAAAAAAATCCATACAAAGACCATCACTTGCCACCTCCCACAAGCAGACCACTGACGCCCAGCCAGTCTCTGAGCAACGGCTACTTTGGAAAGACTACACCCCCAGTTTTTATTGCGGAGCATGATGTTATGTGCTATGGAATATCATTCTGGTCACTTCGAGTCAGCGGTTCTACCTCTCCCCCACCCCAGCCTCTTCTCTACCTCCAGCCCACTTGCTGGGAAGAGCAGAGTGAGACACTGAGAAGGCCTTGACAGTGTTTGTTCAGCAACACCTAAAACATTGGCGTGTTATCAACACTGTTTGGTCACAAATCCTAAGCACAGCATCATACGGGCTGGTTATCATGGGGGACTGCTGCCCCTGGGAAGGATGAGCCCTAGGCACCAGTAGAGACCAGGATTGCCTGGCTGGGGAGCAGCTGTGGGGACAGCCCTGGGGCCCTGGTGGGCAGCGAGCTGAGCTGGCCCTGGCAGCAACGAGGGCCAACAGCATCCTGGAGCACAGCCCGTAGATCAAGGAGACTGATTATCCCCCCATTACTTGGCACTTGATAGACCACATCTAGGAGATAGTGCCTGGTCTTCCCCCCATGCCCCTTTCAGGGAAGGTGTCCAAAAACAGGACCAAGGTCACTGGACGCCACCAGGATGCTTGGGGCTGGAGCACTGTGAGGTGAGATGGCTTCGAGGGGGGACACACACCCAACCATGGCCCCCAGTGCCTGTGGGGAGATGCCTGAGAAGATGGACCCAGGCTCCTCGCAGCGGTGGTGTGACAGGACAGGAGATGACAGGCAGGTGTTGACCCACAAGCGGTTCAGGCTGGGCATAAGAAACCCCCGTGAGGCCAGCCGAGCTCTGGAGCGGCTGCCCGGGCAGACTCTGCGGGCCTCAACCTCGGGGCTTCGGGACTCGACGGGACCCAGCCCTGGGCACCCAGGCCCGACCCCACAGCCGCCGGCGGCGTGCAGCAGCCACCCCGCCGCGCCTTCCCGCCGCCGGCGCCGAGCTGTAGGCGGCGCTGTGGCGGGCGGCCGCACCCCGCCTGCGCCAAGGGCCGGCGGAAGGGCGGCCGCTTCCTTCGGGGGCCGTTCCCCTGCCGGCATGGCGGGAGGGTTTCTGCTGGAGATCAGGCGGGGGACGCAGAGCGCCTTGCTGGTTATCCGGTAGTGCGGGGCCGCTGCCTGCCTTCCGCTGCTCGGGCCCTGCCGAGCGGCCGGTGCCGGCGGGGGAGGCGCATGGCGCGGGGGCGGCGGGTCTGGCTGTTAGCGTCCTTGGCCTTAAACGGGGAGGGGGGGGGGGAACCGGGTAACGTACCGGCGCCTACCCTGCTCTTCCCTTCTGGAAAAGCCTGAGTTACTGTGCAAATAAATGTTTCCTGAGAACGGTGATTTATTCCTCTCGGTTGCTCCTCACCCCCACGGGAGGCCGCGGTTTGCCGCCTGGGTGCCGGGGCGCGGCTCGCGGCCTTCGCGTTGTGTCTTCACCGGACCCGGAGCTTTGCGTTGCGCCAGCCGCAGCCCGGCTCTGGTGCCTCCGCGCCAAGGCCCTTCCCGCCCGTTTTGGCCTGTGCTTGTAAAGCAGCAGCTCGTCCCGACGCCTCCTTTCTGAGGTAAACCCCGTTACTTTGCCTCCCCAGCGAGGCGGACCGCCCCAGCTGGCCGGTGGACGTGTCGGTGGCCGCGGACTGCCTGGAAGTGAGAAGCGGCGGGAGCTGCGAGGCGGCGGCGCTGCCGGCAGAGGTCAGGCTGGCCCCGTCCTCCTGCCGCGGCCTGCGCCGCCTCCCCGGCGACGGCCTCCACCTGCGCATGCGCCTGAGCCGCCCGCCGCCGAGCGCCGGTAAGGCCGGGGCGGGGCCCGCGCCGCCCCTCAGCGCCGGGCGGGGGGGGGGGGAGAGCGCGGCCCCTTCCTTAAAAAAATAGGCTGCTTTGCTTAGGGTTGCCTGAAACCTTACTGTTTTAAGTGACGTGGAAACAGAGACTGTAAAGAGTAGGTTCTGTCGCACAAAACCAAAAAAAAACCAACAACCCAAACGCAGCTGGAGTTAATGGTTTGCATTGTGCATGTGCTGTCTTTTTCTGAAAGGCTCTCTTTAGCTCTGAACTGAAGATTTAAACAGGAACTGATAAAATTTAATAAAATTGTCAGTATTAAAAGTGCAAAAAGTGGCATAACGGAAGGGAAACCCGCTTGCTAAGTGTTTTGTGTAGGAATTTGAGAACTGCTCTCAGTTCCTTCCCCACATTACTTCAAAATTATTTTCTTCCCCTCCTATTTCATGTTCGGTAGCTGAAAATGCAGTGATATGGTTCATCCAGGCTATTGCACTAAGGTTGTCACGGACCACTTAATCATAAAGGATGGTGATTTTGTGTTGGGGCTTGTTGTTCTCTTAGCCTCAGCTTGCAGAGGTAGTTGTTCTGTATTTCCCTCATGCTAATTCAGGTCTAGGATGTGATTGCGTAAATAGGAAGCATGGCAGTATAGCTGGTGCTTGCTTTCATTCCAGAATCCAAGCTCAATATGTTTAGATTCATTTAATAGGATGTGACACAGTAAGATACATTAAATAACACAAAATTGCTGTTCTGTGGTTTTAAAGTAGGAATGACCAATAAAGTATGTGATGTACGATAATGGTTTCAGCACCAGAAACACACTGGAATACTCTGTTGATTTTATGGTATGCTGAGGTTGCTTCTATATGTTAATCTCTAATTATGCATGTGCTTTGACAATTCAATTATACAAAAATTAGCTAGTGTGTCTTATTAATGAGGCATGCTTCAAAAGATGAAAGATGAAGTTTTAAAAATTTACCTCTGAAAGTCATACCAGTGAAAAACATATATGTGAACCAGATGGTAATCGATGTATATATTGGATAACCTTAGTTAGCCTTTATTGTTTTATATTAGTATGCAAAACTAGTTGTGTTTTATATCAAATTCTGGAACTTTTTAAAGTACTTTCCATTTGTGGTTGCAACCTAAATCTGAAATATTGAATACCAGTGCTGAGAATATACTTTGATTCTGAAGTCTGACAAGGTGGGCAATGCAAAACATATTCGTACATAGAGCTAGGTTTACAGTTTTACTTTTCTTCCATCTAATGTTATTTGATAATCTGTGGAGGCCTTTTTTAATTTGGAAAATTTGTCTGAGCTGGCTTTTGTGAGACTGTTTTTGCTTTGCTGGCCTGCAGAGGGTATTGTTCACTATCTGTTCCTTAAGTGGTACCACAGTGGCTGGTATCTTACCTGCCTGAAAATTTCAAACTAGTGCCTGACTAGTGCCCCGACTGTTTTGTGTTACATGTTGGGAGGCACCGTCATATTGCAGAGACACTGATTAGTAGACATATCATTACAAAAGAGTGGCATTGAATTTTAATTTATACAATCTCTGTAATGGTATCAATATCTCAGCTCCCGCTGTGGGGAGGATTTGCACCTTTGAAATAATTATTCACATATACAATTCCTACCTAGGAGTATGGGGCATGAGGTGGAGGTGGCAAGTTTTTCCTAGATCTTAGTACTTGCTTCTACAGGGAAATAAATTAAGGTTGTGTTTAAGTGTCAGCATTTTGCTTTGTTAGAGTCTTACCTTTTTTGATTTGAGGTATTTGGCAGGATTTTTCTGTTTAAGTGACTGAAAATTTTACACAATTTTGAAGATTAATATGTCTTCTTCTATCTATAGATTTGGTTTGTACTGTGAGGGAAAGCCTGAAACCCCAGAAGAATTACGTCGTTTACTGTCAATCCTGTGGTGACATCATAGTAAAAGACCGGTGAGTACTGCAGTGTCTTGTATTTATAGCAATAAATGCCATAGTGATTGGTATTCATGTTATTTTTTGTACTTAGAGAGACAGCTAAAAGGTATTTATTCTGAAACTGATAGATGAGAACACTTTTGAAGCACTACAGATGACTAAAAGCAAAATTACCTGAAACAGTTTTTCACCGTTTATTCATTTACTTCTTGATTTCATTCTGGCTGGAAAGTAGAAGTACTTTACCAAGGGAGTTTGCTGCATTGCCCTGGAAGCTGGGAAATCTGGATTCTTTTCCCACTTGTCTGCTATGCTTTGAGCGAGACATTTCCTTTTGTAGCTGGATTTCCCTATGTGTGAAATTTCTGCTTTGAGATCTATGCTTTTTGTTCATACAGAATCTCTTTGCACTCATCGTCATAGCTTCTAGTTTTGCTGTACAAACAAAAAGCTGTAACATTTTGGCCTGGAAATATTGCAGATGTTCATGGTTTTCATTGATTTAAAAAATACTCATAGTCTATTAGTAGCTGACATCTTTGCTATGTTGAAAGGAATAAAACTGAAAATTTGAGCCTAGACTTCTTTCTTCCTCTGCCCTTCAGGGATCCTCTTCAGTTCTGCCCAGTCTCTTATAAATTCTCTTCAGTCATCATGCTGTAGTTATAGAGTGGCTGCTCAGAATGGGGGTGTTGACCACAACTCCCTTCTATCTGTTAAGCAAAGCCAACCTCCACATAGTTCAGGGATTCTGAATTTGAGAAACACAGGAGCTGTTTCTTAGCTGCATGACTCGGCCTTATCTCTGTTCCTTACAAAGTCTGCAGAATGAATGAGAATTTTAATAAAAAGCTGCCGCATTTTCTGGCTCTTCTGATGAACAATTTTGACAGCTTCAGCTGGATGTATAAGAATTGTTAGAGATGTACTTGCAGCCTTTTATGATCTGTGTCACTCCTAATACTCAAAATGATGATACAAATATGGTATATTCTGTAAACTCCTGTTACTTTCTTGTCATACATATGGATTTATGGCTGGCTTGAATGTAACCGAATGAGGATTTCCTGGCTTTCTCTTATGAAATGTCTCCTCAGAAAGTCTAGTAATAACTCTTATTTTGATACATTTGTAGAGTAATGGAACTGATAGTTTCTAGTCAGTAACCTTTGCTTTCAAAAGATATTGCACTTTTATATTTTCATCTCGGAGTGGGTGTTTTCTTGAATTTCAGCGCATCAAATTCATATGCATGCAGTTTACATCTTTTGGTTCTGCGTCCTATAATGTGACCCAGTCAGAATTTTTGAGAAGGGAAAAAGAAGACGCGTTCATGGCTCTTTGCTTGGCATTTCTCCTTGCAGGGAACCTCTGAGCCCCTCAAAAGTTATCACTAAAAAAATATTAAGACAAGGGTAGAAGAGTGGAGCTGCCAGTGTATCCAACACCTTCTGTTCCAGCACTTCCAAAAGGAAGACAGTAGTGTGGTCAGTACTGTTAGCTACAGAATTCGTGTGTTGGTCTCTCCAGGGAGAGTACTCACTCTCAATGGCAGTGCAGGCGGTAGGATCAAAGGGAAGTTACAGAACTGTGTGTGGGGGAACTTATTAAAGTGTGAGTTACTAGGAAGGGGTCTGTAATAAGAAAAATCTGAGATCTAGAAAATGATACCTTTGAGAAGAAATTGAAATAAGTAGAATTTAGTTTAGATAAGGCTGTGGAGAAAACATAAGAATCTTCCAATATGTAAGAAGTTGCTGTAAAGAAGGTGACAGTAGTCTTCAGTTGAAGCAAGAGGAATTTAGGTTAAAATGAAAAAAAACCCACCAAACCTATTCTAAAGCTTATTTTTTACTGTTAGAGACTGCATAGGAAGCCAGCATTTTAAAGACTAGATTAAAGAAATATATTAGGAATGGTTTAAATGTAAGTGATCCTCCCTTTATGCAAGAAAATGGACTCTATACATTTTCTGAAATCCCCTGGCTTAGTCTGTTTCCTTCCATGAATCTGATAGCTCTTCAGAGGTTAGGGTTATGCTCTCTGCTTCTTCTCCATTACCCTCACATTACCCACATTAGAGGAAGTGATTAGATTTCTTTTTTTCTTCCATGAGTTAAAAGCTGCAAGGAATTTGGGATACTTTCTTTTTTCTTTCTCTCCTTCCAGTTAGGTTAAGTGTAACTCATATATAAAATAGTTCTTTAAGGCTTTATTTCTGTCATGAAGAAATTCTTAAAGGCTGAATGTTGTGAAAAATAAATTTCACAAACTGACCATTAAGCAATAAACCTTCTCCTTAGTCCAAACATTAAGAATTTTTACTACATAAATATTCCATTGAAAAACTGATGGCAGGAGAAATCTTCTAATTACACTTTTCCTACATAAATAGCTTTAAGCATGACAATTAACTCTCAAGCTGGGCTGTCCAAGATTTTTTAGTAAGTAAATAAGGAAGACTGCTGTTAAAAGAAAATCAGTTGGATCTTTTGTCTTTCTCTTTTTCTCTGATGGAACAGAAGAGTTATATGTTTAAAAGTCTAACGTCCATTTTACTTCCAGTTTTTGGAATTTTCAGTAGAGAGGATGATATTACTGGGTTCTTGGATATTGGTAATGGTTATTATGTTATTAGGGTAACACCATAATAATCGTGTTAGAGATTATTTTTCTTAGTCCAGTCTTACAAGGATCTCTGTGGTCAAACACTTACCTTAGCATGGAAGCCCACCTAAGAATTACATTCTTATGGCAGGACTCTCTTAGACTAGTGCCTAACTTCTGGCTTTTTAAAATTAAGTTAATTACCTAGGTTTCCTCTGTTTGGAGACACAGAACTATCTCCAGAAGGACATTCAGCCTGACTATATTAGACATTTTCAGGAGGAGAAAGTTTCTCTTAAAGGTCCCAACCTAAGAATTGTTTGTCGCGCTCTGACTGTGGAGGCAGCCTAGGTGGCTATCTTAAAGTAGAAACTCAGTTGTTATTAGGAGCAAGTTTGGGGAGATAAGTTCCCCTATTAGCTAGGTTTTATCACTGTATTTAGCAGCCTCAAGTTAGTCAGCACCGAGTAAACTTAAAGTTTCTTTTTTGTTTGTTTTTCTGGAAAGGTACATTTTTATTAATGTTACATTTTTCCAGTTCTAGTGATACAGAATATGACTTTCCACCTATGAATGGCAAAAACCTAAAATAAAGTGGAAATGCTATATTTTCAGTATAGCTCAAAGTTAGAAAGAATCTGTTTAGGAAATTCCTACTGGTTGGAACAACTGCTTTTGTTGGGCAAGAATTCAAGACCTTGATGCTCTAGACTGTAGGAAACGGTAATGTAATGAAACTGGACAGCATTAGTCTGCAGATTAAGGTAATCTCTGTCTTTTTCCCCCCCTGTATGTAACACTTGAAAAAACATTGCTGAGCAATACCAGCTTTTTGTTGCTGTAGTGCAAAGAGCAATACGTAGGAATGAAGACTTATTTTTTTCAGTGTGCGTCCAGGCATTGGAACTAATTGTACAAGGCTGCCGAATAATCAGTCATTAGGCCAACACCAGAATTAAGGTCCCACCATGGCAGAATTGTGGTTGTATCTCAGGCAATATATAAGACCACAGAGATTGAAGATAATGACGGGTAGTGCCGAGAGGTGATCTTAGTTATGGTAAAGCTGGGTCAGAGGACCAGTTATTCCAACTTTCATCTGTAGGTGGGGCAAGCACAGTTTGAAATGTATTGTCAGTCTAGAAAGAAGGAAGTTTTTATAAAGGATTTCACTTTCACCCACCCAACAATACAAAAGGCACAAGAAACTACAATGGGAAGAACTGGCATCTTCAGGAAAGAACAGTCTGTGAGCTGCAAGAAAGGGAGGGTGTCTAACTGTTGGCTTAGCAGCTGTGTGTTTATTTGTGAAGTAGCACCATAAGCAAAGTTGTATTTGCAAGTTTTAAGTAAGGAGTAGAATCAAGAAACTGTAAAGGTTTCAGGCAACAGCAGAAGAAATAAGGGAACAAAAAGAAAGCATTCAAGGAAACTAGGCAGAGAGCAGAAAGCGCAGCTCTGCAACAAACAGTACATCTAGAAAACTGTTAGAGGTGCAAACTGCTAAAGTCATTGCCCATTGTTTTGGTAAAGGGGCTGAATTTCTTCCCAGTGCAATAGTTTTCTAGAAAACACAGATTAAAGAAAGTGTGAATATGTGGACAGTATCCATCAATACTTCTACATTCTTAATAAAAACATGTGGTGGGACCACAGAATGGCTATAGGAACTGTAGGCAGGAAAGTACTGACCACTCGCTCGTAATGACCAAGCTGGTATTTATACAGCCATATGTATATGTTCTAGCTGCAAGAGTATATTTTACAACTTAAAGCAGTGATTCCAAACCTTGGCTTATAAAATCCTCTGGCACTGTGTGTAACCAAAGAAAGTAAGTTAAAAACAACACTGATAACAAAAGTAAACTCTGGTATTGCCTGGAGCAGTGTCCTTGGTCCATACAGCTGCCCAGGGGAAAAGGATTTGATTTTTTTTTTTTTGTATGTGACTTCTGAAAGTTGAGTCTGAATCTAAATTAAGATTGCATTATCCTTTTTTTTTTTTTTAAATGAAGATATGCTGTGGTATTTTTGTCAGGATTTAGCTTTTTCAAAGCCTGGTATCTGACTTTGAGGGGCTTCAAAGGACATACTCTCCCTTGCTGTGGCAGCAGTCTGTTTCTGTTGGTTTTATATCAACATTTGGTGCAAGGGAGCTTTACAAGAAGTAATAATAAATATAATTGCAAAATGCCCATTGTTATATTTTTCATGACTGGATAGAACTGTTTTATTTTTGCCATGTGATTCATTTCAAGAGAGGATTATGCCAAGTTCTGCTTTATAATCATTGGAGATTCACCCTCGGGAAATGCTTCATCACAAACTTGGCAGGAAACACTCAGCCATTGCTTTCTCAGAATTCATCCAAAGAAAGTGCCTTTGACTGAAAGGAGAGTCAAGGACTTGCTTTTGAGAAAATGCCATACTTCCCTTTTTGTAAGGAGTCTAAACTCTCTTGTAGTGTCTTAGAAATGAATATAATATATTGAAATATTTTTTTTCTTCTTCCCTCTTAGGAAATTTCTCAGAGTTCTTCCTCTACCAAGTGAAAACTGGAGCGCTTTAGTTGAAGAGTGGTGTTGTCACCCTAACCCCTTTGCCAGAAGCACTTTGCACCCTCAGCATGATGACTGTTTTCTTGGAGACACTTTTTTTCTGTTGAATTCAGGAAATGAATCACATGTGCCTGAATCTCCCATGTGCTGCTCAGAGACTGGACACCATGCTTCTCAGAGTAGCTCCTACTTGGTAAAGTATTTTGTTTGAATAATTCTTAAGTGAATGTGTTTGGACTTTTTTCGTTGTAAAGCACTTTTTTGTCACTGGTTTATTTAACTTGTATGTATTACAGAGCTGTTTTGAAGGTCATAGGGAGTTGTTGGTGTTCAGTTGTACAGAAGCCGGAAAATATTGTAAGCTATGATTTACATTGTCTAAAGCATGCACCATGGTCTTGATATTGACCTAGATATGCAAGAAGAACTTCTTCCTATAAACTTAATTAGAAACTATTTAATTATGTAGTTCTAAACCAAATATTTCCCCCCAAAAATAGCCTGAGTGAAGGACATCAACATTTAGTAAGATAATAACTGTAATGGGTTAGGTGTTTGTCAAAGGGTAGTGGAGTGAAGAATGAGGAGGAAACTGGAGTAACAATGCTTTTTCTTCTCAAACTATCACTGAATGCATAACCATAAATATGATCAAGGGATTTTTTTTTTCTTTCTTTCTTTCTTTTTAGCTTTAGAAAGACTTGGAAAAATCAGAATGTGTTTTGGGCTCAGATATGTCTGTCTTACACTCTTAGAATATAATAAGGAAACTGAGTTAGTTTGACTGCTCTGTCTAGTGGAAGTGGACCTGCCACCCCAGGTTATAACTCTTCATGTTGATGTTTCTGAGGTGTTTCAGGAGGGCATATATCCATCAGCTGAGTCTCTAGGAAGAAAGCTATCATTTGGCTTAGAAACATGAAAATTTTTTGTTGCCCAGGAAAGAACATTTGTAGGGATACTGATGTTTCAATGGTGGGATAAAACCCATGAAGAAAGGAAATTCAGTTCTTTACTCATCTTGGGAATCTAGCACTTGTATAAAAGTTCAAGCAATAATCTTTTCTTCTACCAGAAGAACATTCAGGAACTTAGTTCACCAAAGCCTACACCTCCATAAAGCCTTTTCTGTTAATCTACTGCTTGTCTGTATTTGTGCAGACAAAGGTTGGGCCTGCAGATACCATGTATTAAACCTAACTACTGAAATCCTTCTACAGTTATGGGAACCGTTGCTGCCTTGGTAACTTGTGTCTGTAACAGCTGATGACTTGCTATGTAGATTCCCAACATGAAACTTTTAATCTGTTGAGAAATAACACCAGAGACCCTGATTTCTGTCTGCTGCTGCTACTTATCATCATTAGGGATTTGTATTATCCCCAGTTAAATCACCAGGATTCTCACAGTTCAACGGTCGCTGGTGCAGTGCATCCAAGCGAGCCATCTGCTTGGGGAACAGTTCTCTCCTACGGTCCAGATCTGCAAGTCTTGCAGCTGTGGTCCCTTTGGTTTCTTGTTCCATTGTTCTTTGAAAAGCAAAATATAGGGAGGGGAAAATAAGAACTGATACCCTGAGAGGATATCAGCATGGGAGAAGCAGATTAATTTGGATTAACTCTGTGGCAATTGGAGTTATTTCTTCTAAGTATCCTTAAGAAGGAGGCTGAGCAGATTCCGAATTTCCAAGAGGACAATGCTTTCTGCCAGAGATCCCCAAAATGAATTATCTCACATTTCAGTAGTCTCAAAAGGGATCTTAGAACAATGGGAACAAAGACGGGAAGAGGCAGGATGCATGGAGTTCATGTTGCAGCCCAAAGACAGGGGAGCAGTCCGCCCAACACACTTCTTAAATCAATCAAAGAGAATGTTTGCCAGAAAAGGGTTGTTTTTGAGGCAGAAACATGATAAAAGGATGTGGGACAAAGATGTTACTGAGATGTGGGTCAAACCAGGATAACAGCAGAACCTTTGAATGAGGGACGAGGCTATTTTCTGTCAGAGGCATACAATAGTATTTCAGTGTGATGAATTTTCATGTTTGCTTCCTTAAACTTGCATTGAAGTTGAGAATTCTTTCCTTGTTTGTGTCAAATCCCTCTTTCTACATCTTTCACACTTGCAATCAATTCTCATTTCTGTGTTTGCTTATTTCCAGCATCACTTGGTTGCCAAGCAAATGAGCAAAACTGTAAGATCCAGCAGAAACTGGACTAATAAGGCAAAAAACCCTCACACTGAAACAGAAAATTCTTCCATAATGAGAGTAATAGAAAGTTACAGGCAAGATAGATTGCTATTGGTATAAATGTTCTCATTTCAGAGAATATTGTTGCAGTCTGCCCCAGTATGAAAGTTCTTTTTTTAATTGCATTGCAGTTCTTTGGAAAGTGTTTGCCTATGACCAAAATAGTAGCAGGAATGTACCAGAGATGCTTAAACAATCTTTCCCAGCCTCCAGTGGGACCAAGACAGCATCCGTCCATTGCAAACATATTTCTCACATCTATTAGTCTTCCAGTGTAACACAGTTTTTAAATGTCACATGGTCTTGCAGCATCCTAATAGCATCTCCTGGGGAAAATACTTTCCCTGACACCATATCAGGGATCCTTAGGAATAGAAACAGAAAATATTAGGCTGGTGATCCACCTCCATCTGCAGATTGCCAGCAGCTGCAAGTTGTCAAATAGATATATTGATTTAATTAGTCTAGCTAAAACTATTGCTTTTTCGGTTGAAGCATGATACAAGTTAGCAGTGTTTTTTAGGTACCGTACTGCACAATTCTCAGCTAGCACCTGTAACTATAGTCAGAAAAAAACGTTCAAGTTGTAGCTTTCAAGGAAGTACTGTATACTATATACTTGCACTGTGCAATATTTGTACCAACCTCAAATACTGGTTTTCACAAAACCCTGTCTACTTATCCTTGCTCTTCACGTTAAGCAAGTAGTTTTACTGTGTATGTTTGAGAGGAGTAGCAAGGTAGGAATTGGGAAAAGGGATAACTGTGTATATGAGAACCAGATGTTTTTTCTGATCTCCATAACAAGGGGGCTGTACTTCCAACATAGTCAGCTCTCTGAAGCTTTAACGGAGGCTCTCAGGCTCTCCCTGGTGCTTTTAGTTTAATTCCTGGTTTGTAAGGAACAAGCAGGACTTTGTGATCATAAGTTCAGATTCCATGTGGGATGCTTTCTGGTTTTTTGTGGAGCTAGAGTGGTACTTTCTGTTCATTTTATTATTTGCATAGTACAGATCAGAGAACTCTGTTAGGTATTTCCAGCATCAAATCCATCAGTTCTGTCTGAGCTATAGCTTTGAGAAAGACGTCCAGTATTGGTTTAATATTTCCAATGATGAAAGCTTTATCACATTCCTTGGTAAGCTGTTTCAGTGGTTAATCATCCTGACTCTCTGCTGCCTTCTTATTAAATTAAACGCACTAAGAATTGCAACTCTGTATCTCTTTTTATCTCTAAGGTGTATTTATTTTTGAGAAATTATTTTTGTAGCAGCTTTCCAAACCATTTTCCAAATTTCTAACATACTTTATAGATCCATTTTTGCAGTAATCATCTCATTAATTCTGAAGATGTTATATTTTTCTGTTTATCCATATCAACTATTCAGTTGTTCATGCATTCAAAGATCATGTTTGCCCTTTCTTTTGTAGCATCTCATTAGTAACTCTGGTTTGGTTAGCTACCATCATCTAAATTCTTTTGATTTTTGCTGTCTTCCACTATGTATTCCTTTATTTCATCATCACTGGCTTTGTTGTTCCTGGTGTTCCTGAATATATGATCTGGCATTTGGCTATATTTTAGTGCAGATTGTTAGACTAAGCACAACCTACTTGATGATCCAGACTGGTGTGTATAACTCCTCTATGTCCCTTGTTTACGGCTTCCCTATCATTACTGCAGGAAGTACTTACACTTTTCCGTAGAGTAACTGAAAAAATTGGCCCAGCATGTCTATTTGACTTGTCTATAATCTCTTTCATCACCAGTCTAATTACAGACCACATGTCCTTCAAGGCACCTGAATTAGAATAAATCAATTAGCAAAGCATTATTCAATTTTTGATTAGGATGATTGTGCTTGGAAATCTGCGTAGCCTGAAAGTCCACAATCCAGGTTCTGAAGACAGCCCGTAATGGACATACCACAAAACTTACCTTTGTAAGACAAAAAGTGTACCTGACATAGCTAGGGCCATTGGATTTACTTAATGCTACTTTTTTTTTTTTTTTTGATAATTTTGTGTTGTGATAGGCCACAGAGCACTACTTTTTATTCTGGACATCAGTCCAACGCATCATCATCATGCATTTTAATATTTGAATGCTAAGGAGTATGATAGTAGTGATGAAGAAAAACTATGCTCCCTGAAGAGTGCATGTGTGCTCCCTCCAGTTGGAATCCGTGGGAACTGTCACCATCTTTTACAAAGGTTACACAAAAAGATAAATTTGGAGTTTTTTCCCCTCAACTAGTTTAATTTATGCTAAATTTAAATATTATTTTTGTAGGCATGTGCTGCAATATGATTTCTCAAGTTGATAGTGACTTGTTTGGACTTATAAACCAAGCCAATAAAACAGTAGTTGTTTAATTACACGTGGGTATTTTTATGCACTGTATACTGTATGAACAATTATAAAGGTGATTATACAAAGACCACATGTAAAAATCCAATTTAGGTGTCTTCTCATTACGTTCTCAGGATTTCAGAAGGGTTGTTTAACTGGGGAGCATCATTGTGGTTGTATATACGTACTGTTTCCAGACCAGAGTTGTACTGCGCTACACCCAGGTTGATAAGCCCACACAGAACCAGTTTTCTGGAGTTTAGACTTTGGATTAAAGTAGGAGTTGTGCTTACTTGTATTTTTATACTGATACTGAATTTAAATACTAACACTGGAATTAGTAGGAGTGTTACTAGGGCAGATCACAGGTTCATCCAGAAATAAGATCTTTTTCAATGGGCAGTAATGGACGTGTAAGAGTAAGGCAAGTATTGAGTGATGTTATGGCCAGCGTAGAGACTTCTTGAACTAGATGTTATCTACATTTTTTGTTTTTAATAAGCCCTTGATGGACATTGCTTCGCCTCAATTTCTGAAGACTTTTTGAACTTACGTATACTTTTAATATGAAAAACACTTTCCTGTAGTAAGTAACAAACTGTAGTATCCATCATGTGATAAATACCTTCCTTTTCTTTGATACAAACCAGGTTATAATTTCATAGCATGAGCTATGAGAGTATATGTTTGTTTCCTCTTCAGCGTTTCCTAAACATTCGTGATTTTATATATCTCGATACCCCTCAGTTTTCTGTCTGTCATGCTTTCTCCCATTACATGTGTTTTCTTGCCACATATGGAAACTGTTTTGCACCTCTGAAAATTATTCTTATTCTTTCTCAATACCTTTCCTGTTTCTGCTTGAATTGAGGGAGAGGGGTTTTTCAAGAACAGAATCCACTGCACCTTTCTGGAATATCATGCTATGTTGTGTTCTTCAGCTGTTTGCTAGTAATTCAAAATACTCTGCGGACATTTTCTGCTCTCTGCTGAACATTGAACTGATATTCCTATAAAACTGTCTACCGTGGCTAGAACCTTTTACTGAGTGGTGGTAGTCACATTGCAGCATAATATTTTATGTATATATATTTGGAGTACTTCTTTTCATGTCCATTATTTTTCCCTTATCAAAATTGAATTTACTTTGCCATTTTGTCATCCAGTCACTCAATATTACAAGATTCTCCTGTTAGCTATTACAGGTTGTGTTGTGTGGTCAGTATATATTGCCAGATTTTAAAACTAGTATGACACTTGCAAGCAAGTCGAAGTGGAGAAAGCTGAAGTAGTGAATGCAAATCTGTGTGTTTGCAAACATAAAGAAAACTGGAACAAGTACAAAGTTCACTGTACTCTGGAGAGTATGTTAAAATTATTAATTCCTTTTTCAGAATAACTGAGTGACATTTAAATGACATTTCTTTGTCCTACAGAAATCAAAGGAAAATACCAGAGTAATTTGTAAGCGCTGCAAGACAATGCTGGGAGAAGCAGTATCATCAGGTATGGGATGTACAAACCAAACTAGACTTCACTGCATCAGCCATTGAGTACTGGAGGTTAAAAGCTCTGGAGGAAAGTAGTTTATCAGTAAGGTGCAGGGCTGATTCCTGTGTGTTTGTCTCATTCCCTTCTGGAACAGATGAGGTTATTGCTTCCACTGTTAGACCTTGAAAATGACTTACGTCAGGGATTTCCCTCATCCTTGTTTCTGTGGCGTATTTGGCTAATTCCAAAGCTTTGAAAGTCTCAATGCATGATTCCAATTTACTAGGAATCCCAGTAAAAAAGGAGTCCTGAGAAATTACAGGTTGTTTATTTTGCTGCCAGTCCTACAGAATAATGGAAAGGTTAATTCAGAACTTGATCAACACAGAACTAGAATCATAGAATTGTTTAGGTTGGAAAAGACCTTTAAGATCATCAAGTCCAACTAGAAGCTAAAGATATGATTGCAAACAGCCAGCCTGGTTTCATGGAGATGAAGCCTTGTCAAAGAAACAGGTTATCTCTCATCATCATCCAATGATGAGATGAGATTATTGGTTTAAAAGCTGTCATTATATTGAATCAGCAGGGTTTGCCTGAAGTAGTGTAAAGATGAGTCTCTCGTGGTTTTTAAAATGCAGTTATTAACAGGAGAGAAGCAATGATAAGACTGTTACTAGCTGGGTTCATTCTTTAATTCTCCCTCTGCTCTGCTGTATCAGTCAGTGTGAGCCTGTCTCAGTTCAGAGATCTGGAGAATATAAAAACTTCTCAGAAATGCAAAGTCTGTTTAAGAAATAAGTCATGAGGAGATGCAAGACAGAAGGTCTTCTGTTACAGATGGTTCCAGTTGTCCTGTACAGGGATCTGAACAGTACAGGCTTTAATAAAACCAAATTTAAGGTAAGATGTTTGAAAGCCCACAAAGCAGGTTGTGACTTTGGGAAAGCAGTGGTTGAAAAAGAGCTTCACAGATCGTCATGAATAATGGATGCTTTAATCTAAGCCTTCAGACAGTTGTAGCAACCAGTAATTGATGTGGTCAGTGGGTATGTGTCCTGGTTCCAGCTGAAACCAGGACAGTATGGGAAAAGGCAAATACTGTATAGATGTGCAGGGATTTGGTCTGAACTGTGTGCATGACTGAAGTTAGGTAGCATGCCCATTGTTTGACCATGTTTCTTCAGTACTGTAGGAAATTTGTGTAGAGTTCAAAGAACAGACAAAAAAACTAACCAGAGATGTATGGTATAACTCTAGACAGAACCACCTCTGTGAAAAGAGACGAGAGAGCAGACTTGACTGTTGCTTTGGTGCTTCCTCATGAGCAGATATCAGTGCCTTGAAGATAAAGCTGGATTAGAGTGCTGTAGCTGTGGGGGTCAGATTTGGCTTTGAAATTCCCCTGGCGGCTATTCCTTCCCCCAACTCTATCCCGATATACTGGTATGATTTTTTCTTGGGAAATCGCACCTTCTGTCCCTCTGCAAGCAAACATCTCCTTAATTCCCAGTGCCCTTGCAGCAGTAGCACCAATTCCTTACCCAGGAACACCTGGGGAGCTAGAGTGACTGAACTGACTCCTTTTCCTCCTGTCTCCCAGGACTAGGCACAGCGTGGTGCAGACTAAAATTAAACTTAGAGGTAAAATATAATTTCCTAACAGTGAGGATAATTAAAAGAGTGTAGTACTTATCTGAAGAAGTGGTGGGATTACCAAGCCTTTGGAATCTTTAAAACAGATTAAGTATCTTCCTGAAATGCTTGCTTTCATCCAGTTTTAACGGTGTGTGTGGACAGAGATCAGATGAGACAGTCCCTTCCACCCTTAAAATTTATGGAACTCATGAATCTTTACTGTTGTTAACATGCTAAGGCTTAGCGGAATGAATTTATTACTCTATATGCTTAACCTGTTCTGCAGGCCCTCTGGTTAAGCTGTGTTTGTAGCATAGACCCAGAGCTTCAATGTGATCATCTTTGACCTGACTTTATTGATGGGGATTAAATTCTGTAGTCAAACACTTCCATTTAGTGTTAAAGGCTGTCTTAGTGGAGCTTTTGGGGAACAGTTACATTGAAACTCGGAATGCATGCAGTATTAATGTTAAGTCAGTGTAATTTTTGGAAAGAAGTTCTATTCTGCTCTTTGAGCAAAGAAGAAAATTATTCCCCTGTGTGTGCTGTTATTAAAACTGTCCCTTGTGATTCACTGCAGCATTACTGAGCAGCAGAGGGTACTAAAATACTTATGTAAGCTGTGCTGAGCTCAGTGCTTTAGGAAAGTTCTTTCAATTCATCTTTCAGGTTTGGCTTGAGCTCTTGCTTGCTTTGTTTCAAGATGATTATTCCCAGCGTTAAACAAGGATCAATATGAATGACAAATTGCTGATCATGTAATTAGCTCAGAGCAGTTTTCTTCTGGCAATGTATGTTTGCTGTTACTGTTGCTTCTCCTCCCACAAACCAAAGCAGAATTTGGCCATCTGCTGCACCTCTTAATTGAGTGCTGAACAAAAGTTTAATTAGTATAGTGATATGGTGACTTACAGTCTACTCTTAACAAGTTGGTTGTGCTGTTGTACTTGAAAAATGTTTTTGTCATTTTAGATACCATTAAATATTATGTCACTGAGGTGATTATTCAGCCATCTGAGGCAAGTTTCAGCCCAACACCAAGGTAACAAATAAAAATTTAAAAAAACAGATAATTTGCTCAGATTTCTGTTTTAGAGAGGATGCTAGAAATGCACTAACATTTTAGTTTCTTGAATAATTACATGTAATAACAAAGTGCTGTTAAATTTTATGTAATCATCACAGAATTAAGCATTGTAAAGGTAATGTAGTCTGAATTCACTCATTTACAATTTTGTTTGCTTGTCTTTGTGTGTGTTTGTGTGTGACGCAGGAGAGAGATTGCGTTTAATTTGTCTCACTGTCTCACTATTTGGGTGATAAGCCAAAATACAGTACTTATTTATTTTGAACTATTTAAGTTTGCATAATGTCTGGTGACTAATTATGGAAATGGAAGGTTACATTATGTAAAGTTAAATTAAGTAAAGCTTGAATGTTTACTTGGAAGTGAGATTTTTGAATTTTCAAGTAATCCAGTTTGAAGTTAAAAGATTAAGATGAAACAGAACTTGATCTAGCTATCTTGTATCATGTACTATGCATTAGCCACAGTTCTTTCTTTTTGTGAATTATATTTGAAATATGTGCATCATTCTGAACTTTGTGTTCATGTGTGTAAAATATAATAGGGAAAAGCTTTATTCAGCATTTGACATTTGGTGGTGGTCAAAATAAAGGATGTGGAACAATTTAGACCACTGATCTATTAAAAATTTCCTGTTGCAGGAAATAGAAAGTCCTCTGGTTTTGAGGTAGAGAAAGATGAAGAAGCCCCATCTCTCAATAAAAAGTGATTGTAGGATGCAGGGGAATTGACAGTATGGCGATCCTCATATACTTGTACTGCATCAATATGAATGACTTTGCCCATGTAGTTGTTATGAAAACATATAATATGTGGTTAATTCTTAAACAGGTCTCAATTCGTACAGAGCATGGTTGCTCAGTGTCTTGTGGAATTGTCCTCTGCTAGAAGCACGTTTAGATTCACCGTAAAAGGGGATAATGGAAAAATCTATATTCTGGTAAGATTTTTTTTTTTTTATCTTTATCCTGCTGAAAAAGTTTAACCTATGAATCCCAGCTCCTGAAATGTATTATTTATGCTGTTCATGGTTGTATGTTTAAATAAAATTAACAAATTCAAATTCTTGAAGTGGTTCTGAAGAGTTCTGTTCAAGTAAGAAATTTCCCCTCCTTTTTGAATCTAAGTAGATGTACATATAGAAATTTTCTTTATTAATATAGTAATGAAAGTACTACAGATGCACCACAAGTAGCACAGAAACAACACTGTGTTTTCTATTCAGAAAATATGGGAAGCTTAAGTTTGACTTTATAATATATATCTCATCTTCTTGCTCCAGTGCTTCTTATCTTTAATCACCAGAAGTTCATCAAATTGTATAGCATCTTTCACAAATATTGTCTTAAGTCAGCAGACACTACTAATATAGTCAGTACATTGCATTGCAAAGTGAAGTGCAAACAAAAATAAAATTGCCTATTATACCTAATATTCTAATGCTGTTAAACTTGGTTAAGCTTGATATTTAAATAGTGACAGCTAAATTCCTCAAACTTTTAAGATGGATAGGAATTTGGGTCTGGAATTATCTTAATACTATACATTTGGTATAACCAGGGATGTTTTCTTTTATTCATGAACTAAATATAGGCACAGAATTTGTAATTTTGCAGTTTGTACGAGTAATTCATAGACACAAAGAAAGAAACACGATTGTAGATTCCTGCCCTGGATAAACTTATAGATGCACTTTGTTGAGGTAGGCAATCTAATTAAATAAACTGGTTTATATATACATTGTCCAAGTTCTATAATTTCCAAACATCCAGATTCTGAGGGAAGTGTATATCTGTTGCTTTTAAATAAATTTTAGTGCCAAGATAACATTTATGCAACCATTGAGAAATACTTCTTCTGTGATGATAAAATAAGGTCTCATGAGCAGACCCATAATTGTCACTATGTATAATCTAGTTGAGGAGTCATTAAAAATTGTGATTTTTTTCCTTGTAGCTTGTGTTTCCAAGTTACCTAATATTCTGATGCTTAGGTCTAGTAGCTTAGATAGAACAAACTGGTTATTTTCTAACAGAAAAATCACCTTATTTAGCAGATTGCCATTACTCTTAGATCTGAGTTGCATTTTTGCTAATGTATTGATTAGAGGAGCCGGCTGAATTAGCATAGGGACTGGCTTCTGATTGGCATCCCTTCCTTTTTATTAGTGAGTTGTTATTATTTTTTTGTGTTTAACATCAGAAAGCCCTTACTCATGTCCAGGGTGAGGTTCTGTGTACTGTATACACACCAACAGGTGTTCTGGAGTCATGGGTTAAGTCTTAGGACTCAGAGGCCTTGTGGACACAAGTGTAATGTAAGCACTGTTTATATTAATGATTGCAGACAGCTAAACAGTAAAAACCATAGGTGCTTGAGGCTGTGAGTACACAGCCAAGTTAGACAAGTGGTCTCATCACTGATGCATCATGGACCAGCTGTCCCACTTGTTTGTTTTGACAATGAGCCAAAGATTCTCATTCACATGTTTGTGCTTACATACATGAATGCACACAGCTTAGGCCGTGTATGTGATAATTAAGATTAAGGTCTCTCACAAGTATTTTTATTTTCTTTTTTAAACCACAAATATTATGTATACTAATTTTCCTTATTTGCTCTGCATGTATCACTTAACATTACCAGTTATGTTATTTTAGGATATCATAATATGATTTTCTGTTGTCATTTGCTTCCTCTCTTTGCTCCACTGTTAAAGGGTTCCCTACCTGGAATTTGCATGACTTACAAACTACAAATAAGATGAGGATGGCAAATGGATAGTGAGATAGGAGAACACAAGCAAAATGGTACATTATTGGTCAGCATAGCAGCATCTTAATAGATGTAATTTTTTTCTGTACTATAAAAAAGGATAGGTTTGAAAGAGGGAAATAAGTAGTTTTGTGGATAGATACAGGGAATTCATCCCATGGATGGGATCAACCTGATAAAACCCAAAAAGATACATCTGTGAAAATCAAAAGGTGTGTGGTAGAGTTTGGAGTGTTTGAATACTAACTCCAGTCTTTCAGTACTGAATGAAAGATGTTTTTTGGAGTGGGATTAGGCTGTAAAATGCTTTGAAAGTAAGGTAGCTTGTATTTCAGGAGTCATGGAGAGGGAGTGGTAAGATATCCCAAGAAAATAAATACGTAACAAAATGGGAGAAACCTGCCAATCAGATACTGATTCTTGGACCAAGTCTTGGAGGGCATGAGCAGAACAAGTTTGGATTCATCAAGGTTGGAGAGGGGGATGTTGCAGTGATCAAGATGTGAGATGAGTACCTTGTTGAGACTTAGCTACCCAGCTCTCTTAGAGAGCTTTATTCTTTGTGAAGTATGAGGAAACCACATCTTTATCTGAACAGTCTGAATGTGAGGACAAAGAAGCTGTAATGAAAGATGTTTGCATTACTGACCTGTGTGATGACAAAGGAAATGGTAATGTCTGCAGTAACTAAGAAAGAGCTAGCAAGGAAGAACAACAGGTTTTTTTAGCCATGTTAAATTTGAATTGATGTCTAATTCTCCACAAATCAATGCTAGGGACACAGGTTGAGATTTTGGGAAACAGATCACAGAATGTAGATCATAGTATTTCACCTGTTTGGATCAAGTCCCATGAAGTGTAACTGAGATTTGTTGCAGCTTTTCTCCTAAGGATATCTTTGAAGCCTATTGACAAGGTAATTTAAAAAGCAAAACAAAATAAAACAAACTTGAAAAAAAACCACCAACAAAAAACCAAGGACTTTCTCCTGATGCTGTCATTTCAGAAAAGGTCATCAATCTGCACTATGAATGGATTCTAAACTTTATATATTTATCTTTCTGTAAAGGTTCTTTTCCTACTGGAGTTAATATGAAAGGAATTCGGTTGTGCAGGCTCTGCTGTACGAAGTGGTAGAGAGGAAGGAAAGATTGTATGTTGTAACATAGTTGAAAGCACAGATCAAAATTTGAAACTATGTTAGCAAGAAATAACATTTATACACTGCTTTGAGTCAACACATCAAGTGTTGGTGAGTGATTGTTCATTCAGACCAAAAGCAAGATCAAAAAATAATTCATACATGAGAAAAAGAAGGAATTATTGCCTAAAGAAACAAAAGTAGTTCAGTAGTTGATTTTCTCATGGCCAGGTGTCCTTCCACCCCAAAGACTCATTTGCTTTCTCTGTATTGTCTGCTAAATTATTAATACAGATCTGTTGCATTGCTGTTGAGACAAAGACATACTCTGAACAAGTGGCAGAATGTTATTGTCAGATGCTACATATAAACACTTGTGGTAGAAGGAAGTACTTTTCAGATAGAGCATGTTGCAAGTAAAATGGTTTGGTTGCTTTCTCTAAAGCAAATTACAGAAGGATTCTGAAAGGAGCGGACAGCTATTGCTGCATTGTTCCCTAGACTAGTTTGAAGGATATTGCCCTTCTGAAAAGCATCCCAGGAGGCTCCTTCACAGGGAAGTGTTAATAATTTCAAAAGGAAGAAACTCTGTTTAGTTAAAGCTAAGCGTGTTGGCAGTGGCCTGTGTGTATAGGACACTTTTTCCCTCATTTTCTTCAACGCTTGGCTTAAAGCCCCATGTGTAATGGTCCTAGCTAATGAGGTGTATTTTGCAGTTTAGGCTATGAATGTGTACAGTGAGTTACCAGAGCAAAACTGATGAACAGCCACTTGCTAAGCCAAGTGCAGTTGCTTGTCGTCATTTATGTGCATATGCTAAAGTGATTCTCCTCCTCCTATCCCCTCCCAAGACATCTTTATCAATATATCTCATTCCTCCTTTATGAAGCTTCCACTGTAATGTTCTGAGCCTTGGGCTCTGATAAATTGTGACTGTCACATTCAATTACGACATATACTATGTGTCCTGTTAACGGTGGCTTTCTCCCTCCACAGGTGATATCATATGTCTGCTACCTAACATCATGTAACTTGTTTTACTTGAAGATGATTAGGTCATGAGAAGCAGAAGGTTACTCCCTAGTGAGCAGCACTGCATAAATCCTGTTTTCTATGATAAATATTTCATATATAAACATTTCATACAGGCTCAGGACTTGTAAAAATCGATTTCCATTGGTAACTCAGATCACTTCACTACTGCAGGCTGTGAGAATAAAGGAAAACCCTGACTTTTTTGTACAGTGCTTAGCATGAAAGCCCTGAATTCAAGTTGTAACACTGATGCACACAAAGATTAAATAAGATCCATAATGTGATGCAAAAAGTTCAGATTTCTCAAAACTCTCATGGGTAAATATCTCATGAATTTCTGTGAGCAAGTAGTGCTGAAGAATGCTAGTCCCATTATCAAATTTGATAAGGATTTATTTTCCAAGTAAGGGTCTGTTACAGCCATTTGTAAATCCCAGCCTTTCTTTTAGACCACATTAATTGTTGTCTTTTTCCTTGCATGTCTTAGCTCCATCCAGTCATAACTATCACGCTTTTTCTAAAAAACCTTACTTTTTGGCACTTCCAGTGGGCAGTCTTTCAGTTCCCTGTCTTTAGCCTTCAGCTGTAAAACACCATATGCTTTGACTAATTCCTAAAAACTATGGAATTAGGAAAATAATCCATTTGGTACTGAAACAGATGACTTGGGACTGTTTCTTTTGTTACTATCAAAGGGAATGTGCTGCAGCCACAAAAAGAGGCAGCTTCACAGAAATAATGATCTTAAAGAGTGACTGTGATAAATCAGGCATCAGTTTATTGTGTTAACCTGTTTTTCTCCACTAGAGGCTGTGCAGACTGTGCTGAATATTAAAATGTCAATTTATGTCTATTAACACTTTGTTAGAAACTTTGTAAGAATGTGGCTTTAGTATCGGCTGATTTAGGATCAGAGTAAAGGAACTATTGAAATTGATGTAAACTACAGTAAAATAAATTATTTCTTCATTTATAGATATGGCTTTTAAATTCTGACACATTGCTGGTGGAGTCTTTAGGAAGTTCCTCTTCCCACAGTGTTTTTACACTGTTTGGAGATATTTTCATGCCTAGCTCTGGACCAGCGGGGACCTGGAATGCTGTCAAAGTCCTTTACCAGCCGTGCATTAAAAGCAGGAATAAGGAGTAAGTACAGCCTTTTCTGACCTCAAGTTCTGATCTTTGATTTGTTTTGCATTTCAGGGCAGCAATATTTCTTTGAGGTGCTTTGGAAAGTCCATTAATTTCAGAGATGTATCTCTGAAATGGCATACAATTTTAATTTATTTTTTTTTTAAGCAAAATGCCAGAGGAATAGTATTTGGCTTCTGTTACACCTGGAGAGAATCTGGTTCTTAAATTCTTGCACCATAATATTAAAATGTAGACCAAAGAATTATGTTGTTTCTAGGGGCACATGTAGATAACTTAAGTATATGATACAAATAGAAGTTGTGTCCATTACACAGTAGAGTAATATGCTTTTCGTTTATGCATTTTCTCCCTGTGTTAACTCACTGCACTTTTAGAGCTTGGTCATTTTTCCGGCTCTGTTGGCAGAAGTTGGAAGGATGGTGGTGCCGTGAATTCCACGGAAGGTCAGTGAGTTCTGTCCGTATGGTCTCAGAACATGCTGCTCTGCAGCTGTGGCTCCAGGTGATGTAATTCAGGGAGGAAAAATTGAGGAGAAATAAGAAGCATGGGCTGACTTCAGGAATGATGCATATGTTTAGCCAGATGTCCCTCTTTGCCTTCAATTTCTGTGTTTTGTGTGAAAATCCGATCTCATCTGTCAAGTTATTTATGGGAGTAACCCTCTCTGCACTCCCACAGTAAAGAATTTGGACCTCTTTGGTACAGCTGAAACCAAGAGGGTAGAGGTGGGTAGTTACTAGTTTAGTAAATTATACCTGCCTGTATACAGAGCTGTTCACAGGTCTGGAATTTGTCTGTTTAAGCCAAGTTATCTTCAGTACTACAGGTGTTGTCTGGTGGGTCACAGTAAATTAGCATAACGATCATCTCTGTGTACACGGACAATACATCCAACAGTGTCCCTGTTAAAAGATACTTGCGCATGTAGCCTAGCAGAATAATATGAATAAATGCTATATCAGTATAGCATATTCTCAGCATATAGCATATTCTCAAAAGGAAAGTCTTTTCTAAATACGATTCAGAAGTTCATTGAGTTGTCTAATTAGCCTCTCTGTGTTTAACTTAAACTTGCTTTCAGCCCAGTGGTGGCATTATCTCAAAAAGAAACAGGACCCTGAGAGAAGGGGAAAGAGAAGAGGCGAGGAAAGTGGTTGATTACAATGCCATATAAATGTTTTTCTTGGATGTGTCCAGTCTACTGGAGCCCTCATAAAGGAAACATTTGATTTCAGCAATCTTTGAAGTCTACATTATGAAAAACATACACTGCCTAACATGTTAAAGCCTTTATCTGTTGAAGAGCAAAGATAAGAGAAAATTGATTAAGCAGTGGCTCCAGTGTTTGCAGGTGATGAAGTATGATTTTTAGCATAATTTTCTGCTTTTTGTTTCTGCAGTGATAGAAGGGAAAGCATTGGTTTTGTATAGGTCACACTTAAGTAATGGTTTGGTTTTGCTGTTTTTCCTTTAAACTCTTGGAAACTAGCTGACAGGTTTAAAGAGGTACAGATGTATTTAAAATTTAGAAGACATTCCCTCCAGACTCAGTCAGTACACAACTAATTTATTGGCCAAGACCTCATAAAAGTACAACAAAAATGTTGTCTCACACAGACAAGCAAGCATGTGCATATGAATTTAAATTTTTTCGTAGGAGAATTATACACCTTACAAGAATATGGGATTCATCATATTCTGAATGTTGCCAAGTGTATGCTTTTTATTTTTCAAACAGATCCAATATTGAATAGCTGAAATAAACTCTGATGTAGGGGTGCAATGCAAATTTCTAATATTTAGATAAAAGGTCTTACCACTTTATTAATGTTATCCATGTAAGAGAAAAAATTACCTTTATTAATGTAGTAGCTTCAAAAGTTGGCATTGGAAAACCTCTGTGATCTAAATGTTATTTAGCGATCCAAAATAAATCTTAAAGTATTATCATTTAAACTGCTTATTCTTAGAATGGGAGATATTGCAAGAACCACTACCTGCTCTAAAATGAAAGATACTTCACTTATCACTCTTAAGTCTTACAGAAGTGTAACTTACAGTTTTGCTTTTCAAATTTCAATTCTTTATCACTGAGAAGATTTAATTACCTTAACACAAGTTCAGTTACTTTGGCATGTTATTCAGATAAAAGTTATATCTACTTAGTCACTTACCTAGCATTCACAAATGCTTTTCTTGAATGGAGTTCTCAGCAGCAGAATCTTACTGTGAGATTATATTCAGTTCTTTCCATTTCCCCAGACAGACTTGTTACAAGTTACTTGTTTCTGAAGATTACTTTGTATTTATCTCTGGGATTTTGCAGAGAGCAGAAGGCACAACTGAGGTTTTAATTCTACTCTGACAGTAATTGACATATTCCCTGCCCAGTCCCTGGACAAATGCGAAAACGGAAGAGAAAGAACAGAGGGGTTTTTTTTGTCAGAAACCAAAGTAACTATTGGTTTAGTATTGTTTTTCCATTTTTATATTTCTAGTAAAGAACAGTAAAAGGGACATTAGCACTTCAACCTGTTTCCACTAACTCATTTTTCAGTTGGCTTGAAGTACTGCCTGGATCTGTGCAGTAAGACTGAAGTCTTTCTGTATTGAACAGGAATGTAAACACAGCAGAAGCAAAAATATCAAAACCAGTGCAACTTATTTAATGCAATGTGTTTGCATTTATATCTCAAATATTATTTCAAGAATTCTGAACAAAGCGTCTGATTTCTTGAATAGTGCAAGTTCCAAATGTTTTAGATGCCCACATTCCAATAATAATTGTAATACTTACCTTGGTTGTTTCTGGACACACACCTGCCTTTGAAATAATGCAAAGGTTTCAGAGCCCACGGTCTGCTCCCTGTGAGTGGGGGAGTAAGCAAGGATACCTCCTGTGTAGGAAGCAGTCAGCAGGAGGTCTGCTTGTGACCTAGACCCCAACAGTTGCAAGGGATAAACATGCACTCTAATATCCTGTTGCATGTCAGAGAGCCTCTTCAGTTGTTGTGAGTCACTGGGTACGCTTGGGTCCTGTCCTGTTCCTGCAGTGCCAGAATCTGGTCTGTGCGACGGGAGAGGAAGCACCTTTCTTACCTGTGGGCACTGCAGAGTCTGTGCTGGGTAGCTGGGCCATAGGTTAAGGAAGATTAAGGCAAACTAGAAAGGAAAGTGTTTATTTGTAATATCTAAATATAATAACATAATCACACATTTGTAAAACATGGGTGAAGAAATGAAAGAAAATCTCTACTTAGTCTACTTACACAATCATAAATCTACTTACTCTGAGATAAATACATGGTTCCATGGTAGCAGTCAAAGTCTTGGGCTTTGTGAAATTCTCCCCTGGCAAGCTGCCTCTGCTAGAGAGAGCCTAACTAGGATTGCCTAATAATTCACATTCAGGCATGCCATTTTTGAAGTAACCCTTAGGTTCAGATTCCTCGAGATGCTCTTGAATATTTCTCTTGAGGGGAACGTAGTAGCTTTTATATGTGGTCTGTCTTTTCAAGACTTCTAAGATATCAGGAAAAAATTTACGGTCTCAGTCCAAAAATCATTTTATTCCTTCTTTATTCAGAGCACAGTTTTGCAGTTCTTCATAATTAACATAATGCTTATTTCTCTTCCTCAGATATGGAAGTGTTTTCTTCCCCTTAAACTAGGAATTATGTCCTGTGAACAACATGGTGCTTCAGTGAGCAACAGAACTCTCTTTCTTGCCTCCAGTAAATCACTGGCATATCTATCATGTACCTTACATTCAGTATTACAATAAATGTTAACAATACAAAGGAAACAAACATTTGAGTAGGATAAATGTTCATGGTTCATTACTGGCTGCTGAGTGATACCAGCCATAATGATAATTAACATTTGGAGCAATAGCTGTTTGGGGGTGGCTGATCCTGAAGCCTGCTGTAACAAAACTGTGTTCTGAGTTAGGCTGAACGTTGCTGAGAAGGTGATTACCCCTTGTGTGGCATCTACCTTTTGATTGACAACATGCTGAGTCATGTTCAATTTGTTGATCTGTGTTGACCATCAGATCCTTTCCAGTAGATTGCAATCTAATAAGCATCCTTTCTCTCTGTTTTTGTATGGTTGTCCTTTGTCAAATTACATCTTAATTTTGTTCAGAACTTTTTTCCCTGTTGACCATGACCATTTTGATTTCCAACACATGGCGTACTGATGGGCCTTCCCAGCTTCATGTCATCTGTGAATGAAAGAAGCATCTCTCTCGTTCCAGTCTCTGGGAGAGCGACTGAGATATGGAATAGGACCAAACTAAGAACATGTCATGTGGAGTCTCTCTCCATATACCTTTGTTTTGGCAATGAATTATTAACATTTGTGCTCTGGGTATTCTCTGTATGTTAAACTGCATTGCTTAAGAATGGTTAGTAGCTTTTAAGGCATTGTGAAGTTAAGACATGGTTAGGTATATCCAGACATGCTATTTATAGTGTAGCTCTTGGCATTTCTCCTTGCAGAGCCCTATTCCTCTGATCTTCCTGAGGGTAGTCTTTAAGTGTCGTATTGATTTGTGTCCTGCTCCGTCAGCTGTTAAACAGGGTTAGAAACACTTAGGTGTGTCTTATGTGTGATAGCGTGAGTTCTGGGGAGGTCTGTCTACAGTCAGGCTTCTAGCCCTTGTGGGAGCTTAATGACAAATTAGTTGAAGTTATATGCCGTCATTTCTTCTTGTCACCTATGAAAAAAGTATGTTATGAATGTAGTTGGGTCCCATTAGAGAAGGATGCCTGTATTTTCTGCTCTGTTCTTGCTTAGATACTTATGGATGATGTGTATGTGATTATGTTGGTTCCCTCCACTTTTCTCTCAGCAAGGCTCCTGTTCTCCACCTACAAATCTGCTGTGCAGACAGAAGAGGTCTTCCTTTCAAGTAACAGGTTCTTGGCAAATAACACCTTATGCAAACAACCTTGGCTGCTGGGAGTGATAATGGTAAATACTGCTGAAGTGAGAGTGTTGTAAAAATATATGAAGAAAATTGAAAATACGGTTACATGGCAATTCGACCATAACTTGATCTCAGAAAATATATGTGAAGGTACAGTTAGAGGAAAATTACACTTTTCCCTTTATAGTAGTGTGCTAGGCAAAGCTTTGTCAAAAAGTCATTGATAGCTTTTTATTTCTCATATACATCTAGAGTCTCTCTGAATGGTTTACAGCTTTTGCAGAAGCCTTCTCCTATGTAAGAATTTGCTGCTTATCATTTGAGAGTTGAAAAATGACTTCCAGAAATTGTTCATTTTATTAGTTTTAGAGAGACAGAATAAGCTAGAAAATTGAGTTTGTGGCTGAAAACCTGGAGTTTTTGAGTCCCAATGCTTTTATTATAGTCCATGTATAGCGAGCTGTTTATGAAGCTGTTACTGAGGTATTCCAGAATGTTGTTTATTTGTCCCAAGAATGGCTTTCATTTTGTATATGACTCTAGAGTAATTCACCTCTCACAAAAGCACCATACTGTGTCCTGTTTCACTGATTTTTGTATGTCTGAAATAGAATGCCTTTTCCTAGTGTTTCAGTAACTCTTGCCTGTAGAAAACACATGGAGCACACAGACTAAGAGTTGACTGACTGAGGAGTGACCAATGTTCCACTGTTCTGTGCTCTCTTTAAGATGATTTCTGTGGTATAATAAAGTTCTTGTGCTATATCTGGAATGAATAAATGAGTGGGTGTGATTGTAAATGGAGCATGAAGGATTTTGTTTCAGATAATTTATTTTCTGTTCCCTTCTTGAGTTCTTTCATGGTATCAGGTTAAGAGAACTGACACCACAGGTGGGGTGCGTTGCCTTAAAAGAGCAGACTGAGCAGTCAGGTAAAGATTTTTGAAAGATGCAGTCTGATGCCAGACAGGGTTTTGGGACAGGAGGGGAAAAAAATACTTTTCAGAGTTTGATAGACATGTGGAAGCTATAAGACTCCTGAACTTTGAATGCTTGGACTGTAGCTTGGAGGAAGAGATGAAAGCTCCATCTGGGAAATATTATTTTTAGCTAGAGATCGTCCTTCAGAAGAAAGAACTATTCTTCAGTACCGGTAACATCCCACCTCTAGGAAAAGATGTATGCAACTGTTCAGTATAACTTTCAGGAGGAATATCCTTTCTTGTTTATTGAAACTAGACCTGCCATGTGCAGCATCCTTTTATGGCAGTTACTTAAGAACTTCATTCTTGTTCCTAAACACAGGTCTGATATATCTTTCCAATTCTTTGGAGCTGTCATATTTTTGGTATCTAATCTTTCAAATTTTAAATAGTATTAGAAGTACTAACTGAAGTAGAGAAAAATGTTGGCATAAAGCCTTTGTCTACCAAATAAGGTCTCTTGTATTTTTGCTCAAAAATTCTGCTTATGTTATCATTCCAGCTGAGCTTGTGGCTTAGGTTGCCTTTTTTGCTCATCTTTTGAAATTTAGCATTGAAGTCAGAGCAGGTAGGGTTCTGACTGTTTTTTTAAAAGTGGATCTGCAATCCCAAATCACTTAGCCATTGGTTAATAATCTGACCAATAGCCTGCCTTTCTTCCTGTGTAGCATGAAAGATGCTGATGTGTCACTACTTATCTTTCAGGGTACTGCTGTTGTACTCTGCATTGGAAGTGTTAAATGCTATATACATAGTAATTGGCAATGTAAAAATAAGAAATTGACTGCAAGTGCTATTGCTTAGCTACTTCTTATGTTCTAATTTTTTAGAAAAATATGTAAATATGCTGTTAAGGTCTCCTATCATATTTAATATGCTTTTGAATCAGGATTTGTGATTCTATAATATGGTAGAACAAAAAATACAATTCAGGCTTGCGTATTTTTTCCCCTATTATTCTTCATATTTATTTGTGAAACCCTAATTTAGGTAAGCATAATTTTGGTAGTTCTTGTGTCTCTGGTTCATATTGCTGTAGCTCAGCTCTTTTGGGAATCTCAGGATTGGCAATGAGGGAAATGTCAAGTTGGATGGGAAAAAATTGTGAATTAAAAGCAGCAAGACTATCTGAAACTAATTTAAAATGTATTGTCTGAAGCAACTGTATTGCCAGGTAGTTAATTCCACTTTTACAGGCTAAGAATGTGAGAAATGCCATGCTGGGCCAGAGCAGTGTACTATCTAGCCCAGTATCCTCCTTCTGACATCCAGAGGTGTTCTTTAGAGTAGCATGTAAGCCTCAGCTCTTCCATGTACTGCTTAGCTCTGTAGTTGTTGTATTAAGGATGTTCAAGAGTACAGCCCTGCCTGTTTCCTTTCCTATCTGTTCATGCATCTTTTGACCATCTATTTCAATAAACACTCTTTGACCTCACTGGTGCTGTCCCCCTCCACAATCTCTTGTAACAGCAAGTTCCAGAAGTTCACTACTGCTGTGTGGTACTCTTTTAACGTCTTCTAAACTGATCTTCTGCTAGTTTCAGTGAGTTGTCTCTAGAACCAGAATGGGGGGATTTAGTGAACAACAATTCTGCATTCATACTGGCAAAATGGACATGGGGATCCTAAACTTTGCACTGGGATTACAGCATACAGTTGGTGTTCTTGCTGATTATGTTTAGGAGTTAGATTTACTGGCCAGTTTGCTGGAGGGACAGCAATGTCACATCTATTCAAGTCTTACTATAAGACATGTATATATCTCTATTATATTCATTTTGCTTTTCTTGTAACACTGCTTTTTTGAAAGCCAGATAGTGTAAATGCAATAGTGACAATCTGTTGAGGATAATTTCGTAGTCGTAGATCAAACTATAGCAGCTTTCCGCTTAGAGGCTTACAGTTTCTTTCTCATAGACTTATAAAGACTGTTGGGTTCACTTGGGAACTGTAAGTACTCAACTCCTATAATGCCTTTTAAATGATAGGATCTATTTGAGCAGGCAGGAATCCTATAATGAGCCAAGAGTGAAAAACCAAAACTTATAAAAGCCTGTTGGACAGATTGCTGACAGGAACTGCTTAAACCTCAAAACTTGATTTACTGAATTCTACGATCTTGGGCTGTTTTAAATTAATTAGGATTTGTTGTTTCTATTGTATTTCTCCATGACCGGCTGTGTAAACTAACTTAACAAAATGATTTAGGCCGCTAATTTTACTTGCAATGCTTTTTAAATTGGTAAGGCTAAAGCAAATTTGGAGCATATGACTTGAGACCAAGGAAGGCTAATTTGTGAAGTTGTTCAGAATATTTCCATTTGTGTGTGGCAACAATAGGATATTGCTGTTGGTTGCTTATTTCAAATGCTGTAGCATCAATGATAAACAGAACAAGCAATTCTCATGCTGGCTTCTCTGAATACTGGCCTTAAGCTATAAATGAAATAATTTGTATAACTAATAGGCATAGTAAGTGATGCCTATGTGAATATGAATGTTTGAGGCAGAAGAGGAGGAGATCTGACTGGAAAGGTGGAAAGTGTTGTTCCAGGGAATAAAGTTGCTGCAGAATTTTAGAATTTCAGTCAAATATGTTGCTGAATTTCAGTCAAATAATTGCCAAAGGCAGGACTATGAGATCTACTCAGATGTGAGCTGTTGGATTGACCATGCCCATTTTCCCTCTGTGTATGGTTAACAGAGTATTAAATTTGCTTTACATTCTTCCCAGAGTGTACGCATTGCCATAATACCTGTTAAGCCTTCAAATTTTTCCTTACTTCACTGTGACACTGACTGGATTCTGATATTATGGAGTTCTTCATAGTCCCAGAGGCAGGAATACAGAAATCACTCAAGTGCTCCTGTGGTTTTGCTGGCTTTCCTGGAGAAAGCAAAATTGTACAGCGTCTCATTGAAGATGGTTCTTCAGGGAAATGACTGTAGCCATGTGTGTCAACTGGATGTCCGTGTCTCCAGTGCTGCAGGTGGGATTTTTCAGCTGGTACTGATGGATTCAGTTGGTCATGGCTGCTGCACAGTATCAGTAGCAGAACTGGTTAGAAGCTGGGTTTTAAACTAAGCACAATTTTTATTTCCCCTGCAGACATTGATTTTTCTGAACCCTCCAAAACTGTTTTATTTCAGTACAGAAATGTTGTTGACGTAGTTGCACTTTCATATGTACTTCTTTTTCCTTATTGGCTGGCTTCCGAACTGTCCTGTGCCTCTCAGGAAGCAATATGATTGAGCAATATAATGTGTTTCCTCATTTTTATCCAAAGTTGATATCTTGTGATGGAAACAATTGTATGGCCTACAGAGGACACCACTGTAGCCTTTCTAAGTATTTTTTACACTAAATTTTTTTCCAGATTTTAAACTTCCTTGAGAAGTTTGGGAATAGTTTTTTAATTGGGGGAAAAAAAAATCCAGCATAGTTTTGACCAGCTGGAATTAATGCTGTTAATGCAAAGAATCATCTTCTGAAAAAGGGACTTAAAATGGCTCTAAGAAGAACCATCAGAAATTTAATGATTTAGTGGATTTTGAATCTAATATTCTTACCAAATGTGAGCTTTACTGGTTGTAGTCATACCTAAAAAATTTGTCTGTTGATATTCTCTATTTCCTGCTTTCAGCTGTTTGCATATTATTGCTGCAAACTGTTGTTCAGCTGTTGTATTTCAAACAGAAGTGGCTGCATGTCATTAGTATTATTAAGGCCTCTAATTTTTCAAGCATGTCATGATGATTAAGAAATACAAACTCTTGTCTGAGTTGAGAGATTTTATTGAAAACTGCATTTTGTTTTTCTGAAACTGATGAAACTCTCACTGGCTACTGCAAGAAGAAATCATTACTGAGAAGCTGTTTTTTGCCCCCCAGCATAGCAATTCTGCAGACACTTTTAGCACCTCTGCAGGTCTCCTTTACGCGTAGGACCATTGAATTTAACACAGTTGTCCAGGTGAGTTTCTTCTGTCACCAATTGTCTTGATGAAAGTCTAACTCAGCAAATTGCTTCAAGAACATAGTCTAGTAGTGGGTACCAGCTAACCGTAATGTTCATTGATTGCCTTCAGTAGAAATTGGAGAGAACATACAGATATAGTTGATTATGAAAAAGTTCAGACTGGAGATTGGAAGCTTTCTAATATCAGAGCAGTGCGGTTCCCGCAGAGCCTTCTAGTAGGAATAATGTTGTCAAGAAACAGAATTGCTTTTAAGATGAAGCATGATAAAATTGCAAAAAGGAATGCTTCAAGACAGTGCCTGTTCTTGCAGGGAGATGAGCTTTTTGGCTGGGAGATGCCTTCTGGTTCAGTTTTCCAACTCTGTCACTGACCTGCCAAAAGAGTTTCATTTTCACCTTCACCATATCCCTTTTGCTCTCTGGAACCTCTTCAGAGTGACGAGTTTGCACATGCATGGAAGAGCCACACTGGCATCACAGTCTTGATTGGGTTGCTATTCAACAATTTAGTAATTATCAAGTGTGGCATTATTTATTTACCTATGGTGTGTTCTACATCTAAAGTCCATTCTAATTAACTTTATTTGCAAAGGATTAATAGTACTTTATCTGCAGCTGTCTTACTTTCAGCTGTTGCATCTCCTCTTTGAATCTACTACTCAAAGGTCGTCTACTCAAAGGCTTCTCTTCTCACTGAGCTGGTGGCTGTGACTCAATCTTTCTATGCCTGCTTTACTTCCTTTCATCAAAGCTACATTTTCGTCTGTCTGTAACATCAACTCCTGCATCAGCATTGACTTATCTTAGCTAAATCTAGGTTTAATCTTCCATCTAAATCCCCTCTCTCTTCCTTTTTTCTTCCAGTGCTACTCTTGCTCATGTCCAGAACTCAGCTGCCAGGCTGTATGTCTCCTTTCCTGTTCCTCATGCTTCTAAGCTGAGCCTAGGTTCCCCTGTTTCTTGATCCATAAAATTTTAAGAAAGCTCATAAAACTAAGTTAAAGAGCCAAAATAATCTGCATTCACTGATCTGACTGTGTCGAGGTATGTGTGTGTGCCCAATGCAGCCCCCACAGTGCTATTTTGGAAGGGTGGCTGATGGTCTGTGTGATTCCTCCAGCTCTGCTTCGTGTCTGCAGCAGGGCAGCCGCATAAGTGGTGCAGAGGGCTCCATCAACATAAGCATGGGTTATACAGACACTGTTAAATCTCTGCCATAATGAAGGGGAAAGATTTGAAAAGTTGAAAGGGAAAACTTGGGAATTAGCTCCGAGGAGAGGAGGTGTTAAAACTAGGGACAGTTTTGTGAAGGATGGAGGGGTTATTTATGGAAGAGTATTTCCATGCAGAGAGGAAAGCTGACAGACGTGTGAGGACACGTACTGGCTGAGGACAGGGAAAAGGGGCTAGTGGAAAGTTCATCTTTCCAGATTCGCAATTAGTCTGCTGTGAGTTTTCAAAGTGAGCTGTGGGATGTAGTAAAATCAGGTAGTCTGAGCATTTGTGACCTGTGTCAAAAATGTTGCTATTCCAGTTTATGTTTTTGAATTAACCTTACAGTTATTTTTAGGAAAGGAAGCTGTGTTCTTGACTGCTGGTTTTATTTATTTATTTATTGAGGATTTAATTGCTTGTTAAATTTGATTTGTAGCCACACCTGATATTTTAATGTCAATGTTGTGTCATACCTGCATCGCGTGAGCATCTGTACAAATTTTGCCACAACCATATCAGTGAAGAGGGAAAACGATGATAAAAATAAACTGTTCCAGAAAAAACAGTTTCAGTGTTAAAGGTAAAATATGGTATATGTGAATTTCTAACTTTAGTAATTAGGCTTTTGTTTGGCAATGGTTTGGATTGAATGAGTGGAAATAATAAATTTTGCTGTCAGCGAATTCTCAGGATCAACCAATTCTGTGATTTGTGGTGTTCCTTACTTTGCTGCAGGGTCATGTAATTACATCTTGAAATACTGAATTTCCTTCTCTTCTGAAGTCAGTATATCAGGAAAAAAAAATAACTTTAAAGCAGCAAGCTGAGAGCTTTTTGTGAACAGTGATTACAGCTTTTATTTGTACAGCAGGATAACTTCTCCCTTTGGATTCAGGCATAATGTTCTGGAGTGCCTGGTATTTGTGAATACTTCTATGTGGAATATCAACAGCACTATGGAAGTGATTTAGTTTTACCCAAAGGTTTAAAAATCAGAGGCCAGAAAACATTTTCATCTTTATATTCTTCTGAAAATCCATTTCAACTTCAGAAATGGCCTCCTGCTTGGTATAATAGGTCTTAAAAAGGGAATTAAGGTTTATGGAGCATATGCAAATCTTCATGTGGCACAGCTGGTAGGAATAACCTGTGTGAGAACATCCAGGGAAGTGTTTTATGTGGTGGCCAGGGAACCCAGGGCTTTAGGTACAGGGCAAGAGCAGCACTTTGCCATCACTGATCATACAGACCATTGGTTCATTCAACTTCGGTTTCATTGAATCTCTTTTTTAAAATAATTTTTCTTTGCCGCTTGCCTGGTTGATCATGCTGAGGAAATAAGTGTTATTATTTCCTGCTAGTCTAGGGCCCTGAATGCAAACCTATTTCAATATTGTTAGGACAGGGTATCAAAGACTCCATCCCTCTGGTACTAGGTGCCGGTGTTGAGGCTGCTAGTTGTTCTGACAGTGGTGGTGAGGAGCAGTGGGAGGCAGGGAATTGGAGAGGCCTGGTGGGAAGATACTGGCATCTAACATGAGTACCGTTCACATCATTTCCCTGGAAGTTTCAATAGGCAGTTTTGTCCTAATAAGTGATAGATCAGCTGTAAGCTCTGTGGTTATGGGCCATATTTCCTACATAGTGCCTAATGCTGTGCTCCCTTGGTTTGTGGTTAGAGCCTTTACTGGGACTGTGGTGTAACCACTAGTAACATGTTATAGCAAAGGGATACAACATTGCTTACTGGGTTTGCTGCCAGCCCATGGGGCATACTACCTCTCAGCTCCTCTCCATGCACTGCCTAGGTGAGGAACTTAGATTGCCTCGCTTAAGCCAACCCTACATTTCAGTCATGTTCTTAGGTTAGTTTGGCTGCTGAGGTTACTGTACCAACTCTTTGCCCTGCTTTTGCAGCAGAGCCATCTGAGCCACTTGACAGTCAAGTCCTCAATTGCTGCAGTTTAGAACATATGGTTGAAGGTAAATTTTTGCCAATTTTGGATTGCTTAAAGACACTGCACCGTGAACCGTGGCAGTTTAGGATATGAGTGATGAGAAGTTCTGATGTCCAGGCAGGGTCAACAGCTGGGGCCAGTATCTCCATCTGCTATCTCATCCCTGCTCATCAGTCAAGTCACTGGGTACCTAAAACTGAGTGATGAAAATACCTCCCAGTGTGCTCACAGTGCACAGAACCAACAGGTCACACCAGCTTTATAGCATTTAAGCATTGGTTCTGCATGTCTTCTATTTTCAGCTGTAACTACTAATTTTTTAAAAAAATTAATCATTGCTTAATAAACCTGTGCTGATTTATCAAAATTGCATCTATAAATCCATTTCTAATGGCGAGACGCATGAATTTCAACAGTCTCTTCCCTAAGGCCTCTTAATCAACATGAGCTCAGACTGATATGTAGACATTTTTTTTTTTCCAAAATCATAAGGAAGTGTAAACATTTTATGGTGTTGCTTTAACAAGGCCCACTGGGATTTGGGATTATTTATCTAAGCCCTTATGAAAGACAAAAACTTTTCTATGTTTAGCCATGCAGAGTAAAACTGCTCTTCAGACAGTCCAGTGCACTTTAAAAATTAAGAGAATTTGGTAAACATAGAACTGAAATCATGGAAAGAGGTATGAAGGATCTTTCCTCTGTATCCCTTTACCCCAAAGCCAAAGTTACTATTAACCACTAATATAAAAAGAAAAATGGAGTGCCAGCACCTCTTGAATTTTAAGGCCATTTCACTACACTAGCAGCCAGCAATGGAAAACTTTTATCATTGTTAGAAGGAAACTACTTGTGACACTGAAGAAAAAACCAGAAGATGAAAAAGATCTGCCTCATTCCCTAGCAGGAGAATTAATTCTCCTGTACAATTAATCTGATTTCCTAACCTCATTCTTCAGCACCCAAATATCTATTCTTTCTCTGTGAGGTAATTTTTACTCATGTATACCTCTGTTGGAACCTCAGTTTAGCATCCCCCTGCTGCCTTCTCCTAGGAAGCTCTGGAAGGAGAATTAAGTGGAATGTATTTCATGAGATACTTTGTGTTCAACTCCCTCTTGTTTTCTTTCAGTAATTAGGAAATTAGAATTTCTAAGGGCTTGGAAATGAAAAATCTGATGTAAAATTAGACCATTGAATTAAATTACAAAAATTGAACCTAATATTTTTAGCAAAAAGATTTTACAAGCGGCCATGGTGTGGTTGGTAGAAAGTTTAAAGTTGCACACTTTCAAAGCAACATAGTTGCTTTATATTTTTTCACCCCTTTTGTAAATCTGAGCAATCTGTGTATCCAGAAATTTTGCACTCTAAACTTAAACACGCTCTTTGTCTCTCTCAAAAAATTAGCCATTGCTCCTTTTGTGAGAGTTATACACTGATAAATGCCTACACTATTTCATTCAATCCTCCTTTGGGTCAACCTGCCATTTTCATTTTCAGTGTGTGCTGTTTTGAATTAAGCTTTGCCTCTCACTTCCTTTTACCAAATCTGTAAGAGTGCTACTCTGCCAGCATTTCAGAGTTAATAACGTTTCCACTCCGTAGATCATTCAGAGGCACAACTGAAGCATCAGACAAAATGATGTTACAGTCTCATGGAACTGAGTTCACTGCTTCTGCAGGCATGTCCAGATCCTTTTGTACAGGGTATTCTATCCTCAGACTTAAATTCTCACACACCACGAGAAAAATCCATAACACTGCATATTTGCTGTAATGCCTTAAGGGTATAAGTTACTGTAGTAAAGGTGAATTTTATGTTGCCATTGTCAGAAACCTTATTTGGAACTGTGACTGGGAAAATATACTTCCTCTTCTTTGCAAAGGCCCCCATTCATCAAGGCTTTCTGATAGCTAGCTCTGAAAAGCTGTTCAGTGAGGTTCCTCTGAAAGAATTTACATTCACTGGCAGTCCGTACAGGGCAGTCTGCAGGTAAGTGGGCTGCACAATCCAAAAAAAATGTTGAAGAAAAAACACAAGCCTGAATGTAGCTGGGGCTGGTATTACCATTTTTACAAGCAGTGACACTGAATATTGTATGAAAGGATGCAGATGCATAGATGTTCTAGATTATTGATTAAGCTACAGGTGCTGACCTTTAAGCAGCATGTACGTGTATTTTCACACTGTCTAGATACAACAGGAATATGTAATCTCTCCCATGCCCCAGATAATAATTAGGTTTTGTTTCAATAAGTAATGGGAACATTGTCTTGGAACATCATTGTGTTCACCTTGCTTAATGCAGGATGATTTAGTCTGGCTACAAAATTCTGCTTTTTTGGAAGCAGAATTGGTAAAATAATCTTTAAATCTCATGAAGCCCCAAACCATTATCTTTCATCTCTTGAACTGTTTTTTTTTTTTTTTTCTGCCTCATCTGTGAGATTTGAGATTTTGTCAGTAATGGGTATTGAAACTGGGCACACATGACACAGTTGATGCTACTCTGTAGATATTTTAATATCAGATCTACCACTTTGGAAATCATCTGGTAGCTGTTTTGGGCAAAGAAACCAGGTATTTTTGGACTGATTTCAGTAATGTCTTGGTGAGCAAAGGAGGACTTCAAACAGATGAAACTGGAAAACAAGTCAATCACAGTTGAAACTGGAAGCTGAAATAACTTAAAACAATTCTTGAACTTGCATTTGTGATACTTAGAATTATTATAAGAGGTTGAGAATGATAAGTATAGTTGTCTTTAAATCTTGGACATTGTATACTAGTTTCTTTTGAAATAGATATACTAATAAAATTCCTTGTTAAGGTGGTGCAGCTTGGTTCACTGCCCCTATTTTCATTATGAAAAGTTCTACTCCTCTCTGAAAGCTAAGTTATCTTTACTGTCTCCAGCTTTAAACTTTTCTTATGCTCTTTGAATTTTTTTTTTGTTGCTCTTTGAAAAATTTGCTCATCTGAGAATTGATTGGGTGAACTGAAGTGAATTAAATGCCATTTCAAATGAGATGGGTCTTCTCTTTCTTAAGCATCTGACCCTCACTGAGTCCGGGCAGACTGCTCATGAGGTCTTTGGAACCTTTCGTACTGAACTAGTTCGAAAATATAACTTTTGTATTTGATGTGCCTTGCCATGATGGATTTGGTCTTTTGCCTCTTAATCAAACTTTCACATTTTACATGGTGCAAAATAATTCTCAGATACTGAATGTAGCATTTATACATAGGGAAACTTTCTGTTGAGGTACAGGGCCCTTGTATTTGTGATAGGATACTTGACACCATGTGTTTTATGTTCTACGATATAACATCTCATTTTGATGACTTTTAAATTAAGGTTATAGTTTCATGAAGAGCTGTAAAAGCACCTCAGGAGAGTAGTGCTATTGATAGGATCTGGGCGTTCCAAAACTCAAGACGTGTCAATATTGATAAATATGTCTTCTTCCTGAGTCTGCCTCCTGTATTTTGATGAGAGTTTCCAGCCTGTGGGAGGGAAAGGAGGGAGGAAAGAGTTGGTAAAATGACTCCTGTATGAGAGCTTGGTGGAAGTGTAGCCCAGGAGAGAGCGGAGACATTTGTGTTTTCTTTGGGGCTTCTGCCTAGTGTCATGATGCCTGGAGGGGCTGAGAGAGAGCCTGTTGCCTCAGCCTCCGGGTGGGAAGGTAGGCTGCATACAGGAGATGCTGGCTGGTGTGCACACAAGTAGGCAGAGGCCCCCTGCATTTACGGTACATCACTAGAGTGTTAGGGTGAATAGAGGTAACCAGCAGAGTTGTCCTTTGAAAAAATTCTGTAAGTTCTTTGGCTTGGTTTATGAAAAAAATACACTGAGGCAAATATGTTTTATTTTTCTGGGGAAATGAAGTGTGTGTGACAGTCCTTTCTGTCTGCCTTGCCAGTTACCCCCACCTTCCTTCTTCCGACCCTAACTTTTAAACCCATTGAACAATTTTAGAGATAAACATAGAATCATAGAATCATAGAATCGTTAAGGTTGGAAAAGACCCTTAAGATCATCGAGTCCAACCGTTAACGTAGCACTGCCAAGTCCACCACTAAACCATGTCCTTAAGCACCACGTCTACCAGTCTTTTAAATACCTCCAGGGATGGAGACTCAACCACTTCCTTGGGAAGCCTGTTCCAGTGCCTGACTACCCTTTCGGTGAAGAAGTTTTTCCTAATATCCAACCTAAATCTCCCCTGGTGCATCTTGAGGCCATTTCCTCTCGTCCTATCACTTGTTACCTGGGAGAAGAGACTGACCCCCACCTGGCTACAACCTCCTTTCAGGTAGTTGTAGAGAGCAATAAGGTCTCCCCTCAGCCTCCTCTTCTCCAAACTAAACAACCCCAGCTCCCTCAGCCGCTCCTCATAAGACTTGTTCTCTAGACCCTTCAACCAGCTTCATTACCCTTCTTTGCCCTTCTTTGGACACGCTCTAGTACCTCGATATCCTTCTTGTAGTCAGGGGCCCAAAACTGAACACAGTACTCGACTCACCAGTGCCGCGAAATGAACACAGTACTCAACTCACCAGTGCCGCGTACAGTCTGAATGGTACTTTTCCCACAACTTCTGTGAAACAGGTGGTTTTATAGAGGAGAGCATTCTTCTTAATGCCCCTGATGAGAAAAAGCTATAGCTTGAAAACAACATTTACAAGAAAAGTCTGCTGAGGAAGGCAGCCGGTCCACCAGACGTCACTAGTCCCATGAGCAAGTGGAAATGCTTCCTTAAAATTACATGAATCTTTCAAGGGTGAGCTATCTGGAATTACCTTGCATTTACTGTAGGGTAACTGTATTGATATCAGCAATTGCCACGAAGGAGCTTTTATATAGTACTTTGTTTTTCTACAGCCCTACTGTGCACTTCTACCCTTCAGGAAATGCGAGTTATTAGAGGAGGCTTATTCCCATTTGCCAGGGCAGTGACCCTTATTTTTCTACATACCTGAAGTGTTGGAAGGTTTAAAAAAAAAAAAAGTAACCTCAGAATTCAAGTACTCTGTTGATACATGCTGCGAAGGGAGGCTTTTTAGGTCAGTGGTGCTGCTGCTCACATTTGATATTCCATGTAAGAAAGACAGCACCAGTCAGGCTTTTAGCAGTAGGTCAACAGCATGCTGCTCTGTGTCCTCTGCATCCATCCCAAGCGCAGTAGTCTACAGTTATTGCCATCCATTAGGGAAATTATGAGCCATCTGTTCTAATTTAGAGTAAGATGTATCCAGGAAGGAATCAAGAGGTGCTAAAGGTGAAGAAAAGTATTTTAAGGAGCAGGCAAAGCTATCCCTTCATTCTGAGTTGCAGGCATATCCAAGAAAACTACAGTCTAGAGTCATAGTAGAACTGTTGCTAGTCTAGATGGTGATGACCATCAGCAGTGCCATCCTCCATTATGGAGAATTATCAGCAGGGATCTGGCTACAGCAATCTGTATCTTTATTGTTTTCAGCAAAATTATTTGAGTTCTTTCCACCTGGGATGCAGTAAGACATTCAAAAACTGCAGCTTAAAGCCTTAACACAACCATTAAAGTGAAGAAGCACATTCTAAAGCATTGGCCATGCAGTTTTTACGAGAGTAATTTGCTTCTCCTTTTAGTGGGACCACGTTGCTTTGCTGCTGAGAAGTCTGCAATTACATTGTACTTTGGAGCTGCGCCAGCAGTTCTGCATAGCGTGAATGTTCAAGAGCAGTCACAGCAGACTTTAGGCAATGCCCAGCAAGAGCTAAGCTCCTGTGCTTTTCTTGGTTTTGTAGGAGAACTTCTAATTTAATGTGTGAGTTCTGCTCTTGCACCCAGCTAGGCAAAAATGATGTAGGGAATTTTAAAAAGTAGTTTCAAGGAAATACATTGCAAATCTGTTGAATTCTGTCTGCCATGTTTTCTTCCTATTATGTCTATATATTTGAGCATCACAGGTCCAGCAGGAGCTGTTTTCTCCATGAGCTTGTATTCCTCAGTCAGGTGCTCTAAAGCAGAACTTCATTCTAACTGATGAAAATTTGCTGCAGTTTTCTGCTTTTACAGCTTTAGATTTTGCCACAAACTCTTGAACTTGCAGATGAATGAAGAAAGAATTTCTCTCCCCATATGCAGTTACTGTTATGGGTTGGCTCTGTGGATATAGCTGCTGCTGCTGTACCTTTATGTACTGTGGTTTTGCTGGTAGGACATATCCTGGGAAGTACCTGGCTTGGGATTTTACATCCAAGGTCAGTTGCCATAAAATTAAAATTCCTTTTTCTCTTCATTCTATGATCAGCCTATTTTTGCTTACCTGGTGCTGAAACTAAATAAAGATGATAATGTCTTAATTGTACTCACTGACCATCTGTGCATGGTTTGAGTACTGTCATGAATTTTAAGTTTAGTGTATTTGCCAGTGTTCATGGTCCCACACATCTAGGTGTCCCATTGAACATAAGTCTGCTTTAGACATTGTTGCTTGATTTAGCTTTTCATATATTCATTTTAGATGTCATGAATCTTCAACTTAAAGGTTGCAGGATGAACACCTGCTAATCCTTCCCTGTGATTGTTAAGCTTTATTTCTGTCATTCTTGCAGCTGAAATACTGTTTTGTCTTCTGCAGAGACTGTACAGTTGGTGCTGTTTTGCAGTGGAATGAAAATATTTTATGGGTGATAGGGTTTGCAACTTAAAACTAATGTTTTTGAAATTGCATAGCAGCCAGCTGGAGGAGGGAAGGCAATGTGGAAAAGCAGTTGGTGAACACCCAAAAATCTTTAGTCTGGAAAAGTATGTTGAGCATTACTTTGAAATTACATGCGCCAAGGCAAAGTTACTCCTGGACAGGATTAAAATATCAAGATTTATTTCCATGCAAAAAGTTGCATTATGTGGAGATAGCTTTCTGTGCTTCAGAGGAATAATCTGTTTGTAAACAACTGTGTTTGGCTTGGCACAATGTACTAACGCAGTTTGGTTTTCTGATTTTGCCCTTTACCACTTTGAGAAAAAGAGAATTGACTTCTACAGGCTATACACAGGCTTTATTTGTGCTAATAGCATTTTTAAATAACTGTACCAAAACCAATGTAGTTACATTTAAGTTAATATAGGACAGTTGAGTCTAATAAAAATGTTGGTTGGTATGAAACAAAAGAAAGAGAATTTGGCCTGTACTTTATAGGTGGAGATAGGCAGCTTTTACTTCTCTCTCTGACTTCCCTTAAATAGTTTAAAATAATCAAAGCATGCTGAGAAGTAGTAAAATCATAAATAAGATGAATGTAGTTGAGATTCGTATGCAGTTGTCTAATGCAAACAAAATAATTTAATCCACTGTCTTTTAATGTGCCTTTTAGCATGAGTTATTTAATCTATGCTACATATTGGAGTTAGAAATGAGAAAATTGTATGCGGAATATCTGTTTTAAATCACAAAAGCATTCATTGGAGCAAATAGCGTAATTTTACTTAAAAGGCCCTTTGAAATATTACAACAACATTTGATACTTCTTATGTTAGCCCTTCTAAAATATATTATGGCAATGGGCAGACAGTACTCTGGTGAGGTTAAATTTGAATTGTCATTATAAGCCTTTCTTATTAGTATTAAATAACTTGTCCTTTTCAAATAGTGACACACTGAAAGTTCAAGAAGGACTTATATTTTGTAGGATAAGGTATTTAAAACCTGCTGAATTGTGTTTGTAGTGGATTTCTAGATAACTTCTTTTTGACCAGACTCCAGAAGTGCATAGTTGCTCCATTCAAAATATGCATTACCCAGAAAAAAACGCAGAAGACTTAATAATGGTTGTGTGTGTGTATACAGCTATAATATATATTTATATTAATTTATAGAAATATGCATAATTGTATAATAATATATAATTAATTACCATATAATTGTGTATACCATATTAAAGTATATGTACTATATACTCTATAAGTGATCTAACTTTATTATAAGGATTATGTATCAGTAACTTTATTATAAGAATGCTTTACAGGAGAGAGTTTTTAAGACTACTTGGAAGTATAGAAGTTCAGTTAAATAAACCTTCATCCTGTCTTTATAGTGATACACTGAAAAAAACCAAGGTTTAAAACTTAGAGAGGGAGCTTCTGTTGTTGGCCACTGTAGTCCATTGCGATAAATCTAAAAAAGCACCTCCACATGAGGTCCCTGGATCACTGCTCTCTGTCTTCTTACTTCCCTTGATATGTTCCTCTTCTCTTGCTCATTTCCTTCCAAGGACACCAGTGGGTTAAATTTCCATTCTTCCCTTTGTTGAGTTTTAATACCTGTTGGTTTGGGATACCATGCAACTAGTAAAGATCCCAGGGAAGATTTCCTCAGAAACCTCACTTGACACTCCCAGCTATTGAGGATGAATAATGAATGGCATCAGAACAAGACTGCAGATGTTTATTTTAGGAGAGAAGCAGTTATTCTGTAAAGAAAGGTTTTTTTCCAAAGGAATTTGCTGTAGGCTGTGGAAGCACTGTACTTCTTAGTGTTCCTTATTATTTAAATTTTGGCAAGAGTTTAGTAGCTAATGAGCATGCATTGATTTTTATGTCATTTTTAGATCACTGCAAGGATAATTAAAAGTATAAATAACTTAGCCTCCTGGTATATTAAGTATATAGACACATCATCAACCATAATTTAGAATTGTTTTTAGATTAAATCATTTTTACAAATAGTTATTTAATTTAGCAGGTTTGTCCTTTGGTTCAATAAAGTCGTCTCTCATTTATATCAGAGCTGTAGCTCACGGAAAGGGCAGCTTTAACAACATTCAGTGAACTCTGAGAGTCAGGGCTGAGCCTCTGTCCACTTTTATACTGGATTCTTCAGCACGGCCTTGATTCAGCAAAATACTGAAGCCATAGCTAACATCATAATCTCCTTCAAGGGTTTCACAGCATTTGGAGCCCTAAATACAGAGCACATTAACTTAGATCATAACTAATCAAGTTAATCCAGTGCCTTGGTAGCAACGCTGAGTAGTGCCCTGAGTAAGAGCTTTTTCATATTCCAGTTTTGATCTCTGTAGACTACCCTAGGTTAATGTAGTTATAGAAGTAGCCTGGTAAATCAGAGGTGGTGATGGGGGTGCTCTGGAAAGGAAAAAAGGGCTTACCTCTTCCTCTTCAAAAGCAGACTTAATTTGTCTGTTGCCGAGACCGTTGCATTTTGATGGGAATCTCATGCAAGATGGAGGGTGATTACTACTGATAAATAGCCTTGGCACTGATGGAAGAGGCTTCTTTTGAAAGAAATACAATCTAGTGAGAAGTCTGGTCCAGTTTTTCAAAATCTTGTAAGAATCCTTATAATTTTTTCCTGGTTTTGAAATACAAAGATTTCTCTTGCTTCACTGACAGGCCACGAATATTGTATTTTTTGTGAAAACTTAGGGCACTATGGGTGAGTTCCACAACCTGATGGATGACTGTGTTTGCTTGCTAGTACTTATATCAAGGAATTATGAAATAAATGTATTTCATGATTTTGGTGTCTTAAACCTTGCTTTTAAGGACACAATTTTCAAATGTTACTCTGACTTATGTAGGCATTTTAGCAATTCATTGGGATCAATTCCATAATAAGCAGTGGAGAAATACTATTCTCTGATGCACAGTGAATCAAATGTGCTTATCTGAAAACAATGTGATAAATTCCTTCTGCCGGAGAAGTAGTTGTCTTATCTTTAGTCTTTTGTGAGTAGTTGTTTTCATGTTTTTCTTGTCTCTGCTTTCAGAATTAATTGGTTGAATTTCAGATAACATTTGCTGATTTTTTTTTTTTTAAGAAATCTAAATTTCCCTGGATTTCCCATTGTTATCAGCTAAACAGCTTTGAAAATACCACTTCATTTTTTAAAACGTCTTTCACATATTACTATAGGAATTTTACTTTCCTTAGCTGTATTTCTTTGCCTGGTTATGGGAACGTGACAATCATATAATGCTTTAAATTTCTCCTTCAAACAATTCGTTCCTTAGAGAAAGCATTGAAAAGGACAAGGAGGAAGATAGTCTCAGCCTTTCATCTTTATTTCTTACTTGTTTTGAATGCTCCATTCTGACAGTTTAGCACATAGCACATAGCTACTTCATATCAGCATCTAGCACAGTAGCCAAGTATCTTCCCCCTTGAGTGGTATTTTACTCTGTTCACTTTCTGTACTATTTCAGTTCAGTTCTGAAATGCATGCCAGAAATACGTTAAACAGTTTGATTAGCATTCATCATATGTGGTTGTGTCTTCCTCAAAAAGAAAGTTATATGAAGGTTTTAATTCTATCTTTTAATCTTATATCTGTTTATTGTGTTTTCATGGATGAGACTAATGTATGTCTTGTAGATGGAACAGAAGGGGTGAGTTTGTGTCATTTTAATCTGCAGAGGCTGCATCTCAAGTTTGTTTAACACTGGGAAGAGCTCTGACTCTTGCTCTTACTGGGGATCAGTTCCATTATCACCAACCCTTCTTCCTGCCCCAAAACTTAAGAGGTTTTCTTTTCCAGTTGTCCTGAGCCCACAAAATTGAATGCATTTAAGTAAAAGCACCAAGTCTCTCAATTTGGCTCACTCGTCAGGGAGTATGGTAGGCTGTGAAGAACATGTTTACTTTGCTTATAGTAGTTGGTTTTGCTAGATAGAAAGGTCATATTATTGAGTTTATGTTAATATTGTCGCAGGTAAACATCACTTGATTATCCGATATATATGTTGCTGAGCTCCAACAGCAGCTTTTCTCTGTGGAGTAACTAATGTGGATTTCTTCTCACTACTCAGACATTGATTTTCAGGAAAACATGAAACTTTTCCAAACCTAATATATTTGAGATCTTTCTTAAGAGAATTTGGTTGAAATAGGCTAAAAGGTTTAAAAGTTCTGATGAAGGGGGGGATAAAGAAATTAAAAGAGAAAATGGGAAGGATGGAGTGACAGACAGGATGCTTAGAATGATTTGGGTTTTCCTGTTGGTGAGATCACTGGCAGGCAAAACTGGATGATGATGATTTACAGAGGTAGATTTAATGTCCTGTGAAAAAATTCACTCTGACATGTCCTTTTCTTAACTCAGAGCATGCACTTGGTTTGGACCATTTTACTGAGTATGTTTTGCTACATCTTATTGTTTTAAAGCCTGGTTTCTAAAGCTGACTCACAACTCCCTCAAACACTGTCAAGGTTGATATGTAGTGGTGAGATTTTACCTGTTGTAAAGTCAGTCCGAAGTAGATGCAGTCTTGTGCCCTGTGATGACTTAGGGAATCTGTGTAGAATTTATGAATTTTATTTGATACTGAGGGTCATAATTTTTTTTGTCAGACTGGGAAGTCCAGAATCTGAAGGCTTCTTTGCAATGTAGAAAAGTTGAATGTTTGTGGAAGGAAGAACATAAAATAGCATTATTTCTCTTGTTAACCTCACCTTCCTCCAGCTAATCTGTCTTACCTCCCCCTTACTCCTTTCAGCCAGCATAGCAAGCTGTGCAGTGCTCTCTGGGAATTAGGCTGGCTCTTGCTTTTACTCATAAAAGGAGCAGGCTTGGCCCAGCCTGCTTTCTCTCAAGGGAAGCTTAGAAGCAAGAATTCATTGCTGAGTAAAGGTATTAGGGAGCAGGGGAAGAGAGCACATTCATGCAAAGTCCTGTCTACATCCAAAGTTACCATGCGCACATCTGAGTCCTACTGGTTTCTTTCCCATATTCTTTCTCAGCCCTCCCAAAAACTCCTTCTGACAATTTGACCTATCTTAATGTCAAATTGAATTACTCTTATTTTCATATTCTCTTTCATTACTCTCTTTTTCTTATCAGGAGAGCAAAACACAGTTTTGTTTACATGGCTGAGGAACTCTCAGCCAGCTCAGACTGTTGGCATTTGGGATTGGTTTGGGAGGAAGCACTGAGCTGATGGACCGAGTTGTCCTCTGTGGTGCTCACTCTCCCGAGGAGCACTATCAGCCAATCTGCCTCTTTCAGTAACAGAAAGCAAACAGTCTCCTCTTCTGTACTGGAAATGAGACAACTCTCCTTAAACAGAAAGGTTCTGTGAAACTAAGGTGGAAAACCAGGATTTTTGTTGTGGTTTGTTTTTCTTTTGTTTTAAGCATAGATATTTTTCTCCTTCCTCTACAATGAAGATTATGGAAAAATACTCCCAAGAGTAATAGGGGTAAAGAAGAACAAAGAGACATGATCTAATAACGCAGTGACTTCCCACAACCACTTGTGTTAAATGCTGCAAAAGGACAAGTCGTAAAGACTAATTCCTAACATGAGTGTTCCTGGCAGTAAGTGCTAGGACACACATGGTTTGTTTGTAGTAAGGGAAAACACTGGAATTGTTTCAGGAAATACTAATAACTGAGCCATTAATAAACAAAAATTGCAATATAATTAGGCTAGATGTCTTTATCCAAACAGTCTTACCCCAAATACACCAACAGCCACAAAAAAAAAGCCCTAGTGCAGTGTCAGGGCTGTAAGAGTTGGACTTTAAAATGAGGAGGCAGCTCCAAAAAATCCTCAAGTCAAATCACAAGAATAGAATCAGGGTACTGAAGTAAGTTGTGATGTTTTGAATATTGCTTGGAGTTCTGAAAAGTTTCTTTGCAGAGAGAGTGTTGATCTGTGGAAACACGTCCCCAAGACCCAGAACCTTAGCATATCACCTCCAGTCTCCAAACTCTCTAGCTGTGTTTGAAGGTGCCTGCACAGTGCTTTGTTTAGACTTGCTGATTTCTGAAAAATTGAAAGCCCCAATTTTGCTAGCTCCACCTAAATTTGCCTGTATCACCAGACAAGATTGTAAAAAATGTCAAGCAAAGACCTAGTAAGGAACATATAAAAGTAAGAAGTTTCTAATTATGTGTGGAAATGAAGTTACCAAATGATAATGAAATATAAAACTCAATTCTGGATTACAATTAACAAGACTCCTTGGTTACTGGCTGCTCAGTGCTCATCATCTAGAGCCAGCGTCATGGTTTAACCCCAGCCAGCAACTCAGCACCACAGAGCCGCTCGCTCACTTGCCCCCGGTGGGATGGGGTTGAAAATCGGAAGGGTAAAAGTGAGAAAACTCCTGGGTTGAGATAAAGACAGTTTAATAGGGAAAGCAAAAGCCGCGCAGGCAAGCAAAGCAAAACAAGGAATTCATTCACTACTTCCCATCAGCAGGCTGGTGTTCAGCCATCTCCAGGAAAGCAGGGCTCCATCATGTGTAATGGTTACTTGGGAAGACAAAATGCCATAACTCCGAACGTGTACCCCCGCTTCCTTCTTCTTCCCTCAGCTTTATATGCTGAGCATGACGTCATATGGTATTGGAGATCCCTTTGGTCAGTTGGGGTCAGCTGTCCCTGCTGTGTCCCCTCCCAACTCCTTGTGCACCCCCAGCCTGCTCGCTGGTGGGGTGGGGTGAGAAGCAGAAAAGGCCTTGACTCTGTGTAAGCACTGCTCAGCAACAGCAAAAACATCTCTGTATTACCAACACTTTTCATCACAAATCCAAAACATAGCCCCATACTAGCTACTATGAAGAAAGTTAACTCTATCCCAGCCAAAACCAGCGCAGCTAGACGTTCCTCCTGGAGCCTTTACAGAATCTCTGGACCAGTCAGGACTGCCTCTCCTGGCACTCCTGTTTTTTTAAGGAGATGGAATCCCTGCTGACCTTGTGTGCATTATGGGTCTTGCTTCTGCATATGGAAGCACAAGTGGATTCTTACATACTCATAGGTAAATGAGGAAGGAGGAGAAAATGTAAAAGTTAGGAAAGAAAAAAAAGAGTTAAAATTGAAGAGGCTAGTTTAAGACAACTGGAGGTAAGAAAGTGAAAATACATCCACTCTTTGAAGAAAGATGTGTAAATTATGCTAAGTATAACATCTTCTGGAAGAGCTAAGAGGGTGATAGGTAAGAGTTAATAATGGAAACATGTGTACAGAAAGTGCATATGCAAGCTTATACCTAAGAAGCAGGACTTTACAGAGAATCGTTGGTTTTGGGAGAGTTGACGGAATGAGAATCATCCAGAAGGACACAGATATTGTGAAGAGAGTATTTGCTCATTTTTCACCATGGTGCATGTTGGTGTGATGCCTGCTCTTTTAACTGCTTAAAAAAATGCAGCTGTTTCTAGATAGGACATTAAAACAAGCTGATATGTTCACAAGCAGTGATTCAGTCAGAGTAATATATTTCCAGAAGCGCTGGAGGAATTTGAAAGTGAAAGCTGATGCTAAAATTATTTATTGAAATCGTGAAGTCTTGGACATAGAAGGGTAGCAAGCATCGTCTTCCAAAGCAATGCTCTCAGATCTGCTGAGAATAATTGGCATCCGTCTTGCTCTGGAGTATCTGATACTAACTGCTCAGATAAAACTATTAAACTAACTGGATCACTGATCAGTGTGACAATTTGTGCATTGAAGAAGAAACAAACCTGAACAATGGGAAATGGAACATTCTTGTGTTTTGAGTTAATCTTCTTGAACTAATCTTGTTCTTCAGCATGTGGTAGTAGGAACAGTTTATAGAAATGTGCTTTCAGAATGTTGCTTTTATGACTAGCTCTAGAAATCTTAATTCTTTTAATACATCTAAAGCAGAAAGCTGTATAAAATGAAATGGGATTGAGTTTTTGCTTGGTATAGACTGTTAGTAAGGATGCAGTGAGAGCATCATAAACAATTTTGAAAATTACGTCTGACCTCCTGTCTTTTCAGAAGTGAAAGGACATTTTTCTTACTAGAAACAAAATAAAAAGTGGAGGCACTATGTTCTATGTAGAATACTCTATATGTAAAAACACTATGTGATGGGAAATTGCCAGCAGCAGATGAGATTTTGTTCAGAACTATTCAAACTTTGAATTAAAACATGAGCGGATTGCTCTAATGTATGCTAGATTTTCCTTTCACATTATGTATCTTTTTGTAAGATTGGTGGTACGGATAAGGTACTCTAAATGCACCTTGTATTTCTGGTAAAACACACTTATCTGTGACTTGTACAGGGAAAATGTGAAGAGAATCTCTTATCACAATACTATGACACATTCTAATATTTATTTGAAACTTGGGGTTTAGATCTATTTTAAGATAATTTAGAATTTTTTTTTCGCTTTATAGCCTTGCTGATGCATGGGAAAACGATATTGGAGTTCATCCTATAAAGTTTCCATCAGAAACATGTTTGGAATTACTGCTGATACTGGGTTTGAGTACCACCTCTCTGCCACCTTCACTTCGACGCATGAACTCTTTTCAGGTAAGGAACAGCTGCTATTTCAGTATAAAGGTGTTATTTCTAGGAAAAAGAGAGATCCTTTGGGCCCATAAACCCTTTCAGAGTAAAGATTTATCTTCTGTAGTTGCATGAATCTCCATTGTAGTAAATATAGCAATGGAGAACTTCTTGTGATGCTCAGTTTCTTTCAGTTGTATTAAATGTAGACCAAGGCAGGAAATGTCATTGGATTTTTAAACAGTGAATCACTGTTTAAATTAAATTAGATGTTTAAAGAAATTTCATCAAACTTAGGCTGGAGTAGCTAGAATCATTATATAAAATCTTCTTGGCTTCAGAAAAAAAAATCCTCAGCTAAAAATAAAGATTTCCAGTGGTGAAAACCTGCAAAATTAGTAGTGAAGCATTTGCAGTTTTGTCCAGTGTTCTTCTGTATGTTGCTGCTAATGTTCTCAACAGTCACAGAAATTTTCCTAAGAAAACATTGTTGCAGGCATGTTAAATTGTGATTTGTATTTATCATGTGTCTGAAATGTACAATTTTTACAAATGAAATACACAGACATCTCGATTCATGATGATACATGTCAACTCAACCTTTTTATGATGCTTCTGTCTTCCCTTGCAGCTATATAGCACATCAGTTGTGTATTGATGCAAATCTAAAGTAACCAGCTGTTGAACAGTAAGCATACCTGAATCTGTGTTTGTTTTGATGGCTATAGAAGAATCATCATCTTAGTGGGACTGAGCTTCCTTAACAGTTTATAGCACAAAATCTGGTAGCTTCTATTTGTCCATACTCCCAGTTTGTTGTTAAGGCACATTTAATTAGTGTTCCTGAGTTAACTACTGAAAAATAGAATTTGTAGCCAGAAAGAACATGGTCATTAAACCAAAATCAAGTAATTGATTTTAATAGAGTTACACTGATGTACAACTGCTGAAAACAAGTCTAGATGTTAGGAAATAAGTATGCACCTGCATTTTCTGCTCCCTTTGCATCTTGTGAGCTTGGAAACGGAATCTATGCACAGTGAACTCTCAGGTATGGCAGCAGCCATTGATCGTTTCAACATGATATTTTAATACCCAAGGTCAGAATTGTTACTGGGTTGTACATTCAAAGGCCATAAAATTGAAGAGTCACCTGGATGCTGGCAGAGTGAGATCATAAAAATTACAAGTTTCAAGGATTGCCCAGTACTAGTTATCCATGCAGTTGAATAGTCAATGCTTCCTATTAAGAAGTGAACATTTTGGTTGTCTAATGCAGGAGGATGTATTCCTCGTCCATTGCATTGCCAGTAATCTGTGGCAAAGTCTTCTCTGCTTTACCCACGATAGGTTAAACAGGAGTCTCTTCCTGTATGCTGAGGCTGTATGTCCTGTCTTGTTTCTGTGCGTACTCAGTCCCAGGTTGTGCACTTAGGATTTCCTTTGATTTGTATATCTGGGTAGAGGTAGGAAGTGATAAGTGACTGTCAACTGGTGCAGATATGAATCAGTAACCTCAGGAAGGGTTTTTTACCTCAGCGTACACAAAACATCAGACTTTTCTTTTTCCTTGTCAGACTCTCCATGCTTGTGCTTGATTGTTCCTGGGTCATTTTAGCTTCGTGAGGCTGTCTCTGGAAATGACTCGTCACCCTAGAGACCCACCAGGCATGGCCTGGAAGTGAGTCAGGGGTAGGGTTGTGTTGGTTGTCGGGTGGGAAGGCCCCATGCACAGCCTTTCAAACTGAAATTTCAGTGGAACCGCTAAAAGCAAACATCGCAGGGCTTTGCTGAACTGAAGTACTGTGGGGGACGGCATTTTCCAGCACTGCCCTGCGCAGATCTTAGTTTGCCCACTTGTGTGCCGAAGTAGGTGATGTGACAATGTCCATTCTTGGTTGCAAACATGAGTTCAGGCTGAAGATACCACATTTTGAGTGGATTCCCAGTGTCTCTGCTCTCACAGCAACAAGAAAGGCAAAAATTCAGTTTTCAAAAAACTCAAGTTGTGAAACCTGCTCTGGTAAGATAATGTTATATTTTTCCAAGTGGGAAGAAAGGAAAATGGCTGTTTTGATAAATTTCAGGCTCCAAATTTCACTCTCCTTGCCAGACAGTCAGTATCACCAAGTATTTGTCCTGGAGGGCAAACACTGTCCAGGAAAATATTGTTTTGTTTATTTTTATCCTTGCAAACCTTGTTTGGATCTCAGTTTGGGAATCCATTGAAGGAGAAACAAAGTTTGCCTGAGCTTTTTGTCCAATGCTTTACAATGGGCTATCAGCCTTATCAGGCTTTTTTTTCTGGCTTGCTTCTTTGTACTCATGTTCACTTTCTCTACAGCAAATACTAGAATTACGTGTCCTAGTTTTTCTGTATTTTTCTTGGAAAAAGTTGGCAAGATCTGCAGAGAGCTTGAATAATGATATTAAATTGTGCTATTGCCTGAGCATAAGATCCCTCTGCATCCAACATACTGAGGATTGTGAGTCAAACAGGGAATAATAAAAGGGCACTAACTGAAAACTGATATTTCATGTGTCTTAATGGAGCAATGGCAAATTGACAAAAACTAGTTTTGTTTTCTTTTGTGATAGACCTGCAGTGGTCTAGAAAAAAATAAAAGTAATTCTATATTACAATAATCCTTGTATTTGAACTGAAAACAATCTGAGTTTCCTGTTATCCACACGTGGCAGTCTTGTTCTACAGGAGGCCAGGCTCTCACAGCTGAACACTGGCATCTGAATGCTGGGGGAGTTAGAAGGGGAGACTCTGCTAGGAAGTGGCAGAGTTTTCTCCTTTTGTAAGTGATCCCACTGTTGGACACATGGCGTGGAGCTAAATGGACCACTACTTTCCACTGGTGCATTTTTTGTCTTCTGATACAGTATTTTAAAATGCATCTAACAGGCAGCTGTATATGTAGTGATCTAAAAGTTACAGTTTAACTCCTAAGATCATATCAGCATAGCTTTAAAACATCCAATTGTTTGTAATTCAGTAGACAAAAATTATCTCAGCCATACCTCCATGGTTTTTGAGACTGTATTTACCGTCTCTCTCTATTATATTACAACATTGCAGTGTTGACAAGCCAAAATTTTAGTTGGTATACATATGCATTGGATGATGTTTAGGTTGTAAAAAGCACATGAAGGAAATACACTTAGTTGCTAATCATCTCTGTAATAAACTCTGTTCTGCTTTGTGCTATAGAAGTGCTCTCTGGGACTAGCTTAGCAGATTCCATATCTGTGCTGAGACATAAATTACATTTTATTTTCCACTGGTGTGCTACTGCTTAGTAACATAATATTTGAAATCACTTTTCAATTCTGTTTTGACCCTGTGAAGATCTTTCAGTGTGATTTACACTACTGGAGCAGCCTGGAGGAGAGGAACAGCGGCAGGCTACGTTACATAGCTCTCTGCTGAGTTTAAGGGGGTTGGTGCTCACTGCAGCCAGCATGTAAGCTTCCCAGGCTGTTGATCCTAGGTACTAGGTTGTCCTTGGGTCATCTCTCATTTTACCTGTGCAGTTACACTGATGTTGTTCTGGTGGACTGTAGAGCATTAGATCTTAGCAAGCCTGGGCCTGGAAGCTCTTGAGGGACCAAAGTGGGTAGACAAATTCTTGCTGGTTGATGGCTGCCTCCAGGTTTACTGGAGAACATGGATTTGCAGCCCTGACTTGCACCTTCTCAGGTTTGTAATCCCTCACCCATACTAAGGATGTCTCGGATCAAGGGAATAGGATTGACTGAGGCACTTGATATTTATCCTGGAACAATGCAGAAAGCAGTAAGAAGGGAGAGAGGAGTTGGCTAATAGAAAAGATTAAAACATTTCTTAGCTTGCTTTTGCTCTGAGCATTGTTTTGCCACTCTCTGTTCAGCTCCATTACACTGTACAGAAAGCTGTGTTACCTTATTACTCTTGATCTATCTGGCTCTCCACCCACCTGAGCTGTCAGCCCTTTGCTTTAGGGACGGTTGGGCTTGACTTTGTGTATTATTCTTAATACTTGCAAGCACTTGTAGCTAGCAGCCACTTGAGTTATCGTGTACTTTATCACTGAACTGTTCAGCTGCTACTTCTCAGCATGGTCTGGGAGGATGTGTTGGTATGTTAGAGACTACAATGCAGAACAGTTAACACAGGGAGATGCTTTAAACTGACAAGTAATCTCTGCTGTGTTTTGCTAACCCTATCTCATCTTTCTCTGAATTCAAGCAGAGTGAACAGAAAATGTCCTGGATATTGAATTCTTGTGATGATACATGGGGCTGCTCAGCACATTCTCTCTCACTGCTGTTATTGTGGGAAACCAGGCATTTTACGTCCTGTATCAAGGCACTGTTCACAGGGCCACAGACTGTAACAGTTCTCAGAGTTAAATAGATCATGGTTTTATTTTTACTTTTACAGTTGCATGAAATTGAAAGAAGATTGTGATTAAGAACTGCTGAGAAGTTTCAAAATTTTGTTTGAAATAGCCCTTGATATTCTTCGGTTCTGCACCCAATGCCCCTGATAGCTTATCAGCACACTGTCCACTTTGGTTAACAGAAGTAGAGCCAGTGTTTAAGAAAAAACAAAAAGTGTTCATTCTGTTGTTGCAATAAGCATTCCTAGAGGTGTCTTTGAAGGAAAAACTCATTTTGCAGTTACATTGCTTCCAAAAAAAGGAGGGAAAAAAAGTTTCTCATAGAGCAGCCTATCAAGTTCTCTGTCATTTAAAGTCTTTTAATCAAGTGCAGAAAAATTCCTAAAAGTGACAGGTTTAGCTATAAAGTAGCAAGTTGCTCAGAAAACATAAGAATGAATAAATACAGTATTCATTATAGTTTAATGGTTCTAGTCTATGAGTATCAAAAGTACTGAAAAGACTCACAGAAGGCAAAATACAAAATTACTGCTGTATCTCAGGTCTACACATGGTCTGAACTAAAGTGTGCCTTGATATTCAGTGTTTTTTAATATTGATACTTTTATGTGTGTGTATAGGACTTTCAAACTTGTTTGTCTCAAAAAGAAGTTAGCTGAAGATAGAGGACACTTGCAGATGCACCTGTGTTTTCTGATAATCCTTTTTGAAGGAAACAGTTGAGTAAAATTTAGAAAAATCTGCTCAGCTCAGCTCCTCGATTTGTTCCCTTCTGGGCATTTGGAGCTGAAGTAGTTGCACAGATTTTTTTAAGTTGGACTCCACTCCTTTGGAGCACTGTCAAACAGCAGCAAAGACAGGACAAGGAGATACTCTGGTTCAGAATTATTTCAGAAATAGTGATATAAGAAATGAAAATTTCAAGAGGGAAGGAATGGCTTTAAAAATATTGTGTCTTTTATTAAACTATCCCAGAAAGGAAAAATAAATAAGTCAATTTATGCAGTAAAATAGCTTATTATCTTTTTAAACATTTTTAAAAGTTTGTATTACTTGCTTAGTGAGGATCTCCCACAAAATGAATTATAGATTTGAATATTATACTCTGTAATATTTTGCAGACAACGGATGGGTTCCTAAATACTGTAGGGGGTTTTTTGACAGTTAGGGGTTTTTTTAATATTTCTCTGAAGCTTGAGGACTGCTTAGGTCTCTGAAACTTCTGAATGAACATTGACAGTAATATGGAGAAACCACTGCAAATACACTGCAGTCTCTGTTGAAATACAGTCATTTTTGTTTCCTTTAACTGACTGGTTTTACAAAATGTAAACGACAGTGAGGAAACCAAGTGTAGTTGGTGTCAGCCTCTTTTGGCTGCTCATATTTCCCCCAAACTAAAGGTGTTTTGATTTTTGCAGATTAGGATAAAAGTGCCTGCTATGTGCTTTTTCTAGTTTTGCCTAACTTGGATAGGTTGCCAGGATGACATAGGACGGATTAATTTTCTGTTTTAGTGTGATTATTATGTGGAAGTTTTTAAGTTTGATTTCAAACAATTTATTTTAAATAGAAAATAAGTACCCAAGCCTTATGTAGTCCTTGGAAAGCAAATGTAGTTTTTTAAAATATGCATACAAATATTTCATTGACTTTAAAATAAAGGAAGATATAATGTGTGTATATTTGGGGGTTTTGTTTGTGTTTGTCTCCATTTACTAAAAGCCATAATAAATCTGCTGAAACACTGCAGAATAATTAGGAAAGAAGTTATAAAATTATATTGAGCAAATGCTGACAAGAGCAAGTGATATTAAGAGAGTTAGTGTTTCAAAGACAAATCTGAATACTTCTTTGCAGAGTGATAGAGATTTCTAGGACCAATTAAGAGGTTATTGTCTTGTTTTTCTTGTCTGCTACAGAATTATCCTCATTAAGTTGATTTTTATTATGCTACTCAGGTTATCTTACTCAGCGTTCACTGTAAGCCATCTTTTAAAAGTATCTGTAGAGTGTTCAGTTGTATTTCTTGAACATTGAGACTATTCATTTTTTTTAACGTTAGCTCTTAGGACTTCAAGCTGAAATGGAACAAGTTTTTTCTTGAACTATCGTTAGTATTTTGAAGTCTTTGTTGAACCTGTACCAAAAATGTTTCATGCTTCTGATTCTGCATAAACTTAATTAAAACATAATGTCTCCTAGCTGAGAACTGTTCAGCTCTGCATATGCAGGAGCATATTAAGCAATGTCCTCTGCCTCCTTATGTGTCCCATGTGTGACTCATCTATATCTGCAGTACAGGCTCTCATTTCTAGGCTATGGTTTTGTGATATCTGGTGCTGCTTCGAAGGTGCTGATGGGAAGGTATTATCTCACTTATCTAATAGGTGGCATGGCTACATTTCCTCTACTGGAAAGGAGCTGCCCATTTATATTGGCCTGAAACAGAAAAAAATCAATCACATGTAAACCTAAATTGAATCTATGAATGGGAAAAACATGGGCTGAGCTTGTTTGTGGAAGCACAAAATTTTATGATTACTTCAGTGCTCAGTGCTGGAGAGTCAGGACCTTGACAGCAGTGGTCTTAAACTGAGATTCAAAATTTGTCATCAGTTTCTCAGGAGAACTAAATGCTTCTTTTCTTCCAAGACAGTTCTCCAATAGAGAAGAAATCAGAGAGAGTGAACCTGGGCATATCTTAAACAGTAGTAGATTTAATTACAAAAACCCCACGAGCTCCCAGAGAGAAGCAGCATACATGTAGCACACAGGCAAGTGCTTCCTCTGGAAATACAGTCCCCTGCTGCTTGAGAGGGGAGATCTGCCAGAGGAATCGACTCCTTTGTGTGCAATTCCCTCTGCCTAGAATCCAGCAATAGCCACCTGTAACATCAGCATCTGGTAATACATTTCACAGCAGTTTTCTTAGAAAACATGCTCAAATATGTCATTTGCTGTTTAGACGTGAATGTACAATTGATTGCAGAAATCCAGTTTAGATAGTCTGGTATAGACCATGTTATCAACCGCTTGAAAGGGGTGAAGACAGAACTAATTAGGAATGAAAATGCCTGATTGATACCACTCATTTTATTTCCTGTTTGCTTCTATTATGAATGTTCTGCTTTTCCAAAATAATTTTGAAATCTAAAAGTGTAGCTGTTACATCCTAATTATCCAGGACTTGTGTCCGCAATGTGCTATTAAACACAAACTGAGAGTTTGTGTTCTTTACCAACAGGCACCACACTGTGAATGTGTTATGGAAAGAGACCAGACAAATACCCATGTTTTATGTACCTGAATATATACATAAGGAAGAGTCTTCTGAGAGGCACCATACACTTTTAGAACATTCATTTCTGTTTATTAACTGAGGCTGTTGTCTTTGTGACTGAGAAACAGGCTCTGCTCAAAAGAAATATTTAACCCTATGCAAAACCAAATAATGCTATACATGTTCCACATGGTTTGTAGGTAATTTATCTCTTCAGGGCTGCTTCCCTCCAAAACCTTGGTTTCTCTAAGTTAGTCTTAGCTCTATCCAGATCATAATTAATAGATGGACTTATGTGAGGAGTAAGTTTCAACTTCCTAGCCAACAAGGTACAGAAATCAGGTTATCAACTGCGTAGAGCTAGATAGCCAGTTGTTGCTTTGAAAATAATACTGAGTCATTGGATAGCAATGATTCTATAATGGAAATTTTTCCTTAAGGTTTCATGTTGTTATGCTGTGTGCTTTGTGAATGGGTGTTGATGTGGAAAACTATGACGCTGTTCATTTCCGCTAAGGGTCCGGATGGAAGCTTTGAAGATACTTGTGAAGTCCAGAAAGCTCTGCAGAAAAAAGATGTATTTATAAGGGTACTTCTTAGTAGGTTTACAGATGCTTTAAAAATCGATGTATTCGACTATTGGATTGCAGCTGTAGGCTGGAATAGGTATGATGTTATCACAAATGATAAAATTTTGAGGGATCCTGAAGGAGGATGTCACTGAATTCTAGCATTGTATTAGCAGACGGGGCAGCTTGCCAAGGCACTCTGAGCAGTTTGAGAGTGTTATGTGTTAAAAGAGTTGGAAACGGTAATGATGTCTTCAGGGAGACAAATGGACAAATATACAGAAGTCTGCAAAGCCAGAGCATAATAATTGAATCGATGACTTGACTATGATAAAGTACATGGTAGATGAAAAGGAAGGGGATTGTTAAGTTCTTCTTTTTTATTGTCAGTTGAAAATGAGTCTGGAATGGATCTTTTGGTGAAGAAGTCAGTAATGGCTCAAGTGAGAAACATACAGTTTGCCTTCCCTCAGAAGCAGAAGTCCGTCACTCTGTTGCGATGTCAGTAAAGAGAGCAGTGTGCTCTAAATCTCTGTGCTTAAATCATAGGTCTTTGATCTGGGGGTGGTGGCTGATGACAAATGGTAGTGCTTGAAAGCTCTCGCTTGTTAAGGAAGAAAACTTTAGGTTTGGATTTTAGGGAAGCTAGAATGGGCAGAAACATGATGTGGGGAAACAGGTGAGATCACTGTCTGTCCAGAGGCAGGGAAAGACCTGAAGGGAAGCGTAAGAGAGAAGATGGAGCAGCTACTCTTTCAGTAGGCTGGTGCTGTCCCCATTGACATACACCAGCATGGTTCTGGCAAACCACAAAGACGGCAGGATTATTTCCATCGTCTCTAAGTTGCTTGCTGCTTTGACCAGTAAAAAAGATCAGTTGTGGGAATATTTGTTTGTACTATAGCTCCACTATTTTTGAATTAAAGGAAGCTGTTCTACACATGGGTGCGTGAGGAAGTATCTTAGCGTATGCATTTTATAGTGCTCCCAAAATAAGATTTGGAATACTCCTACAGGAAGAAGGAAGAGAAGGGCAAAAGGGTGTGTAAGCATTAACACAGCCTACTGAAATGCAGAGACCATTTAGTCTTCAACAGAAAGCTGTTATGCCTTGAGGTGAAACCTGGCAACCATTTAACAGTATGCAGAAAAACTTGCAGGAATCCGAAGATACTGTAGCCGAGTGAGATCACAGGGAGAGTTGGGTGGGCAGAATGTGATTGCTGCTTGGACTTTCGCCAGGCATTCTGGTTAATGTTTCTTTATCTGTCTCCCAGCAGCTTGACAAGTAAAATAGGAAGTGATTCTGCCTTATGGAAAAAAAATATAAAAGAATTATTCCCATATCACTAATGTAAACTATAAAAGCATAGTCTATAGAGAAAGACACTATTTCAAAATGGCAGTTCCCAGTCTTCATTATTTTTGTGAGCTATGGCATTGTGAATTGATGAAACAGATCAGAGCTATATTCCTTCTGTTGCTTTTAGTGAGCTTGAATTTTATAAGGAAAATAGAAGAAAAAAAAAGTATTAAGCACCTTGGCTACATGAAAAAGGATCTTGCCTGCAAACTCGTACAAGTGAAGATATTATTTTAATCTTTTCGGCTATTTGACTATTTTGGCTGCTTAGTCCACTTCCAAGTTCTTCCAGAATGCCTGGCATTCCTAAATATGATCCTGAAAATGACTGAACATTGTACTGTTCAGATGTTCTCAACTTCTGTGACTAGTACCACTGACCCTAGTTCTCATTCTTATCAACAACTATTTGCCTGCATAATTCAGTTTTAGATAGAAGTTCTCCTTGCTGTTGGTGCTCCAGTCTTTGGCACATTTTCTATTTTCATATGTAGATGTCGCACTGAATCAAGAAAAATGGCTATCATTGTGCAATGGGAGGTGACTAGCTAACACATTTCTTTTTTAATTCACCAGGGAGCCTGCTGCTTACTCTTTAGTTCATGTTTTCGTACAAAGTCTATTCCATTCATCATCTGCCAGCTTTTCAGAAATTTAATTCTAGGACTGCCTTGTTTTCCTCTTTGTTGACCACTTTGGGTTTTCTGCACTTATGGGTTTCCATGCTACTTTCTCATTTCTGTTAGATGCCAATTTACTTTGTTTCTGTACCATTTATGAGCAGACAGCCCTGTAACTCTCTTACACCTTTTCACTGGTTAGAAACTAACTTTTAGTGCTTACAGTTATCTATTGAATTTGCCTCTTTTCAGATAAGGTGGAAAAACTGAGGCTGGGAGGGGAACAACAGGGCTTTATATCCTTCTTTGTAACAAAGTAGAATCAACTTATTTAAAAAAAGTCTGCTGAACACACAGAAACCTTCATATTTCAGGTTCTGCTTTCACAGGAAGGAAATGCATTTTCAGCTGTATTTTTATAGAGCGGTAGCTAGTGACTAGTTAAATTAATCAAAAGTGTCTATTCTGCATGGTTATCCTGGGCATATATTCCATTAAGTGACTGCTTTTTCTATTTTTTCTATTTTAAGGTGATATTTAGAATGTGACTGTCTGTAAAACTTACAGTGTTCTGTTCTGTAAGCTTTTACTCTCCTCTCTTCTACTCTTTATTTTCTACCTGTTTTTTTCCCTCTCATGTAGTGTTCTTTCTAAAATCTGGACTTAATCCTGGTACCAGTGAACAAGGTTAAGAATTTTGTTCAGTTTGAAATATTTGACCTAGAATTCTTTGAGAAAAAATTCAACAGCAAATAAAATTATGTGACGTGCCACGTAGCGAATAAATCCTCAGGGACTGAAATTTAACCGTATAAGTAAATATGAATTTCAGATAGAGTTTTCTCTGCTCAAGTGCTGATGCTGTTGGAGAACTGGAATTTGAGAAGTCCCCCACTGCTCCAGCAGTGTACTGCTGTTCTGAAATCTCTTAGGAGGAGCCAGGATACTGGTGAGGCCAAAATTTGACAAGATTTGAAATGAAATGGGGTATTAATGTATGAGAATAAGAAATGCTGAGCTATATGACTTAATACTAACAAATTTGGAAAGAGCTACTGAACCTGGTTCTATGTTTTTTTAAGCCACTCCTGCTTGAGGAGTTTGGGAGGAGACCATTCTCCCATTTGCCTGGTTTTTGGACCATCTTCTGAGGACTTTATCATTCAACAAGGTTGTATCCACAACACAAGCTTTAGATGAAGCAGAGCTCCAATTCCACCTGGAAATTACTGTGCTCCTGTGATTTAGTTAAAATGAACTGTCAGAAGTGAGAAGCTGTTTACGTATTTTTAAGTGTAGCTCAGAAGCTGAAGAAAACCCTGGTGACATTTATTAGCTAATCATTTTATGTCAGCCTTTCCTGTCAAGGCAAAGCATGCATTCCTAATACAAAACAATGCAGAAGTCAACTGTGGCTCTTTTACAACAGTACTGATCCTGGTTAAAGTACTGATACTTATTAAAGTGCAAATGCTAACACCTGAAAATGTCACTGTTGGATTATACTCCTTTCCCAATGTACATTCAGCTAATTTACAATACAGTTGAGTGCCTGATTCAATCTTCCAAATAATTCTCAAAACAATCCATAGTATTTTTTTACAACAAGGTAATAATCTTGAAGAATATGCAAGTCACAGGAAAAAGAATTTCATGTAAAGACATTATCTTAGTCTCACACGCTGCTCTGTTTATGCAAAAGTGACTTGCCAGTCTGTTTTTGGTCATTCCAATAAAAATTGCCAGTACTTTGGATTGCTTAGAGTTCTCATGCAAGTGAAAAAATACTGAGTGGTTTTGAAAGTCAAGCAATCTATTTAGGGTGTCCGCTTGAATATTTAGGAGGCTGTTTCTCATCTTATAAGCTTAAAAATGCTAGAGGTGGTCCCTTAGTAGCTGCAGCTTTGCTTTAATTAGTTTGTGTCGTATTATAGAAATGCACCTGAAGTGTTTATGATGATAGCTCAACATTGAAGGCAAGGACCTGAACCTATTGAAGTTAATGTCAAAACTCTCTTTGGCTTCAGTGGTGCAGAACTGGACTGCAAATGAATAAACCAGCCAGCTGGATACATTGTAGAGAAATAATTATTGCAGACTCTCTGAAAGTTCCTCATTAACACTATTGCATGTGAACTTCGCAAGCAAATGCTTGGAGCTAGTCTCTGATAGCTATTCATTAGACAAGTGAATTAATAATTGTGGCTGGTGGTTCATACAGAGGGTTTTCTGTTGTTTTTTGTCGTTTCTTTGAAGATTTCAAACAGTATAGATGATTTAAAGGCTTCACTCCACTAGATGGGGAAAAAGATGCTTCTAATGTAGTACTTGCTTACACTCTGCAGTTATTGATATGATGTAATATTTTTACGGTTGGGTGAATATAGATTTTGAATAAAAGAATTTAATTAACACTGAATAAATGTTCCTCATAAGGGGAAAATTCTCTAGTTCTATTTCATTAATGCGTCATGCTTCTAGCAGTTAACTAATTTAATTTTACTCCTGGTGTTCAAGGTCTGTGCTTTTCTTTCATTCTGTCTTTCAGTCTGTCTGTCTTCTAAACAGACTTTGTTTGTGTTTTATAGTTGGGAAGAGAAGATCAGCCAGAGAAATAAAACAAAGGGAAAAGTGCAAAGCATTTTTTTTCTTTGCTTGGGCTTTGTGTAATACACAGTGGACATGTGTCTATGACTGTGCATAAATATATGTAATGCAAAAAATGAGGTATTTGGAGTGATCTTTGAAATTTAAAGACTAGAAAGCCTATTTTAAAAAGTCAGCTAAAGGAAAATGAATAATTTTAAATAATTAAAGGTAGGTAGGATCAGTCACATTATGAAAGCAATCCTTGCACATGCAACCAACCATGCTCATTTAGTTTGGCTCACTAAGGAATATAAGGGTTTGGGGGATCAAAATCCCTTTTGGGTTTAGTCTTTTTTGAGTTTATTTGTCTACGCAGTACAGTAAGATTTTGCATAAAATGCTTAAATTCAGGATACAAAATGAGTGAAAAGTGGCAAATGTTCACAGCGAATAAAAAATATCTGTTCAAATTGTCTGTCAAGCAGAAAGGGTTTTAGTGTGGGAAGTCCAGGAGAATGATTGTTTTTAAAGTCTGAGGCAAACATTTTTTCAGTTTTCTTTTTTTCACTAACTCAGTACAATTGAATTAAAGGTTTTTATGCAGAAATGTTAAGTGCCTGGTTTCAGTCTTTGCTAGTTCTTGATGTTTATCTTATAAAGCTGATAAAATTTTGAGCAACTTCAGGTTGTTTCATTCAGACCTTAAGGTCATGCTGTGATCCTCAACTTTGGATCTTGCACATTTCTAACTATGTTCTTGATTATCATCTGTCTACATTTCTACTAACTTATGCTATTTTTCATTCATTGAATTTTGTGAAGTGCTAAATTTGTTCCATAATGCAGGTAATTAGGTTTTAACAGCATATTTTTTAGTGGCCTTGCTCTAAGGAAGGAGTTTTAAACAGTATTGTGGAAGTCTTAGAGCAGACCAATGTGCTATAATAATTATACTTCAGTAATCCAGAATGATACCTCCGGGGAGCTATGACTCCAGTGTGTAATTTGTTCGTATATACTTGTCCTTGATGGTAAAATTGGATTAAAAAAATAAGAAAAAGAATAGAAAGAAAGAAGCCAGAAAATTGATTCTCCTTGAAGGTCATTAATGTTTTCTAAAAAGAAGATAAAAAATGAACATGAAAATCTCATTGTTAAAGAAATCGTGCTAGCTTTGTTTTGAATAATAAGATTTTTATCAGAACAAGCAAAGGTCTCATAATAATAAAACTTAATTGTTATTTTCATCGGAAACTGGAAAGTATTCAATGGCTGAAAAACAGCCAAAGAAAAAGAGGGGAAAAAAAGAAGCTTGAAGAGAATAATATGGATTGCATGGAACTATAAGCTGAAAGACAGATTCATACTACACTGTAGTATAAAGAAAAGAGGGTGTGAAGGAGGAGGGGAGGAGAAGAGAAGGCGAGTCAACCAAAACTGCAAGATAATGTTCAATTCAGAAGTATTTTCTGTCCAGTATTTGACTAAAATATCTTTCAAGTGAATGAAAGAAGTTGATACATAAAAGGAAGCTTAGGGAGCAAACTGAAGAGGGAAAGTGAAATTTGCACTGCATCTAGACCCTCCAAAAAAGAGCAGAGTGGAAGATGTCCGGTTTGGAGGTTTTACAAAACATTGGAATGGTTTGTCTTGAAGGATGCCTTAATGACCAAACTTTGTAAATGAGCTTGTTCAGTTCAAAAATGTGTGCAACAGAAATATATTTACAGAGTCACAGAGTTACTGAGTTTGGAAGTGACCTCTTGATATCATCTAGTCCAGCCTGCTGCTAAAGCAGTCAGCTAGAGCAGGTTGGCTGGGACCATGTGTCCAGCTGGGTTTTAAATATCTCCGAGGATGGAGAGTCCACAGCCTCCCTGGGCAACCTGTGCTAGCGTTCTACCATCCTCACAGTAAAAAAGTATTTTCTTGTGTTCAGAAGGAATTATCGTGCTCTTTAATTTGTGCTCATTGCCTCTTGTCCTGTTAGTGGGCACTACTGGGAAGAGTCTGGCTCTCTCATCTTCACTCCCTCCCATGAGGTATTTATACACATTGATATGATCCCCCTGGACCTTCTCTTCTCCAGGCTGAACAGTCCCAGCTCTCAGCCACTCCTCATATGAAAGATGCTCCAATCCCTTAGTCATCTTTGTGTCCCCTTGTTAGCCCTTTGTTAGCCCTTACCTCGCTTCAGTAAGTCCATATCTTTCTTGTACTGGGGAGCCCGGACCTGGACCCAGCACTCCAGATGTGACCTTACCTGTGCTGAGTTGAGGTGAAGGATCATCTCCCTCAACTTGCTAGCAACACTTTTCCTGATGCAGATGTATGTCCGCTTTAAGTATTCCGTAACCTGGTCCTCCTTTGCCATGGGTAAGTCTTCTTGTTCCAGACTTGCCCACTGGTCTCAGGGGCCTGGGGTTCCTGCAGGCTGGTCATAACAGTAAAGACAGGCAAAGAGGGCATTGAGTACCTCGGCCTTGCCGTGTCCTTTGTCAGCAGGGCCCCTGGCGATATACAGGGTAATGCTGTGCTACTTACTGCTTGTGTCTCATTGAGAATCTGGAAAGAACCACCTCCTGGCTCATTTGGTTCTTATCCTCTGCTAAAATAGTTTGCTGTTCATGGTGACGGCTGTCGTTGCAGTTACTCATTTAATTAGAGTGAGTAGGGACCCAAAGAAGCCATCTCCATTCCCGCAATGTAGGGTTGACTGTACCTGTTAGATGTTGCTCTAGATCTCTTCAGTGAGGGTTAGGTTGGGAATGCAAATATTTGTCAGGAATACAGCAAGACTTTTTGCTATTGCTGTACTACAGGTAGTAAGAAAATGCATGGCCTTTGAGTTACCCGTATCCTGAGGCAGTAGTCTCTAAATAATCTCATTATCCCAGCCCACTGAGACAAGCAGTCCCTAAATATCCCATACATGTGTGCATATATGTGTAATTGAAGTTAATGTCTTTTACTGGCACCAGTGGTTTAACATCCATTTTATTTTGAAATGGATCTCATTTCAGCCAGTTAGACAGAGTGCTGCCAAAGCCCATGTGTGAGCTGTGCTTTGCAGTGATAAATGAGTACAACTTGTCTCAAAATTCGTTTGTTTTTTTTCTTGGATCCCTTTCCAGATTGGGTGGCCTACTTTTGTGGGGATGAAAAATTATTTTCCTGTTCCTTTGTGACATTTTGGGTCTTGTAAACTGTTGCACAGTCTTTTGGAGTAGGTGGCATTATTAGGATGGATATTAATTATTTTCAGGCTGCTGATACATCACCTCTGCATGATCTGTATTTGTCTCTTGAATGTTCCTCATCTCTTGCTAATTATAGGTGGTCTGGAGGGAACCAGCTTCCTAAGTTACATAGACTACTGTAACACACAGAGTGTTCTTGAAGTGTGCAAGTGACAGTTGATTCATGTCACCTACTTACTTGCTCACAACACCCAGATTTTTTCACAGTTTTGGCGTGGGCATACGCTAATGCTGCTACCCACTCTCCCGTTTGGGAGCGAGCTTCCCAAATCCCCTTGCCCTGAAAGCATGTGAATTCCCTTCTCTTCTGTTTCCAGGCTTGTTGAGCGAACTGGTTATTTTGTTTCTGCTTTAAGAAACATCAAATTTTTGTGTCTTTTTGTTGCCCCTTAATATTTTTCCTCTGTTCTATCCATTACATTTTTTTGAAACTAGATTTAAGCTCTTCAGCAGATTTTGCGATTGCTGTTATATCAGTCATCTGAAACTGAGAAGGGAAAGAGCTTATCTAAAAAAGTCTCTCTCCATCTTTTTTTCCTTCCTTTCTCTTCTCTTCTCCCCACCTGTCGGCCCCTGAAAACTGGAAACATGAGAGGCCTTGTCTGAGCATCGGATTAAGAGCCAGGAAATCCTGACTCTTTCCATGACTCATTGTGTGTCCTTGGGCAATCTGTTACTAATACAGACAAAAGCTGTGCATAGCACTTGGCTGAAAAATTAAAAGCACGGTGAATGATCCAAGGAGATTATTTTCAAATTTAAATCAAAGCATGGCAAAAGTGGACAGGAAAGAGAGGCTGCAGAAGATGAATACTGGAGGAGCAGTTTGTGAGCTGAATAAATTGTCTGTGAAGGGAGATGGCTATTGCTCACAGTAATTTCTTTCTTGTTGAGGCCTTTGGTTCCATCACAATGCAAGTATCTGCTGTGGTAGATGATGGACACACAGCCCTCAGTTTCAGAGCTGTTATGTTCTTATTTAAAATGAAGTAGCGTGATAAATAAGAGTGATGGAACAAGACAGGGTGCACAGTTGCATAGATGAACCTGCGCTCAACTTCGTAAATCCGGCCCTCTGAGGGTTTTCTTGGGAGATGGGTTTGGTGTTTTTGATTAAATCTATGTAAATGCCTGAGGTTTTTCTGTTTGTTTGCTTTTCTTTTTTTTACATTTCACATCTTGAAGGATGTGAACTCTTCCTCACAGTCTAGAAGAAATAACGGAGATCTTTGGAGAGAGGAAAGGTCTGGGTTTTCTAGGCAGTTTAACTTGGACGTCAGGGAGGACAAATGGGATCATTTACCTATATTTTCCATGATAAACCAGACATGAACATAACTTCCACAAGTAACAGAATATGATATAATAGAGAAAGCTGCCTTCTGTATTGCTTATGTGACTTCTTTGGATAAAGCTGAATGAGATGAAAAGCTGTCTACAGGACACGCTGCTTTCAGGGTGTATTTCCAGACATTTTAATACCATGTCTATGCGCTGTTCATTCACATGACATTGCCTGTAACTTTATTTTGAGTATTTTAATGACCTGTACATTAGCTGCAATTGCTGTGGTATCGAGGGTGTTAGTTTTATATTCAGCAGCAACCTATTTGATCTGGTATAAGGTAGCCCTTCCGTCTCCCCTGGCCTCTTGTTCATGTCGCCTTGTCTCTTCCCTCTGCTTCTTCTGCGTTATCCGGTGACTATGCAGCTGTGCAAATAGTTGAACCAACACAGCAGGGGGAGGAGTGTGCAAGAGCATTTGCTTATTGCTTGAACTGCCACCAAAGAAATGCATACTTCTCTGGGGAAATACATTAGTGAAGGCTACTAGGGTCTTTGTATAATCTTTGAAATTTCATCTGGTGACAAAAAAAAAGCTGTGCTTGGAATGAGGGGGTTGGTTTTGAATTATTAAATGCCTGTGGTGGTTTTTTTCCTATTTTTGGTAGTGGTGGTTTATTGAGAGGAAGGACATCAGGGTTCTGAGACTCAGAATCTTCTGGTGTTGCTAGGGTATGTAAAAGGTCATTGTCTGAAAAGGTCAGTCCTGCCCCTGCAGTGGAGATTACTGTCCCGGTGCCAGAGAGAGTGGGGTCTGTCTGACCTCTGCTTGCAGAGCATTAACTTGCATTTCCTACTGTTACTGCTCTGTTGATAGGCTGGGATGAGAATTTGGTGAAAAGACTCTTTCAGAAAGGGTTTAGCTCTGGTTTCTATGCTGTCAGATGTTTGTCCTAGCTTTTGTGATCAGTTTTTACCCCATAGACTTGCAGTAATTGGTGTGGTTTGTAGCTAGGACCACGTGGAACTCTTGTGTTTCATTAAATTTAGTCCCCTGCTATTGCAGATAATGCGTCATGTATCATCAATTAGTCAAGCTCCATCTTAAAATCTCTTTGGTTCCTTGTACAGCCCTTCCTTTTGGAAGGCCAATTCCTTTTCTTCCAGTGGTTTCAGAAATGATCTTTAACTGATGCATTCATCAAAATTTTCCAATTCTGTCCCAATAGAGAGTAAGTATTTAGAGTTGTCTGATGCCTGTCAGGGGCAGGAATCCATAAGCCATTTTTGAGTCTAGATTTGAGTCCCATAAGCACTTCACCACGTGAATAATTGCCTCCCTAGGACAATTGAGTTAAATAGAGCTGCTCAGAGCTGTTCAAATGTGTGTACAGAATCAATGATATAGGGCCAAGTTCAGCTTCTGAATAACCATGTTCTTGTTGATCAAGTCATTAGAATCAAAAGGACATGTGCCTTTGTCTCAGGTCAAAATTGTTTTCTTCAGTATTGTTTTCAAAGACATAATCCTCTCTTGTCTGTCATTTTAAAACCTTCCTTGCTGTCTTGCTAATTTAATAGACTAATTCTCTCATGGGTGACTGCTGAAGAGAAGTACTTAGAAAGGATGCACCTTAAACGTACTGAAGTCAAAGATAATTGTATTAAACCTTCTTAAAATGCAAAAATCATTTAATACCGGCAAAATAAACATCTAGCATACAGAAATTACACTATGACATTCTTCAGTAAGTTGTTCCACAGGCCACAAGAAAGTTTTGTCATAATGAAAGGCATAAGGGACTTCAGTATAGTCTAGACAACCATGTTAGCTTGTTATGTTATTCTCAGTCTAACTTTTGACTTGAGAGTCAACTGTGCTGGGAGTTCCCACAGCTGAGGACCCATGCTGCAGATGGAGAGGCTTGCCTGTATCTCCATAGTTAAATTTCATTTATTTTTTACATTATGTCCTACTCTTATAAGAAACCTTGATGGAGTATGGCAATAAACAACATAATAATAAACACCATACATCTTGCAACACCTTCCCCCCATAAGTCTTTGCTTTTAAAAATCATTGCTTTATTTGGTTTTACTATTGTATGACATTAATAGTACATCTTCATGCTAACAAGTTTAACTTGCAGGATTGGGGTTTGAGCACAGTCTGCTTTCAAAAAAACACTTTTAAGCTTTTATCTTCAATTATTTTACTATTGAGGGAAAGATATTCTAAAGATGATGAATATTGTATTTTCTTATGAAGCTTCAAGGTCAGTAACTCCTCTTTTTACTAAGAAAACATCTGTTTTCATGAGTTTGAGACTTGAAATGGATGGTTTCAGCTTTTCTTCTGGCTGCAGCTGGCAAAAAAATGTGCTCAATCCCTAGAAATAAAAATCACTTTGACCTAGTAATGGCTGTAGGGATCTTACAGGCCAGATATCCACACTGTAAAAATACCTGATATAATTTAGGAGCTCGAATCTCACTGATAGTGGCCTTAAACTCCTACATCCTTTTGAGGCTTTGAAAATGTTTTATTACCCAACCAGCAATAAGCAGTGAAACTGTTGTTTATTGAATGCCTGGCCTTTTAACAAGCATCATGAGGTTGTACAAGAACAGGATGACCTGGGACCAAAGGACAGCCCTGCTCAGACTGTGTCCCCCTGGGAATGAATCACAGTAGGCAAAGACATTTTCCTAAATATCTCTTAGTTGTTGTGATTTTGCATTTTCTTTTGGGTGTCTCTCTCTCTGTTTCACAGGGTACAAATGAATGCCATATTTAAATTATTTTTCCCTTCATCTTCTTGGTTAGCGCTTTTATTACAGCCATATCATCTTCCAAACACCTGTTCCCACTTTAACTCAATCCTAATCTCTTGCCAAAAGCTGAACTCTGGGGTAGGAATGCAGTAGTCCCAATAAGGTGTTAAATATAAAATAGTAGTTGATACTTACATACCCATTTATATACACAAACAAATTAATCCTCATACCTCATGCAGGGAGGTATTTATTCTCATTCCAGTTTTAACTGCCAGGAAGCAAAGAGAGAATTTAAGCAGCTAATTTTTCAAACTTGCTTTTTTCCAGAAAGTTTTCAAAAGATAACCCAATGAAGACACCTGTTCAAACTATCTAGTTTCAGTGTTACCTAACAGTACTACATTCTCCTTTAATCTCCTCTACCTCATTCTTTTGAGTTATGGTAGGTTGACTGTTTGGACGATATTAATTGTATGTAAATGTGAGCACATAACCAAACACCTCTCATTAAAAGGTATCATTTATTTCTATTGTTCTCTAATGCATCCATTCTGTGTCATGCTCCCTCTGCCCCCTCCCGACATCTTCTTGGTGTTTCAAATGGTATTTCAGGTAGCGTTTGGGTTTGGTATATTCAGAAATGTATGTGCACGCAGGAGATGGCCATGTCTTACACTGTGACAACATTGCATACGTGACAGGATATCCCAGCAGTTTCAATGACATCACGGTGTGCTCTGCTCGTGTAGCATTTGCTAAGGAAGACTCTTACAAACCCAATTTACATCTGTGTACTGGTTTCTGGGACATCGCTAACTCTAAACATTGCAGGAAATGAAGATAATAGACCATTTCTTAACTTTTGGGTTTTGGCAGATGTTCTTTTTGTATATAAATGAAACACAGTTTGGAGATGAAAGCAAAAATAAACTGGAACTTTGCCCGCCAGCCCATCAGCAGGTAGACTATTAACCAGAAGTGGTTGGCTTGTTCCTTTGTTGCCTCTTAGTTTTTAAAGCACTTTACCACAATAGTTTTTAATATAGCTTTTCCTGACGGTCAGTTTGAAGACAGAGCAGGTGACCTCTGGTGCTGCTCTGTAGTTTCTTGTCTCAGTTTTACCTGTCTGTTGGGTTTTCTATAGCATCTTGGTGTAAGAGATGAGCAGGTTGTCATATGAGTGGCCTTAAACAGACTCTTAACAGGTAGCTAAATTTGGACAAAGAGAGAAAGATTGTTTTTCATTAAATTAAAATTAAAAAATACATTGACCTACAACATTAATATCTAATGGCTCTGGTGTCTTACCAGTGCTGAATCCTGCAGATAACTGTATTGCACTGAGATGTGGAGAGAATGAGGGAAACCCAAATCATTTTTTTAGTTGGTATTTGTATGATGGCCTTGATAATGCTCCACACCAATTACGTATCTGTTTTATTTAGTGTGAACACTTGTCTGCACTTCACTTTTTAGCAAGAGATATTGCTTTCTCCTCCTTTCTCCTTATGTTTCCAGTTCAGTTCCGTGTTCTCTTTAGCGTTCCACTGTGTTGCTTCTAAAATTGAAATAATCTTAGCCTGCTATTTTTTCTCCTATTAAGGGCAAGGGAGGGGGGTGAGAAAAAAGACAAAAAACGCAAGCAAGAAACAGGCATCTCCAGCCAGGCCCTGAAGGGGATTCTGGCTTGCAGATTTTACCTGCTGCTGCAGCTGAGAAACAAATAATTATTTTTTTATTAATCTTGCTTTTCCTATGGAAACAGTGTGAGCAAGACTGCATGGGGGCTTTGTCTCCTACTGTAGTATATGAGCCATAGCACAGGCTGGAGGTAAATCCTGACTGAAGGTGTATTGTGTGGGTTTAGGGGAGAAGGATTGATTGGTATGAGGAGAAAAATGCTGGGGGTAATAGTTAAAAATAGGAGAAAGATTTGAGTTAATGCGGTGAATGGTTCAATATTAGGGACTACTAGCGAAAATGTTAGTTTATGGTGAAGGGATCATTTGAGCTGGAAAAATAAGCTGGTAATGGAAGACTATATTATTCATTTTTCTGGTTTAGATGATGCAGAACTTGAAAGTCACCTTCCTGTTTTAGAGTTTGCTACAATACTTCATGGCTAAAGGGACAGGAGAAGGAGAGGAAGGAAGGAGACATTTGCCAGCTTAGAATCCAGCTGAGTGTGTTATTGTGTAGTAAAGACCTAAAACCAGTGCTTCTCTTTCACATTTGTTAGTGCTTCCCTCTCTTTAAGTCATAATAGGATTGGAATACAGTAACAGGGTATTTTGCTGAGATAGGATGCTTCATAAATTATGTTGCAGAGAATACCACGAAAGAGCATCTAATTGAGAGCAACAGCCATGCAAATGACCAGAACATCGCACATGTGGGTAAGCCAGCATCTCATCAAAGAAGTAAGTGCATGGTGTGCTGACTGATCTCCAATCTCACACCTGACAGGCACCATACCTTATCAGCTTACTTTTGAGAGAGGTGATTTGATGATACTGTTGAAGAGAGATTATGTTGCTGCTTAGTTGGCCCTATTTATTCCTTCTGGAATTAGGTACAATTTCCTTGCTTCATGGTCAACAAAATAAATCCATATATCTCTCTATCTAGATCTTTCTTTTAAAGGACATCAGACTATGCATAGTCCTTGTTCAGGGCTTTTTTCATTCTTTTCCTCATTGCTGAAATACTATAAGAGGTGCAGTTGCTGGATACTACAGCAGAAGCAGTGTGTCACTCCTTTCCCTTGCTGGGGAAGACACAGCTGTGCTTTGGTATTGTTGATGCTGGTCAGTTGAAGCAGATTCCCAAGAATGCAAAGAAATCTAGTGGTACGAGAACTGCAGAAACACAACAGATCCTTAGACTGACATGACTTTCAAGAAATCAGCCTAGAGTAAATCCTGCTGTGACAGCAGGCTGTGTGTGTGAAAGTGTGAAATGGCGAGCTGTGTGTTGGAGTGCAGGTCTTTGAAAGGGTGGCAAACACGACCTTCTCTAATTCAGCCTTGTGCAACACCTTTCAGTGAGGCTAAAAAGTTTTTAGGAGCTGCATCATATGTTCCAGTTTGGTGTGCCAAGGATTAATTTCTTCATGTGTCTCTAGCTTTAGGATGTAGCTAGCATGCTGTAAATTAACAGAGCAGCTTGCAGTGCCTTGTTTGTTTTAGGTTAACGTGTGTCTCCCAGCTGCCCATACATGTATGTGCTTAAACAAATGTCTTCTCTACAGCAGTTTAAAATGACTTGATGCAGAAAAATATGTGCTGCTTGAATTGCCTGATTAGTATGAAGTTTGGCGTGGTAATTACTACAGTAAAAACCAAACGTCATCTGGTGTTGACTAAAAAAATCCTAAATTCTGTGGGTTTTGTAGCCCGGTTCACTTTAGATCAGTAATTGCAATGCAACTTTAGTACTAAGTTCCATCCCCCACTGTGGTTTGCATTCAAGAGAGAAACTGTATTTAAGACTAACAAAGGTAAATAATACTGCTGTGTCTGTGCCTGTCTTAATGATGGGTACCACAAGAAGTGATGTCTGCAGTGGAAATAAAAGTAGCATAGGCTAATAAGGAAGGCTTGGTAAAAGACAAAATAAAGCTATGCAGTTTTGGGGCTTCTTGTATCTAGATGTAAAGAAACAAAAGATTAATAGCGTTCTCAACTTAACCTTGAAAAAAACCAACCCAAAAAAACTTTTCTTTTTTTTCACACAAAGAACTACTTGATCTAAAATAAAAAAAAAAAAATCAGTTGTCTTCATATAAAATAAAAACCATGCAGAGATTTATTTTCTACTGTTTTTGCAGCTGCTTATAATTTTCCCTCTAAAGTTTGGGCAAGCTTCAGCATGCAACTGTTATATTAGCAAAGAGATAGCTTGCAGTGCACGTGCACAGCCTGGGATTTTGGAGGAATCTCTTGCTTTTTCTCATTTATCTCTGTCACATTTCAAATCCAGCTTCATTCTTATAAGAAATTAATACTTTTAGGAAGGATTAGTTGAAAGAATGCATGCTGATTTATAGATGGGTTTATTTCGTAAATCCTGAAGGGGCATTACCAGATTGAGAAATCATATTAAAAAAAATAAATCCTTGCTTTGGTTACAATTAATTCCACTAGCAGTTGAATGAAAGGAATCTAATTCTCTTTCTGCTTGATTGTTTTGGTTATATTTTATATCTTCGCCAGGCTGGACAGAAGAAAGTGATTTATCAGAGTGATGTTCTCCTAATAAGTTTCTTCCTGCAGTGAAGACTGGAAAGCCCACAGATCTACAGCGCCTTTCACATTGTACAGGAGAGGACTTGCCTTTCCCCAGCCTTCTCCTAGAAGTGCTGGGGAATTTGGCTGTTTAGATGGTAGGTCTAGTGAAGCCAAGTTCTCCCCAGCTTTTACTGCCACTAGTGTTCCTCTGCTGCTGTGGTAGTGTAGCACTGACCAAAAATATGTTTCCTGTAAGACCTTAGAGCTGCTTGAAACAACTTCTCTTTGAGATGGGAAATTCCTTGCAGATACATATGCTAAAGAATGATGTTGACCTCCTGTGGAGTGAGTGAGGTTAGAGTCCTTCACAAAGTGTCCTCTCTTCCACACCCAAATCTGAGCCCCATAGGGGTTAGTGGGTCAGATTGCAAAGCTATCATTCCACATACCCTTATTCTTCAACCCAATTTGCAGGGTTTTAGCTTGTCAGGATAACATAATTCCACAACCTGTGCTGTTGACTTCATAATTGCCATCACCACATAGTCCTTTGCAGCAGCACAGTGCTGCCACATTTGGCTGTGAGAGTATTCTGGACATATTGTAGTTTCTGTCTCCACTGGAATTCAAGCATGATAGTGATAGTCGTGAAGGCTTTTATACTGACCCTAGATTTTAGTTTATTTGATTAAATATTTGAAACTCTGCTTGCCCAACTGTATCTGTTCAGTCAATCTGTAGTATTGTAGTATTGTTTTAGTGACCTTTTCAAGGGACTCATATTCCTCTAGTGACATTTTTGTTTGAAATTGTTTGTTTTCCATAGTATTTAAGACTTACCAGCTGAGTGGTGTGAAGTTCTGCTGCTATGAGCACATGCTGGTGGTTCCTTGGTTTGCTTAGTCCAAAAATGCCAAGGAACAGTAATTATATAAAACACTTTTTCATGTTCTGATGCATACTCAGAACCAGACTTCTCACTGCATGGCATTTAAAGCATGTTGGGAAACCTTCCTTATCTGAGAGAACCTGGAACAATTATTTTTGACATGTTGTGTAAGTGGCTGCCATTGATGGGCTGTGGAGGGGATATTAGAGCAGCCAAGTCTCCTTACATGACCTCTGTGGCACAGGGAAAACAGGCATGCAGTGATGTAATGGTCAGCTATCATCCCAAGAGCCTGGAGTGTAGAAAAAAGAGAATTAGACATCAGTGTAATGGAGGGCAACTTTGCAGCTGGAGTACAGCCAGGACGTTTGCAGGCTACCAGGAGGCCACCTTAAGGCAAATAAATCCTACACTGTCAAGGCAGGGACATCTCTGGCTCCTCTCATTCTTCTAGTAGTAAATATGTTGCCTTCCTTTCCAGTTTCCTCTAAAAATGCCTTTCACTTCCCAGGAGCAGCCTCAGAGACGTAGGGGTAATATGCAACAGCTTGGTAGTATTCAGTCTGGAAAAGACAGATGCTTTTTTATGGGTCTGTGGATTCAGTGGGGGCGAGTGTAAATATAGCAGTTAATGTTCTCTCACATCTCTGCTCATCTAATGCCATCTGCTTTGTGTCCGTTCATTCACACTGGTGCGAAAACGTATTTCTGGAACAGGTTATTTGTGCATCAGTGGACTTGGTCCCTGACTGTTAGGTGAGAGCGAATATGTAAACTGTGCGGTATGGGTAGGCAGGCGAACTCCTAAGTTTTAGTGTGGCTATTTATAATCAGCCATTGCCAATAGTTGCTAATCCACAGGGTAATGGTAACAGCTATCAGACATCGTTGCTTCTGGTGGTGGTGCAGGAGTGGGAAGAGCACTGTTGTGCCTCAGAGAAGGCAGTATTCCTTTGGCTCCTCCGTCCCTCGTCAGCAGTTGTGGGAACACCAAACTTCGAGCAGAGTTTATCAGAAATCAGATATTTATAGAGCTGGGACCTAGATGTGGTGCAGATGTTTTAATCCTCCCACTCCTTGATCTGTCTTTATTTTACGGGAGCGAGAAATGTATCAGGCAGGATTATGGCCTTTTCTATGTGTTTACGCACATTGTCGGTGTAGTTGTACCAGTGCATTATTAAATACGGGGGGGGGGGGGGGGGGGCGGCAGGTTTACATGTAGACTCAGTTATACTCACACAAATTTGTTTATATCACTTTCTCTGATTCTTTTTTCAAGGTAGGGGTGTATTCTATGTACAGGGCATCTTGATTGCACTATAATTGCAACCACCCAAGCAGTTGTACTAGCTGTAATTATTACAGCTTCATAGAATCATAGAATGCTTTGGGATGGAAAGGACCTTTAAAGGGCATCTAGTCCAACGCCCCTGCAATGGGCAGGGACATCTTCAACTAGATCAGGTTGCTCAGAGCCCTATCCAGCCTGTCCTTGAATGTGTCCAAGGATGGAGCATCTACCACCTCTCTGGGCAACCCATTCCAGTGTTTCACTGGAAGCTTAAACCATAACGCTTAGCACTAGCCATAGCTTTTGTGGCAATACAAATCTGTATGTGAATTAGACTTTGGTCTGAGGCTTTGACTATATGTTATCTTCCAAATCCAGCTGTACATGTGGAAAAAACCACTATTCTCAGCTTTTCACTCTTGTTTCCACCAGAGCTTAGTCTCTCCCCTGTGATCTGCCAGCAGAATTGTTTGTGCAAGCCCTCCCTTTCTTGTTTCTAGGATAAATCAATCCGATTAGCACAGACCAGAGTTTAGCATACCAGTTTGATTTCACCAGGCACTAGGTAGAAAGCTTGAAATGGCGTTTTGTGGGGAAAGAGGATGAGTAACTTACAGCAGAGGGATACTGTTGAGCCTGTGAAGTTAATGTCTTCCACCAGTGCAGCTGGATCTAGGAGCAGAGGATCTAGGATCCCACAGCTGTCCACGTCTCTTTGGGAAGGTTATTCTCTTCCTGCGCACATGGATGGCATGGCATTGCTTGATTACCTGTCAGCCTTGATTGGAAATGAATACAGCATTTGACATTGATTGTAGGCTGTAGCCTCGTTGGCATATAATCAACGTTTCCTCTGCAGTCATTCAATCACGCCTGATTTCACACTAGCACATGTGCAGGATTAAAGCATGGATATCTGTTTATGTACAGATTTTCTGCTTGTGGTAGATATGATTTAAGATAGCTGTGTAAGTTGTGTTCTTCTAAAACACAATGTAGTGTTATGAACTGTGTGTGGTAGTGTTTAAAAATTGGTCTAATGTTCAAAGAAGAAAACAGTAAAATGTCTTTTATGTGTTTAAGCCTCAGTTTTGAGTCTGGTGGTGGAGTTTTGTTCTTTGTTGTGTAATGGAAAAGCAAAACCAGGGCAGTCATATTTCAGGAAGAGTTCATAGGTGTAATAGGTTCATTTTCTTCTGCTGAAACCGAAGCATATGTAACTACTTTCAACCCACTATTTTCCTTTATAATTATGCAGAAGTAAAAGGAAGTACAATTCCCTCTCTAATACTGAAGAGAAATTGTGTAGTATGTCTTCTACCTACTTTTGTTTAGCTCTTGGGAGAGACGCAGGTATTAGAAATTCTGTGTCCTCAGCTTTGAGAGACATACACAGAGATCTTTATTTATGCACGATTCACTTGGTCTCCTTTAAAGAGAATACAAACATAAGAACAGTTTAAAAGTTTGTGTTAGAGCATGGGAATGCATCTTTTGGCATATGGGTTGTTTTCCTGTTTTGCTGAAATAAGGATCTGGCTTCTTTTCTGGTTCTTGCAGCTGATTGAAAGATTGAACTCCTTTTCCTTTGCTTAGCTGAGAAAATAATTTTCTCTTAGTGCTGTGTTTCCTCTGTCTGTTGTCAGCTCCACAAGACAGATTGTGTGCACTGGATTTGCAGATTGCATTTCTTTAAAATATATTGTTTAGCTGCCTCTAGTCACGCTTCTGCTTCTCTTAAGGCAGTCATCCACTCTGCCTGCTCACCCAGTGTTACTGCTTGGGCAGAAGAGATTTCTTTCCAGCAGCTTCTGCCATCTGGAACCACCTTCTTTTATCTCCCTAGTTCATTATGTCTCCGTGGCTTTTAAAATTTTTTCTGAAATATTTTCTTTCACCTGTTACTCCTCAGTGTTTGACTCTGTGGCTGGATGCTTAATTCATTAGGAAATGCCCTTACCCCACTGTTTTCCACGAGATCTTTATCGTATGAAGTCAGGAAAATGCTTTGAGGCACAGCTTGATTAAACACTCTATAACATAAAATGTTATTAGAAAGTTTCAGAAAGACTGCAACCTATAAGCCCATAACTACCTTCTCCCTACTGAGGAAAGAATATTGCCAGCCTCTGTTTTTATAGCAAAAGAGTTTCCACCAGCATAGTGCTGCTGTTTCACTCGCCTGTGTGTGTGTACATACAAAATTGTCACAGAGTCGCAGAATGGCTGAGGCTGGAGGGCACCTCTGGAGACTGCCCCGTCCAACCCCACCGCTCAGGCAGGGTCAGCCAGAGCCGGGTGCCCCAGGCTGTCACCAGTCAGGTTTGGAATATGCAAAAGACAGATGAAGGTTGCACAACTTGTCTGGGCAACCTATTGCAAAGTTTGGCCACATAAGTACACTCTCTGTAAGGATGCTTTTCTCACTCCTCAGTACCGTTCCCATGTAGTCTGGAGTACGCTTAATAGTTTGACATTTTGCATTTTCCCACTTTCCTGGGAAAGCTAAGAGAGCACAGCTTCTAGAATTGAACATCACAACCTGGATTTCTTAACTTGCCCTGGCTCCGAAAGCTTTTAACAAAGTTGTTGCTCGTTTATGGTTTACAGAAAAAGTGATTTTGTAAGATACATCATTTGTATGTCTGTGGTGCTCTGCTGCTCCCTCTGTATTGATATCTCTTAAAATGCTTGAAAATGTGGAGTTTATGTTTGTTCATTATCCAGAGGTCTTAGCAGCTTCTGGCTCTGTGGAAACTAATGGGGTGGAGTGCTGAGATGCTCTTGATACTCAGAGATAGAATAAGATTATCATCTTCAGAAATAATTGAGAGAAAATGAAAAAACAATGTCTCATGTCATAGAAGTAAGGATGCTAGAGTACAAAAATCAGTTCTTAATGGTGGATTAATATTAGGTATCCTGAGTGTTTAAGGAAGGGGACAATGTGCTGAGGTAAGGTCAATAAAAAATCCTTGCATAAACTGAATAGAGAATTGACTTTTATTCTGAATTTAGTGATAAACCTTAGTTTGTAGATCATATAGCTGTTTGGCACATTATTTTTCTTTCAAAGTGCACTAGTAGCGGTGAAATACTAGATTTGCAGACTTCGCTGAAAGAGTTGCTACTAGACCTGGAAGAGGCCAGTAGTTGTCTGTCTTGCAGAGAAAGTATCCTAATAGGTGGAGAACTGAGGGAGAACCACTTAGTCCCACTTTCCCAACCTATAGTAATTCCTTTATTCTGTAGAACATATGGTTTACTGCTGTTCAGAGATCCAAGAGCATCTACAGTAACAGTTATGATAAATATTTTATATGCTTCATATTGAACTTTGGATAACATGAAACTTTGTAAGTAGTTTAGTTTCAGTTGGTTTTGTTCTCAAACATCTTGATGTGTTGCAGGTGTTTTTCAAACAGCTTATGATTTCCATGTGTTATCCCTTTTTTTTGTTGGCTATGTTAACTGCAGGGATGATCTAATGTGCTCTTTTCATTCACATTTGTAGTAAGTATAAATACAGACAGTGATAAATGATTCATTTTGATGTTTTTCAATGTACTGGGCAGTAGGGGATCCTGGCAGTCTAGGGAAACATTATGTTGCAAATAATCCTCTGAAAGGAGAGAAAAATTGTATTTCATGCATTATAAAATATAGCAAGTAGTCAAATTAAACAAATATATCCACTCTAATGATACCTCAAAACTGTGTCTCAAAAGAGCTTGCAATCTCAGGCAGAAAAATCTGCTTAAAATTTTGAATCTTGTGTATTGAGATAGTTATTGCTTTTCTTGGTTTTCTTTTTCTTCCTTGCAATGCAAGGACAAATTTCTCGCCTTATTAAAGTCAATGTGAGTTTTGTCTTTGACTTAATTGGTGTCAGGATTTCATCCCTAGCCTGTGTTACTTATGACTCTTCTGCATAGGTAAGATTTTACATTTGCTATTAATTATGAATCTGTCTCTATTCATCTGAGTGACTAAATCATGAGAAAGGTGACAGGCATATTGATTTTCCTTTCATTTTACGTCTTTGAGGGTGGGAGTCTTTGGCCTAGTGGATAAATTTCCCTACATGATGAGTAGTCTCTAGCTTTTACAACACCCCTTGGTTGAGCTGACAGAAATCTTTTTGATGTAGCAACTTACTGTTGGAAAATGCTGATTGAGCTGAATGAAAACACTCAGTGGGAATATGTCAGTGTGATGAGAATTTCATGGGAAAGCAGGCAGATTTCCACCCTGGCCAGCCAGCTATGTGCTTGCCAGCTTTGCCTACAGACGTCTCTGAAAATTCTTGTTTCTGAGTTTTAGTTCCGGTTTGGAAGAAGAAAAGAATGATTCAGAAATGTGGAAGTTTTTGGAGATCTCAGTTGTCTTATCTGTACAAACCCTTCCATGTAGTAACATTGCAGTTTTCTAATAGGTTACTGCTATTAGTGTTGGAGTAGCAAAAGAGATGTTCAGGAAGTGAGATCACTTGATTTTTTCCATTCTTAACCAAGAATTGCTATTTTCATGTCCCATTCATGCCTTGTAGTCATGTTATTTTAGACATGAATCCTTTGTATGAATGACTTTCTGAGAAGCCTCTTAGATATGTTAAAACTTGCTTAATTTTTTGCATCCTCTATAGCAGACATACAACTCTCTCTAACATTCTTCAGGCATAGGATCTAAAATAAATGTTTCTACTCTGTTTTGCTCTCTGTTCTGAACACTCAGTGATATTTTATGCTTTAATTCAATTCCTTCTGGTTGATCATGCTTCATGCATTCTTTAGTCACAGTATCAAGTAGAGTGGTGATTGAGGGTCAGCTCTGAAAATCCAAAGTGGTAATTGATGGTAATTTGAATCTTCACTTAAGTGAATATTGAAAGGTCTTGGAGAGAAAAAAGGGGAAGTGTATGTCTCAAATGTTTTTTTTCTTGTGTGTTTTTCGTGGGGTAGGAGAAACAGGTTATATTTTCGGAAGACTTGTGTAACCTGATAGTCTTTTTTTTTTCTTTTTTTTTTTTTTTTGTCCTTCTGTGGTGGTATTGTCCATCTTTTTTTCTGTCCTTGTGATCAGCAAAGTTCCCAATTGAATAACTGAAGCAATCTCCTTGGCAGATGAGAATCTGGACATGTGATTGTGTTTCCTGTCAGCTAACTTAACTTTCTGAGTTAGTATCCTGCAGGTTCTGAAGAAGGCTAAACAAAAACAAAACCATGCAGAGGAAACTGCTGCATACATGTGACCAAGAACAAACTAGTTGGGACACCACAAATCCTATAGGTCTCTTGTATTTGATAGATCACCTTCCCTCGAAATAGCTGTTAGACATGACAGTCCACTTAGTGCATTAAAAAGAAGAGGTACATCATTTGTTATCTTCTGATCATATACAAGTATTTGTCTTCTCCCCTAAGGTAGGATCTTGGTTCCTGGTCATTTTAAAATGTAAGGCTTTATGACTTTGGACATTTCATCAGGACTCTTCATCCTGACTTTGGAATCAGGTTTTCACTTAGAGTGACAGCACTGTTCAAACAAGCTAATATTCGGGCAAAACAGGGAATGTGTCGAAGATTTAATCTAAGCTATTGTCAAAATACTATCAAATAGCCTTTTAAGGTTTAGACAAGATGAACACCTTGTACTTTTTTATTCTGGGGGAAAAAAAAGGGTTTGATACATAGTTCAGCAACAAGTGCAGTGCAGTGCTTGAGCAAAAAGAGTGAGCTTGGGAAGTTTTAGGAGACATATATTAGGTAGAAAAGTGGTGGGAAAGTAACACTGCTCTCAAATATAGCCTCTGCTCTCTCATTACATTAGTGTGTTATTTTTTTAAGTGAAAAGATAATTATAATATGTAATTTCAGCTAATACAATGAAACATCTTTGTTTTACCTGCAGTGTTGAGACTAATCACAGTATTGTTTTTGCTTCCTTTTACAGGTTGCCTTTTTGAAGATGTGAAGAATGCAGATACCTGTGTTGAAAACTATTCTCGAATTCATTTTCAGCAGAAATTTACAGATAACTTCCAATGGTGTGACTTTTAGAAAAATATCCCCTGGCATTACAAAACACAATGGGGGTGTGGTGTGCTATTCTTCATATCTGGATGTGTTTCAAAACCAAAGACAGAGAAAGTTAACTTTTGCATCCAATACATTCTTAGATGTCATTCTAAGAGTGACTTACCTGTCACTCCTGTCACATCCTGCTGGGATGACTGTTATGATCTCTTTGTTGCCAAAAAGAAATTATCTATGTATCTTAGTACTACCTTTATCAGACAGTGTTTGATAGTGACCTGTATGTCCTTAGGAAAATTCACAACTGGTAGGAAAGAGAGGTTTTAAAATATTTAACGTCATGGATGCTAATGTAAGTTCTTTACTTTCTTTGTTCTGGTAAATTTAGAGGTCCAACTTTAAAATATAAAATCTGGGTTTTGTCAAACTTATATGTTCATCATGTATATTGTTTCCACAGTAAGGTTCACCTTCCTTCTTGAGAGAGAAGGAAGACAGTTTCTGTATTCCTATACCTCATGTAGAATTTTTTTAAATTGATAATGTTTTGGAGGATCAAGGTTTTGTGGTTACTTGGAATAATTATTCCTTCAACTTCAAAAAAGTGCATGTGTCTGAAGGCTGACCTTGCAGAAACTGCTGGAGGTGAAAGATACTTGTAGCAAGTCAATACAGCTACTCTAAATTGCCGTTCTCTGTTGTGGATGCTCAGCTGCCTTCCATGGGAGTGACAGTGCATTTCCATGGAGCACAGAAGCTGTTACCATTTTCATTTTTGGAGTGGATTGCTCACTTAGTTGACAGCAATTTTTGCCTTCCCTTGTCCAGCGGAACGGGATGGTATAAGTGCGTAGGCTGAGGAGCAGAAAAAACGCCTCCTGGCATTTTTGGCTCAATTCCTGCTCATTGGGATGGACTGCTCTTGAGCTAGAAGGAGGTGACCCTTTAATATCAACCATCTCTCTTGGATCCCTCATCCCTCCAGGGTCTTATCTCATAACTGCCTTGCTTATCTACAGTTTTCCTTAAACAACTGCTCTTAGCAAATCAGTCAGGTACTGGAATGGTTCATCTGACCTAGTGTGACAATTCTTGTGTTCTCAAAATGTATACAAAAAGGTATCCAAACAGAAAAAAAAAAAGTAGAGAGCCTGTTTATGTAGGCTGGCTTTTTCAAAGTCCATCTTTAAACTCTTAAAATAAAAAGATGCTACCTTATTGGAAAACAGCTATGTTTTGGGAGAATGGGTTCTGGAGGGAATATTCTTGCTAGAGGAGTTCTTTGCAAATTCCTGAATTTCAAGGAAAGTTAACATGCCGTTTTACTCATGAAATGATCATAATTTAGGAAGTGACTCTGCAAAGTGTTGGACACCTTCTCTGGGTTTTACACATCCAAAGACAAGTAGCTGAGGCCTCCCGGCGCCCAGTCGGGATATCATCTTATTTTTCTGTTGTTATTTTAGTTTGCAGTATTGCAGGAAGAACAAAAATATTCTGAGTTTTGTATTCAGGGACTAAATTATCTAGCTCCAAGATATTTTGTCTATGCACCAATGTTTAGTCATTTTATGAATAAAATATATTTTCTAAATCAGTTTACTGTTTGTTCTGCTTAATTTCTGTGACAGTTTCAGCTTCCCAGAATATGACTGAGCAATTTGCAGATGGAAGACATTCATATCACACAGAAATACTCCAACTTTAAAATCTTTTCCAACCTATTAAATGACCCCTGTTACGGTTTTGCATGTACGGAGCAATCTTAGGTCAGAGAATATTTGTGCTTTTGAGGTTCAACCTCTGTCATGTCCTGCCTCATTTGGTATTGGGGCCATAAAGAGTTAACCTGCCTCTGGTAACGTACATGGTTCCAGAATGACAAGTGCAGACATTTCACCAGGAGTATTTTTTGGGGAAAAAAAAACCCTTGCAGAGATGAAAGAGAAATCAACCGCATCCTGCCTGGTCTATTGCTAACCTGTAGGAGCTCATGGCTCCAGTCATGCTACTACGATGTCAGTGCTGCCGCTGGCTCGGGAAGCAAATCCTGCAAGAGTGCTAAGCCCAGTGTGTACACTTAAAACATTTTAGGAGCTTGCCCTCTGCCCACGTATGCTTAAAGCTTTTCCTTGTTCTTTTTTACGCTAGACATTGGTGAACTGGGTCTAACTGGGGTGGAGTTAACGTTCTTCATAGCAGCCCGTATAGTGCTGTGGTTTGGATTTGTGGCTCCAACAGTGCTGGTAGCACACCAATGTTTTGACTATAGCTGAACCTTCTCTTTTATTTCCCACTCTGCCCCCACATTCCCCCAGTGAATAGGCTGAGGGTGGGCAAGAACTTAGGATGGAGCGACACAGCAGGGACAGCTGACCTGAATTGGCAAAAGGGATATTCCGTACCATACAGCATCATGCACAGCCGTAAAAACTGGGGGTAGAGGAAAAAAGGGGGAGAGGGGTGTCTTCCAAGATGGTGGTTACTCAGAGAATAGCTGGGCATCAGTCTGCTTGTGGGAGGTGGCGAGTTATTGCCTTTACATCACTTGGTTTCAGGTTTTTTTTCTCTTTCTTTCACTTATGTCGTGGTTTAACCCCAGCCAGCAACTAAGCACCATGCAGCCACTTGCTCACTCCCCCCTGGTGCAATGGGGGAGAGAATCGGAAGGGTAAAAGTGAGAAAACTCCTGGGTTGAGATAAAGACAGTTTAATAGGGAAAGCAAAAGCCAGGCACACAAGCAAAGCAAAGCAAGGAATTCATTCACTACTTCCCATCGGCAGGCAGGTGTTCGGCCATCCTCAGGAAAGCAGGGCTCCATCACGTGTAACGGTTACTTGGGAAGACAAACGCCATTGCGCTGAATGTCCCCCCCTTCCTTCTTCTTTCCCCCAGCTGATGTACTGGGCATGATGTCATATGGTATGGAATAGCCCTTTGGCCAGTCTGGGTCAGCTGTCCTGGCTGTGCCCCCTCCCAGCTTCTTGTGCACCTGGCAGAGCATGGGAAGCTGAACAGTCCTTGACTAGTGTAAGCGCTACTCAGCAACAACTAAAACGTCAGTGTGTTACTAACATTGTTCTCATCCTAAATCCAAAACACAGCACTATACCAGCTACTAAGAAGAAAATGAACTCTATCCCAGCTGAAAGCAGGACAACTTATTAAACTGTCTTTCTCTCGACCCACAAGTTTTCTTGCTTTTGCTCTTCCTATTCTCTGCCCCATCATGCTGGTGGAGGAATGGGGTGGGGGGAGTGAGCAGCTGGGTGGGTGCTTAGCTGCTGGCCAGGGTCAGCCCACCACAACTGGAAGCAGAAGTTATGAAGTCCCCAAAAGAAAAAGAATAAATCTTTCTCTTCCAGCTGCCCTTCCATTTGGGCACATTTTCTTTCCCCAGGTTCCCAATGGCCACAATTGCCTGTCTGTGTCTATATGAGGGGCTGGGCAATTTGACACGTTTAGTGTCATGTTTCCCTTTCCTTAGTTCTAGCTCTGAGACCTCCATTAACATTTAACCATTGACATTATCTGGAAAATATCAGACCACATATGATAATATATAAATGCCTCAGACGGGTTTCCATTTGAAAATAGATTTCTTTGGCCATGTTCAGAAAAAAAAAAGTTTTTGACACTTTCCCAGGTACCAGGCAATACATTATTAAGAACTCCTGTTTCTGAAGACAACTTTCTTGGCTTTTTTTTTTCCCTTCCTATTTCTTATGTGATCTTTCCTACTGAGCCAGTAGCAGATCTGAGGTGTGGCATCTTCATTTGACACTTTCTTGCATTCTAGGTGCTTTATAAAAGCAAAACTTGGCCATTTTTTCAGGATTATCTTAGCAGTGAACCATGGGCTCTCATAAACCATGGACTTGGGTTCATGAAACCTCTTGAGTTCCCTTCAAGGCTCTTTCCTTGACCTTTGCCTATCACTGCTCTTGCCTCCATTTCTCTGTCTGTTGAATAGCATGGTGCCGTTTGCTTGTCGACATCAGCATTTTGAGAAGTGTAAGTACAAAGTACAATTAGTTACTGTGTTATTTTCTTAGCATCCAGAGTTAATGGTACATTTTCATCTAGTCTAAATACCATGTTTGGATACATCCATAACAGAAAGCTTGTTTACTTTTGAAGTGTGCAGACAGTATCTCCATGCAGATGGAAAAGCGTGCACTAAGATAGGAGCTGGCCTAGAAGCTGTGTTCTTAGAAAATGTTTGGTCCTTCTTATCGCTTGCCCTCTCTCCCCAGCATTTTTTATCTGTTACAGTCTGCATTTTTCACTGCAGAAAAGTGTCTTAATTTTTGCTTTCTGTAGTGCAAAGCACAGTGTTAGTCTTAAAGTAATAATAATAAATCAGCAATGACGTTAAGAAGTCCCCAACTCACATTAACTGAGATAGATGTGCATCCTTTCCTAATGTGCAGTTTCCAAATAGTGTATGGCAACAAGAAGATATTAAAAATGTCAGCTTTAATTCTAATATGCTATCGGCTTATAAAGATGGCTATTGGTGTGGTGCAGAAAACATGCCTATCTGTCAGACCAGAACTGCTCTCTCCACTAGCAACAACAGACAACAATATTGTTTCTGTCATTAAAGGGTCACAGGGTGGTTATATTAGTGTAGGCCTTGTTACTTCTTTTAAACAAGTTTGACCATTTAACTGGGATAGTTAAATTGGCATACCAAATTGAGTCCCAACGGGGTTATTTTAATTCCAAAATTAGGGTGGCTTTCTAGCTTAGTTTAAATCCCTTCTAGAGTAGGTTAGGATAAACTGAATTAGTATAACAAATGGGTTGATCAGGGACATATACTGGTATTACCCTGGGAGTTGAAGGGCAAGTTCTAGCTTACCTCCGTTTTACTTTTCTGCGTAGAGAAACTTTTACATATAAGGAGAAACTTTAATTAAAGTTTACAATAGATGTTTCTGCACTCAAACATTCTGGGTTTAAATGCAAATGCTTTTCAGTAATTTTCTTTCTGTTTTGCTGCCTTCATTTTCACTCCTCCAGAACATCACTTTGCGGTTTCAATTTTAGACTTTGCGTCCTTTCATTTCTCTCCTAGCCAACTGTGCTCCATTATAAATGACAGGTAACTTGTTTGAGGTACTGCATTAGCTCATCAGCCTCATTCCTTTTGATTTTCCTTCACAGGTTTTCTTGCTACCGTTGTATCACTATCATAGAAGCACTGCAAAATCTGCAGATGGGCAAATTACAGAAACATTGAGCAGCTCTGTCTTTACCGGACTTCTTTGGTTTATTCTTTTGGAGCAGGCTGAATTGCCTCACAGCAGACTCTGTAGAGCATTAGGTCTACATTCACAGAAGATCAGGAACTTTGCAGGTCCACATGCCAATGCCTCAGTAGCAACATAAGTGTCTTCCCATATCTGGTTGTGACATTAAAGCGTGGCATTTTTCTTACTGTGGACAGCAATTGCTTGTTCTGATCCCATGGTTCTGTGATTCAGTATGTTCAGATGGTGTTCTCTTAAACACGGCAGTAATGTTATTGCCTAATTGCTGTATTGTGTCCATGGCACATGCTTCATTCCCATCTGATCGTCTTACACGTGGATTGTGCAGGTCTGTGTACTGCGTCCTTAGTGATAGATGTTTCTTCTACCTGCTTGTATTCAGTGATGATATAAATGTGTATCAATTTATCATTGTAAACAATAGAAAACTGTTTATTTCAAAATATAAAATGTCATGTTAACTTATGTGCTTTTAAATGCTTCCTCAAGATTGCAAAGCATTTTGTTTTATTATTTATCTTTTTCTGCAATAACTGGGTTTTCTCTGGTGCAGGCAGGAAGGTGGAGCTGCAGGTGGGCTCTACCATGTGTTTGAGTCACTGGCAGCTCCACCAGCTAGGGGCTTGTGAAACAGACTGGTCACCTACATTACTGACACCACTTAATTACAGCCACTGTTGGCTGGCCATCTTGTCTTTTACCTACATGTGTTTCCTCACTTTTAAAACTATGACTGAATCATAAGGGTCATGACTTTCCTATCAGCAACAGGGTCATTTGCTTAGCAGTGCAGCTGGGAAAAAGGTCCCTGTGTGGCCATAAACTGAGTTACACAGACAAGGGGCAGACTGTCAAGTACGATAAAGCTGCTGTAGCTGTCCTGACTGTAATGGAGCCAGTGCCAATTTACATCAGCCAACGATACGCAGTGTGGACAGGAGGGAAACGAAGTCTCTTGTCTTCCCCTGTCAGTCCCACTTCAGAACATAGAAGTGAGTTGGCACATATATAGAAATGGGGCTGGCTATGTCTGAGAAAGGCCTGAGACCACGTCTGGACAGACACGGAGTCAGTTGTCATCATTGTGCCATCATAACAGGAGGGCTCAGCACAGCTCGCAAGTGAAAATGCAGTAGAAGGACATTGGCTGTAAAACAAGAAAAGGGGAGAAAGAAATTCAGTGCCCTGTCAGCTCTGCACGTTGTAGTCCTAGATTAATAGGCTTGTTGAGTATATCCATGGTGCAACGGCTCTGCTCTCAACTTCTTTGTAAACTTTGTCAAAAGTTTCTGTCTGTGACTAACGGGAAGCATGACATGGAACAATCCAATCGTATAGTTAGGGTAGGCTGTTTGCTCAGATTACTAGACTTGCCCTTTACCAGGCTTTGATTTATGTGGATCTAATAAAAGAAGGGCAAGAACAGTCCTTTGTTTGAGCTTTGAAAGAAAACAGAGGTATGGGACAATTTACAGTTTGTGCTTTGTTGCTGAAAAGCAGTTTTGTAAATTTGTTGGAATAAATATTCTCAAACACGTGAAGCAAAATGAAAACGCACTAAATTAAGAGTGCCTTTTAAATTAATGGCTATTGAGAAGATACGAGTTGTTGTTTTAGTCGATTCACAGTAATTATTAAGATCACATTTTGTGCTTGAGATGCACAAACATGGCTTGATTGTTGCAAGCTCTTATCTCCAGAGTACAAAGAACAGCGTCTGTTCCAATCCAGCAAACACAGCTCTGGCAGCTCTGGCAGTTCTCCGCGTAGGTAAGTAAGCAAGGCATGCGTGAGCCCAGCAGAAGACAGGGAGCATAGCATGACAGAGGGCTTTGTAAGATGCTTAGAGGCAAAATATATTAACAACGTGCCTGAAGGAAATTTTTTCCTGTCCTTAAAAGTGCTTTTTAGATTGCCGCAGGCATATGAAGAAACATCTTGGTGGGTGGGGGATTTTGGAATTGGCGTCATAATTTGCAAATGAAAATATATTTCCTAGCCTGTTGAGTTTTTTCATGATCACATGAACTCAAAAGAACATGTTGTCATATAATAATGCTGATTTATTTTACAAATATTTCTAATTACCTGTGGATTTACTAGGGTATGCGTTACAATCTGTACCTTCCTCCTCTTCTAGATTTTAACACTTGCTCAGCAAGACTCACCATTTACACAAGAGTATACTAGCTTTCACCAAATTTAGAAATTTTTTGTTCAAAGTAGAAAGTAGTGGCAATTTGTTGTTATAGTTACCAGAAGACTAGTAAGTTAAAAAGACCTCACATGAGCTATTTGTTTTGTTGTGTATCATTTCACATTTTAAAGTGAATTTTTGCCTCTTACTCTGCTAGGCAAATGTTCCATTATTAGTATTAATCATTTTTGTTTTGGCCATAGAACATCATTTTAAAGCCATTTCAAAAGATCTGGAATTCAGAACCTGTAAGACTTTTCCATCCCTTAAACCCAATCTCCTGTTACAGCTGGCACTCTTCCACATAGTTCTCTCTCATATCACTCCTTTCATATCCTGATCCACCCTAAATGTAATCAGTTGTTTTGGTTTTGGTTTGTTGTTTTTTTTTTTTTTCCTGCTGTTCTTACTGGAAACCCGACCCAGAGCCTTCTGATAGGAATCTTCTGATTTCTGAGGTAAATGTATCCCTGGCTAATTTACACCCATTTGTTGTTGTGCCAACAGCATTCTTTAATGCAGGTAGTTAGTTTTCTTCCTGGGTTCTTAAACCTCATTCCATGTTGAGGGAACAATCCTATCTCCTCGGTGTTCATTTTATCAATGGTTTCTTTCCCAAAGATAGACTTTTCATTCTAGCAAATTCTGTGTCTGTCCTGCTTTCAATTAATCTCCCTTGTGCAGGAGTGAGCAAATTGTGCACAGGGTGTGCATCTTAGCAAAGTGACATTAATGCTTCCTTATTTTTTTGGGGAACATCTCACTTCATGCATTAGTGAGCGCTTCTCTTTTTTACACCTCTGCAGCACACTGGTGGTTCATAGCAAACACCCCAGCTCTTCTTCCCTTCCATTTCCAACCCAAATAATGCAATTATTCTCTGGCAGAAAAATCCAATTATTTCATAAGCACATGACCTTGGGCTTTGTATGTTTGATCCTTTCCTTAGTTTTCCTGATCCTCATCTTTATTTATGATGCTTCTGACTGTCACATCAGCAAATGTTCTTAAAACGTTTCTAGTGGGCCATGTCACTCTGCTGTGGTCACTAGTAATAAGACTGGTTCATAGGCAGAACTACTATTCTGTCTGGCCAGTTACTTCTCTTGTGGGTTTCCAGTGAGAGGTTGAACCTTGGGGGTGCAATTCAGACCTCAACAGGAGTCAGGATCTCAATGCCGTCATCCTGAGCCCTGTGCCAATCCTGATCTAGCAGGCAGAATCAGCCCTTCAGATGTCGTTGACACTCACTGGACCATACATGTTCCTGACCATACATGTAAGACAAATGCTCTAGTGAATGGAGGCCCCCGCCTGAGGTAGGCAGGTGTTGGTGTGTTATATATTTCAGCTATTAGGTAAAAATTGCAGATTATCTTGTTCTTCTTTAGTACTCTGTTGCTGGTTCATTCAATTTATTTTTTTTTGGTCCATACTGAATTCTGGAGCAGTTTGTTAATTTTAATGTTTGGTACAAAGAGAATGTCATTCCAGTGACCAAATGCTCCTGTAAAAACCCAATGTTATTTTCCATCCCTTCTGCTGTGAGTGCCAACCACAGCCTGATGATAAATTGAGACCGAAGTATAGTAGTGGGGGCAAGACACTGGTCAAATTCCAGTAGTTGTTAATGGAAAGTGTTGCTGCTCTGAGCTTGGATGCTTGATGTTTTAGCCTTGATAGCTTTGTGGCTATAGGCAGGACCTGAGAGATTCACACTTTTCCTGACTGCGTGTATAAACTTTCAAAGAGACTTTTGACAGACCTCTGACAGATCTTTGCTTTAGTTTTTCTGTATGTAATGTTATTTATATCCCAGGGTAATAATAATGCACTGTATCCTATATGAGCTTTTTTTAACTACGAACTCTTCAGATCCGACATTCTGTGTGGTGTGAGTTTATCATCGCTGTAGTCTCGGAGCAGCTTTGTGCATTCTGTAGCACAGGTAGCACCTCTCAGGTGCGACTTACCCTTCCTCTCTGCAGAGAGGAGGTGCAGTGTGCCTGTTGTTTTGATCTGGTGAGGGTGAGCAGGGAGCGGTTGCTTGCTTGTTTTAAATGTACACCCTGCTTGGTGTATCTGTTAGAAGAGGTGAGTGATGGAAGTGTGCCTTGGAGGGGGAGGTGTTTGGGTTTGCCATGGTCCAGAGATTCTGTGTGAGGTCCCTCCATAACAGGAGAGGCCACTGTGAAGTTTTTCTCTTGTGGAAAGTGTGATACCTATCCTGAGCCCAGGTTTTCAGGTATCCTAAAGAGAGGACTTTGGGATCATAGACTTGATTCAAAGCTCCATGAGACAGCAGCACAGACAGCAGGTGCTAGGTCATTGGCATATTTTATCAAAACTTAGCTGGAAGGAACTTTTTTGTCATCAAGCTATGTTTAAAAATGTTATCCATTGAGTACACATTGCACGATTTTCGACCCATCACTAGTAGTGTTTCTAAAATGCAGGCTACGTTGATCAGCCAAAGGCTGGTTGATCTGTCACCATGATGTTCTGCATTCCTCTGCCTACCACCACCACCTAGAAGTGTTTTGTCTTGCTTAAGTCTGTTTCAAGTAACAATTATTGTCAAGCTAGTGTTGTTCAAACATAAGGCCGCTAATGGTAGTGGCCTGGCTTTATGAGAGGCAGGATGGATGAATGAGTAGAGTTTCTGCAGGAATCTTTGTTTGATTAGTAATGTGTTTTGTATATTAAAACATATCATGGTCTTTATTACCCTAATGCACATGCAACAAATGCACAGGAACGCCATATGTACAGCTGCAGAAGATCACCCAGGCTATTATTAGTTATTAATTTAATATGATCCTCTAATCAAAGATGATACAGTAATGCACAAAAGGACATATGCAAATTCACATTTGGTATTTTCTGCCTTGAAGTTTTTTTGTCACATAATTGAAGCATGGGTTTAAGTTTTTGATGATGTGTATGAAAAGGCTTTTGATTATTTGGAGGAAAGCAATAAGGAATTCTGAGCTTGTCATGTGTTTAGACACAGCCTTCTATACAGCTTCAGGGACTGGGCTCGCTACTTCAAATAATAATATCTTGTGCATCTGATTTCATGAAGAATTCAAGATTAAAGGTCACATATGAGAAGTCTTAATACTGAGATAGTTTATTGATCATAAAGCAAAATTTTGACTTCTTATCCTTATAAAGAAATGGTGTTGCACACATTGCAAAACTCTGGTAATTTCATTTTACTGTAATTCATAAAGAGAATAATAGGCAAGCAACAATGCACTGGGGTGTTTTATTAGGAAATTGAGGGCCATTTTCACTAGTTTTTCCAGATAGCTTTTCTCCTTCTCTCTGTGTTGTTGTTTTTCAGAATTGCATTGCTTTGGTACTATCTCACTTCTGCAAAAGGCAATTTTGTTAAATGTATTCCCGAATGCACTGATGAAGTTATAACTGTTTGGCAAAGGCTTGGAGACAAAGATGCTGCTGTGAAAAATGAGCCTTGTCAACAGAAAACTGATTTGTGATCACAAAATGTGGACAACGTGGTCAATGTTGTATTATCTGCTTGTCTCCCACTTTCAGGTGTATCCACTATCCCGAGGGAGCTGTTACATGTCAGGACCATCTATGGACTCTGTCAACCCTTCTTCACTGTTAAATTATATCAGAGCAGAGACTTTTTTCATCTCTCAGTGCTATGGCTTTTGCCCAGTGTAACTGGCTATCCTGAGGCTTTGTGGCTGGCACTCTGGGATTTGGGCACCTAGTTCTCTGTGCATCTGTACGTGTATCTAGCTACGTCTCTCATCTGCGCTTATAAAATGGGAGAAAAGCACAGCCTAGTCTTAAAAGAGATGTTATGAGGAGAAACGTGTTAAAGACTCTGAGTTTTGGGGTAAGGAGTCAAGGATTTAATAGATAAACTATGAATTTGCTATAGACTGTAAAAGAAGGTGTATCTTGTTCCATACTAATAGTTGCATGGCATTTTGGCATGTATGTGAAAAGCTGTTGCTCCCAGTGTCTGCTAGGAGATCATATCATTTCCTTCTCTTAACTCATAATGCGTTTACCCTGCCTGTGATTTATGTAGCCAGGAACAAGAACTGAAACACTTACACAGGGGAGAGGATGGGTTCCTTGTATGCCAGAACTGTTAAAAGCTAAATCTTCAGATCTTTAACCCATAGGATTTCTAAAGAGGATGCCTTAAACCTGTTTGTATTTATTTATTAGTTTTACTACTGTGTTATTTTTACACTGTTTAAGAGCAGCTGATATCTTCCCATATTTTTCAAGATCCCAGGGTGTTTATTGTAGTTGCAATCATTCTTTCATGGAGATCAGCAGAGTAGCTGGGCTTCTACAGCAAACGGAGACTGCAGAGCTATTTTAGCCAATGAGCCATTAGTTTATGCTAGTCTAAGAAATTCCGCTTTCTGTTAAACTTCAGCAGCTTATTTGTACTCTTACAGAGTTGGCATTAATAGTATCCAGTCTTCTTAAAATGTGCGCTGCTTGTTTTGTTCTAATCCATCTGTTGGAAAACAAAAAGTTAAATGGGTTACACAGTATTTGTGTTGCTTTGATGACAGATTTGGAATTTCCTGCCTCGGATAAAGGAGCAAGGATTAGCTTTAAAGATGTAATTCCACCTCTGCCATCCAGATCTAAAGCTTGCCTTGCAAAAGGGAGAACAATCCTGTCTTTGCAAGGGATTCTAGGAGACCCCTTTTCCAAAGTGAAAAAGCTGCACTCCAGATGTTCAAATAAATTGTCAGGGGTGTCCCTTCTTTTACAGGCAGCGGCTAAGACCTAGGAGGGATGCTGTCTAACCTTGTTGCCACTGACTGAAGAGTAAGAGGTGACTTCCCAAGTATGTGTTATTTTTATATAAACTGAGTTTCATTGTATTATCTGGGCTGAACATCCTACAGGTCATTAGGAAAGGTATGTAATATAGGAAGGTTTAACAGAGGTGCAGGCAAAGAAATGCCCTGTCCCTCATACAGATAGTATCAGACAAAATTTCACATATTTGCTGGTGTTCCCTTGCTACTTGAGTATCCTGCAAGAGAAACAACACCTGAAGAGTAAGGCAGGGTCCTAAAACAAATATTACACTAAACAGGCTAGAAAGCTAAAGGCTGAACTCTTCCAGTGAGCCCTGATGACTGCCTGCATTCTCACTGAAAACCTCCTAGCCAGGCTTTTTCCTTTCATGCTATTAATGCACCATGCACATACTCCTATGTCTGTGCAGCCTGCATCTCTTCTGTCACTAGGAACGTAGCCCTCTAACCTCTGAAAGCAACACCAGCTTCCCTGGGCAACTACTTTGGCCATTTTGTGCTAGAAATGGTCCTTTAGTACTGCGCTAACTTTAAAAAAATATGTTTTAAACTCCCCCGAAGAAAACTTTAAAAAGTAACAAGCAGGAGTGAAGGGCACAAAGAGAGAAGAAATAGAAGAATTATATTAAGAATTCAGCTCTCTGTGTTCTGCATGTAACGGAGCCAAAACAACATAAACCCCCCTTCTCTCTGTAGCAGAAAACATCCTCCAGACTGGCTCTCCTGTGTAGCCACTGTAAAGGAAGTTTAAATATACAGAAATAGACTTACTGAAAAAGTTGTGAGTGGGCTCTAATTTCCAACATCCTTGTTCAACTCTGAGGCATCCGAAATGTGCACAAGAAGTCGCTGCAGCCGAGTCCGATCCTGTGTTGATTGTCACTTGTGTAGACGTTAGTGCCGAACACTTTCCCACCCCCTGAATTGCAGGAAGGCTTTTGCTTTGCAAAGTTTCGTGTTGTTGCAGTCTATCTGAGATGACCCTGGTCCAGGGTTCGTGCGATCAGGGGCCAAGCTGTGCTTCCAGGCCATCCCGCAGAGGGTGTGGAAGATGTATGCTCCTGGGGGGTGCCTTTCTAATTCTTCCTTGTGGGAAGGTGGAGGAGAAAATTAATAAACATGGATCCTATTATGCCTTTTATTAAATAGGAGTTTCAATTAAAGAAATACATGCTTAGGAAAGCATAACAACTCCACGCACTGCTTAAAAGCTGAAACAAATATAAACACTTGCAAAACACTCTTCACAAGCTTTAGAAGTCAGAAAATGAAAAAGAAAAAGGCATTAAAAACTTAATTTAAAAAAAATTAATAATTTCACACTAAGGTAAGAAAATTCCAATTAGACAGAAAAATACCCAGTGTCAGAGGGGCAGTGCTGAATGCTGTGGGATAGCTGATCCCCCAGCTGACAAAGACTTTCTAATTTAGGGCCAAATTAAGCTCTCATGCTGGCATGTATCCCCAGGAACTCTTTTCACTTTGTCAGGGTACTTGAGTCTTACCCCTATGCAGCTGAGACCATAAATGAGTCCTTAAGAAGCTTTTTGCTACTGAGAATTCTTTCGGAGCCTTATCATTATTTAAGCTCTTTTCTGAATAATGAACAGGCAGAGGCAGTAGGGAGAAAAGACTGGCAGGCATGAACCTGCCGTTATAAAACAATAAAATGTCCTGAAACTTCAGGATTCTGACTTTGTTACAGGTACCACTATTTAAGTAAGTTCTTATTGTTTACCTCTGACATTTAAATCCACTAAACATTGGGAATCCAGAAACTCCAGATTATTAAGAGGATGAATGGACCCCATTGCAAGGTATAGCACTGTGTTATTCATATGGAGGCTTTTCATAATTGTCTTTCAATAACTTCTTTCCAAGTCTAAGTAAAACAGATGTCTACAGCTGGACATTTGTGTAGCATAGCAGGTATGTTACTCATGACTGTGACCTTCGAACACTAACTTTTATGGGCACGTCTCTTGTGGTTAGCATGATAAATCAAGTTACGCTGGCTAATTAAATCAATACATCTCATTAATGTCTTGCAGTTTCTGAATTTCTTGTCACTCTTTAGTCCCATGGATCACCTTCCATATCTGCTTTTCTCAGATCAACATGCAATTTTTTCCCTCTTCTTTCTCTGCAGAGATAGAGCAATTCCAGTACCCTCCATCTGAAAGTATAATAAGAGAATAGTTGAAAGGTAACCAGTAGCACCTCCCGCTTACCCATTAAATTTATTTTCACTGTTTCACAAATAGAGGCCTTTCTGCATCTTTTGGACTTAAGTTATAAACTAAACAATGGAAATAACTTTTTTTTTCTTGAACGTGTTGTGAATTATGTCAATGCAGGGAGAGAATGGGTGCTGAGAGATATTATATGAAAGAATGTAAAGAATCCTGCAAGGATTTTCACTCTCTTGCAGCACTGTCAAGGATCTGAGTTAGGAGTATGGCAAACAATATTGTCCCTACGCCTATTGTGTGTCTGTCTCTATGCTTCCACATAATAGAAAGCCTTTTTTGGTTGCCTTCCTGACTTTTACCATATATTAAATACCTAATAAAAGAGGTTTAACACCTTGCAAAAAAAAAATGGGTTTTTTCCCACAAATTTAATAGCCTAAATATCTCTTGGAATATGTTAATTCTCTTGGATATTTTTCACATTTTTTCCCAGTAAATTGTGTTTTCAATGCCACCTCAGAATAGAAACAAAAATGTTAGTGTTTTAGGGTTTTGTGTGCTTTTTTAAAACATTATTTTTCTTTCTCTTCTTTTAAATCCTTCTTATTTACAATTTTTTTCACAAGCAAAGAAAGGGAAGATGAGGGATAAACTTTCTCCACATTTAAGCATTTCTCTAGAAAAACTTGGAAGGAGCAGGTTTCTACAAGCTAACCAAGCAAGATGAGACAAAAAAAAACAACTGCCAATGTTTTAGGCAAGCCTAGCAACAGCCCATGTCTGGATAGCTTGTTATGATTCAAGTGTATGTTTTAGTAGGGGAAAACCAGCATTGGTTTGAGTGCACTGAATACCAGTAACTCCCAAACAGAGAGCTTCCCAGCTGCAGGCAAACACCACCTCTGACTTAGGCGCTGTGGTATAAATGCATTTGATCATCCCATACTAATGCCTTTACACACAGACCTGTGCATGCCAGGATGTAGGCACACAGCCTGGCTCCTCCCTGGCACTCCTGTCTTGCTTTTCTTGATTTGTAATGAGAGCACAGAAAGATCCTGGAGGAGAAACTGAGACAACAACCCTCTCTGCACCCCGACAGCCACTAACTCTGGTCCCCTGACCTGTGGTGCAAGTGGGAAGGGAAAGGTGAGGAATAAGCAACCTGACTTGTAGACATGCTAGGATGGAGTGCTGCCAGGGGACAACACTGGGATGATTACACCCACAGCATCTTGCTCTAAGGCTTGTCTGGGAAACCTTTTGCAGGTTTTTTTTTTTTTTTTTGCTTTCTGCTGAGCCTAGAGCTCTTACGCAGGACCTTTCCTGCCTTCTTTGCACTATATATGGTAGATACGTTAGTAAAGGCCCTGGATATAAAAGAAGTCCTCAGGTTGTGTTGCTTCGTCTACCACTAACCGGTAACATCGCGGCTTGTCCTGCAAGAATCTGGGTTGCAGTCAGATATTCAGCTCATTATCCAGAGGTGATACAATGCAGTGTTTGCCTGTCCTGTTTCTGCAGCTAATAGAGCTGTCAGCTCTGCTGTCATTCGCTTGTCATCCCGTCCAGAAACATATAGAAAGCCTTAAAGGAAACAGGTCATCCCAAAAGCAGACTCTTGAAATAAAATTGACCCTTATTCAAATGTACATGCAAAATGGCTTGGACTTTTCCCTTCGATTGTTATTTGTACTGGATTTACCTTTCATTCCATAGAGAGTTAACGTGGGTTGAAAATAAGACATTTTTCAGGAAAATACCCATTATAGGTGCCAAAGGCTGTTCTGTTGTCAATGGTTTTTCATATTTTCGTGGCATACTTAGAAGAAATGTCTTCCCCTTTGTCTCCTTCAGTTGCCTTAAGCCCAGTGTTACCATCTCTTTCAAGGGATGATAATGATTGTGTTCACTTGTTGCATTAGATGTTTGTGCCAAGGGTGTTTGTGAATGTTCTAGCTGATTTTAAATACAAACTTTAGTGCCTGGAGACACCTTCACATTGAAAGCAATTAAGTCACCAGAGCAGGGAAGGAGAGGTTCAGCAGGTAAAGCAGCACTCAGTCAAGAAGGTGCTTGTTGGCTAGTACAGTACAGGGGATGACAGCTGGTCTGACAAAGTGACATTTGCAGCTCCAGAGAAGTGAGACTTTCTTAATTTAACTGGAGAAGTGTCAAGATCATCTGCTGAGTAAGTTAGAACTAAGTTTCAGATGGAAAGAAAGAAAGTTTCAAGAGGAAAAATTAAATCTGCTCAGAGCCCCCGGAAAGGAGATTAGTTATAGACATTGGTGTGGAGAAAAGGTTTTTCACTAACAAGTGCAGCCTGTGACACATGACGCACAGGGAGACAGCATCCCTGACATGTCAGGAGAGCACCTGCAGCGAATGAGCGGGATACTGAATAAAAAGGACCTTTTATACTTTCTCTTGTAAGCAGGCTGAGTATAGCCGTCTCTCTTACGCCTTAAAACCCCTTTGTTACTGTGGTGTCTGTTTGGGATGCTGTAAATAAATACTCCCGCTTGGATTTTGCTTTAACCCAGCGGGAGTTAAAGTACTTGGTTAAAAACAAGACGTTCCTTGCCGAAGGCTGCTGCAGCCCTAATAGGCAGTCAGAGAGATGGTCTCCTAGGGGTGAGGAGGGGACATCGCCTCTTCCCGCAGTGAGGGATTGCTACTGAGGCTCTTTAGCAGGGTGCTGGTGAGCGTACCTGAATCTCAGTGGTCCTGAGGGAATTTGTCACCGATGTGCTTGAGTCATGCTGTGTTTTTATTCCTCTCTGAAAGAGTGACCCTCTGTGTTAAGGGTGAAGTTATCTTTCTCCATTTCTTCCTTTGTTCATGAGCAGCTCCTGGTTTGCTTGAGATGCAAGTTTACCAGCAATCATGTCAGAACATTTGTTAGCATCATACTCCCACTTTTAAGTCATGAAGCAGCGAAGGGAATTATTGCTGCCATCTCTTAAGCAAGGCAACAAAGGCATAGATGTAATAATGCACACCCCTAAGTATTTACCCAGGTCTTTTCACATTCCTCTTTTTGTTTTCCCAGGCAAAAAGCAGCACTCCCTAGCAACCATTTTAGGGCTCAGGGCACACTGAAAGCAAGTTTGACAAATGAAAGTGAGCTGCTGCAGCATGTGGGACTGGCGGAGCAACCCGGTGGAATTATCAAGCCCACGCTGTGCACAGCCACACCGAGCTGCATCCCCGGGGGTCACAGGGATGGGAAAAATGCAAGCAGCCACCTAAGCTAGCGAGCAGAAGGTGCTCAGGAGACAGCCTCCTGTGTCTTAACAACTCTGAACCCTTTCCCGCAGTTAAGCGCTATACCCTTTCTTTTTTTGAAGGAAAAAAAAAAAAAGGAATGGTGAATATTAAGCTTCCTTTTCAACAGGAGAGGAGAAGCAAAAGTCCCAGGCTTAAATGCTGACCAAGTGGGCAGAGCACTTACCTGGGCTGTAGAAGGCTCAGATTCAGATCCCACCTTTGCCTGAGGAGATCTGACCACCAATGTGTGATGAATCAACTAATCACCAGGACATGGGGTATCTGAGACAGTGCTCTTTCCAGGTATGGGGCTGGCTCAGTGATATCATCTAATGGCTCAGTGGCAGGTGTGGCTCTGCTGTGCCAGCCGTGTAGTCCTGCCCTCTTCTCTGTGCCAGCTCTGATGGCTCCCTGACCACACAGCACACTGCTACGATTCACTAAGCAGAAGACATTCACCTTGGTTTTGTTGGTTTAGTTTCTCCTGGAAGGGGAGGAAAGAGGAGGACAAAGGTGCTGAAGAGCAGGACCTCCTTCCTTGAGCATCAATGGCTGATTGGACTGACCCAGCTGTACCACTTACAATCCCACCTGTTAAAGTGGCTCAGCATCTCACGGAAGGGTAAAATATTCCCTGAGCTTGAGAAAGACTGTTTAGCCCATAGTAGAGATGCTCCTCTAAGAAAGATGAGACATGGACTTTCTTCTCTTGCCATGTATTTCCCACTGTAATTTTTTTTCCATTTGAAATCATACTGAGCTCATTTCAGTTGTATACCTGTCATACACAGTAAGACTGGGATTCTGCAGTCTAAGAGAAGTGGGGAATTAGCTAAGTCTCTCAAGCAGAGAAATGGAGGATTGATTGTGTTTTGATTCACACTGTACAATCTTCAGTTAGTAAGTAAACTAGGAAAGCTGAATGTTCCCTTCCAAACTCAATAACACATACAATTTTCAGGGACTTCAGCAAATGTCCTGGTTACCTGCCTCTGGCATGGCTCCCTGTATTGCTTATGAGTACTGAGCTGGATGACGGGAAGTCTTCATATTCTCATCTGTCACTTTGTGCTCCAATGGGTTCTGCTTGCAACAAACGCTACTGAAACAAATCAGCCCCTGGAGGAGATGCACAGGAAAATAATAAGGCGAGGTAGGTGTCAAGTGTCTAGCCAAGAAGATTTTACTACCAATCCCCACTAAATAAAGTGTCAAACCTGTCAGTGTGGCCATCAGGCAGAGAAGTTAAAAGGTAACAAAGCAATTGGTGTAGCTGACTTTTAGGTATATCTTCCAGTTCTTATAAAAAAATGGTTATCATCATCCTTGGGGTTCTTTATAGCAAAAAAATAAAGAGGCTATATAAATGCTGGTATTTTTCTCCAGAGATTTTTCAGTGCCACTGAAAACTTGCTGTTGCCCAGATCCATTAGCTCTGGTAGAGGCTGCGCGTTTGAGAACCGTCCATCCCCCCATGCACTGTTTAGAAACTTAATGAGTGATTCAGAGCATCCACTGTCTGGGGTCCACGGTCGTGGCTTATTAGACAGGCAATGACTAGAATAATTTCAGTGTCCGTGACAGCCATCTATAGCAGGATGTTTGAACTCAGCCCCAAATCTCTTTGGTAGCTTTGAAATCCTTACAGGACATCCAATTTGTCACTTTTTTGGATGGGGGAAAAATTTTTTTTTGGAAGTTTTATGCAAATACAAATATGATAGAACTACAAAGGGACATCTTGTTGCTGTCTGGTCACAGAGCCCCAAAACATTAATAAGCACAAGGGTAATAAATGCTACCAAGTTATTTTACTCTGAAGATGGTGACTGAGCCCATTGAGAGTTTAGTCCTCTTGATTCCAGTTACCCTGTTTCTTATACTTACTGGGATTATTCATACCAAGTTTGTCTAAAATGACATGGTAGCACCCGGATATTTCCCTTTTTTCTTGACCACAGCTGCCAATTCTCCATCAAGGCATGGTTCTGTTTTGTTATTAAATCAATGCTTATTCTATTTCCTCATTGTTTGTTCTGTTTCTTTTAAGGTTCTGCAGTTGAAACACTAATACTTCATTAGCACTGACATTAAGGGGAAATTGCCAGATCTAAAATTATCAGTTATTGAAGCAGTATAAACTCTCCTGCTTCAGGATATTTATCTTGGGTTTAAGCAAATAAATTGCTCTATAACAGCCAAATTTAGGATTTTGGGAATTTCCTTTTGAAGCAGCTTGCTCTGGCTACTGTTGGAAACAAAACAGATGACAGTTCTCATGCAACACAGGAAAGTTTGTGTTCCTTAGCAAGAAGAGCTCACCCTCCAAAATAAAAATTTGCCAAGGAAACTTAGGGACTCTGTGTATTTTTGCACTTGCTTCACTACAGCTTAGCGTATATAAAACTATTCACAAGGTACCTAGTGGGTTTCATTCATATTAGATGGTAAGACACTGGCTGATATTGCCTGTATATTTAGGTTTAAAATATGTGTTAGAAATACAGACAGTCTGGAGCATAACAGAACCAAGTTCTGTTTATTTTTGGTAAGGTGACTCCAAATCATATTAGGAGCTGGGGAAACATCATCAGTTCCTGAGGCAGTCACAATAACGATAGCTTTATCAGCACTCATTCACCATTTTAAAGAACAAAGGTTAATAAACAGGAGATAGAATATTTATTCTAATAGGGGTCCCTGGGGTACTAAGTCATCTTTAATGAGAAATGAGGTAATTACCAGTTCTGTCACCTTTCATCTCTCAAATACACTTGAAACTGTTTAATGTGAGGCCTGTGTTGTTCGATGGAAAATAAAGAGTTAGAAATTATTGTGAAGCACTGCAATATCACTTTATTACTGTAAAGGCAGTGAAGCCTGAATAGTGAAGTATATATTTAAAGGTAATTTGAACATTTTTCTTAAATCAGAATTGGATGAGATGTCAGAACAAAAAAATACATTGGTTGTCCTAGTATGTCATCACCCTAACCATTACAGAGTATTCAGCTCCTCAAATTAGAGATATTTTAGGTTTGAAATGGAAAAGATAGTGAAAGAATTGGACTGTGACAAATTGAGGAAGGATGATTTTCTAAATTTGCATCACCTGCCTTACATCCAGAAAGTTCATGGAGAGTGGTATGAGATCAGCTAGGATGAAAAAAAAAAATCACAAAAGTAATGTGCATGAAGAAAGAACAGGAAACGGTTGTCACAATTAAAGAAAATACACGCAGTCAGACTTCTGGAAGGTTGTAAGCCTCGTTTTCCTTTGCTTTGCTGTATTTGCTGGATCAAAGATTCTTGAAGTGGATTTAACTGCCTGTCCCTTTTTGCAATGTCAGAGCAGTGGAAAGGAGACGTGATGTAGATGAGAACCACATTCTGCAGAATTAGGTTACGGAAAGATAATTACACAAACAGCCCTCATCCACATGCTGCACAGCGCAGGCAGGATTTCAATGGTTCAAGTTACACAGGGCAAAGTAAATAGTCGCTATCAAGTCACTGGTGGTCCAGGGACACAGCCTTCTGGAGGACAGTTTCTTTCAGCCATCTCTGCCCCAGGAGTGGCACTTGGAGAGAGCCTGAGCAGCAGTGAGGGACAGGTTTGCCGGCAACTGGCTGCTCCCCATGGCAGAGCTGGGAGTGGGGCTCTGGGCTGGACCCAGATTTGGCTGCGGTCATGGGCTTCCCCTGGAGGTGAGGTGGGTCGGGGGGATGAAGATGACACAAAACTTGAGGGACCTGGACAGGCTGGAGAAATGAGCTGACAGGAACCTCGTGAAGTTCAATACAGGGAAGTGCAAAGTCCTGCCTCTGGGGAGGAACAACCCCAGGCACCAGGAGAGGCTGGGGACACACAGCTGGAAAACAGCTTGGCAGACAAGGACCTGGGGATCTTGGTGGACACCAAGTTGACCATGAGCCAGCAATGTGCCCTTGCCACCAAGAAGGCTAATGGTGTCCTGGGCTGCGTTAGGAAGGGCGTTGCCAGCAGATTGAGGGAGGCAATCCTTCCCCTTTATTCAGCACTGGTGAGGCCACACCTGCAGTGTGTGTCCAGTTCTGGGCTTCCCAGCACAAGAGAGACATGCAGCTACTGGGAAGAGTCCAGCAAAGGGCCATGAAGATGATGAAGGGATCAGAGCATCTCATCAGAGCTGGGAATGTTCAGCCTGGAGAAGAGAAGGCTCAGGAGGATCTTATCAGCATATATAAATACCAGCAGGGAGGATATACAGAGGACAGAGCCAGCCTCTTTTCAGTGGTGCCCGGTGACAGGACAAGAGGCGACTGGCACAAACTGAAATGCAGAAGGTTCTGTCTGAACGACAGGAAATGCTTCTTTACTGAGAGGATGACTGAGCACTGGCACAGGTTGCCCAGGGAGGTTGTGGAAATATTCAGAAGCTGTCTGGACACAGTCCTGGGAAACTGGCTTTAGGATGAGATGACCTCCAGAGGTCCCTTCCAACCTCAACTACCCTGTGATTCTGTGAAGACAGCCCATTACTGTTGGAGTAACAGTATTGTTGGCATTTACCTCCCAGGCAAAGCCAGGAGAACTCTTCACCTTGAAGACATTGTGCTCAACAGGACACACCCTTTGTGGCTGTGTTTGCTCAGACTGTAAGATGCCAAGAGCAGAGAGGCCCAAAGTGGGGTGCAGAGGCAAGGGTGCTGGTGGGACAGCCAACAGGTGCAGAGGGCTGAAGAGGAGAGGAGAAACAGGATAAATAACATCCAGATGAGGAAGGGCTGAGTTCAAGTGGCTGTTTGGCTGAAGATTTAGGGAAAAGGCAACTAGCAGGCTCCTGTCTTTGGAAGAGGAGTAAACATGACTGTGACAAGAAGCTGTGAAAATGTCTTGGGTGGCAACAGCAAAAGAAAGGTCTGGTGGCCTTGCTGTAGCCTGTCACTGGTCGGCACTGCCCCTTTTGCAAAGGCGTCATGGGGATCGGTCCCACCAATTTCCAGGCCCTCATGTCTACGCTTGGCCCCAGGGAAGGAGACTTGCAAAGGGAGCAATGGGGACAGAGAGCACTCATTGAAAATTCAGATGTATATTCAAAAAGAAGTCGTGTGCATTTCCACCCTCCCCTGCTTTTCTCCATGTAAACATTTATTTAGCTTTAAAAAATCACTGGCAAATGGCTGATGGTGTTCTTCTCAGGTTATAGTTGCTAAACCAGCTCCAGGCTTGGTTCATTACAGAGTAATGATGACTTTGCATCTTCTTGTTTGCTATTCAGTAATTGTCCTCTTGAATGAAAGTGCCTATTGACCTGAACAAAATATAATTGTGTCTCCCTTCAACTTTTAATTTTTTAAAAGCATTTCTCTGTTGAACTGGCTTTCTCCAGTAATGATTGTATTTGTTGTAGATTTCCCTGGCTACATAACAGTATGGAAATAAGCATTTGTACTAATCCTTTCTGCTTCAGTTCTAATATGCAATAGTCATTTATACATCAACAGCCACTGTCTAGCTTTCCCTCCAGTGTAAAGGTAAAAGAGCTCCTCAGCATCGGTAGTGCAAATGATGTGTCTCTCAGCTTCTCTGTGTCATAACTTCTCAGTAGCTCCTTGTTCCCATTTACTGAACAGGGGTAAATAGCATCTCCCTTCCTCTGCAGGTGCTGAGGCATCTGCAATGGGTTGGCACCTACTTTCAGTCTCATTCAGGAAGACAGTTTTCAGAAGTGCTAGCACTGGTAAATCCACTTAAAGACATCGAGAACTTGCAGACTCTAATAAATCAACCCACTTCTTTCTTATTTGAAGGTTTGAAAAGCTCCCAAACCATGGAAAGTTTGGGAGCATATTGCTCCTTCCCTCCTCGTGGTGCACTAGCTAGGGAGGAATTGGGGAATTCACTTCCAGGTGACCAGGGAAACGCCACAGCAAACTCTCAGCTAACTTCTTGATTTGATACCTTCTCCATACTGAAAGATCAGCAGGTTTATTTAAAACTGCGCAGTATAATTCTGCACAAATAACTACTGTTATCAGTGGCTTTGATCCCTTACGAAAACTGCATATAGCACTTCTGAGTGTAATTTGATGTGGTAGGTTTATTACCTTAATAGGCAGAAGAAAATTTTCAAGACCACTCCATGCAAAATTACCTGTTTTGTTAGTTTTAATTAATTCAGGTTCATGTGATTTTAGTGCAGCATGAACAGTTAGATGTTGAGAAATGGAGAACATAACATAAAAATAAAATTAAAATCACTTTTTTTCTCTGAACTCAATGATTTCAGTTTTTTTTAAAAGACTAGAAATAGCTTCTGCTAAGAACAATGAGTTACTAACTAAGCTAACAGCACAGCGTAGGGTCAAAATATTTTTTAAAATGTGCAGTATGGTCACTTGGTGCAGGAACTTAAATATTTAGTTTAAAATTCCAGCATATGCTTGTTCCACATGAAAGGCCACTGTAAACAGTCCCAATTACTGCTAATTGATTTAAACCTCAGAACTCAGTAGGAAATCACAGATGTTAACTGCTCAGTGATGCACTAAAACTTCCTGAGTTTTCTCACAAAAGATTCGGTGTAATTGCAAGATATCTTTTTGAGGCCCAGGGATTATATAAATCTGTTCCAGTGAGAGCTGTTCCACAGAAAGCATTGATGTTAGGCTTGTAAGGCTGTTAAGGAAAATAACTTTATATTTGTTTCGGGACCCTCACCCTGTAGAAGACTGAAGAGAATGTCTAATGTTTTTGTACTGCAAAGAAGAGAGAAACTCCCTCTTTTTTGGACTCCCATGAAGGATTTCAGAACCCTTTAAAAAGAAAGCTGTCCGTTTTCTTGAAAAGCTGAAAAAAGATGTGGCAGAAAGACTTGAAAAAATCCAGTCAGCAGAAAATAAGTCTCCTGAACTGACATGCAACACTGAAGCTTAAGCTATAGGACAGAGAAAATGTTCCAGAAGTCTTTGATTAAAAAAGCATAAAGGTTGTCTGTGGACTATCTGGGAGCCTGAAGTTAAACAATGGACATAAGTGCATAAGCAGGATGCAATAACCACTTAAATGTAAATGAAGACAAGCTTCAGCAGCCAAATTGCTTCTAGAATTAAAATGACCCCGTTCCCCTCCTCATCCATGGAAACTACCTACAGACGCTATCTGCTGGCTAATCCTCATCTTCATTTCCTTTTCTGTGGCAGTTATGATGATGTTCTGTCTAGCAGAAGTGATTTTTCTGAAAGTTAAAGAAACATTTTTTTTGTAAAAACCAGAGAGCTAGTAATATAAATTCTTTAATATCATTAGGAATTCAGTAATATCCCAAGCTGATGGTGACTCTCACAGCAAGATGAAGTGTTGCAGATCAGTTACTGGCAGGTTTCCCGGCATGTGAGTTGGGAGCTCAGCTTGTACGATTTAAAGCCTCAGGGCATCTCTGGGCTGCAGATTATTTTTTGCTGGGGATCCGGGACCTCAAGGGTTGGTGGCTCTGGCACAGCACAGACTAAGAGCAATAGCCTGCTGAAGAAAGTGAGTTGGATAAAACTGTGAATTAGAAAGCAGGAGAATTAGAATCTGCTACGTGACTACCATTTTCCCATGCCTCTGCATGCTGTTTGTAAAATAAAAGCAATACTTGTCCCCTGTGAAGCCTTCTGAAATCCTATTAGAAAGTGCTGTTTGTAAGGAACATGGTGTTCGCAGTGCCACTGTGGGTCCCAGGCATGGCTCCCAGCCCAGAAGATGACAGAGGGAGAATCCCTTTCCTAGAGAGTGCTCTTTGAGACAGTAATACCAGTGCAAAGAGAATGAAAATGGCCACTTCTCTGCAGCTGAGCTTATGTTTATGTCAGTGGAAGTCAGTCTGACAGAGGTATCTGTCCCCGAGTGCACTGGCCAGAAACGTATGGCTTAGCGGGCAGAACAACCACGTGAAAAATGCAGTCTGGCCTCAGGTGAAGAGGGCGCTGCCCAGTTATGCTGGCAGGATTAGGGGATCCTCTCTGCCTACAGCTACCCGCCAGCCTATTCCAGGGCACAAAGCTTACCCTGCCTCTCCTTCCCACCCTGGCCTCTCCAAAACCCAACGAGACAGTAACAAAACATCAGTTAGTGATCATCATCCTAGACCTACAGGATCACATAGGTTGGAGAGCAATTTTGGGGTCACTCAGCTTCAAGACACCACTCAAGACTGGGCCAACATCTACCAGGTCCCTCAGCCTGGCTGGGGGACAGCCTCAGTACAGTGGGAGCAGAGGCAAGGGCCATTAGCAATGTCCTCCTCTGGCTTGCTCCTCACCATTTGCTCCTTCTTGGCAAGTCTGCTAGTGTTTTGGGCAAGGCCCCTGGTTTACGCTGCAGCCTTTTCCAAAGGTGTTGCCTGGACTGGAAGACTCCCTCAGCCTCCATCTGTGCTCCAGTACTTGTGTATGTTTTATAATGTGTCCTTCTTATATTATAGTTTTAGGTATGCGAACCGAAAGAGATCCATTGTCTGTGTTGTCTTCCTGTCCATCCTCTTAAAAATACAGATGAGAAACCAAAGATGGGCAATATTTACGCTGGGAATAACAGCCTGAGAATCAGGAGTAACATATTTCCCCATGTTGTTATGCGTACATTTTGGAAATATTATCCTGCTGTTCATTTAATGAGATTGTACTGGGGAAAAAAGGAGAAGGATGCAGGCGTGGCAAATGCATCTAGCAAATCTTTGAATGCCTGAGTGGTGATGATAATGTGAGCATGGGTTTATTGCTCTGCATTTTAGAAATATATTTTTAAAACTTCCAATTTTGCTAGGCATTTATTTGCATACAGGCAGTTCTGCCTCTTCTTTCTGTAATTTTATTGCAACTGTAATAGAGATTTTGGAAATCAAATACATTCCACTATATTTCAAGGCTCTGCCTATGCTACTGGGTGATATCTGATTTATGAAAAGAAGGCCCTATTTGCCCCACCCTCTGTGTATCTGACAGAAAAATACGGCAAATTGAGATTAATATATCCATTCTTTGTGCATGTGGGTGGATATAAGGAGGACACAGATTTTGGTCTTATAGATGTTTCTCCTCTCACCTTATGTAAGCTTGAAACATATTACTGTTTTTTTTTTTCATCTTTACTCTTCCAGTCTCATGCTGGATGCTGCTAACAGGACAGTAGTTTTATTGGCCATTGAGTCTTCTTTGAGATTGTTCCAATTGCATCTTAGTCCTTTGAACTTGTCATTCCTGCCTTCTTCAAATTAAACACCAGATGGGAAGGAAGGAGTTAGCCTCTCCTTCTCCACTGAATTGGCTACTGTCATTATACCCCTTTCTTTCGGACTCCCTGCCAGTCCTAGCATCTGTTTTTGAAAAAATGACTTTTCAGTCCTTTCACTAACTGGAGGTATTACTCTTAGGAGCAACTCAGATCCCATTATTTTTGTAAGTAAGTTACATGTCAATTTTAATTTGAAAGTGGCACTCGAGGTCAGATTTCCCCCCCCGCCCTTCCCCAGCTCCCACTGTCTGTTTTGGAGGTATTGAGATGGTCTCTATGGAAAATCCTTGGCATTCTGGATTTAAACTGGTGTATGAGGGAAGGCTTTTGTTCTCTATCCTTGCCAGCCTCCTCTGGAAGCAGCAATATTTGGTGCTGACCAGCACACTAAGAGATGACTCTTTTCTCAATCTATTTTTGGTTACCAGTCAGTACTGGATATAATTTTATTAGCCATTTCACCTTAAGTCAAACTCTGATTACCTGATTTGAAATGTTATGATTACTGTTATTTCTGTGGTTTCTGAAATGGTTATTTTTATCAAATCATATTTAAGCATTGGAAGTGGAGCTGAACAAGCTGCAAAGAGAATGTTACGTTGCTAAGAACTTAAGAAGGGTGTTGATGGATGATAATGTCTCGTAGAAAACTGGATAGACTAAAAATTAACCTTGCTACATCTGGATACTGGTTCTGTCATGGCATTAGATAGCTATTACAGAACTGTATGCTGTCTTTCCTGCTGTGAAACAAGAGGTGAGAGAAACAAAGTTTTAGCCATTTTTACATTTCATTAGCAAACAGTCTTGAAAATGCAGTTCTCTACACCTTGGCAGTAGCGAGATGCCTGTAGACAGGAGCATAAGTCTCTCAGTGATTTGTGGGGCTGGATATTAAACCTCTAAAATTCTAAATGTACCTGGCCATGTACTGTAAGATGAGAGCACTGGTTATTGGTCAAAATACCCTCCGTGAGACCCATACAATTCCATGGTCATGTAGCAAACTGCAGCCTCCTATCATCAGACTTGTTTACTGTCTTCCAGATGAGCCCCATACTCAAGAAAAAGTAATATCTAGCTTATTTTCAAGCTGCTGTAGCTCCTTAGGCCTCGCAACAATAAAGAAATATTATTCCCAACCCCAAGAATAATTTTAATCTACCCTTAAGATACCAGCAACTGAAAGTAATCATGTAAACGTTATTATACACCTTTCCTTCTTCCAAATTACTTGTGAAGAATACAGTTACTGCAAGGAGGGAGTGAGTGCTGTGGTGTTCACATCCCCCGGTGCATGACCCTGGGTGGGCCAGTGCTGTGCCCTGGGTGCTGCTGCCTGCTGCTGGGGGGGACGTGGCATGTGAGGCACACGCCCACGGATGCTGCTCTTCTGAGGATGTTTCTAATATTAGATTTGTGTTATTTATCTCTGCTCTCCCTGGAGCCAGGAAAAAACATACTGAAAGAATCCAATGAAGAGAGTAAGGCAAAATGTAAAAAACTCACTTGTGTTTGTTGATAAAGAGCGTTGTGAAGTGCTTGTTGCGCAGCTTAGATCATCTGCAGGAGAGTGATGAAAATCACACTGGCACGGGCGTTATGCAGCATTTATGTCTCTGTTTGGCTCTTAAAATGAGCAAATTGGGGTTATAGAGAAATATATGCAATTTTCAGGCATTGTGCTAACTGAATTTCTCCCCAAATGCGTACAAGTGTAATGGAATAGATCCCTCAGGCAAACTTGCATCATCCAGTGATGAAAAGGCCAAGGAAAGTTCAGATACATGCTACCAATCCAAAAGCAGAAGTCCATGAAAGGCCACTGAAAGCAGGAATGGTGTTTACTTAAAACACTGTAATTAAACATTAAAAGTTATGTTTTAGGCTCGGGTAACTGCAGTGGGTTCCCTTGTTGCCACCGGCTCTGCATCAGTGCACTGCCACACAGAACAGCATGCTCAAGCAAGCGTGCAAATGACAATGCAAGACCTCCACCTGAGCTGTGTACTTCAGTGCTTCCAGGATTGAGGCCCCAGTGCGAGGATGTAGAGGACATCATGGCTCATGTTTCTGTCCAGGCTGTTAAGTCCCTGCTGTTGTTGCTGGTTACATACAGTCAGGGCTGCATGCAATACTGATACTGCATAACATACATCAGAAATCTTTGTTGTTTTAGTTCTAATATATCAGAAACCTCCTTAACTTTTGACTAAGCTTTGGTTGGTGTTGCTATAATTAGGCTGGAGTCAACGGACAACACCTTCTCTAAAAAGTTCAGGCATGAGTGAATTAAGCTTTCTGGGACTGTGAAGGGACTGGCTCGGGCTTTGGGTTCAAGGCTGTGGCTGCATGGTACACTAAGTCTGGCTGCAGGGCTCCTGATACTGGACCCAAAATGATGCAGTGAGTTGACACGGTATGAATTCGCCCTGTGGTTTCAGATTTGTTCCAGAAAACTTGGATGGGCTGACTTTGTACTGAGAAGCTTTACACAAGATCAGGTTTCAGCTGTCCTCTGCAGCCAGTGCTCCTGATTGCATAAAGCTGGAATAAATTCCCTGCTGGTGGTGGAGGTTATTCAACAGAAATATGACCACCTGCCTGTGCCTGCTCTGGATCATATTTGTACTGCTGAGTAACCTGATAGCACATTGATAAGCGCTAGTGATCACAGGGCTATGGTCTCAGAGGTATGAGCCTGAGATTAAAAAACACCTTGAAATGGTTAGGTTTTTCCCTTAGCAGTAGCTTTTCTACCTATTGTTTCAGACATCCACTTGCAAAAGGGGAGGGGGTAGGGGAGGAGCACTAAAAACTAAAGGGAAGGAGCCAACCCAGCTTTCTGCTGCATGATTAGCTTGTATATTTGTGAGAAAATGATGCCTTGTACCTTCCTCTCTTCTCCCTAATACAGAGATGAATCATTAAGACTCTGCTAATAAAGTCCATTTGCGTTGTCTGCGCAATTTCCTATGCGTTTAACAAAGGAATAAATTCAATCAAGCATCCATCGGTTAGCTGACCAGTGTCAACTGGAAGCAAAAGGAAGCAATGGTGTGCTGCCCAAAAGCAACTACGGATTTTAATCCATTGCTGAAAGTGCAGTATTTTGCAGTGCTCTTTTATCTGTCCTCTACCAAAGGCGTCTTTAACAAGAGCCATACAGACACTCGTCACAGTCCTGCTGTCTGTTACCTACCTCTAATTCTTACAGAGCACTGAAATTTATAATGCTACATTAAGCTTGATTCATTGCCACTCTCTTTAGTTCACTCACAGCAGTCCTGTTTGTGTCAACAAAATTTCATGAAAAGCATTGCCTGTTACCCTGAGGGGGGACTGATAGCTGTGTTCCTTGTACCACAGCCCTGTTTTTCTAAACAAGATTTTATCTACAGCTATTGTGGCTTTCTTACTGCTCCTTTATGCTGATTTAAGTTTAAAATTGTAATAAGAACTTTTCAGTAGCTTTTTCTGTTAAGGTTGTTACTAGGACAAAGACAAAATATTCGTGGATCTTTTTCTAGCGAATATTCCAAGTTTGCAAATCTTTATGATGTGCTTTACCTAATGCCAAGGGGAGGATAAGGAACACCAGACGACATGATGCTGCAAAGCTCAGTCTAATTTAGCGGGCCAAGCAAGGGACAGGCTCTGCCAGAAACAGCTTTTCACGCACCCAGACACCCCATTAATGGGGACTTGCCCCTCTCATCTCTCCAGTGAGTTAGTGATGCTCATTCCAGCTGGTCCCAGCGGTGAGCTGGGTGCTGGCTTGGTTCCAGCATGTGACAGTGCCAGCTCAGATGCTACATGGTATCAGACATCTGTGTGACAGTGCTGCCCTCGTCGCCAGCCCTCAGGGCCATTATAGCCATGTGTCAGCACTGGCCACCAGTCCCTCTGGCCATGACGACATCCCGCTACACTCCTCCAATGGTTTCAGGTATGCTATCCCGTCAGGCATTAGTCCATGGCTCATATAAGGCTCATGCCATGGTTTGCATTGCCCTGTCAGCTGTGGCTCACCACGCTCAGCCCATTTACGCCATGCCCAGCTCTTGGCCCAGGTGAGGCCACGATACTCCCATGTCACCTAAAATCGTGGAGAGGAACTTCCTGCAGTTAAGCTTTGCATCTTTTGGGGATCTGGGCCTAAATCTCCCCTTTTTGATTAAATACGGAACTGATGAAACATATATATATGTGTGTGTGTGTGTTATTACTGGCTGTTGTATTACAACAGACCAGACCAGAAGACACACTAATAATGAAGACAAGTAAATAACTCCTTTTTTATTCTCTCTGACACATTGCCATTTCATTTCCCTTGTCTCAATCACAGGGCCCCCTTCTGCTTGACTGGATGAGTGCAAGGGTCTCACAGTTTCTGGGGCAGGGACCCATACTCCAGCTACCCTCCTGGACAGACTTTGGCTCAGTTGTCCAGGTGGAGACCAGGGCATGAGTGGCCACCTGGGTCCTCATGGGTGTGTCCCTGGCATCCACCAAAAGTGCTTCTAAATTCAGAAACTTATTCTGGGAGTCCATAAGACTGCTCTGTCCATTGACCTAAAAGAAAAAGCACATGAATTATGTTTGTGTAAAAAAATAAAAAAGGAGAAACAACTGAGAAAGCTTCAGAAACAAATCCCTTTTCTCTAGTGTGTTTGAGGAGCAGCTGGCTGCAAATGATAATTGTCCTCTATTTAAGAACAATAAATTAAAGCAGGGTGAAACAGAGGGAGTGATATTCCCAAAGACCTAGCTGATAATTTATAAGGGCTTGTAATCATTGTAATTAAATGTATATTAGAAATCTATAACTACAATATAAAGCTGATTTAAAATGACAGTTACTTTCTTGCATTATGTACCTCTTCCTAATGATACTTGTATTTGACAAAGTTGAATTAACAATGTTTGTATTAAAATGTACTCAGTGCATGCTTGCAGATTTGGAAATGACATCCTTTTCAAGAGTATCACCAGACCTTAAAAGGACACTGGGGCTTCTGAGTTAGGAAAATACTGAGCAAATTCATGTATTACATTGTAAAAATCTGTGGCTGCAGGATTGTCCACAGCAGAAGCCGATAAGGAACTACAAATTTTAGCTATCCCTGTGCACCTGCAATGTTAAAGAGCAACTTTCTGAGTTTCAGAGCAAGGGTGATCACGTCCCCTTTAAGAAGTTGCTGCTGTCACGTGGCACGCTCCCTTCAAAATTTTATTACATAGCAAAGCTTTGTTTCCCTTAATGAGATTCCTAATTCATTGCAGACTACTGTATTGAATTAAAACCTAGAATTTTTTAGAACTAAGGACCCCAAACTGGAGAGCTGGGAGCCCGGATCCCCAAGAACAGCAGCAGTCCCTAAAAGTGCAGCAGTAGAATTTCTTGCTCCTGAAAACTAGTCTTAAATCTTCCAATAAATGGCTCCCATTAGCAGCTGTTCCATGGTTAATTATGTCTCACTGTAGGTTTCTCCTGTTTCTCTGTGTGTGTGTGTGAGGGCCTGCCTTCCTCCTCACTTCAGAAATACCCAGAGAAGATCTGGGAGGACAGTAAGATAGATAACGCTGCTGTCCCAGTGCCCTGTGTCTCACCTGCGTGTGTCCCCTGGCATTTGCCTAGTTAGAATATGGAGGAGAAGTGGGGAATTTACACTCCATGAACACCCCAAGAGCCAAATTAGTCCTCATACCACAAATACCTCAAAGGTATTGCCAAATTCATGTATGTTGTAACAGCTGATTACAGCTGCTAAGGAGCCTAGCCCATCCCTTACTCTGTCTTTTGTGATGTGCTCTAATTGTCTTCTTTTGCCTGAAAATAGAAGATGTATTTCAAATGTGAATTTGGAATGCAGGTACTTTTTGGACTTCCAGCTTTTGATTACTCAAAATGTGGCACTATGCTGTGTGATGGGAAAATAATGGGCTCTGTCTTATGTAAGTCAGAATTTTTTGCAATGCTTGGACATGAAGGAATGTGCTGGGTTAAAACGTGCTATGCATTAGTTGGAAATACGGGCCAGTTTAATGCTCTGAGGAAAAAAGCTAAGTAAGAATAATGTGGTGCACTTCTGGAGGCCTTCCAGCAACTGGCAGAAAGAAAACTGAATCAGTATTTCATCTGTGAAAATGAAGAAGATTTCTAATCACTAATGCCCAAATCCTGCTCAAGTGCTTTGCTTAGTAACAACTGTGTTAAAACTTAAAACGCATCTAAATGGTTTGCTGACATGCTTGACTGAACTGGAATAAGAGGAGAGCGGAGGTCAGGCAGGGCTTGAGTCTCCTTTTTGAAATTTTGGGTTTGATGGAAAGTCTCTTAGGTCTGAGAGATTTAGAACACAAACATCCAAACAAAATCTTTTTGCAGAGGCTTAGCCATGGCTAAGAGCCAAACTCCCACCCAGCTGCTCACTTCACCCCCTCCAGTGGGATGGGGGAAGAAAATAGGAAAAAAACATGAACGAGGGAGCTCATGGGTTGGGATGAAGATGGGAGATGATTGCCGACCAATTACCGCTTTGGGGAAAACAGACTCGACTTGGGGAAAATTAGTTTTAATTTATTGCCAATTAAAATACCTTAGTGAAAAACTAAACAACAAACATTAAAACATCATCTTTCCTCTGCCCCTTTTCCATGCTCAACTTCACTTCTTCACTCACGATCCTCTGCCTGCCAAGCTGTGCAGGGGGGTGGGGAATGGGGGGTTGCAGTCTGTCCATAACTGCTCCTCTCTGCTGCTCCTTCCTCCAGCTGGGAATGTCTGTGCCCAGCATGGGGCAGCCCCTGGCCATTTCTCACAGGGGCCACCCCTGCAGCCCCCTGACACCTTGGCACCAGCACCCAGTGTAACTCATTTGCAGTTAAAGGGCAATTAAATGCCCTTTATTGAACTGAGACCAAGGCCAGAAGTCAGCGCTGGTGTTGGTCTCTCATCTCATGCTGGATGGTCACCCAGAAAATTAATGGAAACCCTTGGAAAACGAAAGGCTCTCTATGCATGGTTAGATAAGATCAGAAATGCCAGAAAATTTCTGATGTCTTTCTTCCTGACAGAGAAGACAATTAGTAATGAAACACATCCAAAGATGCCAGTGGATATGAAAGAAATGTAAACATGGGTATAAGCAAGCCAGCAAGGTCAAGGGTGAAGGTGCAGTGCAGTTAGCAAACGGGAATTTCATGTGAGAAATGGGACAAAGAAGAACTTTTGTGTTTGCCTTATTTCATCTAGCCTGTATATGCCACCACAATGTGCTGGCATTTCTGAATAGTGTTTTGCCAGATAGCTGCATATTGCAAGTACTAAGTATATTTACCCCAATTACATAATTATGTACCATTATACAAGTCAAATAACTGCATTAGAATTGACAAAATTCTATATATGTGCTCTTTTTCTAATGTAATGCTATCAGAGTAACCTAAACACCCACTGAAATACAGAAATAGGCACATATGGAAATATTTTCTTTCATGTATCCATATGCTTCTATATTTAAATCACTGCTAATTATGTATATGTATGTAATTTCTTTATTGCTGTGAACAAACAGGAAGAGCTCTGTTCATTTTTCAGGAAAAAAAAGAAAAAAGCCATCAGAGCGAAGTGTTTAGAGTATTTTCATACAGATGAATAAAGAAAACATTAGTAAGCATCTGTCAAGATTTATATTTGATGTTTCTCATTTAGACTTGTAATTTTAAAATATGAAGACTCCTAGAGGTGCAATGGTACAGGTATGACCTGATGCTCTTTTCATTCTTTCCGTCATTTCAGTGCAAATGATGACTGTACTGAGGGCACAGATGACTCTGAAGACACACAGCCCTTCTCCTTCTCTCTTTGGGGAGAAGTTTTAATAAAATCTGGATAAATCTGGGGATGGATGAGGGGTGGGAGCAGGGAGAGAACTGCTTTCCTTCCCTGTCCTAAGACTTGTTTGTGAAACAAAATTGTGATCTTGCTCTTTGGGAGTGGGTCTAAGAGCAAGTCCAGAGAGAGTCCATTCCAGTTCTCCAGTTTCTGCCCTCCTGTAGCAGAAGGGGTGGCAGCAGCCGTTGCGGAGAGCAAGACCTGTGGGAGCAGGATGCCCTCTGCTCCTGCTGGAGAGGGATGAAGAGCAGTACCCAGGTAGGCACACGGTGCAATGGGAAATGCAACAAGTGACTTCCAGGCAAGCCGGTGAGGTTAGGGCAATTCCTTGGAGGTGCCTGTCCCATGCCATGGAGGGCAGGGCACCCATTTCTGGTCACAGGTGTCCTGTCTGAACGAGGAATTTGGAATTTGACCCGGAGCAGATGAGCCTGATGCCAAGCCAGTCCACGAAACACTGAAACAGTCCTTATCGCAATCACTCCAAAGTGGTTTGTCGGTGAAAATAAGCTTGGAAAATGTGAAACAGGAGAGGAAAGGGAAAAGGTGTGGGGAGGACCGTGCCCATGGTTGGATTTGATCAGAGCAGATGCAGCTGGTGGAGCTGCAGTGAGTGGTCACTGAGAAGGCAGAAAGCAGAGCACAGCAAGCCTTCCCCACTGACACTGACATGAAACAAGCAGGGAAGACTGGTAACACAGCCTAACAAGAAGTATCTTTCACCCCATTGCATGTTTAAAGACTGAGCTGCTAAAAATATACTCTTCCACGTCTTAAAAATTCAAGGCAAAATCAATTCAGGCATCACTTCAGTAAGGGTGATTATTAATGTGGACATTAATATTTTTTGAAGCTTTAACAGTCAAAGCATAAATTAAAATGTCTTTAATTTCTTCTTAAATAGCTTGCATGAAGTAATATGTATTACTAACTATATTCTCTGTGTAAAGAGTTTTGTTTTTTTTTTAAACAGCTTGGTGTGATAACAAAACCACAGTCTTAAGAGCTGCATAAACCGTTTGCTACAGGCTCTCCTGTTTACCGCAGTGGAGAGAAAATCAGAAGCAGAAATGAAAGAACGATGAGATCAGCTGGAGAGTCTGAGAGCAAGTGGGACAGTCAAAGGTGATATGAATACAGCACAAGAGCAAGATGATTTCCTTTCCTCCGTTTTCACCAGAAGATGCCAGAAAGAGGCTTGCTCAGTCTTTTTCCTTATAGAAAGGAGAACTGACTCACTGTTAGAGATTAAAGATGCCAAGAGAAGATGTGCTTGTCAAACCATTGAATTTGACGTACAGTTTCTGTCCATTTTCAAGACTGTGGTAATCCAAACTTTAAGAGTCTTTCTAGCAAGTTGATAGACACTCTAATATTACACCCCAGGGGACTGGCAAATGCCGAGTACTTATTCATTTTAAAAGAAAGCCCAAACAAAAAAAACCAATAGTAATGGCTTTGGCAATTATGGACCAGTAATTATTTCTTTAGGAAATTATAAAAAATATTTGAACAATGAGAAATTTCATGGACTGCTTACATGTCACTCTTTAAACAAAAAATTGCCTATGTAAAATAGGAGAGTGCCAGCTCTGAAAGAAGGAGGACTTTCAAAAGACCTGAGACAGAGCCACGTACCAAGCGAGGCACACAGAAGAACAGTGCACACTCTTGCATGCCTCTACCAGCCAATTTCCCTTTAAGCACACAATTAGTGCAAAAAGTTGGTGGGGAGTGCAGGATAGGGAGGACGATGCTGCCCTGCCATCCTTCCTTTCTGTGCAAGGCCACACCCACGGATCAGCACTTTTTCTCCTTTACACATTGCTCCCAGAGAGTGATAAGGACAGACACCAGCAGTGCAAAATCATCAGCGTTTCTGCATGTGGAAAGATGAAGGCATCTCTGAGGAGTCATTCAAAGAGTCTGAACAAGTGCTGAGTCAGCACCTTGATCCAGATACCTTACCCTCTCCTTGACACTAACTGCAGGAACTGTCTGAGTTACCTTTCATAAATGGGTCTTAAGAACTTTTTATATGGCAGAAAAAAATTGATAGATGATATCTTGACTGTTTCAAGAAAATACAAGGGACCTGTCTTTTTTTAAATGCTGTGTGTCCTGAATTTACTTTCACATATATGATCAAAGTACTGTAAATAAAGACACTTCTAATAGTGGATCAAAGGAAGAACAGAATAGCTCTGCTTCACAACCATTTATTATCTGCATAATTAAATCAAGGCTGTGGATAGGAGAAAGGATAAGTAAGGATAAGGAAAGTAAAATAACCCCAAATGTAAGTACAATTCTGTTTCTTGTTTAGGAGATGGCTGATTAAATCTTGATCTAAAAATCTTGTGTTTACCTAGGTCAGTCTGATGACTTTGTATTTCAAACTTTTTAAGATCATTGTGAAAGAAACCAATAGAAAATTAGGTTGTCTTTGCCAATGTCCACAACATGAGCTGTTCTGTTTGCCACCATCACCTCTCTGCTTCTTACCTATACTCCTACCTATATATATCTACTATTGCAATAATGAGAGCTAGAGGAAACCAGTTTCAATAAAACCATCTTTATTACAGTGCATACACAACACTCACCCCAAAAAAGAGAAAAATGAAAGATGCCCCCCTCCCCCAACACCTGGAAAATCTTAAGAACCTTCCACATTTAAAATTACTCTGCTTAGAGAATTGCATTATAACAGCCAAATTTCACTTACCAGGCAGTATTTATTCCCGTTCTGTTTTGAAGACTGGTTCGTGTTGATGCATGCTATCAAATCATTGCCATGCTTTAATCCTGTTAGTGCATGTGAGCTCTCATGGCTAAAGGACACTTACTTTAGCTTCTGCAACATCTAGACATGGCTCATAAGGGAGAGTGACTTGCCTCCTCTTTGTGAAGAGCATTAAGATGCCTGGATGGAGCTGGTGGGGTGGAGAGGAGAGAAGGGCAAGGGAGCCTCTGCTTGTGCAGCAGCTCCTCGAAGTGTTTCACCTCATCACAAAATTCTCATTCTCTGCCTGAAGAAGATGTAATCAATTCAAAGTAGATTAGATAAGTAATCTTTGCAGTTTTATTAGAATGGAACATCCCCTAATTTTGTGAAAAACACATTTCTTATAAATCTCTAAGATTCCTTGGGTTTTATGAGATCAGTCTCAGCACAGGTTTTGTTTTTAAGACCTAATATATAAGGTAGCTTTGAGAAAAAAACTGTTCTAAAAATCAAAGTTCTTAAAAGTGTGTTTAATGTATACTATGGAGATTTTTTTTCTTACAGCTGCATATTACACCAGCGGGTTGGTTAATTCTTTAGGTTCTGCTGATAAGCAAAAGTTTTGTACACTTAGCTCCTACCCATTTTTGCTGCACGGTCAAAATTCAACCCTCTTACTACAGTGAAAAGCTGTGTTACAATAGCAATTAACTTAAAAAAAAAATGAAGAAAGTCTTTCACTAATCCAAACATGGAATAGATTTCTATTCTTATGTTCATTTAGGGTGTACATGAGTGCTTTGGTCTATGCACAGCAAATATTCTGATGTACGGACTGCTTTTTCATTTAATGTTTGTAAAAAAACCCCCTTCATGATGAACTTCTAAAGCACGGCTGTGGCATGTCAGTATTACAGTAACACTATTTCTAGTAAGCCCTGATGATGTCACAGACCATCTGCTAAGGACCTCTATCACCATTCCAGCATTCAGGCTGCTTTAGCTGCACAATGAGAACTGTGTGTATTTGGGAAATAGGTGTTTGTGCTTCTGGGACTCCCTTTCAGCAAACCGTGATCCAAAGCCCTGCTGTAATGTGAGAGAGAATGTATAATTAGGATTCAACTGCAGGCTTTCCATTTCCACTTACATTTGAGGTAGACTATCACACTAGACTCCATGAAGATTAGCTTTTCCCTCCTTTTAAAAACACTTTGCAATAAGCAGTGTGCTGCTCCCGTGCCCTCCTGCCAGGGACATTCCTCTCTCTTGTTTTGGTTTTTGACTCCTGTCTGACAGCATCAAGGGCCTGTCCTGCACTCGGAATCTGGAGCCGATAGGCTGTGTATCACATCAGCCTGAACTCAGATTGCTTGCTAGAGGCAGGAGTGAAACTTATCTTCCTTCTCAGTTTCTGAGTCAGTTCTGATCTACTTGCTCCTTCCCCAAGTCGCTCAGGTGCTTTTGTTCCACTTGAAATGCTAGGCCATGGATTACTGCAATGTAATAAAGGAAAAGTAGAAAACAAAACCCACACCAGCTTTTGCCTGAGAAATTGCTCTGATCCAAAATCCAAGGCAGGCATTGATTTTACTGGGCTCTGGAGCAGTGGCTCAGACCTCATTTCAGCAGGACCGCAAATGTGCCTTCCTGCATGCCTCATTGAAGTCACAAGCCAGAGCAGCTTTCTGAATCCAAGCTTAAATTAATATGGCAGGCAAGAAAGTGGAAGGGCTAAATAAAATCAGCCTTGCCTTTGGTCCTTCACGGCTGCCATAAAGAACCACTCTCCAGGAAACCTAAGTGAAGACAGACCTGCTTCATGCAGGTTGTGGGTAATTCCTAGTGCACCAGAGAGATGCGAATGCACGATGATCTTTCCAGGCCCTCATACTGCTGACAGTATGGAAAAGCTTTTCATATAGTGTTTTCAGCTTGAAGTAAGCTTCCCTTTTAGCACAAACGTAATAGATGATAAATGATGGGTTTATTTCTCAGCATTTACATTAGGTTATGATTCCTGTTCATTAGCATGATTACACTTGTTATATGTTCGGAGATGAGCAGTGTTTGTTTTCTCATGCACCTAAAACATCAGAATGATGCTTAGATGATGCATCCTAAATACCAAGTTACTTAGATCTTCAGTTCTTACAGAAACTTGTCACTTTCTTGATCTAATAAATACTTAATATTTTTACAAGTTTGAAAAAGCACAGTGCAGAATGTTAGATTTATGAGCACAGGTAGGTGGTATTTAAAGCAGAACCATTTTAAAAAGTAGAATATGTGGGAACCAGCAAGTAACAGCTATTTCACTTGGTGCCATTTGCTTATTTTTACAACACTTTCTAAGCCTGTCTCCTTCCTGAGTAATCCCAAGGTCACCACCTCACAACTTTGAGCAGCAGGTCATTTAACCTTCAGAGATGAAAAGTGACTTATCAATGCTTACTTTAAATTTATTTTTCTTTAACTTCCATTTGTGTTCTCCTTATCCAATCTTCTGCACTGAAGCTAAAAAAGAAGCTTCTGTTATCTCAGTTATTTATGATTTTGGTCATTTCTATTAAATCCCTACTTACGAACATGGTTTTCTCACTTGTTCTCATAACTCATTTCCTTTAATCTTAGGATTACTACTGCCCTTCTTAGTTCTTTCTGATTTTTTTCCAAGAGCTGCACTTGCAATGGTTTCTTGTGGGGGTTTTCTAATTCAGGGTTGAGTTTTTGGGTTTTGTTTTTTTTTTTTTTTTTCATAAAATGCTTGCAAGAAAGAAAAGGAAATAGCAGGAAGTGGTTTGACCAAAAATAATGCCCAGCATAGCGTCCATTCATATTTTGCTTTCTATTAACTAAACAGAAGGATCATGGGGGAAGAAACTTATTCGGAACATGCAGTTTAAATATTCAATTTTTTCAGATCAAGTACCACTTGTGTTATACTTGTCTTTTTATAGGAAAGCCAGTACTAACCCTATATTTAGGTTGAGTATTATGCGCTATTATAAAAATTCTTGGAGCTTTTTTATAAGAAAGTCTAACACCCTCTGTTGTTTCTGTCAGGCTTTTGAGATTTTCAGCTGAAGAGAAGTGCTTGGGGTAGATAATCCTTTTTCCTCTCCACTTCTGCCCATGAAAATTCGTTTATACTTAGCTGAGATACAGGTGGTTAAATTCCTGTTCCTTTCTTTCGCTGGAACTCTTCTGGAAAGCCTTGGCATCACATCAAACTAATAACAGACAATGCTTTAACACCAGCATGCTGCTGCTGCCACCAATGCCACCAGGAGCTGGGCAGCCAAGAGAGGGGCAGGCGAGAGCAAACCCAGGAGCTTCGGTCTCTGCCACCCTGACCTGGGGCCCCCTCCAAGGACCTCCCTCCTTGTCTGGTCATTAAGGAGAGAGAAGCCAGCCTGATTTGCTATGGGAAGCTTCCCAGACCCTCTCCAGCCCGTGGTAAGGTTACCCTGATGGCCAGCTGCCGTCTGTCAGGCAGCAGGCATCCATGAAGGGCCAAACCCTGCTGATTGCAGAGGGTGGATTTACAAATGCAGATAACACTGTCTTTCATCACCCCTTCCTTACAAAGGAAAAAACATGGACTGCTGTAGTGATGATAGATAGAAAGCCTTTGGTGAATTGAAGTCATTTTGATTGCTGAGTGCGTCTTGGCTGGCTCCATGAGAGAGCTGGCATCTCTCTTTCCCTGTCCCCTGCCCACGTCGGACACTTCCACCTCTCGGTCCTCACCTGCAGGTGAGGACTCATCTCCCTCATCTGACAAGGCTGAGGAAGGATGCCATGAGTCCGCTTGCCCACTCCTGATCACTAGAAAATGATCTCCTAATTTAGAGGACATCCTTTTCTCTAAAGGAGCTCCAGTTTCTTTCTGCCAGTTACAGCTGAGCATGGTCTGTTGTCTCTTTTTCATATGCAGTGACTCGTAGGGTGTTTGGGTCTCTCCCTACCCCAATATCCCTCAGCCTCCAGCCTTCAAACCCTTCACCTTTTCCTGCCTGATGGTTGGAGGAGAGCCTACCTTACAACGAGCCCCTTTGTGCTGCGCAGCCATGAAAAATAGCCAGCTTTTTCGTCCCAAGGAAGGACATGTCACATGAACACTGCATTGTCAAGGAAATCAGCCAATAGCTTCATCTTTTTTTTTCTCACGAGCACTGAGTTAAAGTGTGTATGAGTAGTATTTGAATTTATGTTCTGCAGCAACAGATGGGTTTTAATTTTTGAGGGCTTGTTGTTTTAAATATGTTTATTCTTAAATGCATACTTGATCTCATCTGCTTTTAAAATGTCACCAGGAAGACTTCTTGACAATTCCCTCTGGAGACAGAAGGGAGAGGGAAGGGGGCTGTTTGCAACATCTCCAGCTGTTTGGCTGGGCTTGAAGTGCCAGGAGGAGTAACGCGGGGCTGGCAGGCTGCAGTTCTTCACCCTGTACCAAGACGGTGCTTAAACCCTGTCATGTATAGACACAGCCCCTGTAGTCTAGCTAACAGACTTCATATATCTTTCTTGCATGTAATATTTCTGAGTGTTAATGGAGCTGATGTACAGCATTAACCTCATGTCTGGGTTAGACTTTGACTCCCATCGAGCCGTTTTTGCTAGTGTCAGTTTGAACTCTGAGCGGTACTGAGCAGTGCATAAATCACACTGTAAGATACCGAGACACCCATTTCTTCATTTGTCTTGTTGTGGCTGGAGATGAGAAGCCTAAAAGCAGAGTTTTTCCAGCCTGTGTGGAAAAGCCTGTTTGGCATGCTTGTCTGTTGTCCAGCTCTTTCAAAGGAGATGAATATAGGGATGATAAGCAAAAGGCTCTGTCAAAGGGGGAAATCCTAAAGGCTCTTCATGTCCCTCACTAGACTTCAATCCCTGTAATTTTTTCCTGTGTCATGGTTGTAGGAGACCCCACCTTACAACCAGTGTTACTGATGAAAACATGATTTTGGTTGATCAGGATGACTTTTTAGTAGGTATGAGCTTGGTTGCTTGGCACCTTGGTGCTTTGGTCAGGAATGGAACTATCTGAAATAACTGTGAAATAACTGAAATAATTAATATGAATTAATTTTCTCAGCATATGAAAATATTTCTTATTTTCTGAACTTTATTTACATTTTTACTTCAAACAGAATATTTTTGTACAACTTAGGCTATCTCCTCTTCTTCACCTTTTTTGCATTCAGGCTGCAACTTTTCCTTTAATAATATTTTTCTAAAACCTTCGGCTTTTCAGAGGAAGGTCTATACAAGCAGCTTCACCAAGCCTTTTGCCAGAGAAAAATACTTAAAAAGTCCCTTGTAATAAGCCTTATTCCCTCTCTTCTAACATGTCAGTGGGGCTAAAGCCTGAATGCTCTGCTGACTAGTGTTCTATAATATACCTTTGATAGATAAATTACAAACTGCTACACACTAGAGCAAGTTTTACTTGTGCTGTGCAGTCAAGGGCAAGGGAACTAACCAAAATAAGCATGGGCTTGCTGGTGGAATGGAATATATCATGAGGACTTGGGTTGCCAACTATTGTCACAGCTATTTTCTTTACCTAAGCACAGGGATAGAAATATAGTAATTATTGTTGGTAAATGCCACTTCATACCGCTGACTGCTGTACTTTCCAAGGACTCTCATTACTATATAATCATTGCCAGTTTTGACAAATAGCATTTGATTAATGAAAACTGTATTTCTAAAGCAGCTGTACATCCTGGAAAGTCACCTCCTTGTATAGGGCAGAAGGCTGAAGGGGGATTTAACTGGGGTTTTTCAGAAGCGTGGAGATGCCAGGTGTGTTGCCTGCAGTATCGGTAGTCATCAAATATCCCAAACAGGGGCACCAGCTGAAACAAACAGAATAGTTTAAAACAAATGCAAGAAAGGCTGCTCTGAAAGCAGGTGGCGAGCCTCTGGAGCTTGGCACCACTGGACGTGCTTGAGGACATGTCAGCAGGTTGAAAAAGGGATTAGACACATTTATGGCCAACAAATATATAAACAGATACTAGCAGGAATATGTAGGGATCTAATAAAACAAAAGTATGAGAAAGCGTTGAGGTTTGCATGCTCCCATAAATAACCTCTTCTATTGCCACCGCTGAGATGGAATACTGGGTGGGAGGGACCATTGGTCTAACCCAGCAGCGCATTACGCCCTGAAAATACAGAAAACACAAAGCTGCTGCTTCTGTCATAGATGCCAGCACAGAAAGCTTTGGTATGTCACCGTAGCGCACAGGGTGGAGGGAACGGGACGACTGGCACTAGAGCTGAGATTTTAAAAAAGTCTGAAAGTACACATGGTAGAAAAGCACACTTCCAAAAATGTAGGGGATTACTCTGAAGTTTGATTGTTTACTTGTGTGCATTATTTTGTACATGTGTGTTTCTATTGCTGTGAATTACAGCATAGAGTTCTTTTCTCAAATTCTTTTTTTGGGTTGCTTTTGTTTTGCCTATATCTTCACATGTTTAGTGAATATGGCTAGTTAAGAAACCCAGTGAGGCAGTTTGAACTTAGGTGCCCAAATTTGCCTGCATTATCTTTTAGCTGCCTTCCTCTATATCGAAATCTGTTTCTCTCTCTTTCTTAGAAGTCTTCGGAGATTCAGCAATGGCCAGAAGATACAAATATAACTGCAAGAACCCACTTTGTTTACAGCTCCTTTCCCTCTGCTCAGAGCTGTTCTCAGTGGGAGGTTTAATCTAGTTATCACGTTTTGCTGAGGAAAGCACATTTTTAGGTTTTGCTTTAATTTGAAAGTAAGTTTACATCCTCTCCTTGCTGAATCTACAGCACAGTCTTTGTTTCTTCCATGTCATTCATCACAACCTTAACAGGGAGAGACCAAAGACAGGTTCCACTGGGAGACATCTGTGCAAACATCACTGCTGCATTTCTATCCATCAGGTTTTAATCTGGACCCCTGCCTTTTTAATTTTTTCTTCAGTCCTGTGCTTCTCACAGCCTGTGCAGCAAGCTCTGATTTCTTTATTTATACTCATCATAAACTGCCCAGAAGCCACTGTGATCGACCGAGATCCCATTGTGCGAGAGGAAAGAGACAGCTGCTGTCTCCCAAGTTGTATTTTGGGGGTGGATTTGAAAGCACTTGTACCTTCAAAACCCTAAGAAAAAAACAAAATGCTGTATACATCTGTGCAATTAATAAAAAGCATTTCAGGGTAAGTTAGAGCTCATCACATAAAGTAGTTGCTGAGGTGAAAATGCAGAACTCTCCTCACTCATTATAGGAAAAAGGGTTAAGTCCAACCGGCTGATTATGCTCCATCTATAAAGCACAGTGTTTTCAGTATTTTATTTAGTATCTAACTTAATTTAATATTGATAATAAAGTAGAGTTTAGAGGAAGAAGCAAGGAGTAGGGCTTACTGTGTTAGTCTTGACTGTCAAAAACCTAACAACCTGTAGAGACGACAACTTTCCTCAGAAATACCCAGGCTTTTTGTGGCAATGTCCAAGTGTTGAATTTTGTGGAAGCCAAATTGAAAGCTGTATTCCTAAGTGCTTGGATTATCAGAAACATTGATGCCCACAGTTTACATTAGCTTCACAAGGGATTTCAACATCTTTCTGAAAAAAAACCAGGACGCTAGTTAGATGTCTAACTTGTCATCTGAATTCAGGGACCAAATTCCCAGCAACTCCTGAAATGACTTCTGCAGTGCACAGCTCTAGCCAGTTTCTATTGAAAACTTTTTCTCTCCTCTTGCTGACAGTGGCTTTACGATTCTGATTTATTCTGAGCTTTATTCTCTGTACTTTTCAGTCTTTAATAGAGTCTTATATTGTAATCACAGCTGAAATCTGCAGATTATGCTGCCACAATAAATTATTCAGATGTGCTACTTAGACTTCATTTTACTAAAATGGTTCCATCTCTATCAGTGAGTGACAGTTATTTCTGACTATTATTTAGCCTTTCACATTACAAATCAGGACTCCTGCCTATTGCCAGCTCCAGCTTCTAGTGCCAGATTCCCATCTGGCATTGTAACAGGGAGTATTTGAGTAGGACACACTGCCTTTTTTTAGTATCAAATCCATAAGGCTCACAAAGAAAAAACAGCTTCTTTTATCTACTGAGCTCAAACTTACATATTCTGTAAATCATCTTAACTTCTCAAATGTCGAGATGACTTTAATAGCCCTAATTGAACAGAAAACCAAGCTGAAACTCAGATGTGGAGTTGGAACTCTCAACAAGGTAAAAAACATCTTTTTTAATAGCCCCTCTGTTAAAAAAAGAAAGTTAAGCACTATGTTATGTAGACATTTCTATCATGTTCCTCCCTGAGCAGTAATTAGTTCTGCTCCTGCCTTGCCATCCAGCTGGGGCTCTGGGGAATCACAGAGCTTTTTCAGCAAGGTGTGAGGACCCACACCATCCACCAGTATCCGTGATGCCCTTACAAGCCTGCCTGGCAGTGGCAGGCTCTCCTGACCTGTCAGATCTTTAATGAGGAGCACACTGTCCACCCGCATGTCTCCCTTCTCTTGCTTCCCATGCAAGGGGTTGTCCATTGTGCTGGCCAAGTGCACAGCCAGGGTTTTTTCGTAGCCTGACTGTGAGTTGCCCCAGGCGAGACCTTCATTTTCCCCTTGTGTGGTGGCTTGTTCGCAGCATGTCTTGTGCAAAGCTAGCTGCTGGGCCAAGGCAGTGGATGCTGGAGAGGTCTGTGGGATGTGCTTTGGACTGTATGGGAAGGATATGTCTGAGCAGGAATTCTTGCATCTCAAGTCTAAGCTTAGTGCGCCAAGTCCCAAATCCCTCAGCCTTTATTGTTATCACACATATAACAATAAACAATGAAAGGAGGCAAGTTCAAGAAGTATTAGAGGATCAGAAACTTCGATGCTAATTTAGAAGTTATTGCCTAACAAACAAACAAAAAAATCTCTAAGATGGTCCCCCTGTGCCCAGTTTTTTACTAACCCAGATTTTCTTTTTCATGATTGACGGAAGTCACTTTGTTTCATCAATGCCATTTTTTGGCTTGCTATCACAAAATTATCTCCCAGAAAGCTTCCTTCTCTCTTGATACTGAAGTGTTTGACCAGGCTTTTCTCCCCTTGAGGGAGATTCTTTTGGTAGTCATTTTCCTTAGGAAATAGATGAATGCATACATATCACCTTCTGCTGTCAGAAATTCAGGTGTCATGTTTCAAGAGTAAATGCAACATGGTATGGGGCTTTTAAAATGCATTGTTTTAAAGTACCTCCTCTTTTTTGGATGGCTTCTAAAATTTAGTGTCACAGATTTATTGCTGAGAAATCAAAGCAGGTAGCTCCAGTGTTTCTTCCAAGACTTGTCTCTGCTCCTAATGCTTTAACTAGACAACAGCAGAAACCGTATCAGCAACAGTTGATTTTCAAACAAGGTTTATGTAAAGTATCAGAAAACCTCTAGTTGCCATGTCTCCATTTCCCATTCTTGCTCCTATCCAAGCTAAAGAGCACACCTTTTCCACAGCTAGCAACTTTTTCTCCTTGCTTCTGTCTTGCTGGAGAATTTCTCCTGCCTCATATAGGTGAGTGGGAAGATCTGGCTTTCTACAACCTCAGCTAGACTATTTAGTGCATCCGTCGATGTTCTATGGCAGAAACAATCCCTGTTACATTCGTTTCATGGCTGCTTCCAAACTCAATACTTGGTGTGACAAGTGACATGGTCTCTGTCAACAGACTACTGATTTGTTACACGTACAGCGTTAAATTTATACATGAAGTGCATGATAGCAGTCTGAATAGACACATTTTATTTAGGTAGATTTGTCCATTTGTTTGGTTAAAAAAGTCCTGAATGCAACTGAACTTGAGTGGGCCACTTTCTGAATTGGTGAAGGTCAAGCTAGCTCTGACTGTACTGACTAGGGTACTAGTAGACTTCACCTACTGGTTTCCAGTGGCTGGTACAATAGTTTATACAAACTAAGGCTTATGCCCAAGATCAGAAATTTTAGGAAGAGGTAATCAGTGTTTTTCAAGGCAATTGTTTGTCTTGGATTAAGGCAGTAGTGAAGTGTCAGGTTTTCAGAGGTAGATGCCAGAAGCAGAGAAGTTTAAGTTAATAGAATTTAGCTCTAACTACTAGGGTGGATGCACTGCCTCCTTGTGACTTCCAAAAGCTCATCAGAAAACTTAATACATTAAGGTGTCAGGGATTCCAAATGAATAATGTAAGGTGTGGGCTCTATAGTCAGTCTCAAGTGGAGAGGAGGATGTAAAATGTGAAATCCAATGATGTACCATGTGAAATCCAAAACCGTGGTACCATGGATGTACCATGTAAAATCCAATGGCTTGGGATGGATGAGTTTTCCAGTTGAAATGCAATGACAGACTGCAGAGGTTACTGTTGACTTTAGAGACGACTGTGGTCACGACTAAAAGGTCTAACAAGTTGTGACTAGAATGGAGAATTGAATAAGCAACAATTACTCAATATTTCTCATGATGCAGATTAGCAGGGAGCAAAAAGGAGGGGTCAGCTACATACAGGATAAAGCTGTCAGTAGTGACTGAACACAACAACCCACTTGCAACCTCCATGCCAGGTTGTCTCTAAGTCACTGTCTGTTAAAGTGGGGAAGGATATATATGTTCCAGTTCAGACATTGTTCCTGTCCGCAGCCATTGTCAGAGGGAGGTTATTGGGCTAGATGGTCTTTGATCTGACTTGCTACAGTCTTTTTGTATTCATGAATCAACAATATGTCATTCTACATACAAGTTTTGGTGCTGGCTCTCTCATATCATACATCCGACCTACTAAGGTAGGGTCAGTCCTGCAAGAAGTGAGAAGTCCACCACACTCTCTGTCCCACCAGCCCAGCTCTGCTCCTCAGGCCCCAGGCTATAATGTGCCACAGTGCACAGCTCTTAATGCAGCACAGCACTCATGCTCTTCCAAAATGGGCTGTTAATGGTAGGGTCATCTCTTCATATTTACCAAAGGAGATCACATTTCCAGAAGGAGGATTACTAGTTCACATTCATTATAACATGATTTTTACTTTCATTTACCAAGTATTACAACTTTTTTGGCACAAGTCAGTTTGGTGCCAGATTCATTCATCTATATGCATAGTTTAAACTTCTGTTTCCTAATCAGAAGGAAAAAAGCCGTGAAATTATGAATGATGTATTTTTTTTTAATCTTTAACTCAGATGAAAATGTCATGTTCATTTTTTTCCTCCCTCTCCCCATTTTTTCCAAAATGGAATGAGGTTTATTTTTTTTTACATTTAATTATATCTATGAATGGAGAAAAAATATCCCTCAAGCATAGTGTAGTTACTAACTAGCACATTTTGACTACCTGTCATATATTAACAAGTACCTAGTAAGAGCCAGAAGTTGTTCTGAATATTTAATATTCATGATACTGAGCAAACATTAGCCATGAACAACATGCATTTCTGTGTATTTAGCAGTGGAAGCAGCAGTTGACAGAGAGCTGGAATCCTAAGGATTAAGTCATCTAAATATATTTATATACAAAGCATAGCTTACATACTTAAAGAAGTGGTACAGAAGTAGGATTTGACAGAAAGCTGGAATGACAGGCAAGGAGGAATGAAAGGAAAGCTTCTATATACACAGGTGGCATCCCAACTATCTGCCGACTGCTGCTTCTATGAACTATAGATGTATACGTGTGTGTGTGTGTGTGTATATGTGTATAGGTATATAATGCTTTCTACTGCCTGTTCTTAGGTGTTAGAAGGATATGATATAGCTCACTGGAAGGAATCCTGACTTGTTCTACACAGATTAAATGTCTAATGTAATACAATTTATTAAAATGAACTATATTGCCAACTCCACCATCACAACCTCCGTAATAACTTCATTGTCTGGTTCTTGCCAAGTGAGAACAGCATAGTTGTTTTGTCATATTGTATTCCATTCATTCTGCAGCCTGCCATAAACAAGCTCATGTTCAGCTTTATCTCACGCAGACCACAGATTTGCCCTTTGTTTGACCCAGTCTGTTGTGTTTGCAGTTCCTAGAGAACAAATTCTAATTATAGGATGCAAGTCTTCGTGGATGTAGCCTTAAATGGCTGGAATAAGAAACCTTATTCTATTAAAAGAGATTTTCAATTTTCAGGTTTAAAGCTGTATCAGATCTCTGACCTAAAACTGTATTGTTATAAAAGTCACTGAATGAACCAATCACTTAGTGTTGTGCCCAGGACTTCATTAAGGAGTGCGTTTTACCTGATTCTGCAGGAGGGATACTGAGGCACTGCACAGTGAAAGGGCAAACAGGGGCCTGATTCTTATTCATATTAGGCTCCTTTAATCTATGGAGGAGCATACAGATAAAAAGAGAAGGAAATTATATTTGGAGTTTCCAGAGAAATAAGATGTGTCGTGGTAGACTCATTTTCATAAGCACAAGTTAAAGTCTTTGCAAATCATGTTGCCTCTTTCAGAGTTTAGAAAAGGAAAAACAAGTTTATTTTAAACTACAGTGCTTTTCCTTACTATTTGACAGCATATCCTTATTGCGATCTAGAATTTGTACTAATTAGCCGTGAATATTTCAGTGTCCTTGTTACACTCATCAAATGCTGGCATTTTATTTTTTGCACTAACTACAGTCTATTTCTGGTTGTTGTGACTCCTGTGAGTCGGGACCATACAGTGCAAACGAGCCCTTTCTGATGAAAGCTGCCTGAGGAGTGCTGTCACGGGGATGACTTCCACATCTGAGAACATCTCCAGAACTTGCATGTGCACAGCCAGCCAGCGCTGCACGGCCAGCCAGCACTGCCCTGCCTTCTGCCTGTAGCTCCTATCCTGTACAAAAAATTATTTGGGAAGTATTTGAACAAGAAATATTCTTTGGTGGGTGAGCTGCATCAGCTGTGTGACTGATGGTAAAGACCTCCGGTACCCTCACTTCCTTGGCTCACCTTGGTTATTGGCAATATCAGTGAGCCACCCTCCTCCTTCCCCATTTATCCCCTCGCTGTAGGTGCATGTAATGAGGAAAAGGACTCCCTTAATCACTCCCAACCCAAGGGGACCCATATAGAAATCAACTGGAATGTGGTACTGTCTTTGCTGAGTGGTTTCCTGGGGAAAAGTTAGTACTAATAGATATGTTTCCACATTTTTTTAAAGCAATGATCAGGCTTAAGCATTTTCTGGCCATCAGGAAATGTGGATATAAAACTCTGCTGCCATGGTTGAGCCACACACCAAACTCACTGAGCCTTTGACAATGGCAAAAACTAAAATCAACCAGCACCATATGTTTACTCTTATCTGTAAAATTCTTGCAGCTTTTATCAAAGATGCTAGAAATGTAGTTTCATGTATCAATGGATACATTGACTTGATAGTGGGGCCCTTTTATTCATGGATTATTCAAACTGGAAAAATCCAGCACAGAGGGAGTACAAAAAATATTGTTAGAACTGATTTTTTCAATAAACCTGGCCTTTTGGGAGGTGTGGATTGAGGGGCTAAAGCCCCCTATATTTTTTCAGCAGATGGATTCTGAATTTAAAAAATCAAGGAATAACAGAGATAATACACAGAGTAAGAAGGGCTGGGCAGGCAAAGGGAAACAAATGGGGGAATTTCTATGCAATATGTGACTCAGATTTCACCACGCCAAGTACAACCAGCATAAATTGTGTTGTGTACTTGGGGCCTTATGTGATAGAAAAGAAATGGTTCTGGAGGAAAGATGATGCCTTGAGAAAAGTAGGCTGCTTATTTCAGCAGATCTTTGAAAACATCTAGAATATGAAGGGACTGTTTTTTAATTTGCTTTTTGATGCCATGTGGCTTAAAGGTTATGATTCTCCATTCTTTAATTGCTGGTGACAACAAATGATGTCAACCTCCTGTGCTGCTGTCCCCAAAAGTGTGTAGTGACACTGGCTGCCTCCCTTGGCAAAATGGAGCCCTGGTTCCTCTGAGGTTATCTACCTTGGTTATCTACAGGAGTAAAAATGTGGAGAATAAACTCCCCTGAGGGCTGATGATGACAGTGTGGAATTCAGTGGGGTTCTTTCTGTGTGAAAGTCAGAAAAAAGTCCTTCTGATGAGTGCTGCTTAGCTGCGCTTGAGCTGCAAAGCACCATTGGGGGCTGGAGCTTTCCCAGAGTCTCACCGTGAATGAGACGGGTGCATAGCAAGTTCAGGGGATTTGCTCTTTACAGTCCATCTTGATTTGTTTAGGGTACATATAAGGAAGAAATGCTCATGCATGGCCAGCCAGGAAAGTAGGTCTGGATAAAAATTGGCATAAGTTCTCAAAAATTCAGAAGCCAAGAAGAAATCTTACTCTTTCTCTGTCTGTACCCCCAGGGAAATGGCAGTGCTCTAGCCAAACACGGATGTCCCTTACGTTCATGGTGCATTTCTGACACGTACAAATATCATCTTTGGCCACTGCTGGAGCTGCAAGTTAGTCAATACAGGACTGTCACTTTGTATGTTGCTTATGGGAAACAGGTTGTTTATATGCCTGTATCATTACATTGCCATGCCTGCAAGTTAAAAATTATTGTCTTGAGTTAAACACCATCTGCTGATGGCACAGAGAGCATGGCAAAGATCTGAGAAGAAGGAAGTGATTTTTTTTGGTGACTTACATCTTGTTTAACAATTTATGGGAACGAAGCATGAAGAAAAGGTTACAAATCAGAGCAGTAGCTACATACCCTTGAATTCCAGTTTTATACACATCTGCCTGGCATCTTGTGTGTCTGAGGTGCCTCAATGGCACACATATTTTTTGAAAATTGGTAATATGTTACTGAACCTTTCACATGGCGTTCAGATGCTGAAGCAGATTCCATCTCTTAAATAGATGAGATAGAAAAACCAGGGAAGCTACAAAAGGATTTAAAAGCTGCTCAAGATCTTGGTGAAGAAAGAAAAGAAAGACGATAAAACTTTCCAATGCATTTATTACTGACCTGAAATTTTTAAAAGGCTAATTATTCTATTCTAATTCTTCCTAATATCAAGAGGCAGCATTAAAAATTTCACTCTTACAACCCAATAAAGGAATCCAAAAAGTAAAGCACCTCACATAAAGTACTCCAGGTACCTCTGAAAAGTAAGAAAATGTGATTTAATTACATATTTTAAAACTAATTTGCTGTGAATTACCATAATATTCTGCAGATGGTTCTCTTTAGTTGGTTGCTTTTGCAGTTGGAAACTTATGTCCCAGCATTATTTATTTTTTCTTAAAAATAACCACCCCTCATGTTTTTAGTGATGTTTTATGCTCATTTTTTTTTCTTTATGTAGTTTATTCTAACACAAAATAAATGGAAAACGTCACACCTTTCCAACAGAGTACTTTCTCATAACAGAACTCTTCTGGGAATTACTTTGGAAAAGATGAGGACAGGAGTGAATTGATTATTTGGCGAGATGCCTGGTCTCACAAAATATATAGTTTAGGTTAGAATCAGGGTTTCCAGAACATTTTATCATCTGATCCCGTCTTGTGCCATCAGAAACTTCCTCGCAAACAGTAACCTGAAATAATGTCAGCATGCATTGTATTACTGCTTTTTAAGCTTTTCCACCTGTCATTAGTCAGAATACTTAAGACACTTGAGAAATGAAGTGACTGGTGAATTCTACTTTTTGTAAACATACTTAATCAATTTTTCTTATAGAGACCAAAACAGTCTTAGTATTTGGTTACATTATTTAAATTAAATTCACAGAATCACAGAATGGTTGAGGTTGGAAGGGACCTCTGGAGGTCATCTGGTCCAGTCCCCCTACTCTCTCCAGGGGTGACCCCCAGGGTCACCTACAGTAGGCTGCCCCGGACCATGCCTGGATGGCTTTTGAATATCTCCAAGGATGGAGACTCCGCAACCTCCCTGGGCAACCTGTGCTAGTGCTTGGTCACCCTCACAGTGAAAAAGCGTTTCCTGACATTCAGAGGGAACCTCCTGTGTTTCAGTTTGTGTCCTTTGCCTCTGGTCCCGGTGCTGGGCACCACTGAAAAGAGCCTGGCTCCCTCTTCTTTGTACCCTCCCCTCAGGTATGTATATGCACTGCTGAAATCCCCCCAGAGTCTTTTCTTCTCCAGGCTAAACAGTCACAGCTCTTTCAGCCTTTCCTCATAGGAGAGATGTTCCAGTCCCTTCATCATCTTTGTGGGCCTTTGGTAGATTCTCTCCAGTAGCTCCATATTTCTCTTGTACTGGGGAGCCCAATGTTATCATTATTAGTTACTAAAGTTATTAATTACTGTAACTGTGCACTTGAAGGGACCAAGCCCCCATATTTTCCAGGAAACATGCAGAGAAAAATCTACTTGAACATATGTGAAAACAAAATATCCATGCTGTTGAGGAGCATTCTACTCCTTGAAACGCAGCTTGTCTTCACTGTTGTGTACTGTCCAGATACATCTAACACTATATGTCCCAAAGCTGCATTCTGACTAAATCTGTTCACTGACTGGTGATCTCTATTAGCCTCAGTCTACATGCCCATGGTTACAATAGATAAATAGATTCACTGTGTAGCATTGAAAAATACTGGCACAATAAATTAAATTTTTCTGGCACTGGAGCATCCACACAAATATGTTCAGGTTAGCTCTTAAGGAACAATGGATTCCCAAGTGTCTTGGTCTGAAGCCAAGAGGAGCAAATACACTAGAGTAAGGAGATGGACCAAGAGCAGTGGCAGAAGCACCAGAAAGTACTGGTGAGTATATGGAAGAAGCAACTTCTTGGGGGCATCTATGTTCTGGATCTATGTCCTCATTACCCAGGCCTGGAGCTTTCTGCCTGGGTACCTTCTAACCTTCTACCTTCTAACCTGCATATAGGCTTTTGTATCATGATTGTTGTAAATGGAAGCTAAAAACTAACTTTTTTCCCCCATAAACATTAAGGTTCTGCCTCATTATACTCAGTGTATTCAAATGACAGATGATGTAGAGAGGACTGGAACACGGTGTTTTGTTTGTCCCGGTGTTAATGAGCGTTTGAAATGCTGATGTGTAGGCAAATCTATTTTTGTTTTCATATTTTGCATATATATTACTGTATAATGCCTTGTGGGGGGAATAAGAATTTAACATCTAAATATTTTAATATTCAACAAATAGTGGTACGTACAAAATAGAAGGAGGAATGATTTTTCCCCTTAAAACATAGCAGTGAATGTTATTTTGGCTTCATGCAAGTTATTATAGTATTTGTATTAATTTCTCTTTCTAATTTAGGGCTGATAGATGTTAATGATTGTCTTCAGGAAATACACAGCTCTTTTAGCTTGTTCTTCTCATTTAGGAAGCTACCTCATCATAGTCTAAAATGATGTACACTGGCAGAAAGAGGTTTGGTATCCCTTCAGTTTGGCAGTGAAAGATTTCAAAAGTGCCTTGAGGCGAATCAGCACAAAATCCAAGTGGAAATAAGATGCTTGTTTTTAACATGCTGTAGTCAACGATAGGTACATGGCATCCTTAGCTGCTGTGGATTGCCATGGCCTGAAGTCTTTAATCAAGCCTGTGTGTCCCTCTAGAAGACATGTGCTGGCATTGCCTCATGACATTGATAATAGCGACCCAGCAATGATTGGATTATGTTCCACATCCTCATTATGAAGACCAGAATACATAATCACAGAGGTCCTTTCTGCTCTTAAAATATATCAATTAATTAACTTACTGGTTTACTTAATTTGATATAGATAAATTATAGAGATATTTCTATATTCTGAGAGTGGGAGGGAAGGAGAGAGAGGGGTTTATGGTCAAGTGAGAAACAGTAATCTATCAACTGCTGCGGTGCTAATTGTTTTTGCCCTTAGCATGTAGTGGTGTGAATATGACATCATTTTCTTCGGGCTTTGTCATCCACTGGAGTTAACTGAAAGACTTTCACTGAATCTGAGGGGCAATGAATGAGTCCTCAGGAGTGTGGAATAAGCACTCCTGTCCTGGTGAGCAGTCATACAAGGTTTTCATGGGCACAATGGCATTCAGTAGGAATTTTGCTGGCGTGAGATTAGCCGGAGTAGCCAGTCGATACACAGATCCTCAAGCTCAGAGTGTGAATTATGTACCCAGAATTACAAATAAATAATGCAAGATGCTGCCGCCATATACCATCTATATATAAAGGGTGCCGAAAAGCAAGGCTCCCACTTAGCCCTGTGACTACTGCAAAGAGTGATGAATATATGGATAGGTATCTTTCAGATAACTTATATGGATGAAAGTGTTTCACAGGTTACAAAAGATTTTTAAAGCATACAAGATGTGTTTTTATCTTGCAAGTATTCAAAACACAATACACACTGAGCTCCTCCTGGATTTACTTACTTTGCTTCTCACTCATTCTCTCTTACATTGGAGAAACAATTTATCATGTGGTCTTCCTCATTAAAGAGCTTTCAGTTTAACTCACTGTTACCCTCGCACCAGTTTATTTTTCTCATAATACCTCGATTCATGTAATCCCTTCCTAGAAAGCTAAATCACTGGGAGTGGTAAGCGGAATAACCTTTACTTATGATGTTGCAATGATTTTTTCCCTCTAAGTTGATTTAAATCAACACATTTCAATTAATTTCTTCCTTGAGTATCCATCAATTGTACTGAGCAGATATTCTAATTTTGCAGTTGCGTCTATAATGGTCTTTACTGCCTTGGCACAGGAGTTACTGGGTGAAATGTTTCAGCTTGCAACCTGTGCAAGGAAGAATCTCCCTTCTACTAGAAAAGCCAGTGTGCTCCAGCTACTGACTCTCATGGCCTGCATTTATAGTTGGGCTTTTTGCCTGTACTGCTAGTTTCAACTATAATAGTACTCTCACTTCAATATTTGTAGACACTTCCAGTTTTCATTTGGAGTATTTTGGTAAACTGAAACCTGCTTTGACATTTACTTTAGCAGGTAGTTGGAATACAAGATTATTTATTTAAAAGTAGACTTGCCTTTAAAATCTAATGATTTGCGTGGAATGTAAAGACAAGCAAACCTTGAGATGTATGAAATATAACAGCTCCAAGACAGAGGTTTGGTGGTTATGCACACACACTTATTTCCCTTTTTTTCTTTTTTTTTCCAAATGGATGTTTTTATGACTTTTTCATTCCCTTTGGGACTTCTTTTCACAAAATCCAAATTAAACTGAACAATTCAAGGACAACTTCAGAATATTTGTTTCTGTTTATGCCTTCTACTGGGATATAGTTCTCTAGAGCATTGGAAGCTCATTTAAAGAGGAAAATATAACTTTCTGAACAATTTTGGAATAGTTTTTATTGTTTAAATTATTTCCAGGTGATACTTTTCACCAGATCTTTTAAAATCAATATTATTTTAATTTCTCTCCGTCTCAGCCTACACAACTCCCAACTGCCTGCATGTTTTTTTCACTGAGTGCAATAAAATGAATTACATTCATATGGATTTTCCTCTTTTTTCTTGCTCTCTTTTTCACTTCTTAACTTTTCAAGATTTCTTCCACTTTTGGAAAGTCTTAGAGGAAGAAAAAGAAAAATTAAAGATGGGATTAATTGCCAGTTTAGCACTCTTAAAACTAATACTTAAGCTTGAGAACATTTTCAGAATTTCAGAGAAGGACAGGATGGAGTCCAGGGCCAGAGAAACTTATAAGCTACTTGTTTTGTGATGGGCTGTGAGGTGGCGAGAAAGTCTGCTATGCTTGAAAAGATTTGAAAGATTGAGAGTAAACCTTATTGGTTTCATACACCTTTTCCTATACTTGCTAAAGAGAAAAAAAAAAAAGGTGCTTGGATCAGCCTTAATGTTTACTTGAATAAATTCCTAGCAGAGTGCAAAGCATTTCTGAGAAATGAGAAAAGGACAGAATGGCAATTTTGAAAACAAAATTGCAAGAAAAGGTAATATAAAAGTAATGTACAATATGGTAATAGTGTGCTAAGTAAGTTATTAGAATGCAAGAGTTGGGGGAAAACTAGATGTATTCTCAGGTCTGTTCAGTTTAAAAAGAAACACAAAGGTTCTGTAAAGAGTGTTAATGTGTTGCATATATTATCTTCTACCTGAAATGTGAATGCTAACAATTTACAAAGAAAGTTATTGTGAGACTAATTTATTTAAAAGAGCTCTTTGAAGCTGGTACTGGGGGCTGACTTGGAACTTGATTTAGAGTGAGCAAACCAGGACAATTGCCTCCAAAGGCAACAGAGGAGCTTTGCAAGGTTAAAATGGGGAACAGGAAAAGACAACGCGTGCATGGCTAAAGAGCATATGGCCATAACTTAGCCTCTGCATACGGGCCCTGCAAGTCTAATGTCAGTTATGAGCAAACTCACAGCATTTATTCTGTTCTGGGAAAAAACCCCTGTGTTGTTTTGTTTGGTTTTTTTTTTGTTTGTTTGTTTCCTAAATGACATCATAATAGTTTTAAAAAATAAGGAATATCTCATGAGTGGCAAAACTTTCATCAGGAAAGAGAGACCATGGAAAACCTGAAGCTAGTACATATCAAGGAGAGAGCCAACCTGGCAAAATGAGCTGAGGCTAGTAATATAAAATTAATCACATGGTGTTATTTCACATAATAAAGCCTTTGATTCAAACAAGTTCAGGACCATAACAAGCTTACACAGAAGGCCCAGTGGGAGAGTGATGGAGGAATTGTCACAAAGATTTCTAAAAATCTCCTTGGAGAGGGAATGAGCCATTCTGAAAAGGGTTTAAAGCTAAGGGTAAATATAAAGGCATGGATGCTCTCCTGAAGCAAAGCATGGTGTCTGAATCCTTGGAGCTCTTGTGAGCAAACATATGCCATGGTGGCAGTAGCTGGGATAGGGAAAATGCCTCCACTTTGCCTGTCTTCAGCTTGAGGGTTTTTCTTTATTCAGGTAGGCACTGGAGTATGGGCTATTGGAAGGTTTGTATTTATTTGCCTCATTTCTCCTCTTCCAGATGCAGCTGAGATCTCAGAAGTTGATGCTCCGGGTGTTTCTACCCTGCAGTCATCACTGTGCCTGCAGTAGTAGCACCAGATGGGAGCTCTTGCCAGCAGTCTCGTGCCAGTCCTGATCACACTCTCTTTTCCAGGTTGCTGTACGCCATGTGCACATGTAAAGCTCTGCCTTGTATTATCTTGCTTGTTATAACTGTGCTCTTTATAAATAAAAGAAAATTCTTATTCATTGGAATAAAAATGCAGTTTGTATATATAAATGTTTACTCAATCCTGCTCTTCATTCCTTAAAGCCATAATATTAGGCACTGTAATTGTTCCTTTTGTAACCAGCCTGATGAGTCAAAGAGAATTATGACATTAGGTAGCCTAAGTAGAAGGCTCAAAGAAAACATCTTTAATAAATTTATCTTCATTGATGAAAAGAAAATCAAAGTAGCTCAAAGTTTTCCTTGAGACTGCTTCATGGATTTTAGATTTAGGTGATTTTTTTTTTTTTTTAATTTTTAACAGTAATTTTCTAAACCAACTTTGCTTTGGTGACTCCTTGTACTTTGGTGGATCTCAGTTAAAGATTTCCATTGCATTCCTTCAGGTCATCTATACTGAAAATGAGGGTCCAGATTCCCCTCCCTGGCAGAGAATTTGGTGCCCCGGGCTAGTGGGAAGGTGGCAGCTGAGGGAGGAGGTGAGTCGGGACACTACTCTGAGTGAAGGGCTCAGGTGGTCAATAAGACCCAACGTGAAAGGGCTAGATGGTCACCTCCACACTTGCAAACTGAACACCCAACGGTCTATACAGATCACCTGTCTCGATGTAATTTAGGGGTACAATTGCTTTATGACACCACAGAAAATTTCCTGACCAGCTTGACCTCATTTCTTCTCTACCACTCCAGGTCCCCTACCCTCTTGCACCCAGGTGCACTTGGAAATTTGCGGTTCAGAAAAACCATCTGAGGCTTTGCAAGCACAACCTGATAGAAACCCAGGGGAAAAGCCACTGTATATTTTGGTGATATGTTAGCTTTACACTTTCTAACAGGCATTTACCAACTACTGCAATACTATTGTTAACTTTCTAAATCTTCTGCAGCTGATGCTGGCAAAGAAAATGTACTGAAACCCTAGAAAGAGATGCTCCACTCCCAAGTAACTGCAGTACCCCTGAACTAGCATATGTCTTGAAAACAGAACTGAGCTCTGCTTATTCCTGAGATAGCCATACATGCTGAGGTATTAAGTTGCACAGATGGGTAAAAGTAAAATGGAAGCTTGCAAAATGAGATTTCAAATACATAAACAGGTTTCTGTCGATGGCAACCTAATAAAGGAGGTAATTCTCTAAACATATTGTTCCCATTTTGTTTCTAATTACAGTGAACTACAAGGTTAGTTCTGCTCTTTAGGTGCACTTTAATTACTCTCTCAATGTTGACTTTCTGCATTATGATTCTTTTAACACACCATAGGAAACAGACATTTAATTAACCAGATGTCACTCAATAAATCTTAACTTCTACTCTCTGAATCAGAAAAGCCAATGGCATAAAAGGGCATAAAAGGGCCAAGATTTTATAAATTATTTACTTTTTATGTTCCTTTAGGTCTTTGTTATAGTAAGGAAAATATCTGTAATGAAGGAAAATTAACCTGATGTTTGTAAGCATTTAATGTAATGAAAAATAGCTCCACAAAGTAAAAACAAGATTCTAACATTATGTGAGTGTTGATGTTTCATAACATGTAGGAAAGGCAATTGACAATGGTTAGGTTAGCAGCGTGGTATGACTACAGCCTCTTCACATCATCTTGTCTATACTCCTTTAATATCTTTGGCTTTTTGGGATTGGTTTTTGCATGTAGCTCTATAAGCTCATAGTCCCTGATCATGCCATCATGGTACTCCAGAAACATTAGCCATAATAGTAATACACAGGACATGTAGCAAAGGCAGAGTGAGACAGGTTCCCAATGTGACAGCTGAGAGCATCTCCTGGTGTTGGAGGCGGAGGACAGAGTTTGGCCTCCGGAGACTCTGCTGACCCTCCCAGCAGACCTATATAGAGACCTGGTTTGTGCCACACAACATCCGTCATATCGGTGCACTGCATCCCAGTGCACCCATTAATCCTCCACTTGGAAGTTTCTGAACATTTCCAGCAGCCTTAAGGTCAAATGAACACAGCCAAGTACTCAAGTTGGTGGCAGCCTGAAATGTTTAAGTGTTTCAATAGCTGGGTGGTCTCTTCAGATGTATTACTCTGGTTTATCTAGAAAAGTTGCTGGGGCTTTCCACAGTAACTTGCAGCAGCAGAGTCCCCTCCCCTGACCTTCTCTCCTCAGGTCAATGCCTTGTCAGAGACTTCCTCACATCTGACCTTAATCCTTGTCCCATTTCTTAAGTATTCTTGTTTTAAATTATAGGAGCCCCTTTACTACAGCCACATCATTCTTCCTTTCCCCATTCCCCCTACGTCTACAGTACTTTTAGCCTTCTTTTGCAATGTCACTGAATATGGCCAGAGTCCCATAAAAGAATACAACAGGGCACGTTCTTCCATTAATAATTGCAGTGCAAAGCTCCTATTAAAATTAATGGGCACTCCATGTGCACTGGAGTGTAAAAATAACCCCCCTATTCTCACATGCTATTTTAGTCTCTTCATTCTTTCTAACCAACATTTCCACTTCCATTACACCTAATGAATGCTGTGGGAATGCAATTCCCCCCCCCTGAGGTTAGTGGCATCAAAGTTGTCCCTCAGTCTAAGATTCACACTGTGGCCGCCCAGTGTCTCTTCTTCAAAATGGAACCAGGCACATGTTCTGCAGCTCTTGTGGGATTGTGTTTTAGCATTTTCCAAGAGTGATAATGTATGATAATAATACTGAATCTTTTTAGAAACTAACCCGAATGCAAAGGTAGTGACATCAGGGAATATGCTATTCCTGAAAGTTAACTGTCAAGGATTAATTGCTTTTCCAGTCTTGGTCTTTGCCTCTTTTGACATCCAGCCTACTTTTTGGCAGAACAAGGACAGCTTTTTAAGGTTGGCCTCTCAGCAGCAAGGTATTTTTCTGCTAATCTGGTAAACCAACTGTTAGTTCTCTTCTTGCACCTCCAGAACAGATTTTTCCATACATTCTCTGTGCCCTGCTTGGAAATAGCAGCAGTCAATACATTTTATAGACAGTATGATTCCATCCAAGCAACATAAACAAATAAATTAAGAAGCAAAAGAAAGTTAATTTTTATGTGGATCCTTAAAGATAACAAGTTTGAATAAGCTTCCAAAAACCAGTGAGAAAATATTGCATAAATGTCTCTTTCAAAATGTGATTAAAATCTGGTTGTCCTCAAAATATTTCACATGAGCATCCACAGCCTTAATACAGCCCATTTAGAAGACAAAACCACCATGCTTCAAGAACTCTTTAAAAAAGATTTTGTTTAATTGAAGAGAGTGTGTTATGAAGACTCCCATGCCTCTGCATTTGTTAGCATGGAAGACATGAAACTTCTTGTGTGATCTCCCCTGTTCTGAGTTGTCCAAAGGCAGCAGTGACCGGGTGAGGGGTCGGTGAGAGCTGCTCCCAGGAGAGCCTGCAAACCTGTGCTGCAGACCTGGGAGGTTGTGGCTGCTGGTGCAGGGAGAGCTAATGCAGCGTGACACTGGCTTTGCTTTTATGCTGGCTGCTGGTGAAATGTCAGGGGATTGAAAACAGGGAAAGGAATCTCACAAGCACTGTTGGAGCTGTTTTTCTGGCCTCATGCAGAAGGATGAATTTCCCTGTCCTATGGCTGCAACCGCGACATAGCTGTGGGCATGCACAGCCAGAGCACCTGGCCATGATTCCCTGTGTGTTCCCAGGTACTTGTCAGTGCAGGGAAGGCAATGGGCTGGTGTGGGACAATGGACCAATGTGAGGCAGGAGGAATGTCTGAACTCCCACCCCCCTTCTCAACAACGTAGCCCAGTAATGGGTAGGAGCTCTCCTGGTGAGACTTTCAGACAGTCCCGAAGACCCCGCAGGCAGCTCCCTCTGTGCCCAGACCAGCAGGTAGGCTGGGTGCCCCAGCCTGTGCTCTGCTAGGTGGAGCTTACCTCTGAAGATTATGTTGAAACTTTCTTTTCATTTTCAGCATATAAAAACAAGTGACTCCCAAACTGATCAGAGTTCCCTGTTAAACTCCAGATCAGCAATACAATTTCTGGGCAAGAATTTCCTACCCAAACCACGTTTCTTACTTCCACTTGTGCCTAAGCTCTCCTGAAGGAAATAACTCTTTAGTTGCTTAATTGAGCTCTGAGTTTAGGAAGGCATTACCCATCCAGAAAGCCTCCAGTGAATTTCCATTTGTGCTAAATCGACCAGGTGACTCATCACCACCTTTTTAAGATAAAAATTCCCATAACAGTACTACAGTAATAGCTTCAACCAATTAAAGTGAACAGTACCAGGCAAAATAGCCATTCAGTGATGAAATGACATTTCCCAAAAGACAAATTTTGGGGACCACACAATACCCTCTTTGTATCAGGATCCATCTTATGGCTGTGCCTTGACTTGCCTCTTGAGAGTGGGACTTTTAGTAGAGGTTCCCATCTGGCTGGTTATGCTGCCGTATAACTTAATAATATATTCCACCTGTGCCATCTCAGAATATGTGATGTCCCTTATAATTACTTTATAATTATTTACTCTCCTCGCTGAAATCTAGTAAGCCCATCTGCAAAACAAAATTCTTAAAGTGGCTGTGCTTTTGTAGCATCCCTTCTACCCAGTAAATTTCCTACCTCAGAATGGGACCTCCACTTTTCACTAGTGCCCTGTCAGCTGCCAGAGCAAAGGAAAGGAGATGGTCACTCCAAAGGAACAAACAAAAGCCATCAATCCTGGAACAAACAGAAAAACCTGAGATTTTTGGTTTCCCCACAGTTGTGTTTCTTTGGTAAGCAGCAATCATCCAAGCCACAAGCAGGTTTCTAGGTAACATTTGCTTCCTTGTGAATATTCAGTTTGGGTCATTGGTTGGGTGGAGACCTGCACTTCCTTGACTTGTTGAAAGTAGCTCTGCCTATTTTATAAATTGGTTTATACATTTCAGCAAAAGTTAAATAAATAAGAACTGATGAATCCAAACAAGAAAACACCCTTTGCTGAACTTGGGAACTGTGCTAAAGTTGTACCTGATAATGAGCCAGAAATGAAAAAAAGTGGTGTTAACCAGTGAATCAAACAAGAGGAAACTCATCCTGCCTGAACTGACCCGAAAAGGAGTGAGCAGTGACTTCGTGATTGCCTGGTCAGCCATGTCATGGGGTCTCCTCTCCCTCCTGAAAGCCTGTTTGAGAGATGTCTCTAAGTTGGAGAGGGGTCTAGGTTACAGTCACCAAGCTGGGGATGAAAGCTTCAAGATAGTTTATCAAATGAGAATCAATTTCTTTTGTTTGCCAAGCCCCAAATCTCCTTCCTTTCTTTTGGTTTCTGTTTCAAAAGATGTATCCGACCAGTCTGGTACCTTTTGCAACACTGCAGTGAACCTTATGACTAGGGCAGGTGCTAAAAACAAAGTCTTCTTACATGTCCTAGGGCTGACACAAGCTCGTCTGGGCTCAGAAGGGATGACAGGCTGAGTCCTGGGCTTGTCTTCCTCCAGCAGTGAGTCTTTCTCTGGTAAGAGAAACCATCCAATATGGAGATGTGCTTTTTGTTTTTGATGTTGATTTTTCTGTTCTTGTCTTTTTGTGGGTTTTTGTCTTGCTTTGTCTTCAAAGAAACAGAACCTGTCACAAATGACTTGAATAACAGCAGCTTCCATGCATCTCAGCTGTTTCCCTTTATGCCCACAGGAACCCTCCCCTCATCTTGGACAACGTCTAAAATACTGACAGTTTTGGTCTTTAAGTCTTCTCTGTTTTGTTTTTGGTTTTTTCTTTTTTTTTTTTTTTAAAATCCACCACCTCGCTAGATGGCAGACTACATGGATGAGGACGTGATCCCATGTGAAATACACACGATATTTTGATTACTGCTAGTGTTTATTCTTCAGCCAGTTCTTTTTCTGTGGCCTCTCCTAATCATATAATTTGAGCTGAGTCTGAAGAGCACTCCTTTGCTCCAGTAGACAATAAACTAGTAGAAGACTTACCCATATGCAATTTCTTTAAATTGAGCAAGAAAACAACACTTTCTGGTGTTGTGCTTTGTTTAAAAAGGGGCTAGTGCTGTTGCATATTTTAAATAGTTTCCTGAGTTGCTCAGGCAGGTGCAGGAGATGGGGAGAGCACCCAGTCAGGGGAGATAGCAGCAGTAATTGGAACTGCAGTTATTGAGTCCTGAGTGTGTTGCCAGATGGGAATGACTTTGCCAAGAAGCACAGTCATCCACCTTTTTCACTATGGCCAACTATAGAAACATCAGCAGTAGAGGCATTGCACCCCTCTCTGTTCCTGAATGACCATGGCATTCATTTTCACATTCAAATAATTAATTATCAGTTGCCATTTCAGTCATGCTGGGTAGGAAGCTGCAGCTGTAATTAGTGGCAAATTTTTAATTAACAACTTAAGTACTTCTTATTAACAGCTGTTTGAGAAATAAGCCAAGATTATTTAATGGGTCCCTTGGATCTATAAAATAGTAGACTTACATCCCCTGTCTTATTGTGAATGCTGCCGTCATACTATGCACGTCTACAATTCTCTATCTCCATAAAACATGTAAGATCTTATTATATATATTGGCAGTAAGAGTGGGAGTTATAAGTGTTTGATTCATGTGAATCATCCCATAGATAATTTAATTATTGAACTCCTATATATTAGTACTGGAAGCTTAGGAGCTGTTTGACCTAAAAGAAATTTATGAAGACTTGAGGGGAGAATAAATAAAGGAATCAGACAGTGTTTTAGCATAGAAATATGTAATTTGTCACTGAAGAATTAATGTAGTTTAACTTTCTTGCTGATAATTGCATTCATATAATCTAAAAAAATATCAGAAAAGTATTTTTTTACAGGTAATTCTTAGTTTTTATTTTTCTCTTACATACAGTATATAATGTTATGTGGCATGTCTGGAGTGTCAGCATGGTCTGAGGATCATTCCTAACAGGAAGGTTAAATGCACCCACTTGATTCAGAGGTGACAGCATGGACGTAGGCCACACCATGCCAGAGGACATCAAGAATTAGAAAATGGCACCCTGCATTTGGTAGCAAAAATATAGCTTTACTTTCCAAGTCTAAGTATATCCTAGTGATTCTTTTTATTAATAGGCTTACTTTGAGAACTTTCCAAAGCTATACCAATGTTTTTTATTTATTTGAAAAAGAACTGGCAAACCCATTGCTATACGCAGGATCTACTTTTCCTTTGCTAATGGACATTTGAGACCTTAAGGTTATTGCACGACTCATCTTGCTCTCTTCAAGAAAGGCTGATGAGCAACTACAATGTACACATTATCCGTTTGAATGCTGAGATATTTAAAATGGCTGGCTGAGAACTGTCTGTGCAACTTATGTACGTGGTATATGATTCAGGTCAGCTCAATCTCCCCTTTAGTCATCCAAGCATCACTTTCTCCTTTAGTTGAAGACACACGTATGTTTCCATTGAAAAGCGAAGAGCCACTTCTGGAAAGCCCTGTCTTCTCATGCTTCACAGAAAATGGAAAAAATTCACCCTCGTGTTCTACCATGCTGCTTACACCTTCAAGTAGGTCTCAAGTGAGATTCATGACATTTGCCACAGGTGAAGGTACTTTCCTTGATGTATCTACAGCTTTCCTAGTCTTTGCAGAGAATGCCCAGCAGTTTGCAATGTGGTAGGGAGCAGAGGAGGTTATTTAGTAGCCTGGTTAGTTTAGTGAGGGCAGTATGAGACTGATACTTAAGGTCATGTCTTTTGCCAATGGAGGAAAAAAAGACATGACAAGACATCAGCTTGTCTCTGAAGCTGATTCATAACATGCAGGAGGGCAAATTGTGTTTGTGGTCTGCTGCGGCAGTTGGTGACACTGAGGTACAACATTCAGAGGGACAGTGGTCCATGGAGGTGAGCAAAAGGTCCTCCTGCTCTTGGGCTTATTACATGTTATGAAAGATGTTTGCATCTAGGGGCTGAAATGAGACTTGAGAAAAATGGTCAGTGCATTTATAAATGTTGATATGTGCGATAAAACACACAATGCCATTCTTCCAGCCCATATTTTAGCATCCATAAATGCTAATCAACATCTTTACAGAGTAAAGCATACTTAATGCACTAATTACAGCCACTCTTTTTGTATGAAAGGGTGGCTAAAATGGATGTCAAGATGAGCAGGACTGAAAAAAAGGAGAAACTGTTATCTGTTCAAGATGGCTTTGAATTGGTAAGACCTCCCCAGAGTCCTGTCTCACCAGGTATCCCATCCAGATGATCTGACCTTTCAGTCAGTCTTGTGTTTCCTCAGTCTTCCCAGTCTCCTCCTCTCCTGCTCCTGCTAAAAGTCTCCCCTCTCCTCACAGCCATGCAGTTATGAACGTGAAACATGCTGTTGCCTCTCTCTGAAAACTGAATACTCCTTCCTAGTGCTGGTAAGGCCCCAACTTAACTCCAAACCCTATGACACCATGCTAGTAGATAATATCCATTATTTTTATATCCGTGCCTTAGGGGCATTCTTTGTCTTGAACAGGACATTTTTCTGATGATCTGGGTAGAAGTTATTCTAATTGTGAACAAATTTTGACAAGTGTCATCCTCACAATTCAGTAAATCGAATCAGCCTGTAGGCAATCACCTACTGTGTGGAAATATTGTTTGCATCTCCTCTTTATGCACCAATATCCCATTGCTTGACATATTATTAATTGCACGACCTGGAAAATACTATAGGGCCAATTGTGTTCAACAGGTCATGCTTGTCTGTTTTTATCAGTGTCACAATTAAGGGTGAGTGGATGTTTCCAACTAAAATAAAAATAGAGTGAGAACCTTGCCCTCTTCTCAGATGAAACCTGTCTTGAGTTTTGGGAAGATTTAGTCACTTTTTCTCATCCATTTTACTGTTTTGTTTTGCTCCATGCCCTCGTTATGGGCAAGAAATGCAAGCAAAAGCATTAAAATACTCCTCAAGTGGTATAAAGGAAGTATTTGTAGCCTGGACATAAAAATACTAAAAAAAAGAAGGGAAAATGGAGCTTGTTTCTTGAAGTTGTAAACTGGGTTAGATAGTTGGCTGATGGAAGCAGAGACCCTCTGCTATTCGACAGACACCACCTTAGGTTTTGGCTCCTTTTATGTAGTTTTTATTTAATCTCTTAAAATTCTTGCCTCTGTTGCTCTTTCCAGGGCTTCATTGTGCTTGCGGATACCATTCAAACACTGAGTTTCAGAGCTGTACATCTTGTGTGCACAGTCCCAGCCCACCCCAAGCTGTGTGTACCTGCATGCACAGCCCCAGCTCGCACCAGTCCTTTCCTGCTTTAGTTCACTGTTCTTTTAGGTCTGTGTATGGTTTATAATTTGTTTTCTTGCTTGCTTTAAGTAACCTAATTTTTTTCCCAGGTAGGTTTCATTTGGTTAATATTTATGCTCTTATCTTTCTGGTCCTCATTATATTATCATCTCAGCGTTGCACAGTTTTATTAGCCTCTCATCTTAGCACTATCTATACATATAATGCATTTTCTGGATCACCAACGAAAATTCTTTACAAGGCACTGGTAATATTTACAGAGGTGTTCAAGTGACTAGGAAATTAAACTGACTTTCTGATTAGTTTAAACTCCTACATTTTCTTTCTCAAAGCCAGCTCTGATCCCATTGGATTTGAAGTGTGATTATTACGCCTATAGATTCAAAGATGACTCCTGAGATTTTCTTTGGCTTTGTTTCCTAAAGAGGATCAAAATCTAGACATTTAAAGGACTTGTGCTTACTTGGAAATATCGTCATACTCAACAGTAATTTTTTCTGTATCTCATCACACATCTCCTGACATTTTTTCATGAAAACTATTTGTTATCCCTTGTTACAGTTCTTTAATCACTTCACAAACCATTTGTTCATCTTCTAGCCAATCCTGATGTAATCTTTTTGTAGATTTCATACAACTTTTTCACATGCTTTGCAAAATCAAAATAATCTATCTATCTACCTTATTCCTGTTTTCCATTTATTTTCATAATTCCATCAAGCACAACAGTCAGATTTCTGGCATGATTTATTCCTTATAAATTCACTCAATTTTTTATCACAGGTCATATTATCTTCAACATAGCTACCTGTGTATTAAACTTGAAACGCAGATCTTGATCATAACTTCTGAATTTCCATCATTGCTAACCTAGTGGATAAATAAAAACTTTGCAGATTGGAAAAATCTACACTTCATATGCTTGTATGCACCAGATGCTATTATTTGGGCAATAATATTTTGAGCCTGCTGAAATGATGATAAATTGCTTGTTTCTCATGTTTTGTGATTTTGAAGGTTTCGCACAATGTTTTTCAAAAGCTGCAGCAGGAAAAACCAAGCAAACAGTGACAGTACACCAAGTAGGAGACCCAAATGAAAGGTTAATTTCTACTGGATGGGAACCTGCTCTCCCTTTATTATATAGTGCTCTTGTACTGGGTCAGAGGGACTAAGAAGACACTCATAAGGAAAGGATAACTAGTAGAGGGTGTTCCAGCCTGGGAAGAGAGAGGAAAGGAAATCAGAGCCCCTGGGTCTGCATCTGCTGCTGCTTCCCCCTACCCTTGAAAAAGAGCAGACACATTTTACACGGGGAAGATGGAAGATGAAGCTTGAAGTGGCCAATTTTGAATGGCACACCCTACAGGGTTCTTTTATGTCCTCATTCCTTTTTCTTTGTGTTCTTGTTTTTCTTTAGTAATTGTTTCCAATATTCCAGTTAAATTTCTAACATTTTCCCGTGGAAGAATAACTCATTATTTTGCATTTTTAAACATAATTTGCAAATAAAGGGTTGTGTGTGTCTGATAAGCACATTCACTCAGATGTCGACTGATCAGCCAGTGTCAACTGGGGAACTCCTGGAGCAGTCTTTGGTGCAGGATGCAGCTGTTCTCTAGAGCAGGGCACATCTTTGACACCCTTCATCAAAGGCAGGGTACTAGGATCCAGTTAGGGCGCTTTAACTAGTACTGTTTTGGCAAAAAGGGTAATGGGTATGAAATTTCATGATTCAGCTATGAACCTCTTGTCTCAAGGCTGTTTAGGGGGTTTGCACAAGCAAGTAATAAGTTTGGAGCTTTTAATTGGAATTTTGCAACTATACAGATCTACAAAACAGCCCCTATGAGCCAGGCATTCACTTGACCTGCAATAAGGAAGAGAGGACAAGCATTTACATTGGTTCAGTTCACTTTCAGCACACCAGAAACTATGAATTATGTTTTTCCAGGCCACTTTCTAAATATACACTCTCCCCCCATTATTCTCACGTGCATTCCCCGGAGGTTGTCTGCAAGCTACCCCCTCACCCAGTGACAGAGCAACAATAAGGGCCGTGTGCTGCAGTAATATAAATAAAAGTATCTCTCTCTTTATCCCTGTAGACTCCTAACCCAGATCCCATATCCTGCTTCCTCTACTGCAGTGATCCTATGCCTCTAATTCCCCACCCCAGCCTCCCAGATGCAGGTGGGGACATGCTTTTATAAAGTCTCTGCAGGTCATCTGAGTTGCTGGTCATGCACATGTGAATGTGGCATGGTACACAAAATGAAATAGCATAAATTCTTCAATTTGAAGTCAATTGTATTTATTAGTGCTTGTGGCATGACAGGCATACTGCCTTAAGAGTTTCATATACTGCGGCTTTATCGGATCTTTCTCATATGTATTGAGCTAAGCATTTCTGACCCCCTTTGAAAAGGATCCAAAATTGCTAATAAATCTATGAGATGTTTTCTCAGTGGGAGCAGGGATGCATGCTAAATTACTAGCAGTAGTTGTGAGCATGGGCTAAAAGGTGCACCCAATACTTAACGAATAGCTGATTCCCGCCACACAATTAAACAGGGTTAGGAAAATTAAGTTCTATGGTCATTGGCAATTAAAGATTAAGCTGTCTTTGAGAAAGCCACAGAGCTGCTTCTGCAGCTGTGTGACATGAGTGGGAAGGTGTGAGGTCTTGGGGGACTCCACAGTGCAAGCAGAGCTTGTGCAGAGCCAGCTGTATCCCATGGGTCAACCTGCCTCTGATTTACTCTGGGTTTGAAGCACATTGGGGATTATTTTTAGTTTCCACATTGCTTGTGTTCAAGTCATTGGGACAAAGAGAGAAATGTTGAGTTTTCTCTCATTTTAAGCTGTGTGTTGCAAATTAAATCTGCAGTAAAGCATCTTCAGTAAGAGATCCTGTTTTTCTCTAACTTCTTGAGTTTTGACTTCACATATATTCCCTGATTGTAGGATGAAGGACAAAAGGTTGTGACTGTGGCTGGTAAAGCTGGTACGCAAGGTAGCATTAGAGTGCCTGGCTTGACCGGTGATATCAGCCAAGTGGCCATGGCATGTGGGGCTCACTGTGGGTGTCCTGTCCCACTCCTCATCCAGGGTCTGGCACAGGCATTGCATCCCGTGCTGAAGCTGGGCAGCTGCGATGCTGCAGGTACCCAGGACTTCTGTCCGCACCACTCTCATTTTGCAAGCATGAACTGAATGTGCTCTGAGAGCCCAGGAACTGGGTGGTGGGACATCTGTTTCCACAAGGGAGGAAGAGCATTTATGTGCAGGGTGAGGACAGGCCTTGAATAAAATGTACTAGTCCAGGGTAAAGCAGAGAGCATTACCAATAGAAATTGCAAGGAATATGAGGAGCTGAAAGCTCTGCAAAGCCAGAAGTCCAGTCCTTTAAGCTGGAGAGTGTTGTTAGAAAGTGACTCTGGCATTTAAGAAAAAGGGACAAATGGCTTCCCTGTTTAGCATCACCAGGATGAACTCAAAGGACAGGAAAAGGTATTCCTGCACAAAACCCATAACTACATGATTTCCATGTTTGGGAAGATAAAGGGTAAAACCCCTGCCTTCTCCAAACAAAACAACAACTTGTCCACCTATTTCACTGTGCCTGTAGCATAAATATGATTTAAAATGTAACATAAATTATATTTTTGGGTTCTTTTTTTTCCTTTTCTTCTGCAAGCCATACATTTCCAGAAGCATTTCCTACAATATTCTTATTTTGCATGAACGTCTTGGAACTTTTTTGCATTTATATGCAAGGCTGTACAACTGGATTTTGGGAGAGCAGTTCACAGCTGTAGTTTGGAGTTTGGGTTTTCTTCAGTTTGCTTTGTAGGATCATGGGACCTGAACCCCACAAAGAGGTCAGCTTATTTCCATGTGCGGCAGTGGACGCAGAGACAGATGTCTCGGATGAATCACTGCAGCAAGACCCATGAGTGCTACAAGCAGCAAGGGGGAGAGGCTGCTGGCAGAGGGGACCTGCTCAGGCATTCTGCTCTTCAGCTCCTCTCTCTGCTGTGACAGGCTCACCGCAAAAAGCTGGCGGCCTTGTCAGCACGGCATCAACAGAAATGAATGCTTCGTTTGGGGAGGCAAGCACTGGAGGGGCTGCAGCCAGTGCATATGTTTCTTTTTATTTTAAGAGCAGGGAAAAGGGCAGCCTTCGCAAGGCTCACCATCCCTGGTATCCGCTTGACACCCCAAACTGCTGGGTTGGGAATCAGAATAAACGATGACAATTGCATAAGCAGAACAAGGGGAACTATTAGTGTACGAAACAAAAGCTCTTCTTCTGAATGTTGAGACATTTTTAGTTTCACTGTCCCAGAAATGTCAGTGAATTAAAGGAACGACTTCAGCCATAGCTCGGCTCCGTTGTCATTTACATGTCAGGTTCTCACACTTTGCTAACTGAAGGCGATGGAGGTGGGTGTGAAACAGATTCTTGGCAAAAGCTTTCAAAAATGGGTGCCTAAAAAGTCAGACCCCCCCCAGCTCTGCAGAAGCTGGTGGATGTTCAGAGCTTGGAAAAATTCAGCCACTCATGCACATCCAGATGTAGGCACTAGGTACCTTTTAAAAAGAAATAATCTTAAATAATCTTGTTCTCTGAGACCGATTCATCCAGTATCACTTGTAAGCTAGTGGTGCCCAATTCTGCTGAGTCTCTACAAAAGCTAAGGCAGACTTTACTAAGTATCACAGTGGCTGAATTTTTATCCAAAGGCCAGAATACTGGCTGTCTGGTCCGTCTTCACTAAGGTAACATCGGTAATCTCAGAAGGGAGAGCAAGGTTTAGGAAGGCTGGAAAATTGAGTTACTTCACTTTGAGGCATTCTTACTTCAAGTCAGGTCAAAGGTCTGTTGAGAGGGGTTTATAAATAGATTCTGCAAAGCCAAAACCCGCATTTAATTACTTCTGAACTTTGTTTCTGGCTCTTCCAGTACAACACTTCTTATAAGAGTTATATTCATATTAAAATAAAAATGAAAATATGAGACTTGGAAAGGGAGGAGAAGCTTATGTTCATTTCTGAGCTGATTGCCTCTCTTAGGGTTTTTTCTGCAAGCACAGAAGCTGTGTTGCTCCTGATTTACTTGGCTGTAGTGGAAAGTTTCTCTGCAATTTTAATGGTTTGCAAAACTTGAGATTAAGATTTAATGGATGGTTAGCAAAACACATTTTTGGGCTTGTAGCGTGATTTCATGCTATGATGCCTACATTGACTGGTTAGTTACAAACCTGCTTCAATTCTCTGCTACCAAGACGTTTCTAATTAACGCAAGTATGGCTGAAATATCGAAAATCTCCTCCCTTATCAAAGAGATGTAGGGCCTATAACTATTCTTCCTGTTTTCCCCTTCCCCCTTCCTTCCCTGAGAGGGATTTTGTGCTCTTTAATACCTCAGAAAATCTCATTCTCTCCGCAACCTACAAACTTCCCTCCACTTCCCAAACATTGCCCTCACCCTGCACGCGGGTGATTTATTAAAGCGCTGAGTCCACAAAATTGCTCACACAGAGCACTAACACCATCATTCATTTTTTATTTAAAATGCTTTACAGGCAGTTTGTGGCAGGATGACAACAGGGCACCGCTGCTTACCAGAGCTCAGAGCTCGCCTTGCTCAAACTTCCCTCTGTGGCTGAGGAAACACAATGGTCTTGGTGGAGGGATCCACTTTGCTTGGCTAAAGGTGGGTTTGCATCTGTTCCTGGGGGCCTGGTGTGGACTTGGGCACCCAGTATGTAGCTGAGAAGAGTGAGCAGCTCAGACTGCCAGATCCTGGTGCAGTCAAGGGACAGAGGTAGCTTTGCATTGCCAGAGAGAGAGATTTAACTGCTACATGGCCCTGAATAGCAAACCCACTTCAGGCAGTCCTGAGCAGTGGGCCTGAATTGCCATCTGAAGCTTTGAACATCGATGCCATGACAAGTTTCTGGAAAACAGCTGTAAAATCTTTTTATCATGGTGCATTTTGAGCAGGGAATGCAGAAATGGCTTTGTAAAGTGGTGAACTGGATGCTTCATGAACTCTGTTTGTCCTGCGTACTGTTAAGCTGCTGAAGTGTGGAAATACTGCGTATAGGACAGTAGCATGACCTGAGCCTAAAGGTGCACTGCCCGGAGCAACAGGGTGAGACAGAGTCCTTGTCCTAAACACATTATCGAAGGGCTAACAGTATTTGTGCTGCAGGAAGAAGCACTGAAGCTTCAAGTAGAAATGTCCACTCCTCTGCATACTGTGATTAGGGGGACACAACTATAGGGAGAATCACAGGACTGAAGACATCAAAACATGTCCTACATCACAGCTGGGTTAGAGAGGGGACAAGGAAGGGAGAACATCACCATGCCACAGGCATAAGTCCACAGTTCACGTATGTTTTTAGTGCTATGTGCTGTTCTGATCTCCCTCTGCTCAGAAGGGGTGTAGTGGGACTGGAAAGGATTGAGAGGAGGGTGATCAACCCAGCTTCTGCACGAAGGGCAGCTAAGTGAGCAAGGACTTGTCAACCTAGAAAACAGACAGCTGAAGGGCAATATGACAGAAGTCTGTAAAAATGCAAGAGACTTTGTGGAGGATGAATGGATAGGGATGGACTGACTGTTTTCTGTCCCTTTGAGGAACGAGGAGGCATCAGATGAAGCTACTAGGAGCTCGGAGCAAGACAAACCAAAGGAGTTGGTTCTATGTTAATCAAGCAGTAGAAGAAATATAAGGAATTTACACTGAAAATGGGACAAGATCATGGAAGAGATACATCAAATACACACTCATCTGGGAAGCCTAGCATTTCAAGCTCCTGGAGGCTGGGAGAGGCATTTGCCTTTGCCCACTTCTCAGATACAAGGCACTGAACCCAGTGGACTTTTTCTGACTGAGTAGAGCTGTTCCTATACTCTGTTTCAAAGAATCATAGAATGGTTTGGGTTGGAAGGGACTTCAAAGATCATCTGGTTCCACCCCCCCTGCCATGGGCAGGGACACCTTCCACTAGATCAGGTTGCTCAAAGCCCCATCCAACCTGGCCTTGAACACTTCCAGGGATGGGGCATCCACAGCTTCTCTGGGCAACCTCTTCCAGTGCCTCACCACCCTCCTAGTGAAGAATTTCTTCCTAATATCTAATCTAAATCTCCCCTCTTTCAGTTTAAAGCCATTACCCCTCATCCTATCACTACACTCCCTGATAGAGTCCCTCCCCATGAGGGGAGGATGAGAGAATGAGATGAGAGGAGGAAAGAATCCCTAATTCTCATCAGAAATCTGATCCAAAGCCAAAGAAATTAAATTGCAGGGACTGTCACCACGTATTCAGCCAAAGCTTGTGTATCCCCTTTGGTACTGGCTGAAGCAACACCTATTGCTGCATATACATGCAGAATTATGGAGCAGAAGCATCATTTCGGTGCTGTGTGTTACTGTCGTGGTTTAACCCCAGCCAGCAACTAAGCACCACGCAGCCGCTCGCTCACCCCCCCACCGGAGGGATGGGGGAGAGGATCGGAAGGGCAAAAGGGGAAAACTCGTGGGTTGAGATAAAAACAGTTTAATAACTAAAGTAAAATAAAAAATAGAACAGTAGTAATACAAAGCAAGCGGTACACTGTACAATTGCTCACCACCCGCCAACCGATGCCCAGCACATCCCCCAAGCAGTGATCGAACCCCTCCCTGGCCAACTCCCCTGCTTATATACTGAGCATGACGTCACGTGGTATGGAATAGCCCCCGCCCAGTCTGAGTCAGCTGCCCCAGCTGTGCCCCCTCCCAGCCTCCCGTGCCCCTGGCAGAGCATGGGAAGCTGAAAGGTCCTTGACCAGTGTGAGCACCACTTAGCAAGTACTTAGCACTACTTAACAAGAACCAAAACGTCAGTGTATCATCGACATTGTTCTCAACCTAAACCCAAAACACAGCCCCATACTGGCTACCAGGAAGAAAACCAACTCCATCCCAGCTGAAACCAGGACAGTTACGTATACTTCACTGTATGCGACAATGACTGTTATTTGCTACCAGTCCTGTTTCTAACTTGACACTGTGAGTTCAGTGAGAGGTGATGAAGAAAAAAAGCCCTTTGGCTATTGTTACTTTTTAATGTTAAGAATGCACAGCTGTTGCATGAGATATGTTTTGTCAAGTTTATAACAGTTAATAGAAAGCTAAAGTAAACAATGTCTGTGAGTTCAATGTTTTTAAGCCAATGCTCAAACTCATTCACCATTGAAAACAAGAGATACAAGGCTGGTAGGAATCCAGAACTTCTTGTTTCTCCATTCTGCTCCATGCAAGACCTCAGCATTTTTTGGCTTGTAGTGTACATTCTGGCTTTGCACTACAGTGCATGCAAACAGAACTGTTAACTTTACAATTAAATGAATATGGATTGAGGAATGTTTGGTGGCATTGCTCAATAGGACCATTTTGCTGGGTGTTCAAGATTGTAAAAAACCACCAGTGAATCAACACTCCATCATTCTGTTATCCATCTCCATCACTCTACGTCCTGGCAGAGGTAGCATTAGCTCTGCATTTAAATTACTGTGCACAGCTATGAGTTGTGGGGGGAAAAAAAAGAAAAAAAATAAGGAAGGGTAGAAGTCCTGCTGTTCCACTTATCAGCCAAACAGAACTGATTTAGGGTTATGCATTCCTAATCTCCTGTTTTGACAGCCTGTGGTTTCATATTTTTTGATTTGTAAAACCTCAGTAAGAGTTACTTGATTTGTAAAGAAAAAAAATCACAGCTCCTGCAGATGTTTCTTAAAAGACCTTCATTTGGACTGGCCTAATGGTTATCTGTTCAACAAATTCACCACTGCTCTGGGAGCCTCAGATTCAAGCATCCTTTTGTTTTAAGGGATATTGCTCATTTTTATCTTCCTGTCACTTTAGAATTGAAAACTATTGGTCTTAGAAAAGAAACTGAAATGGCAGAAGAGTTGTCAGCATGTGAATAAACACTACTGAAACCTGAGTTTTCTGTAGGAATGATCTTGTGGGTCTTTCTTTGCATTTGGGTCTAATGCAGTCACATTTACTTACTCATTGGCACTGAGGAGTGGCGGCAATGATCTCACACCTCCTAGTTGTGCAAAACACAATGTGTTTGTCCCCACTTTCCTGTGGCCGTTTCATTCATTACAGCAAGTCTGAGTGACAGATCTCTTAACTGCAACACTGGTTGCTATATTTTGAGGGATACCAAAAAAGGCAGAGCAGGACTGCAGCTGTATTTCCTTAGATGCTTAATTCATGAAAGGCAGTATATATTTCTGAGTCTTATAGATCAGAGGGAACACTAATGTTCCTTGCATTATTTTCTTTGCTCCACCACCAAATACCTGTGCTTCACTTTCAATCCACCTGCCAATGAGCTCCTGCCCTGCTCTATGTGGCTGAGGCAGAGCTGTTAGCGTGCACATCACTCCAGTGTTTTCCAGCTCGCCTACCAGAAGCACGTAGGTACTGTTCCTACACGCTTTTGGTAGGCAAACTCAAGCTTCCTGTTTTGGAAAGCCTTTCTGATGTTGGCAGATCAGGACAAGAAGCCAGGGACACAACCCTCACTTCATGGTGCAGAGCAGAGACCAACAATCCCATTCCCTGACAGGTATCTGAGATGCAAATACATCAAAATGGGAAAAGATGGAAATCAAGTGGATAATGGGAATTAGGGAAAACTACTATGTAGGAGATGTCATCTTTTTGGAGGTGTTGCATAGGGAACAAGTGTTTGGGTTACCTACTATTGGTAGAGAGATACAGTTCTTACACCAGACAGAGAGTGAAAAAAGCAAAATGCTGACAAAAAGCCTGAGAGATCTTGGAGAGTAATATCAACACATACCCTGCAAGCAGCTCTTTCCTAATGGGAGAGACACAGAAACTCTGAACCTTTACAGGAAAGTCCACTCCCCTTTGCAAACCTGCTGTTGTAGCAGTACTGATGCGACCATGGTTATGTTCGGCCTGGTGTCAGGAAAGCATCCACACAGCAACTTGCTTTCTTGAAATTAGCACTAAAGAGACAGAGAGGAAGGTTAGCAAGAAAGTATTTATCTTTACTAGTGTTTTCCTTTCCTTTGAAAAGGAAAATTCAGTGTTGTGGAATGTAGCAATCTTATCAGAAAGAAATGTTTCCCTGCACTTCCCTCCTCCACATTCTGCTATCGTACAGCGTTACAGGATGGCAGACATGGTCCTAGGATAACTCCTTGTTTTTCCTTGTCATTTGGTGTATGCCTGCTCTTTGTTCTACTCAAGTTGACTAATCATACAAATAACCTGGTGGCCTTTTGAAAATGGAAACAAAGTAAAGATTAAAAAGGTTAAAATCTGCATCCACACAAATATCACCTGCACCTCAGGGAATGGGGTGGCTCGAGTGTCACAGCAGTAACTCAAGCCAAATTAGGAAAGTGTGGCTGCTGCTCCCTGCGCCAAATGAGGCTCTGCTCCTCCCATGGGCTTCCCTGACCCCTCTCTAGGATATCTTCATCTTGCAGAACTGATCCCACAGTGATGATCAGGATACAGTATGAAGGAAGTAAAGGTTCTTTACCTTCCCTTCTCTCTAGTGTATCTGCCCATGGATGCTACCTGGCTTAGGGCGCTGATCATGGAAGCAGATCTCCTGATTTTGAGCCACAGATGGGATTATCTATGGCTGAGCAAGGTACACCTAAAGCACTGCCCCTGGTGTGAATGGTTGTCTCCAGGCTGCATAACTGTAGCGGTGTCTTAGTTATGTTGTTTAAAATTCTGGTTCCATCATAAACCCCTGCTTTCATGTGCTTGTAGCTTTGGAAAATTTCCATCCAGGCTGAAATTCCCCACACTGTATCTGTGGACTTTAGGCTGAATACTCTCAGCAAATTGTGTCATTTTTTACTAGTAATAAGCCAGGGGAATAAAGGGAAAATGTTATTATCATTAAGACTTACTGAAGCTGGTGGATTTACCTGGCATGCTTCTTTTAAAATAAAGTTAACTAATTCAGTAAGCTCATTTACGAGAGCAAGTGGCTGAATTACTGTAGACTCCAATACCCAAGCGTGTGTCTGCAGGAATGGCCTCTGTGTGGTTGTCACCATCTCCTGTGGTGCAGGAGCAGATGCTGCATGAGCTGAGCTGCAGGTCAGGCTGCAGCTTCTTCAGCTGCCTCTGGGAATCTGTGCTTGGCCACCTCTGCCTAGAAAAAGGCAAATACGAGACCACACAGGAATTTCAGACCATCTGGACAGAAGGTTGTTTCTGAGTGTGGGTTTGAACAGGAGTGTCAGAAGCTCAAGAAGCATTGATGCTGAGAGCAAAAACCATCGGAGAAGATGGAGCCGAGGTTTATCCAGGATGAGTCCTGGACCTGGGATGGGTCCACAAGGCCACAATCTAAGCAAAAATATGATTGAAATGGTTACAAAATCACAGTGCACCAGACATTTTGAGCACTAAAATAGGCAGGGGAAAAGCTGTGGGGGAAAAGCTGCAGTCGTTAAAGAGTGTATTCTTAATAGAAGAAAAGGGGGAGGGAATCAATGTTACCCAGTTAAGAAGCTGAATATTTGACTGCAGCCTTTCTTTCCTTCTAGACCTTTTATCTGTAATGTTAAAGGATATTATCTAAACTCCAGATAGTGTCCACTACCTCCTAGCTTCTTGGGAAGGGTGCCTACAACATACTTAAGTAGGATAATCTTTATTTTTATGAGTCTATGAGTCCCTGGGGTATTTCTTCTTTCCCAGAAGAGGGGAAAGAGTGTATCATGTAGATATTCCTGGAAAATATTTGCCTTTTTTTTTTTTTAAGAACCCTCCATCCGCTTGATCAGTATTTTCTGCATTTGAGTCAAAAAAGAGCAGAGCTATCAGGACATTTTTTGCTTATGTTTAAATATTCCCTGTAAACTGCTCCTATAGGTCTGTCCCTTTGGCCCTCCACTGCTATTTTGGCCTTTGCAGAGGATTCTTGCTGAAATCCTGACAATAAAAGGATCCATTGTATAACGTAAAGAAAACCATTGGTTTCCACTTCATCAGTTCTGCTGTGAGCTGTGAGCCATGCCTGAGGAACACCCTGGTGCTTGTCAAGCTGATGTGCCACAGGCAAATGTCAGCTCTTCCCTGTAAGCACAACAGAAAAGCCCTCCTGGTGCAACAGGATTCATGTTGCATGCTCTCTCCCATAAATCAGTCCTTCCCTGTCACCGATATATTGCTGTAACATATCATCAGAGACCAAGGATTGCTGTTGCTTTCACTTGTATCCCATATCAACTGTTTTCTCTCCCATTCTGGTGCTAGATTACATCTATGGGAAAAGAAGACGCGATGTGCATTTTCATTTTGTGTATCCTGCTGTACAAACAGCATTTCAGATTAACACTATTTTTTTCTCTTCAGAAGTGACAGTGTGCAATACTGTTGCTAATTCTGCACCCCAGTTTTTCTCCTCACTTGTGTCAGAAGCTGTTATTCAACCACAAGAGCAAGAAGTGCCCATCACTGTCCCAGTGAGGCCCATAGACTCTAATCAGCATTGTGAGACTGAAGAACCTAAGAGTGAGCAGAGAGCAGTTTTTACATGTATTTGCTGCCTGCTTTGTATTACACTAATTTCCCCTAACTTCCCCTCTGCTTGTCAATACTGACAGGTAATGGAGAGGTTTAGAGAGAGTTTGAGATTCTGGACTGGAGCGAAGGAGCTGGGATGGAAGTGCAATGCCCTGGACACACATGTGAATGCTGAAGCCTTGTGTGTGGCTTAGATAATCCAGAAAGCTGGAGAGGGAAGGAGAAAACCGAGAAGATCGTCCAGTACCATCACCAGAGTCAATGGGAAAAGAGAGGAGAGCAATGGGAGAGACTAACACTGTGATACACTGTGCAGCAGGCAGCCTGGGGAAGGCAGCACAGGATGGCGAAGCCATATATGACTGTGCAAGAGCAACAGAAAGATCAAGAGACTGCTCAAGCCCTGGAATATAGCCAAGACAAGGCTAGAAACTTTGAAAACCATTTGTGGAGACCAGTGAAAATAAAAAGCAGCTTGGAAGAGATCCAGGCCAAAGCTGGAAATGATAATTGCAGACTGGGCTAACAATTGAGGGTTCAATTAATTTCGTGACCCAGGGAAGAAATGCAGTAAAATGGCAATTGGAAATATGGATTGCAAGAACGTGTTTTTTTCCTGAGTTTGGTTTTCTTTGAGAGGCAGATCAGAGCCCAAACTATGTGAGAGGACAGGACACAAAGATGAAAAACTAAATCATCAGGGAGGATGTGAAGAAAACAGTAAAGACGCCAGATAAAGACGAAGAAAGCATGTGATTTCAGCAAAGAGAAGGGGAAGGTGGACTGTTTGCAGGTGTGCACGGTAAAGATGGTATTATGGGTCCTTTCAAATGTTTTAACAAAACTGTAAATGTGGATTTAAGTAGTACAAGGATGTGTCCAGCTCCAATTTAAATGGAGCACTGTGCAGTAGGGTAAGTGTGCAGTGTGAGATGGGAGCACACAAATTGGGTAATAGGGGGAAAATTGGTGGGGAACCAGGGAAAGAGGGCTCTGAACAAGAGTATTGGCAGAAGAGAAGAGGAAAATCTTGTAGTGCCAAAAGGTATGTAGAATATATCTCTAACTACAAGGAAAGGGAAAAGGGACAGCAAAAAAAGCAAAGGACTGGGGAAATCACTGTGGAAGGGATGGCAGGAAAACCTTCAGAGGGAAAGGCTGGGCAGTGGAAGATTTGATAGCAGTCTGTGAGAAGAGAAGGTGAGGACACATATCAAGAATGAGAGCAGCAGTCAAGTTTAAGACAAAGTTATAATGGAAGATATGGTGAAGACAGGTATCTACAAGGACTAAAATGCCCTGTTCGCATTGTGGACTTCCTGATGTGTACCCGGTCTCTCCTGGGCAAACAGAAGATCAAGCAACAATTCCTAGCCAGATGACAAATAGAAAAAAGCATACACTTTGGAGAAGTAAAATCATCTTTCTTGTCCTTTTCTCATCAGTCAAGTGTTTCAGCAGCTGCTTTTTGGAAAAGGAAAATTCATAGTTAGAGCTACCTGAAAGAGATTAGCTGTGGTCCTTCTTTTACTTTGTTCTTCAGCCATGTTTGTGGCTGTCAGTAAAATCTACACTCCAAAGCTGGCCTCTTCTGCAGGGAGGGCATCTGTCTCCGATATATTTCATGCGTTAAAACCTGATGTGCTCAGAGGCAGGGGCACAGGCAGGCGCTGGCATGCCTGCTGGCTGATGGGCTTCTGCAGGCATCAGTGGGGGTTTGTGAAGGCTCCTGGCCTTTCTCTGCCATGCTAACCCCAGGCATGGCATGGTGTCTCCCTCTGGGAGGAATTTCGGCTTTGTCACTCCAGGCAGCAATTACGCAAAGGATAGTAAACACGATGGTATGGCTTGAAGCAGTGGTGTTCCCCTGCTGCAGTGCCTGTTGTTGGACTCCCTGTGTCCCAGCTGCAGTGTTTCCAGAGCTTTTGTGTAAACAATTGTAGATGGGCAAATTCTAATGATCGATTTAATTTGGAGTGTCTTCTCCTGATGTGAATTGATAAAACTGCAGCAATAGCCCAGCCAGAAGCTTAGACTAAAGCTGTGCTGCAATAACTGCTACTCACCTGCATCAGGATTTGGGTGTCTCTGGGGACAGGTCACGACTCTGACTTCAGTGGAAGTTAGTAGGGACTGCAAGCTAATGATGTTTAATGGCTGCCCCTGAGCAAAAAATTGGAGGTCTCACTCTGACTAAGTACAATTCAGTCCAGAGGACTGAACAGGCTCCAGTGGTATTAAATCCATGCCTACGTCTTCATTCTTTTAATAACCTTGAGATGGAGGGGGAGGTGGTGGGTACCCATGCTTGTCCTGCTTGCGATGCTCGGGAGATAGAGCCTCAAATCTCAAGAAATGTTTGCTAAGCACTTCATTCATACATTGGAAATAAAATAATATAAGCCTGTTCACAGCTGTGTCAGCTGTTATTTCTGTTTCTAGATAAGAGCCTCTTTGTCTCTTGCTGGCTATCAGATGTCCTGGGATTTCTCTCCTATTCATCCAGCATTCTCTCCCCTGTCGAGTAAATAAGCGTGGAGTCTGAATGCTTTAACAGTTAGCATTTTATGGCTGCCTTCAGATCATGGCTAGTTTGCAAGCTGCTGTTTAGTTTTAACTAGAAAACAATAGCTTTTTCTTTGCATTTAGCAAAATAATTACTTAAGGGTACAACAGCAGTTATGGAACTTACATTGTTATATTATAATTTGCGTTAGTATATACCATAGTCATTTGTATATATTATATTTATTTTTCAATGGCTCAAATTTCATCCAGAGTGCTCATGTGAACAAAGCAGTATTTTGCATAAAGGATTGTGCCCTTAGTCCTGTTGATTTCATCAGGGTGACTGAAATATTACTGAAATGGAGATTTTAAAACAGACGAGAATGAGAGCTAAGCAGTTAACAGCACAAGCGAATTGTAGTGTTCTATTCAAGTTCTTAGTACTGTATTTATTAATGTAACTATAACTTGATAAATGTTACAGAAATGGGGCACCTTTGTTATAATTTTTATATATGCTTTGGTTTTTATATGCTAGTATCATCTCCTTTCTCCAATGTTAATACCAGCATCCTTAATAATTCTTTTTTTTTTTCTTTGCTTGAAAGCAAAAAGAAAATAATGGTGAAAAAGCCTGCAATACCACATTCCTTCCTCCAGATTATTTCCTTTTCCATCCTACCTGTGTTGTTCTTCCCTTTCTGACCTGTGATTTCTCTGGCCTGCAGTTGTGCCTGAACCGCAGTCCTGAGCACCCCCAGAGACCCTAGGCTGGCCTAGCACAGCCCCCTCTGACGGATGGGTACACAAACCCCCAGAAGCTGTAGATGGACATCAACCCTTCAGTGTCAGCTGCTCTGCAGTGTAAGGTAAACTTAAGACACAAAAGTTTCCAGGACTTGTGTTTATGCTGTCTGACATATAACAGAGAAAAAATCTTGCATATGCCCACAAGCAGCCAGGTCAGGCACCGTGGCTTGCTCACTTTTGATGTCTATTTATTTCCTTATTTGTTCTCTTTCCTTGGCCTTGTCTGTTACTTTCCTCCATCTTTCTCCAAATGTCTAAATCTGCACACTCTACCCAATTATTTTCAAAGACCTTTTTAGGCTCCACCAAATGCTTGACTGCCTTCTCTATGTGTCTCAGAAGAAGGTGTCAGCCCTTAGCTGCTGAAATCAAGGGCCATAATGAAACACCAGGATCCCAGAGAAGTGTTATGTGGAAACAGTGGGATCCCAGAGTGCCTCCCAGCCCCTTGGCCTGGGAGCAGGCAGTGTTTTCACGTCCCCGCTGAGCAGACACCTCCTGGCACCCCAGAGGTTTTGTGCGAGGGAAGCCCAGATGAATGATGTGGCCAGGTCCCTGGTTTGGACATTCAGAGTTGTAGACCTGGATTTAAAATTCATTTAAATTTAAATTTAATTCATTCTGTAAGCCTTAATGCATGAAAATGTCTGAGTAATTAGAAGTATCTTGGGGCCACAATATAGAGAACAACTTACTGCTGAAGGAGTAGAAACACTTTAGGCTCATGCTGGACTTATTCAAGTGAAAAAGCTGGAAAAAAGTAGAAGGTCAGCTGACTGAAAAATAAGAAATCATTAAGGCCTCACATGGGCAAAGGTCAGAAAGTCAGCTTGTTCACAAACAGCAAATGAATATATGAATTTAACTTACATAGAATAAGGTAATCTTGTATTAATGCTATTTGGTTACCTTACACAGATTAATATGACTTTTATTAGTGGAAAATTTCCTCTCTGAGATATATTCATGGAGCATTAAACCTGGCGCATACAGATGCCTTGAGATCTTCTTTGAAGCAAGTTCCCTGCATTTAGATAAGCTGGGTCAGATTTCTTTCCTAACAAGATGGCCAACTTGTAAGTTTTTATAAAGAAATAAGGAGAAGCAGCCACAGTACCATACGGATTTGTCCCTGCTCTGTAGTCTTCTGCAGTGTCATTTCTATTCTGCAAAGTGTTGACTCACTGAAACTCTTCCTGTAGCATACATGGGTGGAGAAAACTTTCTCCTACCCGCTTCAAAATAATGAAGTGTAGGATTCATGAACAACAGAAGAGATTTCATTCAGTGCCATCTCCTGAGTGGCTGGAGGTTTGCAGGTACTCAGAGCTTTGAAAGGACAAAACTACAGTATGAATGAAGACTGAGAGCCACATATTGTCTGCTCTTTAGCAAACCAACAGATCCACATAAGAAAACTATGAGAAAAGTAAAGAAGACATTTTTATGTAACTCAGGCTTCTCATTTTCACAGCCATGGAGCAACCCAGAAGTGGGCTGCATAAAGATGTACTTGTTGGCTCATTACCATAGACCGTGGAGATGCAAGTGCATCTATAGCCTTGAAACAGAAGCTTTGATCTCAGCGTTACTGCAGAAACCAGAGAGGTGAGAGATATGAAGTGGCTTTCTGCCTTCTCTCTCCTTGTCTGCCCTGGTTCTGGCATGATGAGAAGTGTGTGTGGATGTCAGTGTAAATCTGAATGGTACAAGTTAGAGTGGTTATACTCTAATTTAATTATGCTAATAGAATAACAAGACGTGGCAGTGTTTCTCTTTTGCATGGGGTCAGGGCACAACCCATTCTAGTTATCCCCTCTTCATAATGTTTTCTGGCCAGGGGGAAGCCCTTGGGTTAGGAACCAAATGTTCCAAAAGCCCTCTCTGTAAGAATGATAAAGTGCAATTTGAATTTTAGCAAGTTGGCCTGGAGTAACTTCTCATTAAACAGCCACAATGATTGTAATTATGGTTAGATAAAATTAATAAATAATATAAATGCTCTCTAGGATGTACACAATTATTAATGGATAAAGCATAAACTGGAACTAGAGTCAGCTGCTTTATTTGAGGATACAGTAGAAGACCAATAAATCCTGCAAGCAGATTAGTTGGAAAAAGCCAATAAAAATTATTTACCTAACCAGCCAGCCCACTTGCTATTTGGTTTGACAGATTCAATTTATTTTCTCCTTTTAAACTCATTTTTCCTCTCTTTATTGCAACAGTTTCTTGGTTTTTGGAAACAGCTGAGAGGGAGTGTAAAGTTGTGCTTTTATTTCTCACAGGGTCTATTAGAGGTTGGGGAGCAGTGAGCCTAGACTTTAAGACTAGATATGATATATGAGCAGCTGAACAGCTTACGTGTGATCTAGAGGCAGAGAAGCTGAAGTGACAGGGCACAGGTCCAGATCCATGATCTCAAAACATCGTATTTCAATGTTCTTACATTTGTCTTTCCATTCACACCATGAGAACACGGAGAGGAAGGGATTAAATAAATGTTTGTGAGTACAATCTGATAGTACCACATACTGAATCATTTTAATCCTGTAAGAAGCTATGGTTTAGGTCACAGGAGAGCCTATTTACAGACTGTCACCCATTGCAACACTGACCTGGAATGATCACCCCTCAAGGTTAAGAAAAAGGCCTTCTGTCCTGAATGTGAAGTGCCATTTAAATGTGACTGAGTTTTTTTCACAGCCATCAAGATCTCCACTGCTTCATGAATAACCAGCGGGTCTCCTGTTCAAGAAACTCACTTCACAGCTGACAGATTTCACTTTTACCTTCTCACCTTGTGAGGGAACAAATTTGCCTGGCAAAGACCAAAGTTAATCTGCAGTGCTCTTAGTCCATGGGGCTGAAGGAGTTAAGGATGGAGATGAGTAGGAATAACTACCCGTCCTAGAAAAAAACATGCACGCTTGTAAATCAAAGCAACCTTAGCGGTCAGCGGTTTGCAGCTGGGAATTGCTGTAATGTGGCACTGAGGTCGGTGGCCACGGCATTAGGCTGGGGTTTAGCTGGTCCTCCAGCCTCAAGGACTGGCGCTCAACATCCACTCCTGGAGTGGAAAAAAGTCCAGGTCCTTCACAATTGCATATTTTCCTATAAATCAAACCATCAGCAGGGAGAGCGCTAAGTGGGAAATTAGTGTTACTGACAGAGAGTGGGTGAGACAGACTACTAAAATCATGACGATCCTGCTAAAATTAGTAACCAAGGATCTATCTTTAATACTTTCAAATGGTTTCTAGAAGCTGTGTGGTTGTGCACTTCAATTAAAAAATTAAGGTGAGGAAAAATTGCAGTTTACTTTCTCTGTCTAAATTTACTCTTCATTAAGATGTCTGGCAAATTTAATTTCTGTGAGGCATGAACGAATATCTATCAGATTTCTCTTTTCACTGGACAAGGATCAGCCTGCATACCAAGGTAATCTCCCCTGCTGCAGCTCAGAGGGGCTGATGGGGTAGATGGAAAGAGATGCTTGACATACCATGGCTGCTCCATGTGGAAAAGGCTAAGATGAGCGACTCTGTGGGATGTGTCCCCACAAAAGGCAAGAGACGCTTCAGGGGGGTTTATAGTTGCTTTCGTCTTGATCACTTTTCTCTGTCTCGTATCTCTCTGTGACTCGTGTAAGGGAGAATGCAAAGGTAATAATATGAGTAGGGAGTAGTGGAAACAGGGCACAGTTACTTCGACTTCCTCCATGTGTAAAATCAAAGATTATGGTTCCTGTACTGGAAATGGGATTAAGCTGAGATTAATTAGTATGTGGCGAGTTATTAATATGAGAGAAGAGTTTGAAATAATAACAGATGTGTTTCTAGAAGAGACTGCATGGGTCAAAAGGACAGTGTCATACCATGCCACGTGCACGCTACCACGACAGAAGAAGGGAATCACTATTCTGATTCATAGAATGAATTAAATACATTATATGACCATTAAAAGTAAACAAGAAAGACCCCTGGGGATTATATATTCATGGTTGCCAACAAAGTTCGAGCAGGCTGGTGCCTGAAAGGTCAGACCTTACTCATTGCAGAGACATTTCAAGAGGTGGAAGCCATTGATGTTGGGAGGCAGGGGGAAGGAGCAGGGACAGGATGCCAGAGAAATCTGTGTGATTGCAGAAGACATAAAATTGCACCCACTCTGCACCAGGGTGGCCTGAGTTACCACTCTCTAATGGCATTTGCACCTCAGCATTCTCTAACCGCAGCCCTCCCTGCTGCACCTCAGCCAGTGGTGACCATACCTGTTTCACACGGATATCAGGTATCTCCTCCATGTAATGTTAAAAGTGCAAGTGGCTGAACCTCAGGTTTCACACCATGCCTTCTTAAATGTGACTGGGTTTTGGCAGCTTAGGCAGTACTGTGTCAATGCTCATAGGTGCATCATACTCACACTTATACCTCTCTACCAAAATCCTGGTGTCCTTATATCAGCTCTTTTCGTACAGTCCAGTTCTCCAGACAGCTGCATTACTCCTGCTGGTGGTTGCTCACCATGCAACAACCCAATAATTTGATGAACAATCAGTTGAAAAGACAGGAAACCCAATGCCATGCTCTATAGAGGACAAGGAAACACACTGCTCTTGGGTCCACATGCACTCTAAATGGTGGAGCAGTACTGTTAGCATGAAATTAAGCTCTCCACAACTGTATTATGTTGGGAGGGGGGAAAGTCCTATTGCATTTGACATCATCCTGTACTCTGCCATGCAGTGTAAGAGAGTTAACAATGTACAGCATATATGAAGGCAAATATTTTAGTGTATTTCATGCCCATACATCTCCCAGTTCTGCACATGGGTGCTATAACAGAGCTGGATCAGATCAGGGTATACTCATCAATTCCCAGAAAAATAAATGGAAAAGAAAGACCTACATTTATGTGGCTGCTCTCAGATGTAGCTTGGGGATACAATAAACACACTATGGATTAGTTTTAGAAATGTCTTTGCAAGTAAATCCATAGCAGGGTTATGCAGTGTGTCAGGCACTGCTGTGTGAAACCGTGGACCAAACTTTTAGTAACTGGCTGGGTAAACGGTGACCTTTCTGAACAGAGAAACACCCCTGGTGTGCAACCACTCATGGTCAGTAATTAAAAAAACCCTCTACCCTGCTCTAGCCTAAAGCATAGATAGTAAAGACTAAAGAACATGAACTCCTGTCTATTTTAGCTGATCCACTGAGGTAGTGGAGACCTCGAAACTGTTACTGATGGAACTTTAGGTACTAGAGAAATGAGACGGAACCAATTAAATACAGTATAGGGGAGATGAAGCTTGAGTATTTTGGATTCAGGCTGCTGACTAGCTGGACACTTCTTTACCTCGTGTCCTCTCTGACCACTACAACAGTGTAATACTGGCTGTCCACATAAATTGGACTGAAAAAAGAAACAAATTCCATGTTAAGTGAAGGTGCGTGGGTAGGCAAGGATGAAGAAATTCAGCTTGTCAAAGAGAAGGGATTAGAAACAGATTGTGGAGCAGCAGATTTTGGAAAGTCAATGCTGGAAAGAAGCATCTGGGGTGCCAGCTGTGCCCAGGGCATGGAGAGGCCAGAGAGGCAGATCCCAGAAGGCAAAAGGCATGACTTGAGGCCCTGATATCTACTGCTGCACTGAGAAAGAGTGAAATATTTAGTGAAGGAAGAAACTGAAATATGAAGCTGAAACAACTGTGCTCAGCAACTTGGTATTGGCAGTATTGTAGGATGGGTTGGGGAGAGAGGATAGTCCAGTGGTTTGGAAGAGGTAGCCTTGGGATGCTGGTTTTGCAGCAAACTTTGGGACAATTGAGGCTTTCAGACCGTCGGAAAAGGTTCTGAACAAATCTGAGCTTCTAACAACATCCCTGCTGGTCACATGGCCTTTCTCTAATGACAGCGTTACCTTTATTACATTTTTAATCCTACCAGAGAATTAAATCCCATCTCCAACTACACTATGGTCACTGGCATCGACTAGACTCTGATTCTGTAATTTTCTCTTTACTGTGTCTTGTGTCAGCTACTCTGGGCTGTCACTAATGTGAGACACGGGTCACCCTCTGAGTTTTGTGGGCAGGGACATTCTCTGTGAACAATGACATGTGAGTATTTTAGCTAGACAGAGCATTGCTCTGGCAGAGCTATGCCATTTCTGTCACCCAGGCAAGGCGGTGGAGGGGTCCTCTGGCTGGCTGTGCATGGTACTGTGCCCTGACAGCTATGTGAGCATTTCCTCATTATTCCACAAAGAATGAAAACTTTCCCAGTGCAAATCTTCCCAGTCAAGCTCTGAATGGACTCCTAGGTCCCTAATTGTTGGCTTGAGTGGCCAGCGTCAGGCCGAACATGGACAAGGAAATTCACGTCAGCCAGACTGGGTAGCAGTCTGCATCCCCCAGTGTGCTGGTGCAGCTTGAGAAACTTTAGGTAAAATCAGTGGGTGCTCCACATCTTTTGCCCTCCTGTTTTGCCTGCATCCTTGAGGACAGTGAAAAGGACTAGAGAGAGTGAAATGGTAAAAAGGTGAAGAAAGCAAAAGAAATTCTTTTTTCGACTCTGTTGACTGGCTTTGCTGTACTTTGCAAGGGGGTAAATGCATTTTGCTACCCACTTCGGGTTCTGGATTGGAGGATGTTTTCAATGTTTCTTTCGGTGGGAGGGAAGGAGAAAGGTTATTTCCCCACATGTTTCCAATCAGCTCCTTTCCCTGGCTTCAAAAATCATGAAATGACAAAGGCAACCTGTAGATTAACGGGATTGAGTCAGCCAAAATCAACTCATATTTTGGTGAGAGCTTCTGGGTAGAGATGACTGAAACAGTTTCTTTAGAATTATTTGGCTGTTAAATTCAGAATCCTTTGTAAAAAATTTCTGACTGAATATTAGTCTGTCAAAGGAAAAAAAACCTACATCATTCATTGAAGCTTTATTTATGTACAGTTGCTTTTCTGGCAATGAGGGAACCAGAAGGAGATATGCAATAGCTCAAATAGAGCTGCTTTCAAAGTTACAGACCATCTGTAGACCGGCTGCTTGAATACTGCTTTCTTTGGATGCTCATACCTCTGACTGGACGCTGCTTTGAACAAATTAAGGTTTGTTCAAAGTTTAAACCTTATCCCCTAGCAAAAAAATTCCAGCCAGCAAACAGAAATAGTAGTTACAGGGGCACCAATGTTACTCAGTTCTTCAAAGTGTGTCAAGTTCAAAGAATTTATTTGCCTAATTTAAAGAAAATTGTACTTAAACCTATAAAAAGCTCCCAAGAATAGCATTTTAGAATACAGTCACTTGAACAATAACATTTAAAAGGTCACTATTCCTAAGAGCTGAAATCAGCAGCTGCTATAGAAACCTTAATGCTTCATCATCTAACAAATTAAAAAAATTGATAATATTAATGGAGGCTTCAGCACTTACCATGTTTCATTAGTTAAAATACTCATTTTTCTTGTGTCTTAAAGAATAAGAATAATTACTTTAGCACTGTTTCCATTTCTCATAGTAACAGTGTAGAGCCAAATAACCTAGCTGGCTATTGCAGAACTGTACCAGAGTCACTGGACTATAACAGCCCAGGTGATGCTAATTGAAGGTAACTGCTAATTGAGCTGCCAGGTCACTGCTAATTGAAGTTTGCTTTTCGTGCCTCAGCTTTTTGTTTGTATGACCGCAAATGTAAAGGTTTCATTTTCAACTTGGATTGCTCAGGTAATGAATAGCACTTGAATGAGGCAGAAGTGATATTAAAACCCACCATTATTTCATTTACATGCATTGTGAAAGGGAATTTCTTTCAGCTTCCAGTAACTACCATTTTTTCTCTGGGGACTACATTTTTTTTTTCTTAAAGATCTTGGTAGACATTTCATGTTTTTTGTAATGATCATAATTTTTAGATCATATGGATATAAAGTTTACATAGTATTTGACCACTTTTCGCTTTCCAGTGCCTGTGGCCAGGTACCTATATTAAGCCAGGTCAACAGGGAGCAGGTTTTAGCATGAGTCTGGAGCAAGATCAATATGTGTCTTTGGCATCACAGTGCACCACCTCACCTACTTTGCTACTGGTCCTTGTAGCAAAAGATGAGCAATTACCTAGAATTGCAGTTCAGGAAATTCATGAAGGATGAGAACAAATAAACCGCAGATTTAGCTGATTGCCTGTTTTTGGAAGGTGAACACAGGTTTCATGTCCCTTTGAAAAGTGTGTCCGCATTGAACAGCAATTTAACTAGCTTTTTGAGAAGTAAACAGTAGGATGAGTAAACGTGAGAACATTTTGTTAGTGAGATCTCAGTGTATAATTCATGATGGGTTTTGATACTGAATAGTTCTCAAGTGCAGTGGGAAAACATGTACCTACGATAGAAATGACATGTTGAGAAATAAGGAGCTATTCTGGTCAGCAGTATGATTTGGAAACACTTCCTCCACTCCAGGTGGGAGGTTTTTGTGAGAGAAGAAATAAATCCTAGCCAAGAGTTTGCTGAAACAAATGGTGGCAGTCTCTAAAACAAACAGTCCGTTATGGAGTGAAAAAATGATGAAAATTATTTCCTTGGACCTGAAAAGTCTTTGATTTAATCTTTTTTTTTTCTTTTTTCTTTTTTCATCAGGAAATTTATACAATTTTCAGGTCGCAATGGGCTGACTTATTCTGGGAAAGGAATATTTTGCTTGGGACTGGTATCACGCTGTGGTCACCAAGATCATTATTTTGTACCACCTTTTGTGCAGCCGGCATCCTTTCTCTGTTCTCTCCAAATCCCTTAAACAAGTCCTCTTCTCCGCTGTTGTTTTGTTCCTAGGGAACCATTCTGTGCCGAGCTTCATGCTGACAAGATAAAATCACCTCCTCCTCCTGAACCCGAACTGCTGCCCGGGGTGGCTGCTCATTAGGCTGAGAGACCCTCAGGGCTGGAGGCACCCATGAGAGCCAGACCCTCTTGAACGTGCAACAAAACATGCACGGATTTTGGTAGAAGCAACTGGCACAGAACTATCCTAAAATCAGCCCCTAGTGACATCTGTTTGGAAAATACTTCTCTCTGTATCCCAAAGAAGTTTTCTGTGTGCTACACCACATAAAATAGAGAGACCCCATTAGAAACACTTGCTGCAATGCAAATGAGAATCTTTTTCACATTACATTTTGCACTTATAAGTGATCTGAGAAATTTTTATGTTTTCTAAAACAAACAACACCTCTGTAAAGTAACAGGATCTAGAAATTTTTTTCTCTCTCTCAAGATCACCATGACCACTTGTTTTTTCTTTTTATTAACTTCAGAGGGAAATGGGTATAAAAATATATTTTTTTTTCCTTCTTGAAAGCAGCAGTAACAAGGGCAAAAGCAGAGCTCATTCTCATAAGTGAAAGCCTGGCTGTTTCACTTCCAGTAATATTTCTTTTGCAGAAAAGCTTATGCATAAAAATATCTTTTCCCAAAGTTAGCATTTCAACAGTAATTTGAGCAGATAGGTGCTGTTCGTAATTAGTGCTGCATTTCGTATTGACTGCTGTGCTGGTGGAATTTTGTGACACCAACTACATTAGTTATGAATCTCTCTCCATGTATAGGCAATCGAGGGGATGTAGAATGTTGAGAGAAAAGTGCCTCCTGAGGACTTGGGAATGTTACTGTTGAACCACAGGTATAAAGTGATGAAATAGCTAAAATCCTCACAGGACATCACCCTGACGCATTAGGCAAACAGGAATGTAGGCTGCTCGTGCTGCAGGCAGACAAGAGAGAAAGAGGGGAGGGAAAAAAATCATCCATTTGGAAATTTCCAATGGCAACTTTCTCTCAGACGTGTTTATGTTTTAAATATCCCCCCGGTCATGCTGCCTATGAAAATGTTCACTGCTGTGTGTGCTGCAGTAACAAACAGTTGATCTTTTCGGATTTTTTGCAAGACATACTGAAAGGAATATTTGAATATTGTAATTAAAAAAAGTCCCTTTTCTCTTTTGCCGTTCATGAGTATTCAGACCAGTTCAGTAAAATGTGTGGATGACTTCCGCACCGCATTGCAGAAGCTTCCTATAAAAAGGACTTGAGGTTTCTTTCATCATTTTCTCATCAGCCACACACAATGATTTCAATCTGCAGTTTCACATTAAACAAAGGTGGAACAAGGCGCTTTCTTTCCCTTGTATTCACCAGCCTTCAAAGGACAGTTTCAGAATGGAGAGGACACTGGCAGAAACCCTTTGTGATTTCTGCCTGGCTATTCCTCTTACTCTGACACGTCTCCCCCGGGCACTTCCATCCTCTCTCGTCTGCTCCTTCTGCCCCCAGCACTGGCTGGGCCTCCCACTGCTGGCGACTGTTCCCCCAGGGGTGGGACAAACCAGGTCCAAACGCACTACCAACAGCATGACCTAAGGGAAGTGAAGCAAGTACTGTAATCACTGCAAATGTTTATAGGCCTTTGGCACTGAGGTGTTGTATCATTCCAGCTCAGCGGAAACATATGGAGAGAATTGCCTGAGCCACCACAAAGCTAGCAGCAGGGAGCCAGCGTCTCCCTGTGACAACCACGTGTCTCCTGTGTTTCTATTAGGGAGGGATTTCTGAGAACTGATCTGCTTTAACAAAATGGACACCAGAGGCGAGGAGGGGAGAGGGGAGGCAAGGGACCTTTCCACGTCTGCTTGTAACAGTGGGAGGAGAGATGCGAGCTCATGGTGAAGAAGTGGCTCCTTCAGGAGAAAAGTTTTGCACACTTGAGATATGCTCTGTTTTGTGTCCGATCTCTTTTCTAGGCTTACATGCATTTACAAGGATTTTCTATGCTTGCACACACCTGTCTTCCTACAGTTGTGCTAAGGCACATGCCGCTGTGGACATGAACCATGCTATACAAGCCCCATGTCTGTGGTTCAGCATAGAGCCATCATATGGTGTCATGTTCTCTTTTTGCTGTAAGCAGGTACAGCTCTTCCATTTTCGGAATGTCTGTCTAATTCTAGTGGGAGACCAAAATTGCCCATGTCAATGGCAGACATTGGTATTTGCTGCTCAGCCTGCCTGGATTACCCAGTGTGTAACAACTTAATTAACTCAGCCAGTTGGAAGATCACCTTTACTGAGATGCCTTGGATAAATTGAGCAAGTAAGCAGGAGAGGTGTTTGTCTGAAACTAGAAACAACTTTAGTCTGTATGAACAAAATCAGAGAACATAGTGGGCACTGTGTCAGGGAGAATTTTATATGAATATGTCTGATCAGCAGGATGCTGGTGTTAGACCAGCATATGCTCCCACTGAGAACAAGGTCTCTGTGTATTTGTGTAAATAAATAATGAGAAATACATCCTCTCCAAAGCGCTTGATGTCTAAATACTGTGGATCAGCTTTAATGGAAATAGGGAAGAGAAAGGATTTATGTAAGGCTGGTGAGAGCAGCAGGGAGAGCACGCTGCTTTTCTGACTCTCCAGCCACCACTGTTTGAGCAGCTTCTGTGTCAGTAAGTAGAACCCAAAGAACGGCAGTGATGAGGTTCTCATTGCAACAGCTGGCATTGCTCTCCAAGTTTCAGGTGGGTTTTACTGGGATCAACTTCTGGCAATGCTGACTGTGAAAGCTAACATGAGAGAGGAACGGTGAGCTAGTTTTGTGCATAGGTGTAGCTTTTTCATGTGAATGTGCATGTGTATAGCTATATACATAAGTATGTATACACGGTGGTCAAAAAAGGGATGCAAAACCCTGTTTGGGAGATGCAGGTGTGCCATTATGAAACATCTTTATTCTACTACTGTAACACTAAGGAAAGAGTCAGCAGACCTAATGGTTCTCTGCAAAAAGCCTCTATAGCTAACACTGGATGACCATTTCGACCACCCTGCAAGCTTGGAGAAAAAGTTCCAAAATTTTGTGAGTGTTGAAAACACTGTAGAATTGGCAAATGAATTAGGACCTACTTTGGCACATTTATTTTTAATGGCACAAGCTTGGCAACATTAGAAAATCGGCTCCTTGTTTGATTTCTTAAAAAATGAGTAATTAAAAACTATTTCTCAAATAGGAAAAGAGTAGTGCATTTTTACTACCATCTGTTGAACACATATTTTGAGAACCAGGAGTTTCTTTTTCCATCCACAGATATCTGTGAAGGATTTTCCCCATTCAATTAATTATTTACATTTTAAAGTGAAGAGGGAAAGATGAATCTGCTGCAACCTACCATTATCTTCCAAAAGCAGCAGTTAAAAACCAAAAGTTGCCAGCCTGCAAAATCCCAGCTTCATAGATAGTGTATTTGGTAGAAAAGAACTGAGGCACAAGGATATTTACTGCAGAATCAGAACTGAGGAGTGAACTGGAAGGCGGTGAGTCCATCACATGAAATTCCCAGGAGTACAATCAAATCTTGGTTGGTCCGAAGCTTCCAAAGGTTATGTGCCTGGAGCTGCTGATCGTGCTGATATGGCCACACATTTCACTAAAGGACTAAAAAAGTTTAGAGACGGGCAATCTGGATGGAGTATTCCCTCTTCATGACAAGAATACTGTGTTCAAGACTGATTCGTATGTACTGTGCAAAAATATGTGGAATCCATATTCCATAAGAAAAGTGGCAGGATCCAGAAGGTCATACAAGGATGGAGGAGAAGAAAGGCTCTAATGAAGAGAGAAATGAAATGAAAGTAAAGTGTTGGGCTTGGGTTTCTCTGTCTCTTTGAGCAATGAGGAATGATCTAGGAGCAGTTTCCTGGAAGAGCAGGAGGGGCAGGGTGACAAGGGGTACATCAGAGTCCCTTTCATATGGAATTTCTTGGGGAATGGGGAACTTTTGACGTACAATTCAGAGTCTCTGAAAAATCACCACGGAGGGTGCCAGCTCCCCTGCTGAGGTGGATTGAAGCAGGGATGGCTGGAGCAGCCCCGAGCTCCATGCTTCCCAAACTCCCCAGCAGCAAGGGCAGGTGAACAAGTCACACATCTTTTTCCAGAGTGCCTCCATTTACAGCTCAGCATTTTAACATAAACCCTTTGTTCTCCATTTTTAAATTTCACACAGTAAATGGTAGCCATTTAGAAACAGCTACCCCACCGGTTCAGCTTCTCCTGCTGGGGTCTTCCCCCCTCAGGTGAGGAAGCAACCATTTCAACTCCTTTCCTTTGTCAGACACCTCAGAGGAACCAGCAGCTTCAACTGCATCAACATGCCTCTCACTAGGAGACCTCCATAACTTGCATGGCCTGCCATTCATCACTAAGTTGGATGGAAGCTGGAAGGTATTTTTCCTGCTAAATCCAAGACCTGCAATACATTGCACCACAATAGAGGCTGCTATAAAAGTGAGAGGGAGGACTTTCCTTAGCTCCCGGTGCCTACGCTGGGTCTCTGAGCAGCTTTTAATGTTTGTCCCATTCTGCTTTCAGTGACTTCAGCTGCCACACTGGAAGTGCTGAGCCTTGTGCATCCTCTGCCACAGGTGCCCTTCCTAAATGCTCCTCTATACCCATAACAAAGAGCCATTCAGGAGGGAGCCTATGTGCAGCATCTCTGAAGACAAACAAGGTTTCTTTTTTAAAAATAACTAAGATCTGGATGAGGCTTCCAAAAAAACCCACTGCTACACAAAACAGACAGAAACCAGAGGGAGCCTCTATATGTTCTACCTTCCTATAGCACCAGGAGACCCAAGTTATCAGCTGTGACAGTGCTTCCCTGTGGCTGGACCATGCTCAACTGTGAACATGTCTTAATATTGTGAAATCCTGCTCTGGAATGGGGAGATGAAGTCAGAAAGGTTTTGGTGAAGCAAGACCTGGTGAAGTTGCCACTCAGCTTGGGGGTGGAAAAACAATGTGCCAGCCCTAAAAAAATCCATGTGGGGGTTTATGCTTTTCCACACCAAGACTTTCTGCATCTGTAAAAAAAGAGAAGGTGAAGGGAATCATCACTGCTGACTCTTCTTTCCAAGAACTTGCTAGCACAAAGGAAGGTGTCTGCCTCAAGCCTGTGTGAGAAATAGAAAAATGGCATTTGCTTCTGTGGGTTTGCCCCAGAATTTCTATGGGATAATGGCATTGCGTTTATTGTTGCTGGTAACCCATGTGCCGAACAAGATTACAGATATCTGCTCTACAAGAGGACAGGATTAACTAACCTGAAACTGCCTCAAGAGTCGGAGAAAGAGCCTGTAGAGCTGGAAAGACTAATAGTAATAACGAGAAGTATTAACAATGACAGCAAAGTAGGTGACTTTTTTCCTAGTCCAGAAACCAGATAGTGCTTAGGCGAAAATTGTTCTTCGGTGTTAGTTTTTAACTTTGCTTTACATGTCCTCTGTGTCTATTTTTGCTACAGAGCACATTGCTTGCACAATACAGCAAATGAAGGACATGTCTTTGGATCCTCTGGGAATGATTCAGGTGCCTGAACATGTGTGTCTAGTGCCATTTGAGCTGACCTTGCTTTTCTCTCAGACTTCCAGTGGTTGATCCAGAAGGGCGACTGCTTTCTCATAGGTCATATCTGACAGCCCTGCAAGGAAGGCTCAGATACCCTAAGGCACATGAAATGGCAGAAAACAGGCATGTTTGGGCACACCAGTCACTCTCTGCCAGCATCTGTATTCCAGAATTATTATTGAAATACTTCATTCTGCGTTAGCAAGAATAAAGACACCTTCTTTCTGCTCCACAGCAGCCACGTGAACAACTACCAGCATCAGGCAACAACCGCTGCCTACTCACCCCTGCCACTGGTCTCTAGTGGCAATGACAGCTCTGCCAGTGGATGTCAGAGAAGGGTACCCTCCCTCCGGGGAGGGTCTCACGATGATGGGATGATTCAGTTGTGTGGGTTTCATTTTCCATGTGTTGCTTTTGCCCAAATTTTATTAATGATTTGACCTAAAGGGACTTGGTGTCAGACCCTGACCTTCACACCCCCCCTGAAACTCTTGAAGCCAGTGAAACCCTCCCCAGATTCACAATGCCCCAGAGAGGACATTCAGAGCACTGCAGAAAGGTGGCCATGAAGAATACCCCTGAGCTGGTTCCCCTTCCCAAAAAAAAGCCAATCAGATGCCAACTGATTTGGACTGGCATTTAAAATCATGTTGCCTTTACCTTTTTTTTAAAGCGTTGGCAGAGCAGAAGCTGCGTAAGCAGGTGCAAGGACCCCCGGCTCCCAGCACAGACGGCGCTGGAAGGCAGCGACGGCTGGAAGATATCAGTGCTATGCCGACTGTAAAGCTTGCAAGGAGCAACCAGGGGCATTACGGGGACTTTCCTTTTTAGGAAAATTATTAATGACCATGAGAAGAAAAAGTGATTCAATACTGAAAACTTGCTGCGCACCAGCTGTTGTTTGGAGATGGAATCAACTAAAAAGAGCAACACAAATGGTACAGAGAATTTACCTCGCTTGATCCAACACACGAGCCAAGACGCAGTGCTACTGTTCTTTGCTGTGTTTCCAACTGTTATTCCACATTGTTCCCCTCACTGGCAATGTCCTTTCACTCAAGAGAACTATGTTTTTCACTTGAACAAAACTAAAACAACCCAGAAAATCAGACTGAAACCCCAGAGCAGCAGCACACATAACTTCAGAAGTGAAATTAAACCCAGCTTGAAATTTTGCGCATGATCAGAAAATGTAAATTGCATGGGTTGCCCTGCATACCTGAATTTTCCACCTGATTTTCCTCCCTGATGTCAGGATAAGAATGTTTGCTTCTGCTTGTAGCACACAGGAGCTCTCGCTGGGTCAGGGAAATCCCTACTAATGGTGAAAAGAGGGAAGGCAGTATCTGGTCTGTGCTAGAAGTCCACAAGATGCTGGGGGAACCTGTCTTGTACTGGATAAAGGTAGAAAACTGTTTGCATTGTGATTTCTGAACACTGCTTTGAAGATATTTCCTGAACTTGGATTCCAAATTCAAACAATAGGAGATCTTTGTGAATAATTTTTTTTTCTGGAGTTCATGGCTGGTGGCTGAAGAGGGGCTGTGGTCACCACTTGCCAGCAGGCTTAGGACTGGTTCTGGGACTATTTCTAAGCTTTATCAGTATGAGCTGCATGGTTCTCATTTTTCGATTTGCAGACACTTTCAGAAAAACCTTTAAATTCACATTCATTACTTATTTCTTCTTCTAATGGTAACAGCCTGACATTTTCAATTCTCCCATTTAAGAGTTACATTATTCAAGTCTCTTACATAACTTCTGTTGTCACTGCAGAGGGAAGATTTTTATTAGGGATATTGGTTTTGTTTTGCTTCTTGTTCTGTTTGGTTATGAATTTCAAAATAACCTTATATACAAAAACTCACAAGTGGAGCAAAGAAAGGAGGGGGGTGTCTCCTGTATCCTAGGCCCAATTTTCCTCCTTCCAGCGGTAGTGGTGAGTCCCTGTGGAATTTATAATCTCCACATGAGCTTATTAATTTTGCACAAAAACACTGTTTATGTTTTCCTTGTTAAAAAAAGTTTTCAAAGTTTTTTTTAGAAGTTATTTTCTTAACAGTTCTATATGCTATTAAGGATCTTTATTTTCTCTAGAATAATTTTTAATTAGCCACCTGGCATAACTCAGTAAACTCTTTTTTTGAAGATCAAAGAACAACTGTCAGGAAAAAAAGAGATTTAAAGATAGGAATCAGAAGAAAATCCTTCCTCTAACCTCCTCCACCTAATAGTCGTGTTCTACATTATGGAATAATCATGGGAGAGAGCTGGAAGATCTCCTCAAATAGTCTTCCCACCATATGGGAACTGGTAGCAACAAATCTACAGAGGAGTTATTTAATGTTTTTTCTTCTTGGTTTCACAGATACTTTTTAAGCCTTCACAGCTGCTGTGTAATTAAGCTTTACTTTTTTGTGGCTTCAAGAGCAAAAAGTGAAGTGTTAAAAGTATCACCTCAACACCTGCCTTCTTGCAGCTAGGTTCCTAGTTCACGCTTTATGCTCAGGAGCATGTCGTTGTTCCAGTTTCTGCTGACAAGCCTGATCCTCCTCGCTGCCATTCCTTGATCTCATTACAGGTATCACAGTCATACGCTGAATCTGTTTACTTCTCTTCCTCCTCCACTGTAGATGTCAGCCACCCTCACGATGCACAAGGCATTGTCTATTGGCAAATCACTGCCACGTACTACTGGAAAGTCCTTCTATGATGGGTTTCAAGATCTTGTCACATTCCCATGTAACTACCAGTCATTTGGACCCCTTTCTGCTTTGCTGCTTGGTGTAATCATTTTGATGCAGAAATAAAAGTAGCCTGCATCGCTACTATTGCCTCTGCTCCCCACTGCCCTTTGGGTCCCTGAACCACACCTGAAAAACTTAAAAGTAAGTCTGTAGCATTCTGCCTACAGATCCGTGTGGCAGGATAAGTCGATACTGTTCACTGCTACTTGCGGTAACCAGGAGAATAAAACGCACGGGTGGTCAGCCTCTGTCAGCGAGAAGCAGACCTTTAGCTCATGTGTATGTGGGCAGCACAAAACGTGGTTTGTGGCAGGGAGAGGCACTGCTCCCTTGGGCTGTCACTCAGGCTCCTGTTTGTCTGTAGCACCAGGGAACTTTCTATACCAACCTGGGTTTTTCTGAAATGTGTGGAAGCTCTTGATGGCACTGGATCTGACACAAAGGTTTCTAGTCATTTGTGTCTTTGTGTGTTGGGGCCATCAAAGCGAACAATGGGAGGAATGAACAGCCCTGGGAATAAAGCACAGTAGATACCTGGGGACCCATTTGGTGGCTTGGCTGCAGCAGAGCATAAAACACAGCGGTAAGAGAAAGCTGTGTGTAAACCTTGCCTGCTCAGCTCTGGGGAGATCAAAATCCTCTGATCCACAAGCTGGTAATGGGATGGTTAGGGAAAATGAGACCTTTGTGCGGCTGTGCCATGTCAAACAGCTCCTTTGCTCCTGCAGGCTGCTCCAGCCATATGAGGTCAATGGGAGAAGTAAGGGCTCTCTCAGGCGAAGGGCTGAGGGGTTAGTGCCCAGGGCCAGACTGCTGGTTTGCAGCAGGAGAAAACACCAGTCCCAGTCTCCGTGGCTCTCCCTGGTCTCCTGTAATGGAGTGGTTGCTGTCAGCACATCACAGACAAACAATTGCTGCACCTCAGGGTGATGCATCATCATCAGCGATGAGATGGTATCTGCAGGAGCGTACAAGGAACCACACTGCTGACCATCCTGCATCGCCTCTCTGCTCCTGCCCACCCTGGGCAACCACATTTACAAAGCCTGCTGGGTGCCCGTGCAGTGATTCATACTGGGAGCCCTGTCTATGTGGTGTGACACTCATTGCACAGACAGCCTTGACCTGCTGTTCTCAGGCTGGAGACTGCCCAAACCACCTCGTTGCACGAACTCTGAGAAGAGACCTAATGGGGAAGGAAAAGCAGCCCTAGCTAAGGACTTTGTGGAATAAAAGACAAAGGCATCTAGCCCAGCCTGCCGTCTCAGGAACGTTGAACAGGCTGGGCCAAATGTGCTTGTCTTAAAGAGTTCACTGGTGTCTACTGACCTCTGCGCTATCCCAGTACATATATGTATAATACAGGGCTTGAGGGGTAATTTAAGAGAAGAAGAAACCCACCAAATTTTGAGGTATGTTAGCCTTAGATATGAGCTTCTCAACCCTTGTTTGGGGTTCTTACCTCTTTTTCTGCTTTATAAATAAAATCTCTCTGTTACAAAGGAGTTGATCACAGAAGGAATAGCTTTATATGAAGAACCTGTTGGACAACCCCAACTTGGGTTCTGGCTCAGAGGAAAATTGTTATAGATTTATCAACTTTTAACTCACCTAGCACATGTGCAATTCACTCCTCCACAGCTGCACTCAACGAAGCATGTGGACATGGCACTACCTTGAAAAACATGTTTAAGACCTGCTGAAGTCAGTAAGACATAAGTATGCAGTTTATTTAACTAGGTCTTAAATAGTATCCATGCTGCCGGACAATACACTAGGATGTGCATCTATGTTGGTCTGTGCTGGGCTCAGACAGAGACCTGCAAGCTGTTCCAGGTGTGTTTGCAGCTACCCTCAGCAGGGCTTTTAGCTTGCACTGTCCACTTGACTTACGCGCATCATGCTAGCAATCTAGCAGTGTATCTCAACCATCCTGCCTGATCTGCAACCCAAACTACACCTCTGCTGCAATGTGCTGGTGACCTTCTGGGCTTCCAGCTCCAGGTGTGGGACAAGGTTTCAATTCCATAGTAGACCCAGGCCTGCAGGGACGCCAGCTCCCCCCTTTCCCTTCCCAAACCCCTGGCTTCAAGCAAAGAAAATGGAGATGCACTAGGCAGGCAGGATTCACAGCAACGTCTATGCAGCTGTGGCCAAACACCAGGGTATGCTGCCTTGTGCACCCACAGGTAAACACACAAACTTAGTCTTCTTGACCATGCTGAACAGCCAGCACAGCCATGCTGCATGCTGCCACCATGCTGGCCATGAGTGGTCATTGTAGTGCTGGTGTCCAGAAGTCCACCTTCAATGCTCTCTGTGTTCACTGAGGCCTTCAGTGCAACCACACAACCACATGGTCTGTAGCACTTTGGCTTGAGGATGGCTTTTGCTGCCTAGCATGTCACCTTCCCTCAAAGGGGAGACACCAATTTAGGATAGAAAATTGAACCCCTGAAAACACTTTAACCAGAATAAGAGATCCCATCAGACACATCCTGTGTCTGTATGGGACAGAGAAGCATAGCTGAGACCATCAAGCCAATATGGTTTCTTCAGCCATAGGCAATCTAGAGGTAGCAGCCTGTAAAGTTTTCTTTAGAGCTAATGGGAAACATGGGCTGTCAACTAATTCAAACACTCTATATCTCAGTTTTATCACTCATAGTATTGCATTTAAGCTACTAGGTGTTAAGAGTAGGTTAATTTTGATTATAAACTGAAGAGCTGCATTTAATTAATAAACTTTGTAGTGAATTTGGTTTTAAAGAACTTAAAACAAGAAAACCAGAAACGTGTTATTTCAAGTACACACCAAAATGTATATTAAAATCATTTAAGAAAGAAATGGCTGATCCCCACCCTTAGCACCACATAACATTGCAGAGCACCATCACAAGAGACGACTGGCACACCTGCAGGAAGACAAAGGCTGGAGGGGTTGCTCCACTGTATGCAAGGGAAGATGCAACTTGCCCAGAGCACCTGCTTAACACAAGAAAAAAAAGTTATTGCTCTAAAAGACTCTCTCAGAGCTGTTTGCCTGGGGTGAGCCATAAAAACCAGTTAGTGAGCCTCCCAACACAGCTAAGATACTGAAACAACTAAGGAATGTTGTTACATTTTTTTATGTCTTTAATTTTGGCAATGTGTTTCCTTATTTTATGTTTTTGTAGCCTTGCTTCACTGTTGTGCTCTCCTGTGTCCTTATATGAATGTACTGTATTATCTTTACATCCTACTTATGAATAAAGCTACCCACAGGTGAGCTGGTGAACAGCATGGCATTGTGCTACCACCAGCTTGGCAGCTCTTAAAGGCCAGGCACTCTTGCAATGATCAGCATGGTTTTTCTCAGAGTACTGCTCCAGAGCATGCAGAGGGTAGCAGGGTGTATTTCCACTAAGTTGCACTGCCCAGTTTACTAATTAATAAAATGGTGGAGCTGAGTCAAGAAGCCTCTTCTGGGGATTGATGTTAGAGAAGAAACTCCCTGCAGGAGAGTACCACTGCTCTCATTTCCCTGCGGGAATCGTCCAGGCTCACAGGAGAGGTGTCTTCCATGGTGGAGCTCCTCCTTGTCCAGCCTAGCTGTTCAGTCCTTGTCCTGGCTGTTAGCAAAGCTGCTGGAGAAATGAGTGGGAGACAGTAACATCAAGCAAGGGATGGAGGCAGGGAGAGGTGCTTATCAGACTCTGCTGCACAAGACAACCTGTTAATGGGATGTCCCTGCTGTATCTATTTCTAGTCAGTAGTGAGTGATGAGAGAATCAAGAAACTCCTGCTTATTCAGGTATCTCCCTTGAAACTAGAGCAGGTATTTGAGAGTATGAATTCTGCTCTGGCCACAATTGCAAAAGACCCATTTCATGTGATGCTATGCCATAGAGAGATCCAGAAGAGAGGCCAGACCTTTAATGTAGCACTTTTAATCACTCAGCCACCAGCCAGGTTGGTCTGGGACCACCTGGAGTTCCTCTCGGCTGAGATTCAATTCAGAGAGCACCTAAGTTCGTCTTGAGGCTCTGAGTTTGCTGGCCTGTGAGCAAACAGCGGGGCCAGAGGGTTTGAAAAGCCCAGAAACTAGCAGAAAGGCTTGTTTGAGTCAGGTCGCCTGTGGCTGTCCTGGTGCCTGGTCCTTGATGTGTGGGAACATGACCGGCCTTTGTTACCCTGCTTCTACCCCTGAGTAGAAGTACATTCACACACAGCTCTCCTCAAACCCCAAATGACAGCTAGTTACTGGCTTTGTAAGAGCCTGTTGCAGATCCTGCTTTGGCAGAGAACTGTGCATAGATTAGAGAAACGGGGACTGGTGGCCAACACTAGGAACTGACCTCTTTTGGGGCTAGAAGGCTGGCAGGCCCGGGCATGTCTCCTAGGGTTGGCATTTGGAGAGAAGGATGGAGCTGAGGTGGACCTGCACAGAGTGCATGGAGGGGAGAGGCATGGTCAGGTGCTGGCCTCTGCAGAGTATGCACTGAACCACAATAAATAGTCTCACCAAGACCTGGGCTCCTAGGGTTTGTACAGCTTCTTTAGAAATTGTACCCATCAGAGCTGGGTGCCAGACATTCTTGGAGGCAGATGTTGCTGCTACACATGGGGGAGATGGGAACAATCATGGGGGCATCTGTTGAGTCTGGCTGTAGCCAACCATGCTTCTTGGCTCAGCAGCAACACAGATGCTTCCTCAGGGCTTAGCTCCTGGTCGTGGCAGGGCCAGTGCAGGGGCCTTCCTTCGTGGAGTCTGTCAAGGTGGGTTTAAAGAGCCCCAGACCTTCACAGGCTGGATATCGGGCCAGAAAGTCCTTCCTCAGGATCCCTAGACTGTGAGGCAGCAGCGCTTGGTGCTGGGATTTCTCTCCAGAGAAGGAAAAGGCAGGGGACTGTGAGCCACCAGTGTTTCCTTGGTGGCTTGGACTCCAAAGACCTCACAAGAGCACTCATAAAAATGACTTACTGCCACCAAGACGAATATAGGTTCCTGAGCTACTTTATGTTGGCTTTTTTTTTTCTTTTTTCACTATTCAGCTACCTTGTTAAATATGTTTCTCAGCCAGATTTCAGCTCTGCTGTCTGACACCCGGAATACTTTTTTTTCCCTTTGCAAAATCATGTCACTTGTTGGGTAATCCTTCACTCACCTTGGGGTTGTAGGCAGAAGATCTTCAAAATATCTGATGCCGTGCCAGAAATGGGAGAGCAGCTTTGCAGCCTGATACCGATGGAAGTTGGCATAGGGATGCCAGTGAGAATTTGGTGGTCCAAGGCATCAAGGCATGGAGGAGATTGTGAGGCTTGCTGGAGGCTGAGGCAGAGCCAGACCATTGGGTCCATGAAGCCTATAAGGGCAGGCTGAAATACAAGCCAGAGTGGAGACTCTGTGAGCAAGTGGTGGCTTTGGGCTTGCATACAAACTCAGGGCTGAGCCTAAATAAGTAGATGTGTAATGTATGCCGTGCAGGAGCTACTGTGACAGTAAAGGTGTAATTTGTGTCACGTAGGACAGATGTTGTGCTCTTCTCATTGCTGTGTGCCAGTATTGTGTCAAGAGACATGAACAGAAAGAGCAGTTTTAAAGTAGCTCAGCAGTTGAGTCTTTATATTGATTTAAGCCTTTATATCACACATAACAAAGTAGAAAAGCCCCATCAGAGAGACAGGTGGTAACAAGTGAGCTTTAGATGGGCATGAATCATTTCTTACTGAAGGTTTGGAAGTGATGTTGTGATTTTTGCTGCTTATCTGTCTCTTTGTTGTTGGAGCCTAAGGCACTTTCCCAGAAATGGTTCAAAGGACACGTTCTATGTCCTTGGATGCTGTGATGAAGAAAAGTGATTTCTTTTCAGAAGAAAAAGAAGTCTTACAAGGTGAGGAACTTTTGGTCATCACTCTGTGCCACTTGATCATCTGCTATGACTATATATAAGGAAAAATGTGGTCACAGAAGAGAGAAAAAAAAGTAAGTCAGAGATTTTCCTTGAGATCACCCGATGGAGAAAGGTGTGGGAAGACACTAGAGAGAGAGGAAGAAATTAGGACCTCAGGGAGACCTGGCCCTGCTGGAGACTGCAACTAACTTCAATGGGGTAAATATATGGTCTAAATATTTAGACAAAGTTTAAAGAAATTGGTGGAGATATATTTATAGATGGAGCTTGAATGATTGCAATCAGTTGTGCTCTGTTTCATCAGTGTATAAAATTGAAGCTACACCACTGACTTCAATTACATTGCAAAGGGTTTTTTTTATCAATAACAATGAAAAACAGAATTTGGCTTTCAATTCCTTTATGTAAAAATAACTCTTGCATTAGATTATCCAATAGAGAAGTTGAACATTAAATTTTCTTACAATCTACACCACCTGTGAGCATAAACAAATTTATTATATATACATCCTGGCTTGTTAACAGACATTGCAATAGTCTACACCCTGTTGACACAATTTTTCAGCCAGTGGGGTTTCTTGTGGTAATGGTGAAAATGCAAAGTGGAATGAAAAACAAAGCAGAGGCCAAAAGTCATGGAAAGAACAAGGAGAAACTATCATTTTTTTAACAACCTCAGGGGCTGACCATGGTGTGGCATTACTGCCATAAAGACTAAAAAGATTTTCACTATCTGCCAGGAGTTTTCTGATATGCTGCAGAGGAAGGGCTACTTGATTTCATTCATTTGTGGAGCAGAAAAGGCAAGGTCTGTTCTGCAGGGGTAAGAGATGTTGGAGGAAACACCTTGTTTCTCTCCTGGATGCTTTTTTGAAACAAAAAACAAAATAGAAAGAACTCATCCTTCCAGCTGAGGAACAACTTAATTCTGGAATGATAAAAAAGCTGTCACAGGTTTAACCTCTGATTTTGACCATAAGGAGATGTATGCCTAATGCTTATGTGCCATAATCCCATTTTGTTTTAAGAACTTGCCAAAGATTATCTGTCTGATTTTGTGTAGAAAAAGCCCTCAGAAAAGTTACCTTTCAACAATTCCCAGTGGTAAAATACTTAATCCCCATCAACCTGAGGAAATCCTGATATAGGAAAAATTTTCCTCTCCTAGAAGTTTCTCTCTGCTCACAAGCTCTCTGACCACTTCCCTTTTGTTTTGAGGGTGAAGCAGATTCGAAAAGCCTGTGTTGATCTGGCAAAGTTTGGCAGCCTTAGCTAACTTGGCAGCTTGAGCATTTTTAACTAAATTTTGAAGCTAGATGTGACTTTTTCTTTATTTTTAAATTTAAAGCATATTAATATCAAGTTCTTTATTTAAAAAGACAGAGAAAATGTTAACATTTTTCTATCTTGTAGTATCAGTGGCAGTATTTCAGTAAAATAAATTTTAAAATGTATTTGAAGAATTTCATCTTGGAGGCAGATAGTTTTCCTTTCTGTGCTCTCCTATGCTATGTATTCAATCCTAAATAATTATCCAGGACCTGAAAGTAGAAGACATGCTTGTACACATTGCACAACACTCTTATTTCGACAGATGTTTTTAGAGCCTTTAACTTCAGAGAATACAAGTTACTAAGTATACTGTATGGTGTACTGTCTACATTTCCATAGTGAAATGTTCATATTTGCAGTTGATTTCGGTTGATTTCCTGTCAGTGGGTTAGGGATTCAGTGGTGGTGGTGCTGGGTGTCCTGGAGCCCTAATTCATCCAGTCTTCACTACATAAACTTAACTTTCAACCAAGAAAGAAACTTGATGGCTCTATCAGAGTCTGAAAAACTCCTAAAAAGCTAATTCAGGGAGAATGCTGGCTGTCTTATTCTGTTTATCCCATGACAGCTAAACTCACATTTTGTAGGTTTATAAATAATGTTCACTCATTGGCAAAAGTGATCAGGGGATTTCAGGTGAGAGTATGGTCACTGGGTCTATCCTGATGTTTCCCATGCGCTACTCCAGCTGTAGTTACGGAGAGCGGTGGGGAGTGCATGGAGGGTGACTCTGGACCCATGAAATCATAATTAATGTATTGCTCTATGCCAGCTGTGAGTGCCTGTCAGTCTGGCACCAAGTGGTCTCTGCTCAGCCACGGCAGCTTTTCAGACCATCCCGTGGCAGGAGAGGTGAGGATGCAAAGCCACTGCACACTGAGAGGAGCCCGCAGCCCAGGACCGCAAGAGGGAGGAAACCCAGCTGTTTTCTTCCCTTGGTCTCAGCTGGGCAAAAAATGTTGTTCTGTAGTCTGGGATGATGTTAAAGGATGGATGATGCTGCTCACTCCCTGGATGCAAGTTCCTGCTGCCTGCTCAGTTCACCCAGCTGAATGCCTTACTGTTGAAATCAATATTTGTTTCACTTTTCTCTGCCCCCTCCTTCAGCATGAACTTCAGTTTCCATGACCAAGGAAAAGATGTTATCAATCAAATCTGTTTTTCCATAAAATAGAGACAAATATGTCCTAAAACTAATCCTGCTTTCCCTATGGAGACTGGAGGCTTTTTTCTGACTTTGTTGATTCCCTGTTGACATCATTATATGGATGTTAGGCAGGCACTTTCAGAGAGATTAGTGTGAGGGGAGGGAACATAAATCCAGACAGAATAAAAGAAATTTCCACGCCCCTGACAACAAGAAAGTAAGGAGAGTGGCCATTTCTTGTACGAGAACAGGAACAGCTGCCTGATGGCATTTAACAATTCCCTTAGAAGGTCAATGTGCCATAAGCTATAAGCCTAGAAACGTGAGGCCAGGATATCAGTACCTCTATTCATTACCAGAAATGCCTCAGCTGATTCAGAAAAAAAAACCCTCTTTGTATCTGGCACAAAATCTTTGTATCATCAGCTATTGCAATGAAATTACTTATGCATGCCCCGCTATGGATTACGTTACACAGTAACATATAGGAAAGAGCCCCAAATAAAGAATTGTATAGGTAGCACAGTTTAACACAGGTCGTGCTTTACTGAAAATGAAGTGGAGGTGGAAAACAGATGAATTGAGGTCAGTGCTGCATCAGGTGTCCATCAGGCAGCAAAGTCCAAAGAATACACCTTGCTGTTCAACAGGGAATGAAATTTAATGTAAATCACACTGTTTTTCATCTTTGTAGCAGAGATTGCCGGCAAGATGATTTCTAGGTGAACTTGCCCTCTTCCAGTCTCAATGACTTTTAACAAATGAGAATAAAATTACCGTTAAAAGCAAGATTTCTACAGCTCTCCTGTTTTCACATGGGAGCTATCTGTCTTTGTGTACATGTGGATTTATTCTAGCCCATGAAAGACTGTTAACTGTTTTGCATATGAAGAGCTCCATCAGGTTCAGGTTTCTGCGTGCAAAGTCAAATATGAACTTATGTATACACAAGGAATGTTTTTTATTCAATGGCCAAAATCTTTTATCTAGAGCACCATAAAGTAGGCAAAGCATTAGTTCTCAGTTTTCATAGTAAGTGAACAGGGTCAGACTCTGCTGTAACTCAGAGAAAGACTCTTGCCAGATCCTATTCTATCAGACAGAATAGTTGAAACATAGTCAATGACTTCAACATTTACAAATGAAAGTATATTATAGACCAAGAACTTACTCTGGGTTTTTTTGTTTGGTTGTTTTTTTTACTGGCTGCTTGTCTGTGCAGTTTATGGATCAGTTGGGACAGTCATTCTTTTCAGTGTATTTTCTTGTATGTGTGTGTGTATGTGTAGGATAAAAAAAGAATTGTTTGCCACTAGAAAAGTCTCTGGATTAGTAAGTGTCCCCATATTACACTAGAATACGGGTCATCAAAACTACTAAGAGCTCAAAAATGTTCAGTGCAGCTGTCTGCTTCAGGGAAAAAAAAGGTAAATCCTAGGAAAAGGTGCTGTAGAAGAAAGGACAGACACAAAAGTTTATTTTGAAGAGAACTGTCGTGTGTCCTTTGAGTCAAGTGCTTTTCACTATTTGTATGCAAACAACAGAAACTAGCAAATGACTCAGGATAGACCTGGTCAAGGGCTAAGATTACCATCACCTAGAATCAGAAATGGATGTTCCCCCTTGGTAAAGCAGGGAAAGACTGGATGCATTGCAGATGTTTTACATCTTCTTGGAAGTGCAGCTAAATGAACACTCATTTATTCTAAGCAAATTCTTGTTTAAAGGTAGAGGCGAAAGTAAATCTATTCTCATATTTTCTCTGGTGGTCCATATGCTGTGTACGGCTGCTTTGATGTGTGCTGCTGTACTGGTTGTCTGTCAAATACATACAGCTGTCCTGGGAATGCAGATGAAGGTGAAGGAATAAAAGAAAAGACAGATATGTATTAGGGATGATTGACACTGCGTAACAATTGGCAAAAAATGTACACAAAAAGGGTTTTTTGCAGATCTTACCGGGAAAGAATAGGAAAGGAGGAACAGCAAGCATAATACCATCTTCAGCAGATATTTGCATCTGAGAAGCTTGAAAATGAGAGGAGATAAGGTAATGATGTTATTTCATCCACTAAGCAAACATACAGGCCTGTACCATCATGGCTGCACTTCTGATGGCTTGAGAGGCTTCCCATGGACTCAAAGGCAGAGAGACAGGTCCAGGGCAAGAATGGGATGGCTCACCCTGCTCATGGAGCCAGGTCCCTTGGGACTATTCCTGCTACAAGATCACAGCCAAGACCAGGCTGTGACCCTGCGCTCCTGTTAAACTTCTGAGCTGACAGCCTCCAGCTGCAAGTATCAGTGTCACAAATGTGTACAAAGCACCAGCCTTGGCAAGTGCCAAGGCCACATGATAGAGTTCATGAAGTAAAAGGGATCACGCAAATGCCTTACGCCATGTCTGACAGACAGCTCTGTACATAGCCGGCCATGTGGTGACCTCAAAGTTGATTTGGAGCCAGTTGCTTTTCCTTCAAAGTATAAGGTTTGCTTAACTCTGTTTGGACTGAGGATTTAGAAAATGTGAGAGGGAAAAGGAAGGAGAAGTACTCCAGGCCAACAGCCAAGTTTAAAACTGAAAGAAGGGCAGAGATGATTGAGTACAATTCTTGGAAGAACCGTAGGCTGGAGTGCCTCAGTTCATGAGGAGGCACTTCAGCAAATCTCCCCTTGATAATGAGGCTGCAAAGCTGCAAAGGTTGGAAGGTCGTGGGTTTTTGACAGACTCTAGTGTAACAAACACCTCACTTGGAAAAAAAATTGGTAACAATTACTCCCTGTAAAGGATGTTCTTTCATCCACAGATCAGAAATATCACATTACAACTCATTAAAAAGATTCTCTCTGGGCTTCTGTCCTAAACTAGTGTCAAGCATTTGAGCAAACACAACTGCCACCATCAGTGCTGCTTTCTCAGGGAAAAATCCTTTGATGTTCAGGGGCTGTGGTAGCCAGCCAGCCACTAACACGTGTCTGCAGTTTCCTACTGCTGCCTACAAGGTATTACCAGGCTGAACAAAGCTGCATGGCTGCAAGCTGAGGTACCACAGCACAAGGTCTTCTAACACTGCTCACCTCGCAGGCATTGCACAGTTCTGGGGGTGGGTTATCCAAATGGGCTGTGGGTGTGGGTATGATACAGGCTAGCTGTGCAAATGCTAGCACAGAAGCAGAAAATGTTCTAGCTCAATCACAGCAATGTCTTATGGCAGCACAGTGTCATTCAGCTTTTCCACCACTCCAGGTGTCCAGGAAACTCCAGGTTTCTATGAAATTCAGGGGAAGAACAAGGCTGCTCATAACAGGATGGAGAGAGGCCAGCCTGCTCAGAGCAGAGTGCCAAAGCTGATAAGCAGGAAATGCGGAAGGAAGAGGCAAGCCTGAACTTATGCTCTTTTTGGGGGTGTAATTCCCTTACAGCAGGCTGCAGTGCTGCAACAACCCCTAATAAAGATTCATAGTCCTCCAGCCACCCATGGATTTGGATGCTGAAACCAGTCACAAAGGACGGAGTTAGTGAGGTGCTGCTCGCCCCTTTGCCAGTGCCAAGCTGATGTTAGATAAAGCTGAAGTCATTGTGGCTCCAACTGCAGAGGGGCTTGAGGAAACAGGTAAATGGCAATGTTGCGTTTGCAGATGTCAGACACCTGCAGGATTAGGTTGGCTGCTGGGCAGGGAGTTGAAGTCAGGTACCTGCAGAAACAGGCAGCATGTAAATGAAGCTGTTGTGAGTTGGCTTCAACATGAGGAACACACGGTTCCTCTGCTGGGGAGGTAGTGGAAGGATTGTGAGGGACATGTAATTTGGTAGGTCTCCTTGGGGCAGCTACTTATGCTGCGGGGTATGTCCCTGGCAAACCCCAGCTCAATCCCCAGCGTGTTTCATACCCAGTACTTCTTGCTCCAGGCTGGAGTTTCAGGCCCAGCTCCATGGATGTTGAGTCCACTGTGCCACCACATGACCTGGGGTCGGGCTTGAGAAGCACTTGCTCCACTTCCCTTACTGACTCACTATGAGGGGAAGGATGAAGGGGCTTTTCAGTACTGACTCTTCTTTCTTTGGAGACTCTTCCTAGCCTCAGTGCTGGTAGCTAGCTGAGACTTTGGGGTTTTCTCCTAGGAGAAACAGGAGTTTTGATAGGGCACTTCTGTTCCATTCACTAGATGAAAGAGAGATTTAATATTTCATATCTGGAAAACATCTAACAGATGTTTACTTTGTGCCTCACCAGGTCAGGATTGCTCACTGTTTAACACTACTTGGCACTCACATTGTGCTAGTTAAGGACAAAGTACTGTACAAATATTAATTAACCTCACAAGAGTATGAAAGGCTCAGTTTTCAGAGGGGAAAACCCAGGGGGCAGAGATCTTAAGCAAGGTCACACACACAGCATCACTGTTGTTTCAATATCTTCTGCTTTGGGAGAAGATCCTCAAGAGGAGGGGGATAACTTGATGAATGGGGACCTAGTGGGGACTGCTGAAATGGCTGATGGGTGAAGAAGGGGAGAAGCCTTTTGCTGAGCCAAGCAAAGGAGAAATGCCTCTGGGATATTGGAGGGCAGGGGTGGGCTGCAGAATATGCTCAAGGCCAGTTATAACAGGTGTACAGGTGTGCTGGTGAGGTCAAACCAGAGCGAATGGCTTCCAAAGCAGGCCTGACACACAGGGATTTAAATAATTGAAAGGTTCCTGAGCTATAGCACCAAGTACAAGGTGCTGTATTGGTCAAATAACTGCTCCAACAGTGGCACTTCAAATGTTAGCACTTGCCAATATTTACCATTGAGTGGCTAGCTCAGCTGAGGGTCTGGCCCTCAGATGGAAAGTGTTCCTTTGCGATCAAAAAAGGAAATGTGATGGTAAACATGCTGGCAAATATAAGTGGGAAATAATTTTAAATGGTGTCAAATGTGTGTCCCCTTTACAAACAGATACAGCAGAACCTAATCTTAATTTCACTGGCACTCAGCGTATGGAACTACCGTGCAGAGACTGCAGTACATTGCATGGTAATACTGAACCCACAGGCTTCTAAAAAAGATGTGAAAAATACATCCTGAAAGAATTGTAAATTGTATTCCACAAAATGAACTCTTTTTTTTTTTTTTTCCTGGAGAATACTTTTATAAATTAATAAACGAACTCTTACAAATGTTCTCTCCTGAGATGCTGCTTACCTTTGCACATCTGGTAAGAGACTTGGAAAGAATTTAGTGCAGGTGCCAGTTGAAAAAGTCACCTGCAGTCTTGGGATTACTTCTGACTTCCTACTTTCTTTTTAAAGCAAAGGAATAATGCAACTTGACAATACGGTATTACTTCACTGCCCAGAAAGGCAGTTTTAAAAGATTCAGTGCCTAAATAAGATTTTTAAATAGTTTTTACTGCTTTTCTTAGTACACAGCCCTACAAGCTACTGCTCAGGCAGGAGGCTTATTGAACAGCATTTTGCCTGGATAACAGCAATATCAAAGGTATCCAGCTATGGGTTAAGCTTGGTTTTATTGATCTGCCATCTCTCTTTAAATCATTTTGCCATTCTGCAGCAATTCACCTGTTTCTTTCTAATGTCTTTGAATAGCCAACAGTTATGTATGTAGAGATCAAGAGGAGTATATTCATGGAATCAGGATGGCAGCCTTTCTTTGAGGGTGGGGGAAAGGTGGCCACTTACAAAGAGATACTCATGAGAAGTAAAACGACACGCTTTCCTGTCAAAGACAGTTGTAGAGTCAGAAGCACAACTTGGACTTTCTGGCTCTGAGACTGGTTCAGAATTAATAAAATAGAATTGCCTTGAAGAATGATATTGTAAAACACAGTACTGTCAAATAAACTATGTAATTCTGCCATATTTTGTTATCTTTATAAATAGCCACTTTAAACACACCATTCAGTGAACTAATATATCCTGGCAGACTGTTTTTCTTAGGTTGTGGAGTATATTAATGTATCACCCCAATGTATTAATATTGTGGTTTATTAATATATCAACTACAGTGCTTGATTTGGCCAATTCTGGAGCATAATTTCATTGGCTTACTGTATCTTAGTTACTTACAAGTTCATTACAGCAAGCTTCCTCCCTCTTTAAACTACAGTTCTTCAGCAAACCTTTCTATAAGTGAAAATGTAAATTTCAATGTCTGCACTCCATAAGGTATTGCTAACTCCATCAAAAATTTCTATCTATCATAATACCATTAGGGAAAACTAAGCCTATTACCAGAAAATTCAGCTCTTTTCAATTTTCAGGTTTGCATTTGAAAAATAAGCCATTAAAATAACAGATGAGTGCTGTAGAGCACAGATTCCAAGTGACTCCTACCTATAGATGCATGGGATAACTTAAAAACTGGAATTAAATCCTTCATAAAGGAATGGCTATAAGACAAGCAGACTTCTCCAAAATGCTGTTTGTGAGGAATTTCTAAGACTGAAGGACAAAAAAGAATTTTAAATTCCCTTTTGGTAGGTGTAATTAACTTGTTCAAGACCAAAATCAAGAACAAACACTATTTTGTTGTACCCTGGGCTCGTCCACTGAAGTCACTGAAATGCTACAGAGAACATAATTTGGCACATGGTGTATTTGTTACTTGACACTTGCATATAGTTCATGCATGACAGTAATAGGAATAATTGCAACTGTACACCTGCAGAATTTTGTTCTTTTTCCATTGATGAAAGTCTGGGGTGACTACGTTGATACCTATTGGAGGATCCTAATTCGGCAACGATGTCAGAGCCAAATTTGCTACCCCACTGTTTAGTTCTTCACCATAGCCTTAAACTTCTCAGTGCACTGGAAAACGTTATGAGGCAACTGCTGAGTTACTGTAAGTTTGGTGCACAGCATTGGTCAAAGAGCAGGGCTGTAAAAGTGGCTTTAAAAGGACCTTACAAGAACAGGTATCCCTCAGTGATACAGCATTCCTGACACCCATGATAAGCTTCTGAGTCTCCAGAAGCCTAAAGATAACCAGGTTGATTCTGGACTCCAGAACTCCCTCCAGCACCCAGCTATACACTGGTGTGTGTAGCACAAGTGACAATATGCCGCCTGATGTATCAAGCAGAGAGACTGAGCATGCTGCTGACATCTAAAGTGCTTGCAGTTCCAAACAATCTTTTAATTTTCAGGCTCCGTATCTTTGTGATCAGTTATCCTGGTTTCAGCTGGGATAGAGTAAAATTTCTTCTTAGTAGCTGGTATAGTGCTGTGTTTTGGATTTAGTATGAGAATAATGTTGATGACACACTGATGTTTAGTTGTTGCTAAGTAGTACTTACACTAGTCAAGGACTTTTCGCCTTCCCATGCTCTGCCCGATGCACAAGAAGCTGGGAGGGGGCACAGCCAGGACAGCTGACCCAGACTGGCCAAAGGGCTATTCCATACCATATGGCGTCATGCTCAGCATATAAACTGGGGGAAGAAGAAGGAAGGGGACAACATTCGGAGTGATGGCATTTTGTCTTCCCAAGTAACCGTTATGCGTGATGGAGCCCTGCTTTCCTGGAGATGGCTGAACACCTGCCTGTGGATGGGAAGGGGTGAGTGAATTCCTTGTTCTGCTTTGCTTGCATTCGTGGCTTTTGCTTTACCTACTAAACTGTCTTTATCTCAACCCAGGAGTCTTCTCACTTTTACTCTTCCGATTCTCTCCCCCATCCCACCAGGGAGGAGTGAGTGGCGGCTGCATGGTGCTTAGTTGCTGTCTGGGGTTAAACCATGACATCAGTTTATGCTTGTTCTTTCACCTAACCAGCCCTCCTGCTTCCTTGATGTTTACACCCATGTATTTATATGCAGCAGTCTCCTGTTCTCTTGGCCTTCATTCTTCTAGTGCAAGCAAGACAAGCAGTTTTAGGGTCTTCTCGTATGAAGACTTTCCCCAGTTCCTCATGCTTCAGTAGCTGCTCTTTACGCCTTTCCTGGGTCGATGTCCTCTTTATGGGACAGGAATGACCAGCACTGTTTGTTGCATTCCCTGTCAGTGCTCACCTGCTATTTTCAGGGGCATTAACATCATGTGTTCTGCCTGTTGCATCAATATATCTGTTCCGTATTGCAGATGTCTGTTTAAATGTATTGTGAGACTGACTGTATCAGACTGGGAGCTTTTAGCCATCCTTTGCTCAGCTACTATGTTCTTTCACCTTCTGCATACTCTGGTTTACAGTGGAAGCATTTTTGATCCTAATGCCATGACCCCAGGCACTGGGGAATCAAAAGGAGCAAGAAGATGAGAGCAGAGACTGTCACAAGTCCCCTGCTGAAGTAAGTCATGGTGCAGATAAGCTATTACAGCAGCTGTCACCTACTTCTACCCTTGGCTGCAGACTGTTCTTCTTGTGGCAAGGGTAGAAGGGCACATGCACTCAAGCCTCAGGTGTCCCACTTCGGTCTGGTAACTTAGCTGAAACATCTAAAGAAGTAGTCCACGCTAAACTACCAGGCTGTAAGCTCTGGTGACTGAACTGGGGAAGTATATCCTGTCCTCCAGCTGTAATGGAGCAGAAAGGTTTGTTGGAGGGAGAGGAAAACAGCTGGAGGCAGTAGCAGCTTCAATTGCTCCAGCAAGAATCAGCACTGAATTTCTGCTAGTGCCTTTACTGTGCCTGCTGTCATCATCATTGATAAGTGAGGAAGTTAGTCCCTCAGCTCAAGTGATGGAGCTCTCCTTTATGGGACCGAGACCTCAGTATCCAATCCTGGCCAATAGTCCTGCCAGAGGGAATGTTAGCCTTGGCTGCAGAGACCAAGAAGCTCATTTGCCTTTGAAAATCCAATATAACCCTCTCCGGGTGTAAGAATTTGACAGCAGTGTAATAGACATGTGTGAGTTATTGATTTATCCTTCAGCTTCTGGTCTGTCCTTCATTTTATTAACCTAACTTTATACCACGGGTTTTATGACTGATAGAAAAATATAATTCTATTTCCATTCTCAGGAAATGTTCCTTGTGCCCCTTTCCCTAAAGGAGACAGGTGATCTGTGACACAATCTCTGTACAAAAACATGGTGCACCACCAGCTGAGACTATGGGTGCTTTTTGATTTTCACCAACATCTCTGATCACCTATATCATCCAGAATCTGCTTTTTCTCCTCAATTAGAGAATTGGAGCAGTTTAAAAAGAAGTGCAGATGTTGAATAGCTAATAACAAACATGCCTGTTGCTCATGTATGAAGAAGGGTGTTTGTATGAAGACCAGCTGTACTCCAAATACTTGTTCAGACAAACAATTGCTTTTGTGAGTGCTCACAAATAAGGATGATGGTCAAGCTGGACAACAGCTGCTTCAAATATGAACAGATATCCATATTTGGCCAGTTCTGTTACTCACATGAGTTTTCTATTACATTTGATCTGAAACATTGAGAATATATTCACTAGCTGCTATTTCCCATCTCCTGTTTGCTGATGGATTCCTCCTGCATGATGGTTTGCTACAATATATCACTGAAAGATAATGACACATTGCTTAAGCACACTACATGCTCATAAGATAACACAATAAAAAAATAATAATACATAGTTTGTACCTATATCCTACTTCTGCTGTCAGTCACGAAGATTGATGGACTGTCTTCTATTTCTTTCTTTTCATTCATGATTGTGTTTTTGTTCAAATCATTGATTTATCATGGATCTAATGATTCTTTTCTGGTTTTCAACTTGAAAAATATCCATGCCTTGGCTCATTACTGTAGTATTTGTCATCAGAACAACACTATCAATCATTTTAAGTTTAAGATCAGACTGGGAAGGGGGAGGAAGGTCTAGATGATTTAAAGACAATGTGCAGAAGAGATTTGAAAAACTTTTCTGCTGCAGAGAAAGAATTTATTTAGACAATAATAATAAGGCTTTACTGGAATTGGGGTTTCTCTAGAAGGTGGGTACTGTGAACTGTGGATGTTGTTAGAAGAACATTATGGATGGTTTTATGTGTGGAGAACTCTGGAGGTATCTACCCATGGATTTGGGTATTGTATTGCCAAGAAAATAATGTATCAGCATTAGCTTTGTTTTTCTTGTTTAAACTCAATGGCTATCAACAGTTGTTAATTGAAGAATTCAAAGACAGACCTCCTGGAAAGACACCTTTGCTGATGTGGAATCAAAAATATGGCTTATCTCAGCACAGGGAGAGGGGAGGAGAGTCACGGCTTGTCAGAGTCACAGGGAAACTCCATGAGAGAGAGCTTGGCTGTAGGTTGGACTATGGTAGACACAAGCTGGTGAATAGGGTTTCTGGCTGGCCAGGGGTCCCAGGCTTCTGCTCTGACAATCAGGAGCTTGAAATTCAGACATGGAGTGAAGCAGAGAGGTCAAAGATACAGCTTGCCTGTAATTATATGCCTGTTCAGGGTCTATTTGCAATCCCCCTGCTCTGGCTGTTGACCCATAATCCCAGTCCTGCCCTGTGGAGGTGTCTTTACAAGACAGTAACATGCAACAGTAGATTGAAGAAAGTGAGCATTGATTCTCGCTTTCCAGTGAAGTTCAGGCACTTTGGTATCTAGCCTGAATTTCAAGGGCATGAAAACTACTGCACTCGTGAATTTCAAAACAGGTTGTGATATATATATCAAGATGAATTTGCAAATCTAACTTTTTTTATGCGCAAGGAACACAAATAAATAAGACAACACAAAAGCCATATTGCCTTTTGCATAATAAATCATTTCAGCAATTTCAGACTCTTCCATTTTAAAAAGAGCAATATATGGGAAAAATACTTAGGTCCAAATTAATCCTTATTATAGAATAATATTTACCAATTGCATTTCTGTGAGGAGAACTTTCTTGGTCTATAAGGGTCAGGTGAACATCTAGTCTCCTTCCTATCTATACTACCATAACATGTCCTTGGTGATACCATAAAGGTATCACTGAAAACCAAATCTTACCCAATCTTGTTAATGTGCCACTTAGCTGGTGCCTAACATACTGTCAAGTGTGATTTACTAGGTTTGGACTGATATCCAAATCTCAGAAGAGTCTAGAAGAAATTTTTCAAATACATTTTAAAATTTATTTTACTGAGATACTGCCACTGATATCATGAGACAGAAAAATGTTAACATTGTCTTTTTAAATTAAGAACTTGAAATTAATATACTTAAAATTAAAAAAAAATAAAGAAAAAGTCGCATCTAGCTTCAAATGTTCAGTTAAAGATGCTCAAGCTGACAAGTTATCTAAGGCTGGCAAATTTTGCCAGATCTACACAGGCTTTTCAAAACTGAGCTTAAAAAACAACAACCTGAGGGAGTAATGTTGTTGATTGATTGAGTAAAATCTAGAAATGTATACTGACACACAGCAGGGAATTAGTGATAACTCCTGTGTGTAGTCTTCATGGCTGCGATATGCTCACAATTTAATTAATATAAGAGAAAATGGCCAGCTGGTCCTGTTGAACTGAAGACAGCAAGCTGTGCTCCCTTGCCATTAAGCTCAGGAAAAACACTGCTCTTGAAAATTTAACTTTTCAAAATGACTTGAACTATTCTGTATTTTTTCCCAAATATTTCCATAAATGACTGACTCTTGTAGCTCTGACTGAGATCTTCGAAAGAAGAAGTTTCAAGTTGTGGACAGAAAACATACCTGTTCTCAGAATTTATTTTGCAAAGAAGAAAATGTACCCGATCTTTTAATGTACTGTAAAGTGAAAATAAGACAGAAGATTAATAACCACAATATCAAGTTTTCCTTAGCAGATGGACTATATATTGTTGCTTCGTATCTTGAAAAATGTTGAGTAGAGCACTATTATTGTAGTAACCAAGTTCTTGTACTTGGCTACAATAATGGCATTTGCCATTGTCTTCAAGTAAGGGTGGGAAATAAAGACAAAACTGTAATTAGTACCCAAACATACGGAGCAGTTAGATACAGAAACTAGTGTAAAATTATTTGTCTCTTATATGTTGATCCTTCAAGACTCCAAATTGTTTCTGTCTCACCCTTCTACTTAAATTAATTTACCAAACATAAGAACACAGACTCATTTGGAAAAATATTATAAAAATAACACCAAAAAGTCCCATCAATCCTCACAGTTTACATTCACTTTATATCATGCTTATGTTATAAAACAGAAAAGAAGTGCAGGTATTGCAGGCAGCGTGTGGATGAAAACAAGCTGCCCTTTTAGAAGCATTTGTCCTCTACACAAGTATTATTTTCTTCCAGCAGTGAATCTGTACAAAGGTTTCCTGCACAGGGAATAAATTAATGGATCTATTTAAAAAGGACAAATATTATATTGCAAGCTGTGCTCATGCTATCATGGCCAAACGGATGCTAGAGGAGTAGCATTTGGACATTGTTTTTGCAGAAACAAAAGGTTTATCACTGGAGTGGTATAGCGTTAACAAGAGTGCTGACCTACTTACACACCATAACACTCTGAGTAGTGTCTGGGGAGACAGGAGACCCTGGAGCAGGGCATGTTTTACAAGACAAGTCATGAAACTATGACCAAGAGCACAACTTTCCTTGTAGCAGCTATTTATCGTTGACAGAGAAATATTGGGCAAGTTTATTTCCATCTCAGTACAGATATTTAAGGTTTAGTTGTTTAATTTTCCACTGATTGCTCTAGGCTTCCAGTACATTCGTTGGAGAGCAACCCACACATGCAATCTCTCTGACCTACTTTAACTACCTGCCTCCAGATGAGATAAATTTCTCCCTGGATGTGCCTTCTTCTCCCAGCTGCCTATAATGGGAAGCAGGGTAAATAGCTGAGAGTTTGACAACTAACTTTTTGAGACCTAAGTGAGATAGATCCCACCCATGGTCTAAGAGTGCCTCCACGGCTTACAAATACCTGAGCTAGGTCATGTAAAGAAATGAGCACTTTCTCATGAGTTTCTTATGAATGTGACTAATGAAATGACCAGTAGCTGAATTGATACGGGATCTGTCCACGTTGCACCACAGACTCTCCCTGGTGAGCAAATGGGTGAACTACCCATCTTTTCCACTTAGATATTCTCATAGTTTGCCTCATGGTGAAGCCTAGACATACCTGAAGTGGAAACTCTGGATAGCATCACATCTACTCAACATGGTGACAAAGCGATGGGAAAGGTGTACCCAGCATAGAGAAAATAAAATACCTGAACTAATCTTACTGAAAATGGTATATGTCTGTTATGCCAAGACATCTTCTCTGGGGCATTAAGACCCAACTGCTATTTAAAATAGTTAATGTTATTTTCTCTAAGGCTCTAGAATACATTTACCAAACCAGTAAATGGCCCTCTGCAGTAGTGTAAGAAGGTTATGAAAAAATGGTTGTATGTTATTCAAATTATACAAGAATACAGACAAATTTACTATTAGGCACAGTTGCTTCAGCTCAGGTGATTCTGTTGCTCGTGAGTAACAAAGTGTGACAGTGACACAGAGGTACCGAGTTAGCAGCACATTATCTCAGGGCAGTAGCACAGCAGTGTATCACACTTGCACATCACTGATGGCATATACAAAAAAAGCTGGTTTTTATCATTCTGCAGAAGAAACAGGTAAAAAAAATGGGAATAAAATAGTTTAAACTGAGCTAAATTTTGTGTATTAAAAAACCCCAAACCTAAAACCCCCAGACTCATGGGTGAGCTACAGTCAGCTTTAAATCCTATCAAAACTTCCATCAACAATATCTCTACAGCTTTTTAATGAAGTTTGAGAGGTGCCTGCTATGGCATGCCATAAAACAATAAGGGAAAACTAGTTCCCGGGTACCATTACCCATGTGTTTCCAAAGTATCTGCTTCTGGGGCTGGGTTCCCTTTAACAAGTCAGCATGCTGATGAATGGCTAGGTTTGATAGCATTTCTGCTTGTTCTGACTGGGTATTTTTTATAATCTTCCCTCTTAAAAAAAAAAAAAAGATGGTTATTTAGGCTCTTAATGTCTTCATAACAAATTGTCTTGCTTGGGAGGAAGCGTTAAATTCAGTTTACCTAGGGACAGAGGAGAGACAATTTAAGGAGAGGTAAATCTCCAGCATGGTTCAGAGACGTTTTATTTCTCTGTGTCTTCTCTTATATGAATCTGCATTAAATCTTCACCTGGAAAATGCTGAACAAAAACCCTGCCTCTTTATGAAGCTGATCTTGTTCCTGGCTTGGTGCTCTGGATTCAAAGCCTGGCTCTCCAGTGGGTGCTGGGCAAAGCACTGATATGGTAAATCAAATTATTTTCTAGCATACACATGAGATTCTAATACACGGACTTATCCTGCCCAATGTGCTAACTTCCACTTCAGGGAGACAGGTGCCATATCTCAGCTACGGAGGTAGTGTTGTTCTGGTTTACGTTGTTCAGAGGTTAGCCCTTCAGAGGCTCCTATTTGGCACACTTTGCTCATCGTAAGACGCCTGGTATTTCTGCAACACTATATAAATATTTATGACAAGCTCCTGATACATCTTAGTTGCTCTCATGTCTGAACCTCTCCTGTAAGGTGACACATGGCTATGTGACTTTGATTTCACACGCTTTCCTGAGTTTTAGTTCTGGATTGAATCCTACTCGCCTGCTAAAACAGTGAATCCCCAGGGCCTGCCCAGTAACTGGTGTGGTTTTTATAGGTCTGCGTACTGTATAGCATACATAAATGACATGTGCTTATTTTATAGCAAAGCATCAAGCCTAACTAGCCAGTGAAGAAACAAGAGCTGTTAGCATAGCTTTTGAGTATATCACTTGTCAGTATTTGTATTACAGCAGCACACAGAGACTCAGCCAAGACCGAAATCTCCTGTGCTGATGCTCCACTGGTGCCCAGGCAAACTCCAGCCCTTGCCCAGCCCCACAGCTGGTAGAAAGGTGGGAAGAGAAGTGACAGCATGCGAGATACACATACTTCACTTTTTAGAGACAGAGGTAGTGCATTGGCTCTTATTCAAAAGCAAAGGGGCTGCATCACCGCAGTGCTGACGGACCGATGCTGTGGCTCCGAGCTGAGCTGCATTCTCGCAGGTCAGAGCAGGGGCAGAACGGGACGCGTCGGGGCCCAGGCAGTGGGGAGCTGTCCAAGAGGGCATTGCAGCGGCACTGAATACGTGGCATTGCAGTTCACAGTTTGGCAGACCAGGGAGAAGCCAAAAAACCAGAAAAGATAAAAAAAGAAAAGCACCAGATAGGGTGCTTTTAGTTTTAGATTTGTCATGACACCATAGAATCATATGGTAAAATCCTGATGCTCTAGTTCACTTGGTGTTTGCATTACTTGCATTGTAAGCAGTTATAAATTCAGCCTGAATAAAGGCGAACAAGATATGGTACACAGATATGCACACTGAGAAAGTCTGACATCACGATTTTGCTGGAAAAATGTTGGGCTTTTCAGCATGTTATTGTTTTGTTAGTCTTTTACTGCTCATATAAGCCTACAGTGTTTCTGTAATTAAGTTTACAGGCTCATACCTTTGACATATAGACAGAATTATTTCTGTTCAATATGCTGAGTTTTAGTCTATTAGTCAGCCATAATATATCCTAATATGCAAGACTGAAAACCCCAAACCAAGACAAATAAAATATATACATACTTGTCTTTGTGTGTGTGTATACATTTCCCTCTTTTCTAAAGCTAGTTTTAGTTAAAAAGATTAATAAAGATATTTATTTTGTAATTGAAAAAGAAAAACGATATTCCTGTGAGAATAGCAGAAAGCTAAATAATGCTCCTCTGCAGATTTTTTTATTCCTCCCAATGCAGACACCACTGAAAGCAGCTAGCAGCGGTGAGATTTGCTGGTGAAAATTAGGCTCTGAGCAGCACAACCTGAGAACGCTGCTCATGGCTGATAATAGATTGTCAACATTTGGACATGTTAGATACTGAAAAATATACTTCAAACCACACTGCAGAGAGTCTTCTTGTCAGCTTCTAATTTCTGTGACTTTTTTCTCTTTGTACTGAGAAACACAACCTTCCCCTAACTCTTCCTACCTTTGCTCTTTTTTAATGCTGAGACGTAGATGCGGTGTGCTCAGCGCAGCCTGCGCAGGGCAATCATAATGGGAAATCCGTGTAAGATTTTCTTGCCTTTCATTTCCTTCTGCCCTTCATATGGCTGCAACGCACAGCTCCCAGAGGTCTTCAGGCTTTTCCAGTTCTCAGGGCTCTGCTGAGTTAATGAGTGCCTAGGGGCAGTCCTTGCTCCTTGTATCAGCTATCACAAAGTGCACACCATTTGCAGTGTCACCATGCTGCATCGGGTGCATTGTTTGTGGTACTTATCTCCAAAATTGTTTGACCGATTTTATTCCAGTGCATTGCAGGGGGATTCCTACCAGCCTGCTGTCCGGTTGCTCATGATTGCTAGCTTAATCTAGCAAGGACAAGGGAGGCTAAAAGTGGACTTGGATTATGGCTGTAAGGACTCTTCATTTGAGAGTCACTTGTCTCTTCATAATGAAGACCATTAATCTTCCAGGGTTTCACTGTGTATCTCTACCAGCCTCTCTTTTCCCTTTCCTGCCGTTTACAGTGTTTTCCCTTTTGATTCCACCTGGTTCTGGACACCCTTCAGTGATGCACACAATAGTTGATATAAAGTTTACTTCCAAATTCAGTCCATTGATTTCTGCTGGCACTTTTACTTTCTACATGCTCCTAAACTTTGCTGCTTCTGCTTTAGAGTGAAACCCAAAGTCCCTCACGAGGAAATTTTTAGTCAGCAGATTTGGGGCACCTTGAAGCAAAGAGCGGAAAGAACGTGTTGCTGGTCCCACCACCCACCTGGCTCTGGCTGAGCTCAATATTAAAATGCTGCTCAAAACAGAAGGAGCAAAGTAGCACAGGAAACTCATGGAGGCTTCTCGTTAGCTCAGAAGTCCCAGGCTAGCTTCTGGTTTGGCTGGAAGCTAATCTTACGGGATGAGGTCTCCATATTGACAGTCCTGCTTGAAAAAGGGTATCTCGGAGGTTTTTCTGGGGACAGAGCAGGGAAGTGTTTTAAAATATGGAGCTCTCAAAGCCTAGTACCTCTCAGCTGTTCAACACTAAACTGAAACTAATCCAAAATAATCAGGCAAATCTTTATGTCCTTAGAGAAGGCAGAGCCATGAGCAAACACTTTGGTGTTTCTCATTCTGCACCGGTTTGGAGTCTGCCAATAGAGGTTTAATTTGGAGGGCAATGTGCTGTCTCTAGCCTTTTTCTGTTCAGTGGGCATGAATCATCCAGCCTCAGAACAGCCCGTAGTTGGCTGCCTGTCGTCACGGCACTGGGCATCAAAACGCCATCGCCCCCTCACCTAACCCATCTCCAAAAGAGAATGAAAAGTAAGGAGAGATAAAATGTTTTGCAAGGAGCCACAGAGCATGGAAACACTGGCAATCTTCACCTTTTGCCAAAATGAAATCCTCCTGTCCTGTGAAAGGACAGGAAACCTAATAGATGGGACCTGCAGTCAAATCAACAGCGGCTGGAGTTATACAGTGCTTCAGGCCGCATTTATTTAGGGACCTAAATATGGGTCTAGGTACCTAACCTCAGGCATAAAGGCAAAGCTCAGACCATAAGTAAGCTTCATCTCATTTTTTTATTAAGACAGCAGCTTGCTTATGATAAAGGTTATCCTTGGTTCTACATTTATAAATAAAACCCCAATAAAACAGTAACTCTGTTGCTACTGAACAGTTCAATACAGCAGGCTAAAAATATCCCCAAATCAATCTAGGGTAGAAAGGTTTGTGAAGTTACTGAACTTCCTTTATTTTTTTCAAAATGAAGGTTTACATGCTGCTGCCATTCACAAACCCTGCATATATCAGAAAGCAAGACATTTATTAAAATAATCAGATATGGGGGCAAGTGAAAAATAGAATAAGACAGTTTAAGGTATGATGGATTGTACTGTAACTACCTAAGATATCTGTTTTAAACATGAAAATGCAATATTGTATCTTGGATTTAAAAATACATCATATATGATTAAGTTTGAGCATTTAGTGTTTTTATCAATGAATTCAGTGGGAAAAGGAAATCGTGTGGTAATGAAAACTGCTGCTAATGAAAAGGTTAGCAGTACCAGCACTGCAAATGAGGATTTGAATATCAAATAAAAGAACTTGGCTGAACCTTTAGATTGGAATTACAGAAGTGGGAGAAAATTTAATAGGGACTAATAGCAATAACTATCATTATAAACCTGAGGTTTATCATCAGGAAAGGAGAGAAGAAGGAATATGCAAGTGGTGGTCAATCACACTCAGTGAGATGCTGTACTGAAGAAAGCAAAGACAAGGCTAAAACCTACCAGATTAAATATTTCTACTGCTGATAAGCAAGTATTAACCCATTGTACTATCTGCTGTTACAGTCTCTCTGTAAAACTGATTGCAACTCTGGTGACCCAGTTTAAAAAAAAAAAAAAACAACAAAAAAGTGGATTCTAGCTGCCGTAGGTGCCGAGGAAGGTCACTCAGAGGGTCAGAGACTTTCTGTCATCTTGGGGGAGACTGGAAAGAGCTTGGCTTGCTCACTCTGGCAAAGCAAAGTTTGGATGGGACTAGAAAGGGTGTTTTCATTCAGACTGGAGCTGGAGATTAGAGCTGTACAGAGTGAAGAGCTAAGATAAAGAGTCTCCATGACACAAAACCAAAGGGTACAGCTGTCTGTGAATAAGTTTAAGATGCGAGTTTGAAGAAAGTTTCCATTCTTCAGAACAGAGCTTAAAAAAGCTTAGAAATTGGGCAAACACCCACAGCATTTTTAATATGGAACAAGATAGATTTATGAATCGGTTTATGTGGCGTGATTGCTGGAGATAGCAGGGGTCTGGATCTGATGACTCAGAGGTGACTTACAGTCCTGCAGTGTACTGAATGTTCCTCCTATATGCCGGGGCTCGAGGGGCTCAATTTATTTCATTATTTGCTACAAAAATACAGATTTCAAACTATGCAGCAGACCGCCCAGGAGGAATAGGAAAAAAATTATATACCCACCAGTTTTTTTTCTCTCAGGTGACTTAGACCAAATGATGCGGGGTTGCAAGGGAATAGACTGAGGCTTGACAGTGGGTGAGGTCCTTCAAGCATTCCTCAAAGTCACCTTCCTCCTCAGAAGCAGGTTTGAATACCTAGATTTATTTTAAAGCTACCTTGCTCCAAGTAACTCAAATTCTCCCATCTTTATTTTTAAATGGTAACCTGGGTTCAGAAAATACATTTTACTGGACTATCTTTATTACTCTCCTGCTACTGCTAGATTTCAAGAATTTGGGGCTTTTCATCATCTGCTTTTTCCTCCACTAAAGCTAGTGTCTTCATCTGTACTTTTATTATCAATCAAACTAGATATCCTAACTGAACATGCCTGAACTGAGCCTGACTATGAATATGGAAAGGAGCAGGGGAGGGAAGTTCACAGTAGGAAGATATTCACTTTCCACAAGATTTCCCCATTTTGATGGGCTGGGCCTTGCCACTCAGCATTCTGCTTCTTTTCTCACAGCAAGTTGAAGATATTTTTTGCTCATTATTAGTGGACAGATTCATAACCCACTTTCTGGGTCACCTAGTGACACCTTCCTGACACCTGAGTGGCTACATCTTCTCACTCTTTCTACTGTGTCCCAAAAAAAAGGGTGCCAAGATGTGATGGGAGAAATGAAATAGGACTTTGGTGTGTGTCAGAAGGGTGGTGGCAGTGAGGTGTATATTCCAATGAAACCTTGGCTTCATGCTGAAATATTTCCCAGTGTATATATGAAAGGTGCTTCTTGATGCTGAGCCTTCATGAACAAAGCCCTGTAGGAATCACAGAGGCTTAGACCATCTGAGACCCTTCTTTGGCCGTATCTACACTGGAGTTGCAGCAAAGACCTGTCTGAGCTAGGATTGGGTGAACTGTCTTGCACAACAGCAGAAATCCAGCTGGGGCAACACTGTGCTTATGCGGACTGAGCACGCCACCCCTTTCAGGAGGATCTGTAGCCCATGCTGAGCTCCTTGCTACTGCAGTGAAGCTGCTATCAATCACAGCACAGTTGGAGCAGTGGCTGTATTATAGACATTTTCTTTGTTTGTAAAGCGTGATAAAGTTAGGCCCACAGCTGGTGCAGAGAGGCTGTTTGAGAGCTGTGCTGCAGCGTGGAGCCTCCAGCCCCCTCTGAATTCCTAAATGATGGAAGGGCAATATACTTGCACTGTTTGCTAATGCTTGTTCCTGCGATGCCATATAACAATAAATTGAGTTCTGCGTCTTCTAGTTGATAAAAGTTGTTTATCTCCAGCTGAGATGTTGGACTTGATTTATATTAGACTGCTTTTTCTATTTCAACTGAGTTATCTACAAGACAAACCACTCAGGGAAGGGGAAAAAAGCTTTTTTTTCTTTGTGTTGTTTGTTTTAAGGTCAGCCTCGCTGCCTCTTTATAAGAATCCTGGAGAATGGATTTAATTGGGATTGTACTGTAGCCCAAAGTTTTCTGCTTATTCCAGCAAAGATCATTAGTATACGTAACACAGGGCTGCAAGCATGTAGGACTAGATAAGGCATTACAATATTTCCTAACCCCTCCTGCTGTGGAGGTGGGTTTACTATCCTACAGACTTTTACTGGTGGACTGTAGTACTAATACATTAAATGTGCCTGGCACAGTTCTCCAATCCCGAGACCAAATGGCCCAGGGAAATATACTTTGAAGCTCTTGTACCTTGCTGTGAAGGATGCTCCCATTGAGCCTGTCTGTTGGAAATGGTCCCTGGCCCATGTGAACTGCCAGCCCACACCCAGGAACTGTTTGAGGAGTGCTGATGGACCCAGAACAACCGATGGTTTTGCAGGGAGGATGACTGAGTGCCCAGGCCTGTGTTCGAGTATTGCTGAACTGCTAATATTGACATAACCTGAGCGTCCTGCACTGATGGAGATTTCATAATCTGCCAGGGTCACCGTACTACCCTCTCTCTAACTTCATCACTAAGAAGTCTTCCCTGGTATCATCTACCCTAAATATGGTGAAGTTAGGAAGAATAACTTATAACAATCTTTATGACAATGGAAGATTTCCATTTCTTTCTCAGTCTTCACTTTCCAAGCTGAACAACCCTAGTATTTTTGGGGTTTTTTTTCTCTGTAGATATTCTTTTCTAGACCTCTTACTGCTCTTACTGCTCACATTTCCTTGTATTTTCTCTGACTTATCTTCAAATGCAGAATCCAGGTCTGGATGCAGTGCTCCAGGTAACATTTCACCAGCACTCTGCATGACAGAAGAAATATCTTCTCTGTCTTATTGCACACCCCATTTCTGTAATGCTTCCCAAAATGAAATTTGTCTTCCTTCTGCAGCACTAGATTGCTGCATCTGTACCAGTTTTGTGACCCCTATAAACCAGCTCTTTCACCAACACACAGCTGTCTAGCTGATTGTTATCCCCATTGATTTGTTCTGTAATAACTTCCCAGGAAAAAACCCTTCGCATTGCATTTGAGGCAAAGACAGGCTAAATTAATGTTGTTGATTTTGGACAACTACACCACCAGATCATTTTAAAATTTGGTTTGATCTTCCACAGCTTTTGCCACCCCTATAGCTTGTCATTAATCATTTTACAGCTCTACGTAAATGAAAATATTGAATAGACCGAGCAGAGACTTGTAAGGCAACTCACTTGAAATGCCTTCCCACTCTGTCTCTCTGAGTGTATTTTAACAACCAGTTGTGGACTGGTTTTATGATATTTAGGCTGATTTCCTTAGGTAACTGTGGGAATGGTGTGCAAGACAGCACTGGAATCCTCCCCCTAGCTCAGCTATATTTTAAAGACAAAGTATATTCTTCCTTTCTCACTAGGCATGTATCCCATCTTAGTAGGAAAATACTTTTCCTGCACAAAGTCAGAAAGAGGCAATCTGGACATGCAGTATTGGTTTGAAACTGGTGGAAACCTTAGAAAATGTTTACTCTGGATTTCCAATTAACACTTGTTGAGCTGATCTGCTTTAGGGTACAGCTTCTCATTGCAGAAAATAGCTGGGTTGTGTTTTTCTGTATGTAGTAATGTTGTGGTTGGAGCTGTGATCCTCTGAAGATCAATCTTTTCTGAATTACAGATCTTGCTTGCCCAAGTAGGTAACATTTGTAAGCAGGGGTAATATTTTATATGAAATTGGCTGATGTAGCTCCTATTTTAAATAAATTATTACTGTAACAGTAAAAAGAAAGGAAGAAAAGAAATTGTTTTGGTGTTATTATGGTAATGAGTGCATTAGAAATGCATACAAAGAGCATCTTGGTGACTTAAGCAATTGCTCATATAAATTGTTGGCTCTCAGGTTTTTGTGACAGCTTTTCTGTTCTCTACGCTGTGGTTCTCAAACTGCTGTAACCTCCATTTGTTGAAAGGACAAAACCTCAGGCCTGTGAACAGCACTACATTCACCCTCCTCAGGAAGGAAAAGACAGGGTACTTGTAACCACTGGGTGCTCATTCCAGGTAGAAACCTGTTACCTGAGCGATGACTCTTGTGGTGAGATATGCTTTCTGTTTTGCCATCTGTCCTCCAGCTCTCTGTCTGCATTTGGGAAGTCCACAAAGGAAAGACCAAGGATGAGGTTGATTTGTAGCTTGGTGCTAGCTGGTTTGCACGTCAGTTAAGACACGTAGGATGAGATGTCTTCTTTGATGGTCTGGATACACAGTTCAGATTGAGAAACGGGGCCAGCTAAAGATCTGAGGCAATGCAGGAGGTGAGTGGACATGGAAGCATTAGTCCATCATGTAACAAAAGTCAGTGCTGCATATCTCAACTGAACGTATTCCATTTGCTTGTTGCTTGTGTGATCTGCTTGATACACTAATTTTTAAATGTATGCGTACTCATGGGATCTATTTACTGCACAACTGAGACTAAGAGAGAGAATGTTTATATTCAGCTGCTCATTAGTGTGTAAATCCCCGTGATTAAAATATCTATCAACTTGGCAAAAGTGTAAGGGCCTGATTCTGAGAGCCATTGGGTGCTGAATATCTGTTGACCTTCTTTGGACAAGGCTTTAATCCATTTTGCTTTGACAAGACTAAATGACAGTAAATGTTCCTTTGCCTGTTTCTAGTCTTTTGCCAGTATGCAGAGTTCAGTATGCAGTGTGTGCTATTTTTAATCATGAGATGTTGTACAAACTTAAAAAACCTACTTATAACTGCAGTTTGCAAAACTAATTTCCATGCCATGATGTAGAAGGTGCTATATTATGTCTTTTGTTAATTAAACAAGAAAATATAGATTTAAGGGCTGCTACAAGGCAGGCTTAAACCAACAAGAGTAAAATTAGAAGCAAAACTTGCATTTTAACTCATCTGTTGTTCAAGTCTCGCGCTTGCAATGTTTGAGATGCAATTATGAGATGTTATAATGTGAGTTAATCACCTTTTATTGTTCAGCCACTATACCATGACAAAAATTACATTTTACAGTCTATTTATAATTAATTTTTTTAAAATCTTTCTTCTTTTTCAAAGGGAAGTGCTTTCTCTCTTGCTGAAGAGTTTGTTTAGAGTTCTTTATGTGACTACAGATGAAAATATAAACCACTTCAATTTGGAGCTGTGTGCAAGCGACAGTCTTCTGACACAGGCAATCTTCCTTTCCTATCTAGGCAAGGTCCCCTCATCAAAATGACACACATCTGTGTACACTGTCTCCTTTACAGATACATGTCAAGAATTTATGTGTGCAGATGCTCACACCAGTGCTCTTGATATTGTGCCTTTCTTGCAAGTCAGACATGAGCAATTGATATATTTGGAAGAATACTCTTCATACTCTCTGAATTTTTAGCTGATTGATCCTCTGAGCTGGAAGCAACTTATAGAGGTCTTTGCTAACCAAACCTAATTTCTAGGGCCGTGTTCTTTATTCTTGGAAATGAAACTAGGTTTCTCAATAAGTTGGGAGAGGACATGATGAACATTTAAATCCCACCATATGCATTTACACAAATTCCCATGTACATCTGCTCACTGTCTTGTGCATAGTGGTGTGCATGATGTTGTTTTGTATGGTCCTGCACTGTTCTGGGGTAGACTGCATGTTTCAAATCCTAGCCTAAAATGCTGAATCTTATTCTGTTTGTAGAATCTCCCAGCCCTTCAGTAATGTGCCCGTTAATGGTGTGACCTGAGCAGAACTCCCCCACTCCCATTCTTCTTCCACAAGCTGTGCACCTTCAGCCTGGGACTTTGCAGCCTGGAAAAGAAAGAGCCAAGAGGTTATGCTGAGCATAGAGTGGCATGCAGAAGGCTGGAAACTATTGTTTATGGTCCCTTCTAATATAAGAACGACGGGCACCAGGTCGAGCCAGAAAATTGCAGGTTCAAATGAATCAGAAGGCAGTCGTGCACACAGTGCAGACAAACATGGAAATCCTTGCCAAAGTGTTGGAGGTGCTGAAAGGTTGCATGGGCCTAAAAAGCAACGGTACACATTTGTGACAGAAAAATCCAACAAGGACTCCTAATTACAAACATACCACTTGAGAATTTCAGGCTCAGGGAGGTTTCTAAACTGCAAATTATTGGGCCTAGGAAGGTATTCTGGAGAAATATTGCTATAGGCTTATCTTCTTGTTACACTCTCTTGACATTCACTAATGTCTGCTGTCAAAGACAGGATACTGGGAGAGAGAGTTGCACAGAGGATGCTGAGGCTGGTCCACATGCACAATGATTAATTAGTGGCATCTGTAGCTGATGGGATATGTTGATTTTAAAGATACAAATTAAGTTTTGGGAAAAGTAAAAAACAGAAGAGACAGCAAAAAGGAACAGGAAAAACTCCCCAGTGCCTGGCCATGAAAAGCAGTGGTGAGGTCCTAGCTGATCATCCGCCATGGGGACTGTCTCCAGTGCAGCCGGTGTCAAGGATGAAGATGACAAAGAGGAGGAGGAGGATTTTTGCCATGCTTTTTCCCTAGTACTAAATATTTTTCTTCAGGACCTGCCCAAAATCCCTACTGGTTGTTCCTGTTAGTGATGTTATTAGTGTTCACTGGAGTGTGCTAATCAGATGCAAATGTTGCACATTCATTGGTTGTTAAACTTCTGCACATACACTATTGCATCTAGCAGGGCCTCAGCATTACAAGGGCTAAGGCACAAGGGTACCTTGGGCACTGGGCAGCAACAGGGTGTGGAGCTGGAGGGGAGATGAGCACCTAGAGGAGAGCCACCAGGAGACCTGACAGCAGGCAAGGAGATGTCACTTTGAAATGACCTATGTTTTTCAGATACCAAATAATATCTCAAGGAGAGAGAAAAAAACATGTTGTTTTAAAGCATTTAAGAATATTAAATAAAGGAGGAAAACTGCACAGGCAGAAAAAGTATGTTGCACAGGATTCATTTAAGCTACAGCACCATGGTTATATATTAAATATAACAAAAAAAGAATTAGCAATTTTAAGGATTAGTTTGCCTGTCATAAAGAAACAAATTAAATGTCCCCATTCTTCTTTTATAGAAAGACAACTGCTTTCAGAGCAATTCAAAAAGGGAAAAAAAAATTGGAGTCTTTTATTTACTTACTGTCCCAAGAGAAGAAAAACTAGCCAGGCTTGCCAGCTTGACACTATGTACACTATTTGAGCTCCTAGGTCTTGTTTTATCAAGTGTTTATAGTTTCATATTGAAAAGGCTAACAGACTTGCAATTACACAAGTGCTACCAGGTGCTTAAAACCAAAATACTTCATAAGACAGCTTTATTTTGGGCCTGATGAATTTGTATCTTTTTCAAACATCAGTAAAGATGGACTCTCATCTTCCCAGATCTCATGTGCATTGTCACTCTCACTGAGGTTACTTCTGCAGCAGAATACATCTAACTATGTAAGTGGAAGCCAATGAGATAATTTTTATAAGTGCCCCCCAACACAAATGGGGGCCTGCCTGTGTTATCTGTGTCTGATTTTACCATACGTGTATATAACAGGTAATACAACTTGGCTTAGTACAGGTTACAGATAAATAAAGACAAATCTTTGTGACTAACTGGATCAATGAGAAGCAGGAATATACACCTATGTTTGTGATGTGTATAAACTGTATGTTTTTGAATATTGTTTTGATGACTTGATTTTACAGCCTTCTCTTCTTTACACACTACAATGAAGAAAAACACATAACCTTGGGCAAGAATATCTACTTTCTTACTTAAGAAATGTAGCCTAAGGGATTCCTTGACTATTCTCATACCTAAGTCAGGTGAAGAGCTGTATCACAGCTCAATGCCTGTGGGCTGACAGTGCTCATGAGCTTACTGGACTAAAGAATCAAGATCCTGGCTTTCAGCTGAGTCCTAGGTTATAATAACGACAGACAGACTATATTTTAACAGGAATAGCAGTAGGAAAAATGGATTTTTTTTTTGATGGTTGTAAGCCAGCACTCTCTCAAGTAAATATGAGGAACTGAAATAACATAGATACCTGACTATATGAGTCACAGGTGTAGTAAGAGACGTAGGTAGATAAATTCTACTCATTGTCCATCTACTTGGGAGTGTTCTGGTTTTGGCAAGTCCAAAACAGCTGCAGAAGCTGTTTAAAATCATTAGTTTGTAGAGCTAAGACAAAATATTAATATTTTGCTCCAGAGCTGTATGGAGACAACAATAAGAACAGGTTAATTCTCTTAGTCTTCATCCAAGGAATGAAGCAGTTGGAAGCTGTGAAGGAAATGAAAGGACAAAGCATGGCATACAGGAGAGCTTATGCTAGCTCCTGTTTGGGAATAACCTGTCTTTATCTACTTTTGGACCCAGACTTTGCTGCAGCAATCTGTCTGGTTTGCATCTGGTTTTATGAGTGGCACATATACCTGTTATGTAGCTCAGTGCCACAATACAGCTGAATCTTTTGAAAACCCTTCAGATGGCAGTAACTAACGTCATCATTCAACCTAAGAAAATTCGTAAGGTCGGGTACTGAATCCTGAATACACAAGTCTGAAGAGGATTTAGGGGTCAGAGCAAACGGACAATTCAGTGTGAAATTCCAGAGTGGTGCTGGAGCAGAAAGGATTAAGGCAGCCTTTGGCTATGCAAGCAAAGAAGTCGTGAGTCAAAGTAGGATGTGGTTTTACCTCAGTACACTGTACTGGTGAGCCCAACATTGGAATAACAGACTGGGTTTCATCAGCCCTAGCTTAGAAGAGATTCTTCTCATCCAGAAATAGATATGCAAGCTGGGTCGAGGTCAATTATCTGCTAACAGAAAGTGATCATAAAGGGAACCTTTCAGAGGTTTGCTGTCTGGTGAGATGGGTCGCATCTTTGCTGCTTGTAGTTTGCTTGCAGGATGTTGAAAAGTTGGAGGCTGGTCGGAAGAGGGCCATTAAATGCTTTAAGAGCGAGAGAGCTGTAGTTACAGACTCAATCTGTTTAGTTTATCAAAAGAAAACTTGGAAGTGACATGATTACAGTGTACTTTGAGGAGACAAAATGCGGGCCCTAAAAGGTTCTTTATCCTAACAGACAAAGGCATAAAAAGAACTAATGGCTGTAAGCTCAGGCTTGTTAAATACAAATGAGAAATTAAGAACATTCATTATTTGCAATCAATGAGAAACAAATTACCAGGGTTGGTAGCAGATTCTTAATTTTTAGATAACTTCAAATTACGACTGGATGGAAGATATACTTTAGCAGAACACAAGTTATTTGGCTTAATATAATCAATTACTCTTTATTTGCTGTTGTTAATAGGAGTTTTAAATCTTTTCAGTCACTGAGGTTCCAGAACGATACACTATCTACAGATCTTGCTCCCATTTCTTTTTCTGTAAAATACTAAATGTAATTTTGTTGTTTATTTTTTGATTTTTTTCAACAGTGACTGTGGGAGGAAATGTGTCTGGGAAACTACAGTATAATAAATAAATAAATAGCGCATATAAAATACATTTTTCAAACGTGGCTCTACTTCCCCTCAAGAGGCTTGAATCTAATATTGGTTCCAATCTCAGCATTTCAAGTCCTTCAGCAAAATTCATGCTAATAGACCCAATAGTTTTGGATTCTGCCTCTAATGCCCTGACACACTCAAGAATGTCATATTAAAACAGGAAACACAAGAGTAATTCCCATTATTATTCCAAGCAAACAAATTGCCTTGGAACCAGCGGAACTAATGCAGATGCCATCGTAGAGATTTGTTTTCTGCATTGCTTCATTTCTTCAGAACAATAACCTGGCACCTTCCCTACCCCCTGCCATGATAACCCACCAGCCATCCTCTTGGGTCATTGCCCGGCTTCCCCTGTGTTACCTCCATTTTTCCCTCTTCCTTTGGGCCCAGAGGGGACCCCGAATGGCCCATCATCCCACGCTCATTGTATGCCTATGTCTCGGTCATGTCCCTTTCTCCGTGGCTAGGCAAGGGGCTGTGCGTGGGTCAGAGCTGCACGTGTGCCAACCCAGCAGCCAGCCAATGCACATGATGAATTTGTTCTGACCAGGTTGCTGGCAATTGCTGTAAGACTCACCCTGCAACCTTTCCATCAGTGCAGGACATTAATTTAGATCTCTCTCATCTGCCCAGCCACAGACTTTCATGAAATTTGTAGGAAATTATTTGTCATTGGTATCTTACCTTTCTGTCAGATGGGCTTGTAGTCAGCACACGATAGATGGATGGACAGAGACAGCAAGATCACGTAAGCTGCATTCCCCTGGGAAACCAGGCTGAAAACACATAAGGTATGTGTTACAGAACACACTGGCTTAACTTTTCTGGCCTGTAAATGTGTTTAAACCATAAATCTTCCATGGGAAATATGCAAGTTAGTGAGAAGCAGAACAGAGTGAACTCAAGAGGAGTTCAGGATGATATACTGAGTGTCTGTATCTCCAGAAAGTAATTCTACTTCTTTCCACAGACAAGTACTTTTTTAATATTGTTTTTCTTTGAGCAATAGCATATCTAATGCACCATTAAATATTACAAAATTTCCTAGAAATATACAAATGGATTTCAGAAGCTTCATTCTTCTACCATTTATAGTCTGAAAAATATTAACAAGTTTTCCTTCAAAAGGCTGAAAAGTCTGAGCTAAGTGTAGAGTTATGTGAAATCTATTCTTCCTTTTCATGTATTTTTCCTGAGTATCCTTGCCTACGTCATCAGCAGGACCTATGAAGGTAACAGCATGGAGCAATTGATAAGATCAGGCCTTAAATCTGCAGTGCTGCTAACTTCTAGTTTAAAAAACAGAAGTGGAGACAGCAGAAGTCTGTGTTTCCCTTTGTAAACTCATTTGAATCAGCTCTAAATTAATTGTTACAATTGCACTGAGTTACTAGCTGCTCTAATAATATGTAAAGTATTAAGAATTCAAACAACGACAATGAAGTCAAAGATATGAAAGTCTGCAGCAGGCTACATGAAGAACAACTTTACATCATGGAAATCCTTTTTGGTAGACCAACTTTTGCAGATTTCTCTGCAAAATGGTTGTTAAAGATGTTGAAGTACAGGTAATTAATAAACACCACTATGAAGTCCACTTCTAAAGCAATGTCAATTAAGGCCCATGTTCCCTGAGGTTCTTGGAGGAAAGGATTATAAAGTAGAGCCTAGAAAATCTAGATAACTGATTTAAATGTAACTTGGATTTGAACTGATAAGAAATAATTACCACTGTGTATAAACACACCAACTTTACAGTTCCCTACACAGGACTAACTGGCATACAGAAATACATAGGGCCAATTAATTTATTTTAGGTATTTCATATTCACTTTCACATTTTTACATGGTTGTATTTTTTAAAGAACTATCATCATGGAAATTAAAATTTGTTCTCTCTTTTTATTTAATTTTTTACAGGCAATTTATTTAAACTAGAATTTGTCTCTCTGCCCATTAAGCATTTTTTTTTCTCTGCCACACTCAATGTCAGGTAGGAGGACAAAAATATTGCATACTAGTGATAAGGGGTAGTATCTCTAACCCAGGTGGCATGCTAGATGATGTTTTCCTGAGAAAATGCCACCCTCTGAGGAGAAAAGCAGATTTTTTTTTTAATTAGATAGATCCCTTCTATGTTGCACACACTGAGGAATTTTGGCTTTTTCAGTGCTTATCTGATCCTCTTTATATGATTTAAAAAGTTATTTTGATTGCACCTGCTTCTGGTGGCTGAGTTATGGGCTAAAATAAGGAATAAAGAGCAAGTATAGAAGAACTTTGAGAGACTCTACCCTCAAGTGAATATACATTCGGTAGAGCTCTCTCATTTCTAGGTAGACACAAAACATAAATGTTAGAACGACCACCTGCCTCGGCCAAGAATCTTCTACAAAGCCAGACTGAGTCTAAAGGGTGTAAACTGCCATGCTCACAGCTCTTCTGAGAAAAGAATGGAAGGTAAAAGGATATTGATATAGCCGTAGAAGAATTAGTGAAAACTGAGTGACTGATTTGTTCATTTGGGATAAAGCAGACCTGTGACAATAGGTTACATGAACTGAAACAGCTCCAGCAGGAGCCTACACCAAAGCTTAAAGCCAGTTCTTATGAGTGAAGCAGAGCAGGATCTTGGGCCTTGATCTCACACATCCCAGGAGCATCTTCAAATGACTGGGATGGTTTTCCCTGTCAACCTGTTTGGGAAAATACTGCAGGAAGTTGACACCAGATCCACCAAAGTACTTAGGCTTTTAGGTCTCACTCAAAAGCTAAGTAGGAGTTACAGGCTCGATGCCTTGAGAAACTGCCTCTTTTTAGAGTTGTACTGCCATTCAAAGGGACCATAACAGGCTGGAGAAATGAGCTGAGAGGAATCTCATGAAGTTCCACAAGGGCAAATGCAAAGTCCTGCGCCTGGGGAGGAATAACCCAGTGTACTAATACAGGCCAACTGGCTGGAAGGCATCTTGGCACAAAAAGACCAGGGGGTCCTGGTGGGCAACCAGTTGACCATGAATCAGCAATGCATCCTCACAGCAAGGATGGCCAACAGCCTGCTGGGTTGCATTAGGTGAAGCATTTCCAACAGGTCAAGGGAGGTGATCCTTTGCCTCTCTCCATTACTAGCGAGGTATGTCTGGAAAGCTGGGTCCAGTTCTGGGCTCCCCAGTACAAGAGAGACATGGACATACTGGAGAGAGTCCAGAGAAAGGTCACAAAGACGATGAAGGGCCTGGAGCATCTGACATGCTAAAATTAGGCTGAGAGAGCTGGGCCTGTTCAGCTGTGAGAAGAGAAGGCTCAGGGGGATCTTAACAATGTATATAAATACCTGATGGAAGGTGGTGAAATGATGGAGCCAGGCTTTTTTCAGTGGTCTACAGTGACAGGACGGACAATGGGCACAAGCTGAAATACAGGAAATTCTATTTAAATGTGACAAAAAACTTTGTTTACTGTGAGGATGGTCAAACACTGGAACAGGTTGCCCAGAGAGGCTGTGGGGTCTCCATCCTTGGAGATACTCAAAACCTGACTGGACATGGCCTTGTGCAACCTGCTCTAGGTGACCCTGCTTGAGCACAGGGGCTGGACAATGACCCTGTGATTCCTACTCTGGAGGCTCCTGTACAGGACTAGTGAGGTAGGGATCACTGTTTTGTCTCCTGGCACATTTTTAATGTGCTATAATAAATGATGTAAAATATAGTTTAAGCAATTTTCTGTTTGTTTTTAACATCATTTCCCTCTAACTTGCTCATCACACGTTTTTCATGTGTAACTTTCTAGTCAACACCAATTAGACAGGTTTCAGGCAGGGAAGATGCATTAGGCCTAATGCAACAATTGTAATGTGAAAAGTATGATATAGAGTAAGAGCTGACAGCCCACCCTTGGGAAAATACGGAAATTGGGCTTAGAGCAGCAGTTTAAACTTGGATTTCGCTTGTTAAATTCCCAGCAGGTCAGTGATTCAGTGTATGCATTCAGATAACCAGAGACAAGATATCTTGAAAATGACACCTTGTTACTTACAGAATGGGAAACATGGGGTGAACTATTAACTTTCCTTCCTCTTCCTCCTATTAGCTTACCTATCCCATTTTTAACTCCTATAACTATCAAGAGAAGAAGAAAAAAAAAGGATAATACATATGCGTTTCATTATCATTGCTGTGACATGGTACAAGCACATGCACAGACTGGATCACCTCATTAAATTCTGGCGACAGGCTGTGCTCAGATGCCTCCCAGTTCTTCACAATGCACGAGTGACCTTTTCCAGCCACTCACCAGAAATTAATACAAGCTGGTACAAAACCAATACCAAATAATTTTAAAAGTATTAGCAAGCCTGCATAGTTCAGCGTGTCCTGCTCTGTCGGAGAGGCACATATAACTCCCTCTCATGGAAAAGGGTTATTTTCATCTCTCTAGTGGCAGCCCTGGGAGTGTTCTCCATCATTCCCTTCCACTGCACACTTAATATTTGTTCACAGAGAAACACATGTCATTCCCCTTCTGAATCCTACCTTCCAGGTGGTAAAACACAAAAATCTGTAGAATTTTTTTCTTTAGTTCCCTTCTGTGTCTGTTATATCACTGCCCACCTTCTTCTTCTCAAACTTTTTTGTGTTTGATGAACTGTGTTTATGAAAAAGAAGGAGCAAGTTAGAGCTCAACGAATAATGAAACAAACTAAATTGCAAATATTTTATTTAAATTTTGGGGGAAAAATTTCCTTCTATAAGATGTGAAAATAATGAAAAAATGAATAATGAATGGGAAAAAATATCATTAAATGCATTGAGTGACTTATTTGAGGAATATTATTCAATAATCCTTAGGGAAAAGAAAATGTCCCACATGCCAAGCTTCTAACTTCACATATGCCTGCTTTTCACGTACCAATCAAATTATTAGATGCCATATTTAAGGCTATTATTGCAGAATACCCCACTAGACAAAAAGATGGGTTGGTAACAACTGTTACAGGTGATGATTCTAGGAAAAAGAGGCCCAATGCTCCTTGAAGGAGATAATTTCTTTTCTTAGTATCTTGCATACTGGCAGAGCATTATACTGAGTGGTCATTCCTACCTCTCTTCCCAGTATTCTTGTGAAATGATCCATGAATACCTAAACTTTGTTGCAACCATTGGAAAGATCTCCTAGTCTCAAATCCTGGAAAATTCTCCTTCTTCTTAGTTTAGTATTATGGGCTATTGGTAGACTCGGGGCATACTTTTTTGAGCTAGAAAGAGCAGGAATACTCATTTAGGTGCATTTGTAGATTCTGTGTTTTGAAGTCTTGATCTCCCTATATGTCAGTTCTTATCTGTAAAACATGCTCAACAGCTCTTCCTTTCTACAGTCCTTTTCTCTCATCTATTAAAGCTGCAACATCTCGAGGACAAGGACTGTGTCTTTTCTGTGTATTTGTATATCACCTTGTGCAATGGAGCCTCTGGATGCTATCATAAGACATTTTAACTGCGTATTACAAGAGTGAACTCCTAAACAATGCAATGAAAATTAGTATTATCCATCATAAACCTGACAGTATTACAAACTAAAACAGCATAGTCTAGAATCTGACATTGGCCTTTGAATAAACACTTGAGATTTGATGATTGTCTTCAAGGGATGACTTAGTATGGGATTTGCGAGAGATGATGCAGTGGAGCTGTCTACCTGATATATTTTGATATGAAACTAGTTAATCCCCCGATATTCATTTCTTGTTTTGCTGGTTGATGCATGAAGACGCCAGGATTCAGAGTGCATATGGCTGCTCATCCCTGCTAGCTTTCCTTTTCAATCCTCTATAAAGGATCCTCTTCAAAGCTGGGCACAGATGTTAACAGCAGGTTGACTGCAGTGAATGGCACAGAGACAAACCTCTTTACCAAATACAGGTGCACCATGCTTTTCCAGGGAGTAATTAGAGCATTTTTCAGCCTAGGGGCTCAGCACCACTGCTGACCAGTGGCTATTCCCACCTCTCACTCATTCGTGAGAAAGGCTGTGGCCCTGTCTGTGGACAAAGCCTCCCGACCACCCACAGTATTGGCTCCCAAATCACTTTTCTCTTTGCTTTCTCATGCACTTCTCTACCTTTCAAACTCAGAATCTTGACTAAGAGTCTGAAAGCACCTTCCTGACATCAGAGTGCTCTCCAGGGCATCAGCCCACAATTAAAGCAAAGAAATCCTGAAGGGGTGAGCTGCAAGTGAGAATTCCATCTGTATCTTAGGATAGATATGTAATACATCATTACTTCTGGTGTCTGCTTTTACATCTGCTTCTTAAGCTTTTTTCAATTTTTCTTGCTTGAAACAAGACAGATATTTTCTTGGTGGACCCTGGGAGGCCCAGAAAGAGGCAAAGAAAATTGTGGGTGCTGCTGTCGGCTGAAATCCAATCCTTATTTCAAATCCTCTTATTTCAAATCAACTTTTGAAATGAGAGTCAGGTTTTCGGAGGGAAAACCAAAATCTTCAAGGGTGATAGTTGTATGCCATCAAGTAAGAAAAATAGTGCAAACTTTTTAACAGTTTGGGGTTTTTTTAATTGATGTTTAAAGCAATTAGGACACCGTCTTGCTGTAGCCTGTGCCAATGTGATGCAATGTGTGTTGCTCCACAGGCAGGTTGCTGTAGCTAATTTTCTCTAGTGTTTTCCTTTGGCACCAACAGCATCCCTCATTAGTTTCTTTATTAGTACATTTAAATACCCTTTTAGCACCATTAAGTCCGAAATGGCTTTATTCTTTGTTCAGCAGTATTTGTGTTCAACATATTTTCTCAGCGTTCCCTACAAGGTTCCTTACAACAGATGTTATGACGCAGTTGAAGGAACGTGAACCAAATTGTAGGTAATGGTCCACGCTTATTTGTTTTGTGTAAGCTGTGGTTTCTATAGCTACTGTACATCTGCTTCATGCCATTTGCTGATCATTTTCTGTAGCTGTCTCTGTCTAGATATTTAAAGCACGCTGTACTGATTCTGCTTGACACAGCAATCTGATAATGGCTCGACATGTGAACCAAGCTACAAATTTGGAAACATGTTTGAAAACAGCTGTTAAGTCTACATAGTAATTCTCCATCTACTACCAGCACAATGGCCGCCTCACCAAAAATTGAAACACACGGAGGTCCAGTCTCAGCAAAAGACTTGAAAATACGACTAACATTGAGTGCAATTAGGCACAGTCTCAAGCTGGTGGCTAAATTGGGCTCCTAGTGCGGGAACCCAGAGGCAGAGACAGAAAATCTCTCTGTATTCTGCACTTTTACCAAAAATCAGAAAACATCCCTGGCTGAGGGATATAATTCTGTTGGGGTCAGTGGAATTACCTGGGAGCCGCACTGAAGATAAATTTGACTCATTGTTTTTCTATTGAAGTTCTTCCTTCTGACATAGAAGCACAATAGCAGCGCCTTGGCCTTTCAAACTTTGCCTTTATTGAAGGAATTCCTCTTCTCTCCTGAAATCTCTGCGTCTGCCATTGAAAATAATGCTATTTGGCTTAAACTGCTGGGGCTAAAGAGTGACAGTAAGGGCTAATATTTTGTAAATTTTACATAATTTGTTTACTTTTTTTTCCTGCCACCCTCTACCAGCCACCCTAGCTGCTTTTTCTGGTTTTGGTTGGTTAGTGTGAGTTTGCTTTTCTACGTGTGTAAGGGAGGCAAACAAGCTGAATTGGTGCTTTCTGCCTTTATAGCTTACTTTCTGAAAGAAGTTGGGCTTACATGATCTGTTTTTCATGTCTTGCTTTATAATTGTTCGTATGTCAGGTAATTTCAGCTATATTTGACCAAAAGGGTAGAGATCTCAAAGGTATTACATGCCTACAAACTACTTCTCCCTGGCTCCTTTTCCCCCCATGAACTACCCAAATTAGTTCCTCCAGTGAGGATAAGGCTGCAATGCTTGGCTGCATTATTAGACAGCTGAGAATCCACCTGGGAGACAGCATCTGGAAACAGGACCTCTGAAGTGCTGCAATACACGAATCTGCCAGTTTTGGATAGTGCTAATGCTACTTCAACTTTCATGGTAAAACTCAGAGGGTTGTATTAATTTTCAGCATTTTTTTTTGCACTGAATTTTAAGGCATTTCTGGTTTTGACGGCACCACAATAAAACTTGAATCAGTTACAGTGTGCAAAAGTTTCTTTATATTCGATTAATAGGCTCATTTATGAGAAAGTACCTGGTACATTAATTGCCTTCAGTGACTGTCATGTAATAACTGCATGGGTTTTATTAGTTCATAATACTGGTCTTTCTGTCATAATCTGACATTATTGATTTTCTACAAAAAAATGAATAAAACCAAATGTTCCCTTACTGTCTTTTCACTTCTTCTTGAATTTCAGATACTAACCATACTTTCTTTCAGCTCTGGGAAACCGTAGTTTGTGAGGAAGCAAAGAATGCTTATTGCATATGAGAAGTTGTAGCTTTAAGATAAATGTAAATTAGATCCAGAGGAAAAAGAGAAATCAGATTCTTTACTCTGGGAAGAGTGTGAAAATCAGCAAGAAGAAAAACTGACTGAGATCTTACTTCCAGGGTAGAAGGGATTTTCTAGGACTAAATATGCACATTTTAATCATGAAATGGATGAGTTTAAGCTAAGCATAGACTAAGCAAGAAAAGCCCAACCTGCTTTGCAACTGAGCTAGAGGCGTTCAGGCTTGCTCTACCTGCCCAGAGCATCACCGCAAGCCACGCTTTGCACTACACACACTGCTGCAGCAAAGAACATGACTGCCTTTTCCCATTTTGCTCAGAAAACTTTCCTTTTTCATTTAGAAGAAGTTTTCGTGGCTCTGCTCCAACAGTTTATAGCTTTGATGCGGCAATAAAGCGGCTGTCGTGCTGCTGGCAGGAGCTGCCCGAGCTTCTTGCCCTCCAGGGAGGGAGCGAGGAGCCAGTGGCTGCAAAGGGAAGATAAAGCCATCCCGTGGCGGAGGCGGCGGCGAGACGGCTCCACGGGGTGCAGAGGGACAGCTCGTGAAACACCAGCTGGGTAGGAGATGTGTGACAGCTCTCCTCCTCCAGGCTGGGTTGTTTCTGTTCGGGTGTTGGGCACGGACAGGTTGGCGCATTGGGTCAGGGATGGTGCGACTGCTGCCGGGCTGTTTGCTGCCCTCGGGAAGCAGACAGGCACCACAGCATGGGCAGCTTGGAGGAGCCATTGGCCAAGCGCGGTCAGTAACGGGGCTCTTCTCCGAACACAATTATTGTCCTGTTTGCTGTTCCAGGACAAAGGATGTTAAATGTGACTAATGTACACTAGTGCGTGGTTCGATATGGCAGATCAGAGAAAGAGGCGGATAATGCCAATAAAATAGTATTTGCTACATGAGGCAGCAACATTGACTTGGACGCATGAATCAGATTTAATACTCAGTCTTTCATTTTTCTCCTCCTTTAGCAGCATTGCTTCTAATCATAATATATTATTGGTTAGCCCAATGTGAAAAGGTGTTAAATTAGGGAAAAAACAATGTTGGTGGGTTGTTTTTTCTTCTTCCTTGGATGCACAGAAAATCACGGATATCATAGTTATTCAATGAATAAAATGCATTGCGATGCTATAGCAGCATGATCTGATTTTATGACATTCTTTAAACCAGAATACAAGGAAGAAAAGTTGGTTTGCTTTTTTTTATATAAGCAAATATGATTCAAATATCTGAGGCAAAAGTTTTTTTCCTTCCTGCATATCACTGAAGGATTTAACAGAATTGCTGAGAGGTATCTGCTTGCTGAAATTCCTAACCTCACTGAAAGAGCCCATCAGTCTAATATTTTTTTTTTTGCTTCTAGTTTTTACAATGCTTTACAGAGTATAATTAGTTTTATAGACAAATGATACAGACTATCAGTTATCTATTATATGATGTATCAAGGAAAAAAACAGTATATTACATTTATATAAAAGTCTTCCTCCAGTGCTGAGCTAACTCTCAGTTTCCCTGCAGTCAGAGAGACAATGATCCAAAGCATGAACAGACTTTAATGCATTTACTTCAAGCAAAGGATTATGACCTGGTTTAACTATATCCTGGAGACTAGTTTGACTGGCAAGCGTGTCAGCGTTTGCAGGGTTGGTGCCTTAATCCTCCAGGCCTTTCAATGATATCTGACACTGTATTCATTCTGTCAGGCCTAATAAATGGCCCAGTGGATGATTACCTTTAAATATTATAGCCATTGAAAGTAAATTATTCATGGACATATTACCTCATTTCTTTGAAGATAACTTTTACATCTATTACATTAAAAAATAAACAAAATAACAGATGGATCACCATCTTTTTTGGTCAAAGGAAAAAAAAATGTTTAATCGAATCTGCATATACTTTGTATGTGGATGCTAATCTGAATTAGAATGTTATTTTTGACAATTTTTTTTTATTCTTGTATTCGATTTTGCAATGAAATCAATGGATTTTTTGTTCCTAAAAAAAAAAAAAAAAAGACCATACACAGGCTTTGGTGAATCATTTGGTGAATTAAATTTGCAAATCATAAGTAGATGCTGCATAGCTTAGTGTTAAAATGTTGACCTTCTGGTGCAAAGCAGGCAGTTTCTTCAAGAGGGTGTTTTTTCTTCCTACTGTGTATTTCGAAGAGTGTAACCTGGGAGTCAAGCTGTCACAAACACATAAGAACATTGGAGAAGGGGAAAAAAATCTCTTTCTTACTGCCTATGAGAAAGAAGAAAATGGTTTGAGGCAGTCAAAAGCTCTACCTTTGCCTAAATTAGGAATACAGAGAAGGAGCCAACAACGCTTGTTCTGGAAGCAGAACTAAGTTACTACCTCCTTCCTTGGCTGCAGGAGGCTACTACCTCCTTCCTTAGGCTACATATAGCAAGGCAGTGAAGGGCTTCAAAGTAGTGTTCGAAAACAGCTTACATACTGAGCAGAAAACCTACCTGATAAGAAAACAGGGAAGGAGAGGATCTCCCCTTTTTGGAGCTCACATGCCTGACTCAGAGGTGGAGAAAAATGTAGCTTCACTGAGGATTCACACGCCACAAGCCCGCCTTCCTGGCAGGCAGCTGCAGGCACAGCGCTCAGCCCTGGCCTTCGGCGAGCTCCCACCTCTGCTGCAGTGGGCAGAGGCTGGAGTGTGGGCGAGGGGCAGGGCTGTGCACTTAGCTGTGTATCACAGCGGTGAACACCCAGCATGATGGGTTTTGCATAAAATTGGTAGGGAAGCCTAGGGAGGGCAGCCAGCTCTTCAACATCCATGGCATCAGGCCGCCTTGTGTCTGTTCTTTCACAGCCCCAGGGACCTTGCATCCCTTCCCAAGTCTCTCCGAAGCTCTCAAGCTCTTCATGCTCTCTACCATATGCTGGAACTCAGAGCCAGCACCTCCTGGGACATGGCACAGGTGTCTGCTGCTCTGGGACAGTGCATTTCATGATTTTAGTACCAGAAGCACTGCTCCTTAGCACAGCTTAGAGAATTGAGAATTATGTTTCTGTATTTCGGACACCTACTCAAGGAACAGCAGGAGTCCCAATAGATGGAGAAATTTCCCCTTCCTCCCCTTCCAGAAACAGAGTGAACCTGTGCTGCTTCTCCGCATTGAAGGATACAAGGCTTGCATTTCAGGCTTCCCTGCCTTACTGAGACCATCGATCATTTTTAGTGTATGTCATGTGTATGTCATTTGTTAAGCACTGAAACAAACAGTGGCATTCAGAGCCAGAAGCTGCTGCAGCTGGAGTTTCTGTTCCCAAAACCCGCCCTCCTCAATCAGTCACTCTGTGGGACCACTCTCTGCTTCAAAGGGGGCTGAAGATGGAGAGGCATGTGAGGAATGCTGAGCTGTTAAATCACTTAGCTCCTCAGTTCATTCCTGGACCCTGGCAGCCATGCTGCATATAAACTAGGGGTTTGGTTGTTTTGGTTTATTTTTGAGAGAGAGAGAGAGAGTGTGTGTGTGTTTAAATTCTGAGCTCATTTCTGAAGCAAACCAGTTAGTTCTCGCTAAAAGAAAACCCATGAACAGACCATTCATCCCAGTCTACTCCAAGCCAGACCATTTGGGTGTAAATCACACCAAGTTTAGCTCCATTCATTCATGACTGTCTTGTAACATCATCCCAGCAAGCACTGGGAACACTGGTTGATCCCCTTTCCACACCTGGGCAGTGTAATACTGGCACCATATTGTACACACACCTTTGCTGTGCACTGCAGCACAGACCTTCCAGTTCCTATGTGGAAAGTATTATAGTGCGGGACCAAAGGACAACCAGACAGGACAGAAGCAAAGAAAATGTAATTCCACATTAGAGATGTATATCTGTATCTACAGATACAGAGATATAGAGAGGGGTGTGTGTGTATATATATATATAGCCACAAGCATAAACTGGATGTTTTCACGAGGAGGCTGTACTTTAACCAGTAGTAGAAGCACTATTTCACATTTACATGATGAAGAGATACCATGTATGCAGCAAGGCTGTATTTAACAAAGCTGGGCACTGTGGTGCTGTTCTAAAATAGGGGTCTGAGGCATGGGCAGCACCTGCTTCCTCCTCAGCTCTTCTCCTGTTACTGTGTTATATACAGAGATCAATTACTGGTCACTCTGTCTGCCTCCTTCCCTGCTTCATACACAGATGGCCAGGCCTTGCACCTACTGCTTGTGCTTGGACCAGTGGCCACAGGACTTGGTGTTGCAATATTTCAGTTGCTTTCCCTTGAAAAGCAGTGGTTAGGTCTCAGTGCTAGAGGGGCAGCCAGAGGAGACTCAGTGAAATGAGTGTGCAGTGCGGGTATGGTCAGTCTGCTCTGGCAGGAGCCAGTCCCAAAGAGTTAGGGCACCAGCCACCCCGTACCCTGGTTTGGCCTGAGAACAAGCACTGCTCTCTTGGACAAAAGCTTTTAGCAGTGGAGATGTAGCCACAGAGAGCAATAGTTCAGATGCTCAGAGCTGCCCTCTGAAGGCGTCCATCCCTTTCAATATGATGGGAGGTCTAGAATAGCCAGCAGGTAACAAAGTGCCACAAGTGGTTGAAGAAATATTAGCTCCCACCTCCCTTCTTGGTGCACTGCCTGCGTAGAAAGGTAGGCAAAATCACTGCAAAAAGGCTGATAGAAATGGAGTAGAAATTGCCTCTTCATTTTTTGACTGCCAATGGGCAATTTATAGGCAGTTGTGCTGGATTCTCAGAATAATCTACCTAAGGTTGTGCATTATTAAAATAATTAATCAGACAACTAAACAGCTCTTCACCATTACTTCTTGTGATATATTTCTTCTGGTATTACAGGCAATTACCTTCTAGAAAGAGAATAATATAAGCTATGGTGCCTCCAGTCACCTCTTTCCCACCACTTACTTGCTGTAAGAGATTAGTTATGCACATATCCAGCAATGTGTGCAGTTCCTCATATGGATATTGTAGTTTCTTTGGCATGTCTGCTCTGGTCTCCCCCCCTCTGTTTCTTTAGGTGTTAGAAACAACAAGACCTTATCCCTCCTCACAGTCTCAAGGCAAGTAAAAATAACTGCTGCCCTACCTTCCGGAGATTGATCTAGATACTGTTATGCCACATTTCTTCCCTTTTCTTGCATATTAGTACAAGCCCCAGTACTCCTATTCCCATCTTTGAAACACAGGTAAAATGTTGAAATGTTTTTCAGGACCACAGTATTGATTTTAGGCATCTCTCAATACCTGCAGAAAGAGGCATCGCGTTCAGTATTTGACATTTTCTTTAACACAGCAGCCAGGCCCCTGGCTCTCTAGGTAGCAGTTCTCAGTTAGAGCTGGAGAGCACTCGAAGGAGGATAAAAAGAAGCGAGGAACCGGATTCAAGGCTGGAAGCTGTTGCTTCCCTCTGGGTAACAATCTACCGTCGATGGCTCTGGGTGAAGCAGCAGTTCCTGGCTCTTGCTGCCATCCTGCAGGTGCTCTGGCAAGACATCGCAGGTCAGCCAACTGGCAGGAGCTCGCCTCGCTGGGCTGGTGGTTCACACACCAGCCATCTGCTGTGGGGCTGGAGGAGCCTGCTGGGAAGCATCGCCCTGCTCAGCGGGGTCCATTAGCTGTGCCTTGCCTCGGTGCAATGCCTCCTGGCATTGTGGAGCAGGTTGCTTGTTCCAAATGCCACTTTTTGGCTAAAAAATGAGACAGGGTGGTATTTGCTACATGTCACCCATCTCTGAGCGTGGGGGATAGAGGATATAGCCCATGTGAGTGCAGGAAAGCACTCAGAGTTGAGTGCGTTGTCCCATGGCTACTGAATCAGAGCAGCTATACCTATCTCAGACAGTTCAAACAATGAAATTCTGAGCATCGCTCTTCGGGCTTCCTAGAAAATAGTCTTCCGGTCACTTCCTCAGCTGTTGCTTACCATTTATGAGAGTATATGCTCTTTTGATGAATAATTCAGCAGTTAAATTTATTACAGAGCATTAGGCTCCCAGAGGAGTTCAGATGTTCTCTCTTGAATTCCCAGAGCAACCTGAAGAATTCCCTCAGGTGTACCCTCCTTTAACGTCTCCACCTCAAAATTTAATACATTAATGACTTCAAGACTGTAGAAAATTATTGCAGATGCAATCATATCTTCAAGCTTAGAAGGATCAAGTTTTTTAATCCATATTATTGAATTCCCAGTGAAGCTGTTCTTTTTTTTACTCTTGCTTTTTCAGACTTGTATTAGTTATATTGTAATTTTTACCCTATGGCTGCTTTAGCTTTGCTTTGATATCTCATTTCAAACAGTTAGTCTTTGAATCAATAGGCTGTTCATAAGACCAAAGGAAAAGGGTAGCTAGATTGTGATCCTCAGACTAAGTGAGGAGTCAGTGAGCCGTTATCAGGTAGCAATAAATTTCTCATTATGAATCTGAGTTTGTGATTTCTCTCTCCCCAGTAACAAACAAGACAAGCTTTGCTACTGCTCTTAGTTCTTTTGAGGAATATAATACTTTACCTTATATATAAATCAGATTAATATTGAAACACATTCAAAATAACCAGTGGGAAGGAACTTATCACTGAACAAAAAAATAGTGCAGTAAGTGAAGACCAGGGCTGCCCTAAGCTGCTCTGAAGTTCCTCTACTGCCATGCCACTTTTTATTGAAAGGGACTGCACTATCACAGCCAAATTTGGAGACTCTGGAGAAGAAATATGAGGTCTCCAAACTCTGTTTCTTCAGTTAGAAGCATGGGCAGGGCACAATCATGCTTGTTTGTGTCTCTGTTAGATTTATTTAGTCTGAGACAGAGCAGAAGCACTGCCTAATATTAAGCTTTCCTGTACCATGTCCTGCTTAGCCACTGTGCAGCAAGTCTTTCCTTGGGCATTTCTGTCACTGCTGGGAAACGAGCTATGTCATCAGGAAGGGTGGTTTACCCTGTTTCCAAAGACTACTGTGTTGGCTTAATTGCAAGAGATGATAATAAAACACACATTACTTCACAGGAATGATAAATACCATTTTTTTTTTTCATTTTTCCTGAGAAACACAATATATGGGCCTTATGTTCCAGCTGCAGGCTCACCTCACTCCTGTGATGAGTATAGAAGAGCACTGGGGGGGCATAAGAGGAAAATCCATGCTATAGGGCTAATTCACTCCGTGTGATACCAGAAGAGCAGGACTAATACTGTACAGGAAATCTCCCGCCATTGCACCAGCACCAGCCAGCCTCCGTTGCGACACTGGTGATAGGGCTCCTCTAGACTGGGACCAGGTATTCCCGCTGCTACTCCGTCTGGACCAACCCTGTGCTGGGATCTGCAAACTTATGGGGGGAAATTAAAGGTGGATTTCTGGGTGTAGAAGGACCCAGAATTAAATGGTGGATGGGGAACTATGGATCTTCAGCCTACATTATAGGGAGAGCAGAATTAAATCTTTCTAACTTTTTGTGGAGATTTTTATGACTTAAATTCCCAGCAGTATGTAGTATTATAGTTGTGTCCACGAATACAAGAAATATCCTCTATGGTGTTTTTTTTTTTTAATCTGAAGCAGTTCACCATGCAGTGCACCAGCCAATGCCACTGCCTTGTTAGAAAAGTGTAGGGGACAGTGGCAGGTCACACTAAAAAAAGCTCTGTGGGTTTTTGTACTTGGAGTACTACTTGCTCTTAGTTTTCATCACCATCTGCATCAGGAAACACATGAACTCACTTCTTTTGTACACATTCAAACTGGTCATAAATTTTTATGGCCAAGTTTACTGAACTTTCTCATACAAATGCTGCAAACAGAATAACAAAGCACACCAGTTCATGTTTCAAAGGTGACTCACACCAGCTAGCAATTTATCATGGGATCTTTCGCAGGCCTATTTTTGGTCTGCTCGCAATGCAGACCTTACTGAAGACTCCCAGGTGTTCTGGCTCAGGGCGATGCGATATGGTGGGGATTGCCCTGAAATGAGTAAACGTGCTCATTAAAAATGATTTCTGGTATGAAACGGAGACAAGTGGCAGTTAGAACGTCTCCTTCTTGTGACCCTTTTCTCTGAGGAGGTAGGATGCGCAAACGTGGCTCAGAGTAATGATAATTTGTTCTTAGAAAGAACGAGAGCAGGCTGGAGGGAGAGGAAGGATTTTTGGTTTATGCTCTGTTCACTGTATGTATCTATGTATTTGACTTGCATAACTGGAATTGCCCGATGATACTAAAAAATTTGCATTTGTGAGTACACAAAAGGAACGGCCATCAGCTAATCAAATCAATAAAATACAGCATCTCTGTGGGAGGATTAAAATGTAATTACATTGGGATTTCTCTTTTAAAACTATTCCTTTTAAATACGCGTCTTCAGATGGTAAATCTCGGCATAAATCGGGATGGGATATGAAAGGCACCTCTCCTCAGGATGCCAGATTAAGAGGTGGAACTAAATTAAAATAATTCCATTTTCTATTAGGCTTTTTTTTCTTACTTTTACACTATGTTACTAGATTTGATTAACTTTTCCTAGCAAAATTAAATAAAGTGGATGTCTTGTCATGTGTCACAGATTCCAGTACCAAGTGAGGAAATTCATGCACTGTGTATGTTATTTAACTGTTTAAATACAGACTTTACTGGAAAATAAATGAAAACAGATCCTTCCATGTCTGCAAAGCTCTGTTCTAACTCTTGTTTATAAGTCACTAGGCTCTACACTTGAAACACGAGGCTTTGTCTGTCTGGTGGTTGCACTACTCAGTTTGAAACTCAGAGACAGCTGCATATGATGAAGTTTTAAAAATATTTTTAACAATATATCTTCTATTCCTGTTTTAAATGGGAGTGACTGTTTCTACGTATTTTATTGCTTTGAAACATTTAGGTTTGTAGAAATGACCAGGAAAGTTGCTAACAAAAAGCCCTAAAGCATGATAATTACTGCTAACTTTCTCTGCTTGCCCCTTTCTTCACAGCGTATTTCTTCCAGCAAAGCATTCTGCAACAAAATGGAAAAGCTGAAACTTCCCCTCTGGAAGCCTTTTAAACAGGAGGTTATAAATGTTTTATATTGCATCTCAGGGTATTATGCTGTTTCCCCAGGAGGCCAAGTCTTCAATACGCAACCCTCAAAGTGCGGTAGGTTAGTTACCTGCTTCCTCATTTACTGTCTGCATGAGCATAACGTCCCTTACACTAACCACGCAGTAATGAGTGGCAAGGAGAGTAATGTCTTTGGCTGTACGAACACCTCTCGTAGAGACTATTATATTTGCAAATGAAGTGATCTTTCTGTCACCGGTATTTTTTTTACATCTTGTTGCTGCTGATCAGCATGAAGAGTCTTTACAGAGAACACCCATTTCCATCCTAAGGGTCTTTTTCTATGGTTATTGTATTTTAAAAAGAAACAATTTTATAAACTAGTGAAACTCTTCTCCCTGAAGGTCTGTCTTTCACCCTCTCTTTATACAGACACAAAAATCCTAGCAGTTTTACACCAAAATGGCCAAGCACATTATGCATTTGTCAGGTATTAGAAGAAAATTATTTTTTAAATTTTTCTTCACTTTTTTTTCTTTTTAACTTTCCACCTCTGGCTACACTGGGACTGACACCACAGCTCTTTCTCGAGCAAAAACAGAACTCTGAGCAAGCGTACCAAGCTCTGAGTTTATGAGTGATGCCCGCCACGCAAGCGGAGGCACGCATGGTGGAGGACTCATCTCCTGTGTCAGCCTAACAGTTCCCTCTGGAAAACCCAGGACTGCCCTTGCCTGGCTCTGTGTGATCCCAATAGGCAGCTCTCCACCTCATGTGAGACCTAGCTGTGCAGCACAGCCTCCAGATCCAGTCCCTCTCACTTTTGTTGTATTAGGCTCTGTGCTGATATTTTTATTATCAAAAAACCAATTACATTGTAGAAGGCTGTCACAGATTTTGGCCATGATATTTGCAACCTGTGGCAGTCAATAAGGAACTGAATGGTTTCAAATACATCCTGGATACATCTGTGATCATGGTAGGGAGAACTTTCAGTGTTCTGAAAGTGACAGGTAAAAAGTACTTTGATATTACTGTTCAAATTTTAATAGTCTTTGTTAAGCTTCAGAGTTAACATCTACAGCTATTAATGAGGACAGTTCCCATCTCTTAGAATTACTGCTTGGAAACTCCTCTGTCTGCATTTGAAGGTGACCTCTGTAACTGTAGAGGTGAGGTATTCATGAAAGCTAATTCATTAACTAATTCATGGCAGCTAATTAAAGGAGCTTAAAAGGAGTTGTGGAACTACATATTGTGGTTGTATTACCACATTAAACATTGAGCTCTGACTTGTGTAAACAGGTTTAGGTCACCAGACTATAAGCAGCTGTTGTTGATGAAAAGGGATGGAGGAATTTATCGCATTTCACAATAATTTCTTTAATGATAAGGTTTGGTTTAATGAACAAACCCTGTACAAAAAAATACATATAGATGAGTAGTAACAGTTTCATATTTGTATAAATAAAAATGCAGCTTTTACAGTTTCATTTAATAAGTACTTTGCAAATGCTACCAGTGAAAAACTCAGTGAAGGTACACTCTAATGAAACATGAACTGTATTTTACAGCATGAAGTGCTGTTTCACATAGTTTTGGAAAAACACTTTTGCATTGGATGAAACAAGCAACTTGGAATTGGCGCGATCATTTTCATGAAGAGGGACAACTTGAGGTGTTACTAAATAATTATAGTAAAAACCATGGTGATTACCTAGGTGGTCAATGGCTTCTTAATGGCATCTGTGCCACTACTCATAAAATCAAATTTTTCCACAGGGTGGTATGCCCAGAAGAAAGTGAACTGATGGCTCCTGTCCATCATCTGTTTCACCACTTAAGAAAGGATTTTGTACATTATTTTGGAACTGAAATTGCTATTTGTACTAGACTTCTGCTCTGGGAACGCCCCAAGAGGCTGCTCTGACAGTGCAGAGCAATTAAGTACACATAGGGGCTACAGGAACACTGGGACAGTCCTCAGTGAAGACTTCCCATTACCAAAATCCATATACTGCTGAGTGTATGCTCTGGCACCTCACTGGAGCTATTGGACTGACCCAAATGCTTCCCTCTCTGCACGAGGAAGAAGAAGAGAAATTCTTACCTGAAGACACTCTGCAGAAGGGACAAGCCATGTGTTTCCAAGCCACAGAGGGCATGTGGAGCCAGTCTGTGATGAAGCACCATCACAGTCCAACCACTGCCTCACTTCACAGTTTTAACTAGCAGATCTGCATACAGACCAGGCAAAGTCATTTGGCTTCACGCATTTAGGAAGTTGATGTCCTCATGACCTTAAAAAACTGTGAGCATTCTCTGACCGTTCCTCCCTTCGCCTGTGTTCTACACGATCCCATGGCACAGCCCTCCTGCTTCAGAGTTCAGCCCCTTCCTCCAAAAGACAGCAAAACCCATGTGTCTATAGGAGCAAACCTGGGGCAAGACTTGAGTTACAGGGATGAATTTTCCAAGAGAAGAACTTTGCAAGCAGAGGGTCGCAGTCGCTTGAATTTCGGTTTGCCTACTTCCTGAGGCAACAGGCAAAACAATCCCCAAACTGCTATAGTTGTCCTCTAAGTCACAATGTTCTGGAATTATTTCAGTCTTTCCTAAAGGTGTGCCTGTGTGTGTGTGTATAATTATGTATATCTGACATATAAATTTGAAACACACATATGGAAAGCAAATTTGTGTCATAAGTTGATGAGCAAATCATATTCACCTCAGTGATGGAATCTTTAAGGATGCTTAGCTGTACTGCAAGATGAGCCTTAGGACTTACTGGGGCCTTTGGGTGATATGAAAGTCTAAAAATCTGACATAAATCATACCACTAAAGGAGTATACTAATCTCATTTTACTAAGAAAGTACTAACAATTGGGTTTAGCAGCTCATTGTATTAAACATCTTTTCTAGTGATGAGTCAGAAGAATTATGAGACAAATTACGATCTGCTCTCACAGAACAGAAAGTAATGTAAGTGAGTCACCTGCTCTCTCCAAGCCTTCCTCCCTCCTCACAAATTAGAAAGTATCATTGATGCGACATGATCATAAGCAGAATGCACTTGAGCTAATTCAAGATAATTGAGGCGCAGCGTCCAAAGAAAGCACGGCTAGCTGTTTTCCTTTGGAGCGGGAATTCAAAATTTACAAGACACAATACAAAAGGCTTGGGAAAACCATCCTCTACCTCCTGCTGCTGTGTATTAAGCCTCTTTTACTTGTAAAACCAACCCATTACTTTGTGCTTGTGTTTCTCTGAAGTTCAGGACAAACCTATTTTGCTGGCCAGGAATATGAATAGTTTGCTCAGAGAAATCACCTGCTTTAAGTATTGGACATGCTTTTCTGAGCTCTCACCTACCTTCAGAAGCTCCCACTGAAGCCTGTTACAGTTCCATACACAGAACCAGACCTCAGGAAGTTCAGCTCTTTTGAGGAGGGTAACGTAAGGTGGCCAGCTGGAAAAAAAAAGGAGGAATGGAGCAGCTGCACACCTGCCTGGCTCCAACGTCTGCTTACAAGTGATGCTGTGTACTCAAAAGAGCTCAGCTCCTGTAGAGGATAAATATTTGTTACAGCTAACAGACATCTTTGCATAAAATTAGCACATTTGGAAGCATGTGAAAGAAAATAAATGAAAGAGAAGCAGTGGAGTGTTTATGTTACTTTGATACAAACACTTCAAAGCAAACTAGCCACAGCCCTTCAGACTTACTGGGCCAGAGCATCCCTCAGAGGTTTCTGCAAAGTCTCCTGCACACATCTTTTTATCAATTTATTTATTAAAAGAAAGCTCATGATCCCCTTCACTGCTGTCCTCCTCCACGAGGAGTTCGCTATGAGCACAGCTGCTGTGATGACTGAGGGACTGGGCACACCTGAGTGTCCCCAGGAAAGATGGGGTTGGACTTTGACAAGGAGCCTTGGGCAAGGGCCGATGATGTTCAAAGGTGCACAGATTCCAACAGGAAGCCTACTGCTGATACAATCTAAAGCATCTGGCATGCTTTCATCTTCTTTCACCACAGTCTTTTAACAACCTCATTCTTGGTCACTAAATAGGAATTTTTAAAAATTATTTTTGTACCAGAATTCTGTCTTGTATTAGTTTTTTAATATTTTCTTGAAGAGTTGTTATGGCAAAAAAGACAGTATCTTTTTGTTGTTGCTCTTGAAAGAGACAGTCTCTCTGGCAGAGTTAATTCTCTTGCAACGAGTTCTGTATTACCACAGCTAGACTTCTTGTACAGAAAGCAATGCATTTAAAGCCAACTTAAAGCCAACTCAGGTATCTCTGCATTAAACTGGAGGCTTTCCCCCCGTTTACCATGCAGTATTTAGCTGTCTTAAGAATTCTTAGGCTTGTCTCAACTTATCTAATTTAAAAATCTCTATCCTGGCAGAGCCCTATTAGAACGTTGAGTATTTTGTGCCTAGAAGGTGCTATTTACTCCATGCTAAGTATGGAAGGAGGAGGCTTAGGTGTTCAGGGGATTTATTACAGTATTCCAAAAGCACTGGTGCTGTTAAAGCAGTAAGTGTTATTAGGGAGCTCACAAAGAAAGTGCAGCATTCAGTCTGCACAGCACTACCGTTATTTATTTTGCAGTAGCATTTGGGTGCTCCTGACAGAGGATAGCAACGCGATGTGCCAGGCAATGTGGAAATACAGAACAAAGCTACTCCCTGCTCCAAAAAGTTCACAATGAAAGAAGATGGCATGCTTCTAAAAACATTGTTCCAAATGTATGTAGAACATCTACCTATTCCTACTTTACAATGCTTTATTGTTGAGTCACAAAGTTATCATCTGACCTCCACAAACTCCTCATTTTTGCAGGATTCACAAGTTCTACTTTGTAGTATCCACTAGTAAAAACAAATTTGCAAATGAAATCGGGGTAAGTATGGTGGCTTTTTCCTCCCTTTTTCAAAGGCAGTCCTATGTGCTACTACTTTGTGCTACCAGGAAACTGGCAACTGCTGGGCTAAAGAGAGCTCCAGTGAGTGCCTAGTAAAAATTACACCATAGAACATTTTCCCTGTCACTGCTAGAGCTCTGCTTCCCCGAGCAAATCTAAATTATCTCTGCCAAGAATGATTTATCCCCAGGGCTCAAGGAAAAACCTCTGAAGCTCCTGTTCTCCTTGTTGGAGTGCCCCAGGTCACACTGCAAGTCAGGCATTGTTGTGATTTTGGAATAAGGATGGAGGTCTAGGCCTCCCCTGTAATCAGTCTGGTTTACGTTACTTTGTCTGTAGAAAACAGCCACAAAGCCAGGATATCTGGCCACAAATGGATCGCTAGCACTGTAGAGAGACCCTGCAATACCCAGAATTGTTCCTTTGCCAGCTCACAGAGAGCGCCATGGCCCCAGATGAAGGAAGGCCAAAGAGCCATTACACAGTCTGACACGGCCTCCTTCACTCCAATGGCTCTCGAGTTGTGAGGCATTGGCATAACACAGAGGCCTCTCTCCTTTACGACCCAGCAAATGGGCAATGCAGGACAAAAGCAACACTGGGTCTTAAGTCACCTTTCACAGAGGTGCCCTCACTCCCCAGTTGCATTTGAAGATGGAGACCCTTTCACATTACAGAAGCAGGATGCGACACCTGGACAACGCACTAACCATGCCAACACCCTTTCACGAAGCATAAACACCTGCTCTCCCGTTGCCAAATTGTATTGTCTCTTGGTAATTACCCTGTGGTTGTTTTGACAAGAAAATTCAAGAATATCCCAGTGCCTTGCTCTTTGTCTCTGAAGGCATACCATCAGAGAGAGAGCTACACAGATTTTAAGGAGGGAAAAAAGTGTCAAAATATTGGCAGCATCCTTGTGCTGAAGAAGCAATAAAACCGAAGTGGAGGCAAGGGAGTATTTTGTGCTAAACTATTCACCCAGGATAGGCTTCTGTCTGACTGTTTTACAAGTTATGAATTCTAAAGATACTCACAAGACTTAATAGATGCTAAAAATTGCCATGCTAACCTGCGCTATCATTCCTGTTATCAAAAGTGTTTATTGCAAAACTTTACGGCAATAATTAGTTCTAAAACATTAGACTCTATTTCTTTTATCTAAAAAAAACCAGTGACCAGAATACAAATAGCTTTTAATTAGCATTATTTGTAAAAGCCTGCACATGAGATAAAACTGAAATATTAGTTTCCAGCAAGAACTGCATATCCAGCCCCACCTGTATATAGGCAGCATGTGTTTTCATACATATATAAAATAATAAGAATTTTTAAGTTTTAGAATGCATTAATGTGTATGAACATACATACATGTACATATATAAATTGAAAATGTATAAAGTGAATTTTATTTATTTGTGTCATAATGAGGTGAAGATAGGAAGAACAAAAGGGTATGGGGATGTTTCCCCTTTTCTTTGAAAGGCAGTGAGAGCAACTCACAAGATGACTAAGTTGCCTGCACATCTCCAGTTTACCTCATATTCCTCATGCACTTAAAACTGCAAAGCTCAGATCAGCACATGCTAAATTTTGGCTGATGCAGAAAAGACATTAAAACCAACCCTGAGGTGCAAATATTGTGTGTCCAGGAAGGTAAGAGGATGAAATTCACGTCCTTTTAGCTGGAGGGTGGGACACTGTTCAGTCAGGGCAACGCAGGCTACGACAGTACCATCTGCCTTGATAAACTGAAACTACAGTCAGGAATAAATCTCTGTGTGCAATACAACTGTACTTGCAATGAAACGAGGGGGAGACGTAGCTGACTGGCAGTTTCAGGTTAGAGAGTTCTTGTCTTCTGCACCCTGAGATAAGGATTTGGCAGGCTGGGAGAGGAAAGGAGAGGAGAGGAGAGGAGAGGAGAGGAGAGGAGAGGAGAGGAGAGGAGAGGAGAGGAGAGGAGAGGAGAGGAGAGGAGAGGAGAGGAGAGGAGAGGAGAGGAGAGGAGAGGAGAGGAGAGGAGAGGAGAGGAGAGGAGAGGAGAGGAGAGGAGAGGAGAGGAGAGGAGAGGAGAGGAGAGGAGAGGAGAGGAGAGGAGAGGACCCCACAGGCTATTAGGGCACCCACATTTGAGAGCTTTGTGTATGGTCTGGCCTCTTGCAAAAATCAATATGGTAGCAAACGCACAGAACGGACCCAATACCAAAGTGTAAACCTCATTTTGCTATTGAAAAACTTTGCCCTGAGAGCTGACTATATCATAACACCGAGGTTTCTGCTTGGAGTGTTGCTCCTGTTACTAGGAGCAGTGGGGATATCCGCAATGCGGTAAGCTTAAGCAGGATGCTTACGGAGGGAGTTTATTTACTGTGATGTAGTGTAAAAACTTATTTAATTGGTAGGATCTTTACTCCTTATTTTTTCACTGTTTCTAAACAATAATTTTCCTATGGATTTCATCATGCTCCCAAATTTATGCACAGCTTATGTTCTACTTCCTGATGCAAAAGAAAATTTTAAGACTTTTATATTCCTTTGGGAAGATGAACATTTAGGACTAAATTAAAGAGGAGAAGAATGTACCTCACATCTTCTCCTGAAGCAGACAAAAGGCTTTTTGCACAGGAGACAAAACTCTCTCCAAGCAGCAGGCTTTCCAAAGGAACTGATTCGTCCAGGAATTAGGGAGTAACACAAAGCTAATCAACCTTCTGCTTTAAGTACAAAGTGCTTTACCTTGCTTATGACTTCTCTCAGAAACACAAGACAAGACGGCGCATACACTGTCCCTCAGCCAGTGTACATGCTTCCCTTGGGAGGAAAGGAGAGAACAAGTGTTTCATGCATTACTGCAAGGCACAGAGTGCAGCGTAAAAATTATGGCAAGAAAATGTATAGCGCATTCTGGCATTGATATTTTCTGGTGACCTAGATTAAATGTTGATGCGTGAATTAGCTGGGGCTCCAACAACGCAAAACCCTGAATAAGCCTAAATAACCTGAAACTTCTGAAAGAAACCATACCTTCCTCTACTTCAGTATCACTAACGTTGCCACATGGTTCTTCCATGAGGGCAAAAAGGACTGTCATTAAAGGAGATTTTTGCCTCTACCACATTTATTTCTTAAGCAGTTTGTTCTGTCAAAGATCTTCCCTTTTCTACTTCTCCTCTTTGCAGGGCAGAATAATAGAAAATTAGATTGGGAGGGTCCTCAGTAGCATTTCTATGCTATTCATTGGTCTCTTTGCACTGAACACTGCCTCTGCAAATTTCTGCCTTTACAGTGTCTGATGTATAACAATGTTGAAAGTATAATAACAAAGAAATATGTGAAGCCAATATATTTCTGTGATCAAAATTTCTTGAATTCTCATCAATAATGAGATCAGTAACTATTATTATTTTGAGAGATAAGATTTTTGCCTATTGATTTGATTTATATTAACCAGTTGTTGTTTGCTCCGATTTTCCTTCTAAACCACACAGGAGATACACAGTTTTCTGTGAACTATTACACAACTCGTATACGAACAGACCTAGAACTGCTGTGGCAGAGGTGGTGCTTCACACCTATATCCAAAACCTTTTGGATATCCTATATTCTATAACAACTGCTAAACGATAAGGACAGTTTGTGTAGCTCTCTACAGTGACTAATACTCAGTTTTGAGTTTTCTCCTGCCAGTTAAAACAATGATTCTAGCTGGTGAAAGCACCAGTACCATCTACTCTAAGCTGGTGCACCACAGCATCATCTGTGTGTGTTTGAAATAGGTCACATCAATTCACGCTACTCAGTGTCATTTATCAAATCCTATCTGCTATCTCTGTGATTTTGATCAGAAAAATTGCTAAAGCTACAAAATTGAGAGCTTTATTAAGAACAACAGTAACCCCTACTGGATTGTGACTGTCTCCCTGGAAACCTAAGAGATAAAACACCTTGTACTGCTTCGTGGAAAAGGCATAGCCTGCATAACTACGATGAAGAACAAGTCATTCCTCTGCTTGTAATAAATTTCAGTGTCATCATTTCCTGGATTAAATTGGAAATCCTGCTGAATTTACACTCAAGCTTGCTGAAAGACATCTGTTCCTTGCAAATTCAAATTCAGAGCATTTTTTTGTATTTACAGGTAAGTTATGAAACCAGGCTTATGCCAGCTAGTTTGTTTCTGTGTTAAAAATTACAAGAATGTATTTCTTTATGTGCCTGAAAATAAGGGCCTTCACATATGATTAATAATCTAAACAAATTACCAGAATCTGCTGAATGCATGTCCTAAACTCATCTAAGTCCTCTTCAAGCATATTGGGGTGTGTGTGGGGCTGCAGGAAGGAGAAATCAGAGGTACCATAAGCTATTGTAATAGAAATCTCCCGGTCTCATTGAACAGCACATATATCAGTATCACAAATTCAGCATTCCAGTTCTTTCTATGTATGTAGCATTTCTGACAAATGAAAAATATGTTAGCAGAGCTATTTTCAGTGACATTTTACTGTCCTGTCAGAAAAGTTCGAGCACTGTTTCTGCAAGTTTTTTTCTAGACAATCGTCTCAGAGTAAGATCTCCTTTTTCATTACTGGAAATCAGAATCAGAGAGTTCCTCTGGGCTACCACAGAAACGTTCTGGTATGCTAGAAAACTAAACAGAAAGGGACAAACAGGAAAAGAAAAAACCTGAATGAAAGTCTAACAACAGATTTAACCTTATTAATTAAACTGCTTAGTGATAAACATTCAAGATTTGATTTTATGCATGACTTGTTTCATAGGAATTCTACCTTTGCTAACCAATGTGAAGTAATCAAGCTTGGTCACAATACAAAGGTGATGGAGAAAAGGCATCTGGATTATGAATGATTAAATAAGTGAGCTGGAGAAGAGGAAGGATATTCTGCAAGGATGGTGTGACAGAGATCTCAATGAATCTGAGAAACAACAGAGAGAGCAAAGACTGGGGAATTTCAAAAGCTGTAACAAGTATTTATATTCTCTCTCAAGCATATACCAGGCACATGCCTTTTCACACTGAAAATTGTTTTTTCCACACTTAGTTCAATTCACCTTAAAAGAAAAACAGTGTAATTTTCCAAAAGGTGTTCAACGGCTTTTGAAAATGAAGCTCCTTTAAGCTACTTTGAAAGCAGAACCTCAAATTGTGGCCACTTTGGAAAATCTTGGCGAGTCAGGACCAATTTGTGTTAACTTGCTGCTAACTTGCAGCAACATGAAGCATGTCTTAAGTCTTCTCAGAGGCATACCTACTCCATTTAGGCACTTAGGTCCCCCTTCCAATGTGTGGGAAAAAATAGGCTGTTAAACATAAAAGCACTGGGGTAAAGCCACTGACTTAGATCAAATCCAAATACAAATCTATATGTATCTGCAGGATTTGGTTACTGTTTGTTCATAAGCTGTTAAGGAGAATGAACGAAGACACCTATCTGAAGAAGAAAACTGTCAGTGTAGTAACTACTACTTTTTTCTTCTTCAAAACAACATGGTCCAGAGTCATGTCAGTCCATGACTGCTTCCACCATTCTTGCAATAAATGGTATTTTTTTATTTTAATATTTCACTACTGTTACTTGATGCTTTTACATTGCCAGCATGAAGTACATACTGCATTCTGGTAAAATATCTATTTGACATTTGATAATGTCAATTTGACAAATGAGTTCTTTATTGCATAAATTCCCAGGACTTCATGTAAAGATACCCTGGGCTGCACCATAGATAAAATTTCTACTAGAACAAATGGAATATGTGAAGTAGACTGTGGACAGATCAGTCCTAAGATAAAATCTAGGACAGATCAATCCGTCACGTGTAAAGCCAAAGATCCTTCCATGTTAGGTGTCCTAAGAATGTGAAAAAAACAATAGCAAACAAAGACACAAGACTAACCAAGTTATCAGCTATGCTCCTGGGACAGCCCCCCCCAAAATCACTCTGTCCTATTAAAATTTCAGATGTCTGCACTAGCTGTCTATGAGAAGATGAAATGTCATCCTTCCCTTTGAATTTCCAATCTAAATATTTGCATTAAAAAAGTTGTATGAATAAAAGAGTTTGCCATCAGAATGCTTTCTTCTCTGGAGTCCATCCTTTGTTCTCTGTGTCAGCAGTACTTTAATAGTTCCTTCATAGTAAGAAAATTCACACCATCAGTAATAACAGTGCCTTTATATGTCACTATGTAAATATGTATTTGAAGACTTTAAAACACAGTTTGATCTAGTCATTAAAAGCCTGAAAATCCATTACTGTTAAATTTAGAATCGGCACCCAAATTGAAAATCAATACTGCATATATTAAAACCGAAAAAGCTATCAAATTATGTCCAAAATAATACGAACGATTAAAACACAATCCCTTATATTCAATGACCAAACTTCTTTCTAAAGAAATTAATCAGGCTATCTAGATGGAAGCAGCTTTTTCACTATTCTATCATGCAAATTCACAGCACAATCATCAATTTGAGCTATAAAGAATACAACTACACCTTTAGCAAAGACCTCAATATCTGTAAGGATTTACAGTAATTAAATGAACAGGGTGAACATATAACATTTATAAGCAATCTGGTAAATATTTTATTGTGTTTTTCTTCAAGAATAATTTTAATTAAGAAATAAAACTTCAGTGTCAAAAAGTTACAGCAGTTTCTTGCACATCTAAAATTTCTAGAATAGTAAAACATTCTAGCACACGAGATTTCTAACATTTTCATCACTGCATGTACTCAAACAACATTGTTAATTTATTCAGATGCTTTCATGCATAACTACTAGAAAACACGAATCTGTTAGTCTATCATCAGAAAGGAAAAGCTATCTAGTTAATACTTTGAAAAATAATTGCAAGTATTAAATTATTAACTGCAAGATGAATGCACTGTCTAAAGTACCATTTTAATTTTCTTAATAGTTCCCTTTTTCTATTTAGGCTAACATTGTGAATGCAAGGCCTGATTTCAAGCTTTGCCTACGCGACAGATGACTTCTGGCAAAGCAAGGTTTTCCAAGGATGTGACAACACGCAAATTCTAACACCGTTGAGAAAGCAAAAGCCCTTTTTAAGGACATACTTATACTGCAAACCTGTATTTTTACTTTTGAAAGCTTGGTGGTTTTTTTTTTTTTCCAAGGTGGGAGAGGAGCGCCGTTAGGTTTATTGTATTGGCACAAAGCACCACTTTTCTGCTACTGCTGTATTGACTCAGGAAGCTACACTTCTGTATCAGCAAAGGATCCTCTGCTCCCACGTGGTTTATGTCTCTTTTTTTAAGCATGTGTGAAATATCTAATAAATGTTACACTCCCTGAATGGACTGCTTTCTCTCTTCCTTGGTGGGCTTTCATGGTTTGATTTCAAGCCAAGGTCTTTGCAACTAGTAAGCAGCATGCTTGCAAAAAAGGAGCATTAAGTTATGGGCCTGATCTAGTCATTATTAAATCAGCAGGCACCGAATTAAATTAAATCTTCTATTATATTCCACAAAAATCTTACAGTGGAAACACCTGCATTACAAATATTATAGGACGTGACTCCATGTGTTAGCAAAATGTTTCTATTTATAGCAACAGGAAGAAATTAGAGCCGTATCCATAAAACATGGCCAGAACATCACGGACAGAATTAATCAGCAATTTTTCCTATTGCTAGCGTTGTGATTTCCCGTGCTGACCCACTACAAAGGGATATCTCCGTTTCCTTTACAAGCTTCTCCCTTCAACCTTCTCTCATAGAATATAAATGTCATTTGGAAGCTTGAAACTGAAATGTTTTTCTTACCAAATGCTATTTTCCTTCATCATATGCTGAGAATGAATGGTTCTTCTTGAACATTCAGCTGCTGAAGAGAAAGAAAAAGTGCATATCAAATTTTCATTCTGTCCACTTTGACAAAGGCTCTTTTTCACGTTAAGGCTTAAAGGGAAATGAAGACACTAAACCTCGAAATATAGGTGCAGTCAGACTGATTTCTTTACCTGTGCAGATTCATGGTACTCCTTTTAATGGATTTCTTGAGAAAATGAGGCGAAGAAGAAATTATGCAGATGCATAAAGAGCAGAGTATACCACAGGGAAAATGCTGGTGGAATAATGAGAGCTGGGATCCTAGCGCAGTCATATTTTGAATATTTTGCCATGCCTGTCTTCAGTGACATCTCAGTCAATAACCGAATACAGGTCTGAACAGACTGCTTCGCTAGCTGGCATGTCACTGGGGATTGTCACCAGCGCTTAAAAGGTAAATTACCCTGAATGAAAAGATTTAAAGCAGTTGTGCAAAACTTCAAATCACTTTTTGGATGTCAAAATTACTGGTAATATTATGGCTCGCTGAGAATACAAAAATGTCGGATGATCTAATATAAAGCTACCTTGGATAAAGAAAGATTTGGGGAATTTTCTGTTTCTTACCTGGTAACAGCACTTATCCAAAGTACTTGACGAAACTATATTTAAACTATGTCAGTTCTTTGTGCTATTCTTCTAAGAAAATTTCAAGCTTATTACAACTAAAACTAGTTTTAAGAAAGCAGCTGAACCTTGGACAAACCATGCTTTCTGCTTCTTAGTGCGCAGTCTTCCCTGAAGATTTGCCCGCTACTTTAGTCCAGATGTTTTCTATGAAACATCAGCGACAACCGTGTCATGCAGAACTTTGGGGGTTTATGTATACAAAACACATTTTAGAGGCATTTAGTACTGCACGTGTTTTATTGAAGAATGAATGAATAAAACAGCCTTGCTAATTAAGCTGCTCTGGTATGGTAATTAGTTGAAATTTTAGGTGTCAAAGCAGAGTAAGATTATAAAACGTGCTTCAGAAGAACACTTAAACTAATGTTATTTTAAATGTATACTTTTTAACCAAGTTCTGAAGCACTTCGGGAGCTACTTTTTAAAAGTCTTCTGAGTACCACTGTAACTATTTTGTAATAGGAAAGGAAAACAAATTTCAAGCACTGTTTGTGGAAGGGGATTTAAGATCAAATAATGCATTGTACAAAACACCAAAGCATTCACTGTTGGTCAAACACTGTAGGAGAACGTTATCCAACACAATACTGACACATGCTAACTGTTACATCCTAATAAATACACATGTAAGCAAATGGCGAAAATTATCTTAAAGTAGCCATCACCCGGTCTCTAATAAAATTCTATTACAATGACTTTCTAGGATACAAAAATAATAATAATAATAATCTTTAGAATAATAGGTGTAATACAACAGTTACACTTGCTCACTATACATATACCCAGTCCATTGGTGAGAGACTGCGACTGAAGTCGTTGCCTATCCTTACACAGCTCTATAAATGCATGGCTGTTACATTAACACATAATTGCTTTTACTGTAGTTACTTTAAAGTATCTGTTAACAAAAACCAAGGAATTGCCCCAGGAATGGCTTGGTTTGTACATATTTTATCTATTACATTACAGGAGCATCTTAAGCAAGGATGACGCTCTACTCCTCTTGGCACTGTACAAGTAAGTGGATAATCTCCGGAACGACCAATACAACACAGCACACTGCATAGCTATTGTTAATTCTAGCTTCTTACGTGAACTACCTTATATATACCAAGTATGAACAGTTTGCATATTTGCACAGTAATAGTTATTGACACTGGGGTTTTTATACTATTCTTAAAATATGGGCAGCTAACATTCAGGCCAGCAGTCTGCTTTTTAAGAATCCACAAACTTAAATTCATACGCTGTTAACCAGATATTGCTCATACATTTAAATTACAGCAGGAGAAATAGGCTATCATTTAGCTTACATTAATTGTAAAATACATTGATTTATCAAAACATTAATTGTACTTAATATTTTTTTTACTTTCGAGGGCAAATGTACAAAACTACATTAAAAAAAAATCACTGCTATTAAATAAAGCCAATTTAAAGCAATAGAAAATTAGCCTGAACCCACTTGTGCTACTTGCTTTGTCTGAAGTTGCACGGAGAGAAAAATGCATTTGAATAATACTGATGCCCAAAATAGATTATATTTCTTCTGATACTTTAAGGACTACTTTATATTTATGAGCTCTTACCAAAGGCGTATATCTATGAGAAAACTGTCACTTTTGAAAGCGAAGGGAATTAGCCAGTGATTCATAAGATTTTTGAGATGCTCAAGAGCTTCAAGTAACAGTGACCATGGAAAAAGCTCCACAGATATACTGACAGATACCAATTCACATCACACTTTTACAGTTGGTGTATTTTTTTCATTAAGAATCTATAAATGGATTAGAAAAAGTGCATTAATTATTGGTGGCCATTGGAAGGTTCTTGCTAACCTTTTCATATGTCATCAGAGATGCATATCAAATGATGCATTTTTGAAGTTTTTCTTTGCATGCTTTATCTATTCACAAGAAAATGCATTCCCAAGCAAGTAATAGGCATGAGTAACATACAATACTGAAATGCACCCGTTATAAGCTTTAAGATAAATGTAAAGTTCCATCAAGTTACTCGATATAGATCACTACAGAACTTCAATAGTACCGAGAGCTTAAAATGAAACAGTAAGCACTTAATAAGAGCTGCATTGATTTACAAGTCTGAAGCTCGCCGCCTACACAACTGAGCTGCATTTAATTTTGTCCAGGACATGAAAGTGTGGTTTTTTATAATAAAAATTCCATTTAGGTAAAATTTTCTTTAGCCTACAAACTCCACACTTAATTTGAATGATTTTTTTTTTTTTTAATTTGGTAGAGAAGACCTTATGTAAATTCTATCAGCTTGTCCCTTCCCAGCAAGGTGGACCCTAGCATCTGTCTCGACGTTTTGCAGTTGTTTTGAGAGAGCAGACTGGGGGTTTTGTGCCAAATGAAACTGCTCTCACCGTTGATTGGTGTAATTCTCCTAGCATATTTCACAAAATTGTCAAACACTTATGTCTCTAAGCTACACATTTGTAGAAAATTTTATTCAGAGTACTACTGCAGGGCTATTATTTCAGAGACTATAAAACTATCCACATTCTTAGATGTCCATACGTTTCTCATTGAACAGCAAACTTCAACACAACAGTTCTTACAAGACTGTTTATTGAATTTAACAGTTCAGATGGAGTTTAGATGCAGTTTGTATAAAAAAAACCCTCTCTTTTCACGTAAACTGCAATCAAAAATAACTTTACAAAATAGTAAGAGACTTACTGAGATCGTAAGTTTCCTAACAAGTAAAACTATAAAGTATTTGTGCATGCTCACTATTCAGTTTCCTTCTTTGTAACAGAGGAGTTGTTAAAAGGAGTTTCTTTGTTTTTTTTAAATCTCAAGGTAGTCTATGAAATGGAATCGTCATCACAATTCGGATATACAAGATCAAAACTGGCACAGAGGAACATAACATTTTTTTCCCAAAAAGTTGAGGCAGCTTTTGTTGAATGGTGTCTGCATCGGTAAATTTTTTATAAACTCTGGTGGCTTTGGAGCATCAGAGAGAATCCTTTTTTTCTTTCCAGATCTTGAAAAAAAAAAGTTTCCCACGAGTACAGACAGGTAAGGAGGAAAAGAAGTAGCAGCTTGTTTCCTACATACAGCCCAACGCCATGCGCAGCTGCCCAGCCGTCTCAAAACAAAATTGAACTTGACGTCACAGGGATGCATATCCCCCTCACGTTACAAGCACGTCTGAGATTTCTCCGGGGAGAGGGAAGCAAGCACGAGGGTAAAGCGTAAGTCTACTTTTCATGCATAGCTACTGCGCGCTGCCCCGCATCCGCGGCGCTTCGTCAGACATCCGAGTTGGAGCTGAGGTTTGTTAACCTGGGGTCTGCATTGATCTCATATCTGTAGTGGTAGCCCTCCATGTGATCCCTACAGGCATCTCTGATGTTGTGCATCCACTTTTTGATTCCTTTTCGGTTCAAGTACAAAACCAGGAGGAAAATGGCCCCGATGAGAGCCAAGACTATCCCTAGGAAGACGTACGAAGTCTGTAGCTGGGAAGGCAGGTCTACAGGCACGGAGCAGTTTAGGTCCGAGCTGTTGATCTTCAGCAGGGCTTTGCCCAGCATCTTGTCGGGGTAGGCGCAGGTCAGGGCTTCTTTGCCCTCCACCTGGTCGCTCTCCTTGAGCCAGGCCACCAGGTCCTCGATGGCGCAGTCACAGACCCAGCTGTTGCGGCCCAGGCCGATGCGCCGGAGGGCGGGCAGGCCACGGAACTGGGCCAGGGTGCCGTTCCTCAGCACGCTCAGGGAGTTGTCGCTGAGGTTGAGGCTCTGTAGCTGGCCCAGCCCCTGGAAGGAGACGTTTCGCAGGCCCACCAGGGAGTTGTTGCTGAGGTCCAGGTGCCGCAGGGCGGGCAGGGCGGTGAACATGCCGGCGGGCAGCAGCAGCAGCCCGTTGTCGGCCAGCTCCAGGCGGCTGAGGTTGCGCAGGACCCCGGACTGCAGCATGGCGGCCAGGCTGAGGAGGACGCCGTGGTCGCGCAGGGCCCCGCGGAGGGCCAGCTCCTCCAGCGGGCTGCCGCCCTCCCCGAAGGCCTGCGGGCTGAGGGAGACCAGGGGGTTGCCGCCGAGGTCCAGCTGGCGCAGGGCGGGCAGGGCGGCCAGGGCGCCGGCCTCCACGGCCCGCAGGTGGTTGCCGCTGAGGTTGAGGGCGCTGAGGTCGGGCAGGCGCTGGGCGGGGAAGGCGCCGGCCGGCAGGCGGGCCAGCCGGTTGCCGGTGATGAAGAGGTTGCGCACGTAGGGCGGCAGGTCGGGGGGCACCGCCGTCAGGTTCCTGTTCACGCACTTCACCGTCTTGGCCGCCTCGGAGCACTCGCAGAGGGCCGGGCAGCCGCCGGGCTGCTGCGCCGAGCCGCCGCCCAGCAGGACGTGCAGCAGCAAGCCCAGGCAGAGCGCGCCGCGCCCCGGCATCGCGCCCGGCCCGGCCCCGCACACAACTTTCCCCTCCGGGCGCCTTCGGCTCTGGGCGGCGCGGCGAGGCGAGGCGGGGGGGCGGCGGCTCCCGCCGGGGCGCTGCCCGCTCCGGGCAGCCCCTTCTCCGGGGGCAGGCGCTTCCCCTCCGCGGCTGGTTCCGCTCCGCGTCCCGCAGCGAGACCTGCGGCAGGGGAGGAAAGGGAGAGGGCAGCGGCGGGGCGGCGCGGCTCCGCTCGCCTTCCCCGGCCCCGCGCCTCGCCCCCCCGCCCCCGACACGTGGCGCGGCCCCGGCCCCGGGGCGGCGCGGGGGAACCGGCCGAGGAACAAGTTTTCCCCCGCTCCCAGCTCCCGCCGCCCCCTCCCCGGCCGGCGGATCCGCTGGCGGAGCACGGAGGAGAGGGAAGGGTCTAACCCGGCGTCCCCCACCGCCTCCCGCGGCTCCCCGCCTGCCGCCCCCGCCCCGGGGCTCTCCTCTCCGCTCCGCGCCACGACCGGTGCAAACTCCCGCCCGCAAAACCCACCGCGGAGCCGAGCCGAGCCCCGCCCGGTCCCCATCTCTCACCTCCCACCGCCGCTCCCGCCCCGCGTCCAGAGCAAACTCTGCCGGCGCCAGCCGCCGCCACCGACTGCCCCCGGCCCCGCCGCCAACTCCGCGCCCACCCTCGCCGCGCCTGGCCCTGCCTCCGCTGACAGGAGAAACCAACCGCCGCCCCGGCCGGGGGGAGCCGCCGGCCGCGCCTGCCCCGAGGGGCGGCCCCGCCGCCGCCCGCGCCCCGCCCGGCTCCCGCCCGCTGCTGCCGCGCCCCTGCTCCGCCGCCGCCGCCGGGCGGCCGCGCCCGGGAGCCCGCCGGGAGGGGCCGCTCGGTCCCCTCCCTGCTCCTCTCGCCCCCCGGCCCAGGTGGTGCTGGCGGAGGCTCACCTTGCCGCCGAGCGGAGCCGCTCCATGTGGCGCTCCGCTCAGCGTGGCCGAGGGGGCGGGCGGCTTGGCTCGGCTCGGTTCGGCACGGAGCGACTGCCGGCCCTCGGGGGGAGAGCCGGCGGCGAGCGCTGCCAGAGCCCCGTGCCCCGCTCCCCGCCCTGGCAGCGCCGTACCTGTGCTCGCCCCGACGCGGCGGCCGGGGCCGGGGGCGTCGCGCCGGAGCCCGGCTGCTGGGTGCCGTTTTCCGCAGTTTCCCCGCTCAGGGCGGCAGGATTGGGGAAATCCCGAAGGATTTCCAGGGCGGGGTTCCCCCGCGAAGCCCGCCCGGGAGCAGGGAGGAGGCAAGGAGGGGGGTCCGCGGGCCCCGGCGGGTCCTGGCCTGGGGGCGGGGGCGAGACCGGCCGCTGCCCCGACCTGTCTATGCAGGGAACGCGTTTCGGGGCAGGGGGGAGCAACACCAGCAACAAAATACACCGGACACCAGCGACAAAATACACCGAACGAGCTCCAAAACTAAAGCAAAAAAAAGCCAAACCCGCCAGGATCTTTAGAGGTCCTAAAATAAATAATAACAATAATATTTTTTTTTAAAAAGGAGCTGCAAATTGACAGCTTAAGTCTGAGATTTAAACTTTATTATGGTGAGGAAAAAACCTAAATACCTATCTGTATGTAAAATACCAGTTTCAGCCGCTATGGCTGTCCCAGAACCGCCCGGGCACAGCTGAGCAATCCGGCTGCTACAAATGCTGTTTTGTGGATGAGAAACTCGCTCGGGTTACTCCATGGAGTGGGTATTTGGGGAAGAGGTGAATGGTGGGAGCTATCATGGGGGCTGCATCAGGCCACTAGTCCCTATGAAGTGATCTGAGATAGTTAAATAACATCTAATTAATGCAGAAGACATACCAGTATATTCAAATAACCAGTTTCAGCAATGTGAATCTGAGCGCTTTGGGTCTGTGACTCCTTTGGGCTTTCCTTGCCCTTCTGATGACCGCTTGCACAAGGTTTCCTTCTCCCTCTACGTCAGAGTTATGCTCCTTCTGCCTTCCTGATCAAGGTTCCTTTTTTTTTTGGTAAACTCAGCAGAGATGTCACAGCTACCAAAAGCCATAGGGGACATGAACAGATGAATCCAGTATGAAGTCTTGAGAAAATCAGCCCCAGAATCTGGGGAATAATGAGCTAAAACACTGATTTCTGTAGGATTGTTCTCCCCTTTCCGGCCAGACTGTGCTATTACGGTGCAGCAAAGTCTGGGATTGGCATGGCAGGCAGGGGCTGCCCAGCTGATAGAGCAGCATGCTCTTTACATGAAGATTATGGAGAAAAGGAAATATGAAGTGGCTGGAGTAATAGTGACACAACTGAGATCTTGGACTCGCAGGCAGTTCCAGAAGTTTGGGAAGTTATTGCTTTGATGTTGAGTTAGAAAAACAGTGGCACTACACTGCAGGAGGTTTTAGTTTGTTAAAAGGTATTTGCATTCTACATCCACATGCCTGTCTTAGTATAATGCTTAGAAAAATAGATAGGTAAAGATATCCCACATTTTGTAGGAGAAAGACATGTTCTCCTAATCTATTAAAAGTCAAAGAAAAAAAAAGACAAAACTGGCCTCCTAGACAACAGTGAAATTCAGTGATGAGTAAGAGGTAGTTTCTAAAAGGAGACAGCTTTTACAAATAGGTAACTGATAATATTAACAAAAAATCTGAGATAAATCATACAAAAATACTTGTGGAGCATACCCATAACCGTTTTTTATAAAATGTTTCGATACAATGTCATTTTTAATGGAAGAACAATTACCCTGATCTGCTCATCGTGCTGACCGAAGCTGTCCTAGTAGCTCCTGGCTCTCCATGACTGTCTAGGTGGGCCTGTGCAGGTTAGCTCTTGGTGCAGGGAACACGGTTCTGTTCCATGTTTGTGGAGTGCTCCCTGACAGGTGCTTGCATGTGCTGTGGTAATGCAAATGATAAATAACAAATATTTTCCTATTATTTCCTATTATTCCAGTAGTAAATTGCACTTGCTAAGCCTGCTTAACCTTGCAAGAGGAAGAAAAACACTTGTTAATCTGCTCTCTTCTCGGTTAAATAAAACAACATTTCTCAGAGGCATGCTCCAAAAAGGAAACAGTACTTTCTGGTGAATACACTTATACTGAATGGATTTCCTGGACGTGTTTGTAATCTGTACTAGGAAAATGAAGAAAAAAAAACCTGATGTATTTTCAGGTCAGTTTTGGCTATTATGATTGGTTGATTTGTGAGTTTTCATTGCACAGCCCACAGAATCTCATCTCATAGTTTTTTGCATAAAGTTTATGCAAAACTTCTGACTGAATGAAAATATAGTATTTGAAAATATATCATCTTGGCTAAAGGACTCAAACTGGAAGATAATTTGCCATAAGGAAACCATTCCTGTGGCTGATATTCCTATGGGTTGACTGAGAAGCTCACGTTAAGGGGGAGGTTTGAGGCAATCCTTCAGCCTCTCCGTGGTTCTGGTGCTCCAGGCTGAGACTGGGTGACATGCTGGTCATCTGGAGTCGTGAAGGAAACTTCCGACTGTCCTCCTCCAGAAGATTAAAGCTTGCTTCATGTGTGTTGTGGTTTAACCCCAGCTGGCAACCAAGCACCACACAGCTGCTCGCTCACTCCCCCATAGTGGGATGGGGGAGAGAATCAGAAGAGTAAAAGTGAGAAAACTCATGGGTTGAGATAAAGACAGTTTAATAGGGAAAGCAAAAGCTGGGTGTGCAAGCAAAGCAAAATGAGGAATTCATTCACTACTTCCCATCGGCAGGCAGGTGTTCAGCCATCCCCAGGAAAGCAGGGCTCCATCACGTGTAATGGTTACTTGGGAAGACAAATGCCATCACTCTGAACATCGCCCTCTTCCTTCTTCTTCCCCCAGCTTTATATGCTGAGCATGACATCATATGGCATAGAATACCCCTTTGGCCAGTTGGGGTCAGCTGTCCCAGCCGTGTCCCCTCCCAACTTCTTGTGCACCCCCAGCCTACTCGCTGGTGGGGTGGGGTGAGAGGCAGAAAAGGCCTTGACTCTGTGTAAGCACTGCTCAGCAATAACGAAAACATCCCTGTATTATCAACACTGTTTCCAGCATAAATCCAAAGCATAGCCCCATACTAGCTACTATGAAGAAAATTAACTCTACCCCAGCCAAAACCAGCACAATGTGACAGCGATGAGAACTGCTTGCTTTTGAAAATCAGTACCCCAGTGTTTCAGCTGCCCCAAAGTGAAAATGTGACACCTACCTAAAGAATTGCAGAGAGTCATAGGGACAACCTGTGAGAACTGTACTGCTTGACACTTTTGGAGTCACTATACCCCTTTTAAGGCTCTCACCTTAGCAAGGAATAAAGTGGCATTTGTAGGTGCTCATGTCACTTCACTGTCCTTAGGAAAACCTGGAAGATTATTTTAGACACTGAAATTTAAGGCTGTTAATTAAGTTAATTGAGATGAATCCCCTGCTAAATAATCTTCACAAAGCCCATTGGCCAGATACTAAACAATGCTGGATGCCTTTTATGAGATTCTGAGTGGTCTGACTCCAGCTGATGTCCAAGGAATTGGGATAGTGTGGAGGGCTCCATGCAATAGCTATCATCTTTTTTTTTTTTGGCATTTTTTTCTTTACTGACTTTTTCTTTTTTCTTTTTTTTTTCCCCTTTTCTTTATGTTTCTTCTGTGAAAAGTTTCTACGCTGTCTCAATATTGTATGAAGATACTCAGCACTTCATAGGAAGTGGCCTTGGAAGGGTATTTATGATGTGCTAAAGATTATACACCAAGTGAGCAGTAGCGCAGAGACCAGAATTCTTCTCTTTTACCAAAAATATCTTCTCACAAAAGTGGAAGAACAAGCTGCAAGTTCCATCTGCTTCCTCACATGGAGAGATCCAGCAGGTCCTTCAAAGGACACCTTCTGTTTCCCTCGGGACTCAGCTTCATTTGAAGAAACACCATCAGAATTCTTAAAATGGTGCCATGAAAATACTTAGGCAACCAAATGCTGCCTTGAATTCTTGCTTGTTTTATTCATCATTCACATGCTCACACCCATAAACATTCATGTTCTGGTTTTCTTTTTAGGTGCACTTAAGCGTATGTATATAGTTACTCATTTTTATATAAATTGAAGCAATACAGAAGACAATCTTCAAGTTGGTTTTTTTTTTTTTTGTAACTTAGCACTTTGTTCCAGACACAAAAACACCCTGTCCAAATGATCTGTTGGTCTGTTCTGGTTTTCACTGTCTATATGATGAATGCAGGATAAATCCTATGATTATGTATGCATCTACGTGGAAGCCATGCAGCTGTTAATCGCTATACAAGACCATGTTTGCATTTTCTTATATGCTATCCATTTTTATATTGAAATACCAAAAGTCAGTCTAATACAAAAAATGTTGATTTTTAATACCGTGGAAATATATTAAACTTTCCTAGTACTAACAGAAAATGATTTTAGCTAAAAGTAACCCTTTTTTGAGTCTTTAAAAATATGTTAACTGGGTGTAATAATGCACTGTTGTAAATTCTGGGGAGTCCTGCATGCCTTAGGTGGAGATTGAATGGATGACAGGAGACAGTGCCCCCACCTGAATATAAGCAGCACCGAAAACTGGTGAAACTGTAAAGACAGACTCTTTACCTGCTCACCTTGTTTCCAAAAAGTCCTTCTCTACAGCCGGTAGCAGTTTGTTGTTAAAACCTGTTACTCAAATGAGAAGGTGTCCTGGTTTCGGCTGGGATGGAGTTGGTTTTCTTCCTGGTAGCCGGTATGGGGCTGTGTTTTGGGTTTAGGTTGAGAACAATGTTGATGATACACTGACGTTTTGGTTCTTGTTAAGTAGTGCTAAGTACTTGCTAAGTAGTGCTCACACTGGTCAAGGACCTTTCAGCTTCCCATGCTCTGCCAGGGGCATGGGAGGCTGGGAGGGGCACAGCTGGGGCAGCTGACTCAGACTGGGCGGGGGCTATTCCATACCACGTGACGTCATGCTCAGTATATAAGCAGGGGAGTTGGCTGGGGAGGGGTTCGATCGCTGCTTGGGGGATGTGCTGGGCATCGGTCGGCGGGTGGCGAGCAATTGTACAGTGTACCGCTTGCTTTGTATTACTACTGTTCTATTTTTATTTTACTTTAGTTATTAAACTGTTTTTATCTCAACCCACGAGTTTTTCCCCTTTTGCCCTTCCGATCCTCTCCCCCATCCCTCCGGTGGGGGGGGTGAGCGAGCGGCTGCGTGGTGCTTAGTTGCTGGCTGGGGTTAAACCACGACAGAAGGAAATGATGGTGACTTCCTCCAGTGAAGCTGGCTACCAAAGCTGGGGTCAAGAACACACTAGGAAAAACGACTTGGGAAGAGGACCTGCTGTATTCCAGGTGCTGCCGTTGTGTGCGCATCCCTCTGTCCCTATTCCAGATCTGCATGCTCTGACATGTAGAGAATCTGCAACAGGAGCCAAGTTGAATAACCACTTACAAGCTCATCAGAATATATCTGAGAATTTGACATGCTTAAGCAGGTCAGGCTAAACTTTCAATCCTGCTTTTATTCTTTCCTTGCTCAGGAATGATGCATGTCTTTTACTTTCAAGCTACCTTTGATAGATTGCTATATGGATTTTTAAATGGTGGGTTTTTTCATTAGTTTAATTTTAACAATTTAAGGTTTAGTTCTATGACCTAGACTAAGTTCCATGTAAATTCTACTTAATTAGAGTAAATCACTACAGCCAGTAAAACTGTTTCTTCTGCAAAATGACCCTTCTGATTTTAGTCCTTTTTGAATGACCAAAAGGACCTGCCTTCTGTTTAGTCCTTATTCCTCTGATTCTCACTGCAGGGTGGCTTATGTGAGCAGGCTTCAGCTGGCAAACTTGTATATTGTTCCTGTCCACTTGGGATGTCCTTTCAAGGAGCAGCAATCTAGAAGCCTGATGGCAATGCTGGGAAGTCAGCAGAGCGGATTATCTGTTGGATTAGTGTTGCTCTCTGCCGTAGTGACCTGCCTTGCTGCATGCAGTCCCTCTCAGCAGACGCTGAACTCAAAATCCTGTCTTAGTTATAGTGTGTGGGGAAGGCACCTGTTTGGATCGAGGTGCTGGGTTCCAGCTGACATCTGCTACTGGTATCTAGGGGTCTTTTAAAAGATGGCATAGGTTAGGGTGGTCGCCTAGCTACAGTGGAGAAAAGGAAGGGAGAGCTGAAACACGTTGTTTTCTCTGCTGGCTCCAAAAAGCAGAAACCCAGATCTGCAGGGAATCTGGGCCAATGTGTACCTCACACTTCAGACGACAGTCCCACTAGTTCCTCACTCCGCAGGCTGTGCTGTGCCGAGGTTTCGCAGCCACTTGCGGTGCCAAGGGTGTTTCCCGGTTTGCCCTGCTTCCCCGGCAGGTAAGAGTGGCTGGCTTCAGCCCACAGGGCTGCGGGAACTCTAACTGCAGAGGACTGCAAGTTGGGAGTATTTCCATGTAAACCCTTTTTCATGAAAACATGTTCATCTGTTGAAACTGAAAGTCTTTGTAGGGAAGAGTTGAATTTGATGAATTCCCCATTTGAAAAAAAAAAAAAGGCTTATAAAAGGCGCAGCAGATTTGAGAACATATGGGGTTTGATTCTCCCCTGTCTTACACGTTGTGCTGTTGTTTACAATCTGACAAAGCAGATGTAAAATGCAACCTCGCTGCCTGGTTAAGATTTGCCTTCACTTAGTTACAAGTATGATTGAATACACAAGATTAAAAAGCCTGGTGAATCAGTTCCCTGCTTCTTTTCCTCCATGATCATTGATCCTTTGTTACCTGCTTTTGACCACCGTGACATGTGTAGTTTTATATAGTCCTCCTCTACTGAACTCTTCCTCTTTTGCTTTGCCTTCCCAGCCTTCTCCTACTTTATCTCAAGTCTTTGCATCTTTCTGGGTTACTACATCCCAGGTGTTTTGAGAGGAATGCGTATTTAGAAATTGGAAGGTGGTGGGAGGAGCAAGGAGGACAGTGATTTTTTTGTGGGGGTCGCACATTCTGTCAGCGAAGGAGGAAGATGATACTTTCCCTCCCCGTTAGCACTGGTGACTACACCTGAAATACTGCATTCCATTCTGGCATCCTATGACTAGAAAAAAAATTACAAGAAAGAAAGAAGAGAGAAAGAAAAGAGCAATAAAAGTGATTCAGAGACTAGATATATACTGACTTATATGGAAAGACTAAATTAACTTTAAAAAGGTATGGGTTGCCCAAGCAAAAAGCCACAGAACATACTGCTGTCTGAAAGCAGACTGTAAAACTGAGTGAAGAGGGTAGCTGGTTATAGTAATTCAAGGTGGGTAGAGATGATGGGATAAAATGCAGAAAAGAAAAATGCATGCCTGCTATAAAAAATAAGCTTGCCTATACTATAGAACTGTCTCCTTAGTATACTGTATAAGTGGTAGTTTACCGTACCTAGTTAAAGTATGTACTTCAGAATTCATAGTAGGTTCCCTGTGCTGTAATCAGTTGAATAAACTAGTGAAGACACAACTCTAACACATACTTATATTTATGCCATGCTTGAAAAGAGTCTCAAAGACCACTGTGGCAGGTGGGTTTATGTAAATCTGTGTATGAAAGGCAACTATTTGACTTTTCCTGACTGCTTCTTGCAGCTTTGGGAATCTCTTCCCCTTAGTTCATGGCTGTCAACACTTAGTTAGGGGTTTTGTGCAATTTGTCACTACTGCTTCAATGCAAAAACGTCTCACTCAGGTCCAATCTTTGTATCCCTTGGAAGTCTACTATCTAAGTCCACTATAGAATCATAGAATCATAGAATCGTTAAGGTTGGAAAAGACCCTTAAGATCATCAAGTCCAACCATTAACCTAGCACTGTCAAGTCCACCACTAAACCATGTCCTCAAGCACCACATCTACCCGTCTTTTAAATACCTCTGGGGATGGGGACTCAACCACTTCCCTGGGCAGCCTGTTCCAGTGCCTGACTACCCTTTCGGTGAAGAAGTTTTTCCTAATATCCAACCTAAACTTCCCCTGGCGCAGCTTGAGGCCGTAATGGTGAGAGATGGAAAAGCAAAGGGAGTTAATTGAATGATTGAGTGTTTTGAAAGGAATGCATGTCCTTAATTTTTCCTTTCTCTGTTGCTGTGATGTCGTGGCCAAGAATCACAAGGTCCTCTGCAATTATATGCAGAAGAAGAGTCTGTTTTGGCACTTTCTAATAAAATTACTGTCAGGATCAAAATACCTCAGCTTTCTCTGTCCAAGTTTGCATGCTTAAAAATATGCTAGTTTTAAGGATTTAATGCAATAATGGAGCATGATGTGTGTCATTACCAGCTAGCGATTGAAAGTTAATGCTGCTGGGCTTACTGAACTATTTTATTATCTTTTATAGGTATTACATGCATTTTACATTATAAAGTCTTTTATAATTATCAGTTTGATGTCATAAATGGTTTGAGATCTGCCCTACTAGGTTTATTATTCCTGAATATAAACTGGAAAGAACTTCAGTGCCAGAAAAAGAGCCAAAGTCTTGTTATGGCATTGGAGCAAAAGTCTGCCTAGTCCAGCATTTTGTCTCTTATGGTGGCCAACATAGGTTGCTGAAGAAAGACATTAAATTCCATACAAACATGAACTCCCCAATATTTTTTACCAACCTCCAGTGATTTGTGGCTGAGGGACTTCCCAAGCAAGAGCTAGAAAAACTTCAGTACCATGAACGTGAGCACTGTTAGCTGAATTTTTTCACTTGAAAGTTTTTCCCATAAAAAAATTCTCCCTTTGTTGAAATATTTTTCTCTTTTAACCTGAAATTTCAAAACAAAATTATGCATCCTTAATATTTTGTATGTTTTTTAAAAAAAGTAACACAGTTAAAAGTTTACAGCATCTCTTTTCATTTTCTAGCTCTGAAAGATTTCAATCGTAGGAGGCCGAAAGAATGGAAAAGATGGAAGTGAAGCAGCAGGCCTCATTAAATCAGTTACACTCTGTGGCTGAATAGAGGGAGAGACACGAGAATGAAGGGGGCAAAATTCTAAAATATTTAAATTTGTAATTTCTGAACATAAGGAGAAACAGAAAACATGATTTTTTTAAAATCAGTTTTTGATCTATCTTTCCCTACAATATAACTAACAGGTGACAAGGAAAAGTATTTAAATATTTTTCTGGGAGAAATTTTTTTGACCAATTGTAGTTATGAAATTCTCTGGTCATCTGAATATATTAACAAATATTTGCTAAAAATATTTATTAGGGAATTAAAACCTTCCTACTCTTAAAGTTCAGCAGATGCCTTAATGCTAAACACGTTAATCTTAGATTTTGATATATTTGTAATGCACTTCAGCACCACAGTGTAGGCTTGATGTTGCTGAATAAACTCTTCGAAACACACTTGCACAATATAGGTCCTGCAAAGTCTCAGAGATTAAGTTCTTGGCTTGTTTCTTTGTTTTATTAGGGCCTCCTTGTGCCATATTCACAGAGGAAACATGCCTTGAAGGGGGTAAAATGGCTTTCTGAAGCTCTTCTCCTCCTCCAGGTGCAGATGGCCTCCATGGAAATGCAGTGTGGACATGGAGCACATTGAAGGGTTGTACTAGTTTCAGGGCGAACCACGTACACCCGCTATTAATTTCATGGGGATTGAGGAGGGCAGAAACTAACTGAGACTGCTCTGCCTCACATTTGGGACAGAACAGTCACAGCCTACAGCACACACTAAGGCTCTCGGTCCCCATGTCCTTTTCCCTACTATTCATACCCCTAAAAAAATTAAAAGGAAGAACAAGGTAAAAGAAGTAACTGAAAAAACAGCTTCCAGTTGCTGATAACCTCAAGGCAATAAGAGCACACAGATATAGGGATTCCCCTAAGTGGAAGAAATCTGATTCTACAAGTTACACACTTTTTGAAAGACAGAATTAAAATATTTTTGTTACGTAATGTTGAAACAAAAAAACCCCAGATGCATCACTTGAAACACAGCAGAGTGGGGAATAGGTGGCAGTGCCACAAGTGCCAGCCCAGCCGAGCCTCCAAAGGAGGTGATGCAAGACAACGTCACAAAGGTGTTCTTTGCTGAGGTTTTCCTGCTCGAAGAGATTTATGACATGAAATTAGATCCAGGCTGGCAAAAGTTGTTTCTTTTATAACTAGGTTAAAATATTCTGAAGTTCAGGATGCTGATACCAAGTAAATAAACATGACATTTTAAAATTAATGTGGTGCCAGGGACAATGGCCAGAAACCAATTGTTAATATGGTTAAATCATCCTTAGGTCATACTGGAAAAAAAAAAATCCCACTGAAGTTTTCAGTGCTGGAGACAGTTCATTGCTTCTAATATAGCTCCGCTGATGATACTGTGACTGGGAACTGATCACACTGGGCGTGGAGGTCTTGGGTGCATTTAAGCTGGGCTAAATGATACTAAGCTGTGCGTGCTTTCTGGAATGGAAAACAGTTTCAGTATTTAGTAGTAATTTTAATGTGAAAAAGCCAATTTTTAGTATTTGCAAAAATATAGGGGCATGGCTTGTTACATTTATATATTCCTATTCCAATGAATAGGAACTGTGTAATAGCTTGGCATTTTTGAGGCTGCAAATAAAACTTTAAAAGAATTTTACCATTCTACAGTGACAGAAAAGTAGCTTGCTCACTTTTTTGCACTTTCAGTATTTCATTTATTCCTTCCAGTCAACTTGTTCTTTCTGGCATGCTTAGACAAACTGCAAACTCATGTACCCTTACAGAACTGCTGCAAGCCAGGAAACAGAACCAGATGAGAGAGAAAAAAAGAAGGGCAGGATGCATTTATTTGTTCTTCACTGCGTTTTCAACTGAAACTCAAAAAGTATTACAAAGGTAATAATCTATTGCTTTTACATAAAGTAGAGGTAGCTTTTATGTATGCCATGACAGCTGAATCTCCAGTCAGTTGGCATTTTGTCCAGCATCTAGTATCAGTGTGAAAAATGCCTTCACTTTGCCAATCTCACATTGCCAAGTCACAGTTCAGAGTCGCAAGAGAACAAAGGCAAATTCAATAGCTGGAAAAATACAAGGGAAAAAAGACTGGCCTTGGACAAGATTTCATTTAATGCTGCTAGGAGCTCTAGCGCTGGCTAGAACTGTTTCAAAAGCCTGTATTCTTCTGCTTTTCCTTCAGGAAATAATATGTTAGCGTACCTCAAACCCAGTGGAGCCACCCAATGGAAAACTAACTATATAATCCACACACTGCCAGATGCTGTTTTTTGTAGCTGTGGCTAGAGCTACAACTATCTCAGTTAACCTGCTCTGAGATAATTCAGGTATTTCTAGCCTTACAGTGAAATCTGCAGTAAAGATAAAGGCTCTTCTAAGTTTTGTCTTCAGAAGTGACTGATATTAAGAAGCCCAGGTTTCCCAGGTTCTAAGTCTTTTTGATGTTTTTGAAAATTCTACCCATATTCTAGCAAACCTACCAAAAAGCATGCCTGTTAGTTGGTATGTAATCTGTACCGAGAGTATTGGCAAATGGGACAATAATGCACACATTAATATTAATGGACATTCTTAGATGCTCTGTCCCCTCTCCCCGCCCCTTACTTTTTGAGGGCAAACATGATTGAAAGTTGATGGAGAAAATGGTTTTGGAAAAAAAAAGACAGGCTGATTTTTAGCTGATCTTTAAGCATGCATACAAGATGTATGCTTTGGAAAATACTCAAGATACAATCATACACTGATATTTCCTAAGCACATCCATCACCCTCATGGGACATGCCTTTTCAAAACTCTCCTTCATGCATACGTCTCTATGATTTTGCAGATACTTAGCATCATTCAAAAACTTGCTTTCTCCTATCTAAAGTTAATAAAGGGCTTCAGAAGCAGACAGAAAATCAAACTTGGGTCTTCTGGAATCAATGAAGAACTTTAAGTGTCATTGACATCACTCATGATCAACAGAGCCAAAAATCTTTCTTCATTACAGCAAAGAGGAAAAAATGGTGACCATGTCATCATGGACCTTTCTGGACAAGTCTTGCCTGTTTTAGTGAATTTGTGACAGCGATCAAATATAGCTTGCAACCCTTTGTCAGCCCCATTGCCTAACTCTGAGGTTTCACAGACTGCCTGAGAAGCACGCAGCTCCTTGGGCAATCTGACAACCATAATGTGGCATCCATCCCTTGCATCCCCTGAAAGCTCTGAGTGCCTCGGAGCTTCCCACCAGGACGTTAACTCTTTTTTCTTCTGCTCTTTCCTACACAGAGACCTGCATGGCCGTAACTGACTCCTTAGCTTGTGTATGTGCCATCTGTCCCATGAACATTTCTCAGATCACAGCTTGACTTGTCTTTTATGCCCACATAGAGGTGCCTTTAATTACTTTTAACTTTCAGGCTGAACAAAGGGTTTGGCATTTTCAAGGATGCTCTTAAAATCACACTCCTTTTTAGTGACAGCACGTTACCACCTTCCAGAAGCACAGGATGACTGCCAGGACTATTGGACACAGTTTCATGAGCCAAAGATTTTAGTGGTTTGGTAGGCAGTAACAGTTCCCCAAAATCAGATGGATCACTGAAGTTTGTGCTTTGCCCTAACTCACAGCACTTCATGCAGTGTCTCCTAAATCTCTTTGAAAAACCCAAATAAACCCTGGCTGTATGGTGCCCGCTGATGGAACATTACTTACTTATATATTTGCCCTGGATGGTGTGTGATTATTTTTACAAAGTGGTGACTGGTGTAGAAAATAAGCCTGGGTAAGCAGAGAAGGAAAACATATGTTGAAAAGCTCTCAAGAAAGGCTAGGACTGGCATTTTAACCAAGATGTGCATGAGACAGACAATGCTGTAAAGTCATGAAAGCCACAGGCAATGTGACACTCTGCAGATGTTTTTAGTGGGAGCAGAAGCTCTGTAGAAATGTTTTAATCTGATTACACAATTACTTATGTTCCAGGCTCAGAATTAAATAGTTTTCCAATTCAGATAGGATGAAGTAATTCCCAGGTTTTATAGTTGCCATTTACACTGGTACAGATATGGAACACAAAAGCTAGAACAATCATTTTATTATCTCAAATCTTTTTCAGCTTCCTCAAAAGCATGTTAACTCTTCTCATTATTTCTTCCTCAGTTAAGGCCTTTGGTTTTTTCCTTCAGGTTAATTGATAATAGGTTAATGAATAATCCATCAGCATGTGAATTCAGATTCTGATTCTGTGTGAAGATGAATTCGTTCATTCAGAAAAAAACCCACACTTTAGCAAATGCTAACCTTGTTGTGGTTCCAGGCACTTAATTTATTCATTGTAAGTAAATTCTCAAGTCAGGGTACTTTTTAGGACTTCTATTTCTTGGTTACAGAGATATTCTCGTCCCCAATACTCACAGTCGGTGCCTCTGCAAGGTAAATTTATACTGTTTGCAGACTCCTGATGAGTAGAATAGCGCTACTTAAAAATGAAGGTTCTATGTATAATATCAAAATATCTCCGTTGGGAATAGGGAAAAAATGGAATTAGCATTTCTTGTTGTTGCCTAAATTTTACTATTCAGTCTATAAGGCAAAAAAAAAAGATATAAATTGGATCACACTTATTAAATCTCTTGTCTCACCTTGCTAAATATACTCTTAAAGAAGGTTTATTCATTGTTCAGGCAATGCCTTTAATAGTGAAACATGAACAGGAAGAATCTATCCCATAATTACTTTTTAATGGCAGCTTCATCTTGGAGGAAAAAAAAGGTGCTGTAATTATTTAATCTAAAAATAAAGATAATTTGTAGAAAGCAATACTGAGCGTGTGAAAAGGTCAAATGTTGAGCTTCAGAATAAAAGAGAGCTAAATATGTCTAGGCACATGTTAATTGTGTATAGCAGAGGTCTTTAGTTGGATGGGGAAGAAAACTAGTTTTTCATTCAATTAATTAAAAAAATAACCTTACCTGAAAGCTTGGAGTAGATTTGAACAAATCATCTTTTCTTTGTTTAAATTATGTTTGCTAAAGGCTGAAACTTTTTTTAAGCAGAGATTTGTTTTTGCCTCAGTCTTCACCGGCAAGTGCTCAGGCCACACCGCCCGAGTCGCAGAAGGCAAAGTCAGGGACTGGAAGAATGAAGAACCACCCACTGTAGGAGAAGATCAGGTCTGAGACCATCTAAGGAACCTGAAGGTGCACAAGTCCATGGGACCTGATGAGATGCATCCGCGGGTCCGGAGGGAACTGGTGGATGAAGTTGCTAAGCCACTACCCATCCTATTTGAGAAGTTGTGGCAGTCCAATAAAGTTCCCACTGACTGGAAAAGGGGAAACATAACCCGCATTTTTAAAAAGGGAAAACCAGAAGACCTGAGGAACTACAGGCCAGTCAATCTCTCCTCTGTGCCTGGCAAGATCATGGAGCAGGTCCTATGAGGACAGGCTGAGAGAGTTGGGATTGTTCAGCCTGGAGAAGAGAAGGCTCCGGGAAGACCTTATAGCAGCCTTCCAGTACCTGAAGGGGGCCTACAAGAAAGCTGGAGAGGGACTTTTTACAAGGGCATGTAGTGATAGGACAAGGGGTAAGGGCTTTAAACTGAAAGAGGATAGATTTCGAGGAAGAAATTCTTCACTATGAGGGTGGTGAGGCACTGGAAGAGGTTGCCCAGAGAAGTTGTGGATGCCCTATCCCTGGAAGTGTTCAAGGCCAGGTTGGATGGGGCTTTGAGCAACCTGATCTAGCAGAAGGTGTCCCTGCCCATGGCAGGGGGGTTGGAACTAGATGATATTTAAGGTCCTTTCCAACCCAAACCATTCTATGTTAAGTGAATTTTGAGAGGAGTACTTTTAGTTTGTTAAGCCAACAATTGACTTTCTGTATCTCAGTGGTTGGCTTGTTTACCTGCAGTAATAAAACATTTCTGGTTTTGGAAAACTAACCTGTCTTATATTTATACCATCAGGCTTGTTTATATTTTTTGATTAGTACAAAACTACTTTCTCATGGATCTATGTTGCCTCTGTGTAAATGAGCATGGGACCATGTATATACCTCCATCCTATGTGGAAGAGAGGAGATCCATAGCAGAAAGCCTTTGCATGTGGATATCTTAGGCTGTAACCTCAGCCACTACACAGATGCCTTTTTTTGTACTAACCATTTCCTCACTGGCAGTGAGGATTTCCGTACCTGAAACTCATCCTGATGCAGGGAGATGTTGTTTTTTCCTGTCTATAAGTTATGTTGGACTGTTCCACGCACTGTCAGATAGCTTTGGCAATCAATGAGGTGACCACACTCTGTAGGTTTTAAGTCAATCAACAGAACTTTTAATTTTATTTAAAATTCATCGCTTATGTTGGCTTCTTTTGTTACCTATACTGTTTGTTCCTTATCGACCTGCTGTAGCTGTTTTCTTTTGCATACGAGATTGCTTTGACTGCGTTATTATGCTGAGACCCACCATTTTTATGGGAATGGAGTGTATTTTTTTCTTTTTTTGCTATAAGCATGTCATATAAAATACCTGGCAGCTTGAGCATCCCAGAGATGCATTATGTGGAGCAGAAGTAAAAAACCTGCTTTTGTTGCAATGGATGGAAATTATTTCAGGCACAATGTTAAATGCAAATTATAGAATATATTATTTTGCTTACAAGATGGTCTTTGTATAAACACAACAATGTGAAAATAAGGAAAAGGATTATTTTGACAGCTTAAATGACTTGTTTATTGTTTCTTTTTGAAAAGTTAATATCTTTGAATATTTTCCACTTCTGATGAGGCAGTTTTTATCATATTCTTTTTGCTAAAGCAGCCTTTGTCCAACTTCAGATATGGCTCCCGTTACAGTTACGATAGACTTATTTATAGGAAGGGAATAACTCTGCTGGGTCAGAATGGATTTAAAATTACAGAAGCTGCTTGACTAAATTTCAATGCTGATTCTACAAACAGCTCCGTATGTTACATTTCTGTTCCTAGCTGAGTCCCATGAAGTGAGCTGCACTCCAAACTGGGCACAGTCTATACAGAGACAGAAGGAAGATTAGCCCTGTACTAGCATTTGTATCAACTAAAATACTTCTACTTGTCTGTTATTCAGTGTAAGAGTAACAGAGATCGAGATCATTGGGATAACGAAGTGCTTATTTCTCACCCCACAAGAAAATTTTTCTTTAGGAAAACAGGAAATGAATAAGAAAGGACTACAGGTACTGTTTTTTTTTTAAAAAAAACCCTATCCTGCTTTGTTCCTCTGGAAGGCACTGATTTCCATTCAAGCAGAGTTAGTGCTGAGCTCTTTTAACCCATTCCTGTCCCTTACTAGTTTCTCCCTTCCATTTGTGGACTTTACTGGGAGCCTGATTAAAGCTATTCACCAGATTGCATTGCTTAGGTCACCCCATTTTATTACTGACATTGTTCCTTTTTGGTACTTTGGTATCCTAAATGTGTCTACAACTTTCATGGCTCTCTGATACTCCCCTGATGGACAAAGTAGCTCTTCAGCTGTTAAAAAGCTTCTGTGAGTAAAGCATCCTGGAGATGTCCAATGCTTTTCTTTACCTCAACATAAAGAGCAGCCTCTAGACAGTGTAACAGATGCATTAAGTATTAATGTTTCACAGTAATCAACACATTTATGAACCCAGCTGAATCAGTTTTTGTGATTATCAGCATTTCTCACAGGATAGCTTCAAAACTTATATTTTGAACAAGCTGGCAGTTACAACCTTGTGCAAATTTCTTTCCTTCTTTTATTTTTATCTAAATTCTTCATAAGGAGTATTTGGGATTTATGTGTTCATCTTACTTTAGAGAACTAAAATGTTGATATAATTGGACATGGGGAATAGATCTAATGGGAAACAAAAAAGTATTCCAAGGTAAAGTGGCTTGTGAAGGGGTCATAGCTGTAGTACTTTGAGTCAGCCCCATTTGCTTAGCTGCATGTAGAAAGTCTGACTAGCATTGGTGTACACGATTATATTATAAGCTGCGTATATGTAAGTCTGAACTATGCACAAACACTATAAATACTTACTGCTATATGATTTTAGTGCACATATTGGTAAAAAAGACCAATTAGACACATTACAGAGTCAGAGAGCTGAACTTTTTCCAGCAGCTGTAGTCTTATGGGGAGGCTTTCATGTCCCCCAGGAGGCAAGGGACAGCAAAGGAACGCTTTCCTCTCTCCTCGTACAAGCGGCACAGGCAGCTGTTGATAGCCTGGCTTCCTTATTCAGAAGCATTAATTTTTTCAGTACTCCTCTTGCAGCACGAGAGATGCACGGGGAGTATTCTCTCTTGTGTTGAGAGAAGAAATTACGTCCGTACCGTTTTTTCAGGTGCATGAGGCAGATGCCTAGCGTTTCAGCTATATTGTTATAGGCATTGCTGTGCTTGCTGTCCATAGGTAAATACTGATAAGTGCCATGTAAGCATGCTATAGAATGAATCCCTGCTGTTTGTTAGAGTGACTGAGCTCTCTGTTGAAGGTAACAGGATGACATATGCTTTCAGGAAAAACTCCTGAAAACATTTTTATGGACTTTCTTTCATTACATACCTACATTTTGGGATCTAAGAAAAGCAATCCTAGATGAAGTGTCTCAGTTCACTGCAGAATTTTTTTTTTTTCTGCTTCCTTGACTGATGGGAAAATAATAGTTTTGTTTATCTTCTGCTGTCCTAGGCAGCTGGTAATTCCTATTCTCCTTTTCTCTCTAGATTGTTTTTTCCTTCTGCAGGACAGATTGGAATTACAGACCTAATCTTCTCCTACTTTATATCCTATGCAGCCACTTACAGGTGTGTGTATAGTGTCACCTTACCAAAATGGCAATGCTTTACAGAGATATAAATGAGAAGGTACAAGCAGTACAAGCAATATAAAGAGCAAGACAGGAGATAATCAAGTCCCAGGGAGAGAGAGAAACTATGTTTAAGTCTTATACCATCTGGACACGACTTTTTGTGAGTGCTTATGAGTTTAAAATATCTGTAGGTGCTGAGGCATCTGAAGGTTCAGCGGCGTATGCCATTTTTATGCAAGGAGCAGCTGAGTCCCAGATCAGAGATTTACTAGCTGTTAAAGGGAGATACTCCTTAAGAGACCGGAGCAGACAGATTAAGCTTCTTACTTTTCAGAAGCCGCCTTTATAAAAGAAGTTTTCTGTTATTTTCTTCCCCTTCAGCCTGTCCTTTGCATAAAGCTGTGCCAGCTTTGGTGTTTGGCTATGTGTGAGGACAGGGAAAATGTGGTTGTGCAAGGATATTGCCTGTACTGGTAATACAGAGCTCTTTGTTGGAAGGAGTTGAGAAAAAGCTGGCTGTAATCTGCTCAGGCTGAAAAAGGCTGAGCACAAAGCTTTAAGTTATATAAAAGCAGCTTGCAGAAAGAAAAGGACCCTGCGGAGGGCTTGTAACAGCAATGTCCTACAGAGTAACCTGTGAATCATCACACTGGCTACATGATATCATTAAACCCCATCTATTTGGACCTGTTTATTACAAAAATTGTGTATTGTCTCATCCCTTTCACAGCTGTGCAACACCAGTCACTTGAAAATTCCTTAATGGGTCTCTAATCTCAGAATACCACTTCTGAGCATCTTTTGCCCCAGCCTTGTTTTAACGTGCTTTAGTGGAAGGATAGCATAATGACACTTAGTATAAAATGTGCCTGCACTGGTAAGAACATAATAAAGGTTTTGTTTTGCTGCCTTATAGCTGAGCCAAGACATAAGACAATGATGAGGTGAGACATTGCTGCGAACTCTTTACTAAGGCAACTAAAAGGTAGACAAAAATAATTTCTCACAGGTCAGCTCATTAAAGATGCTACTGAAGTATGGGGAAAAACAGGCTCCTGAGTTACTTTTTTCCTTTCCTTTTCTCTTTTTTTGGGAGCTGAACCAAATTTGCTTAATGAGCTTTGGCATGAAAAATGATCTTTATTTCTTCCTTCCTACTATTTTCTATAAAAATAGAGCTAAGGGGGCAAAGAAGAGTACCTGGCAAACAAATGGGTATGTTCAGAGAGAAACAACCATTAGTGGGGAATAAAAAGTGGCAAAATAGTTCTTCCTACTCTCCCCAACCCCTTCCTTGAGATAAAGCAAATGTCAAGGCACAGTGGAGCCTGGAGACCAGAGTGGCAGGGGCTCCCCTGGGACAGGCAGGGTCTCGCAGCCAGGGATCCCACCGCCCCAGCCAGCAAGCAGGGCAGGCCCCTGGGGTTTTCTTAACCACATCATCAGTGGGTGAACTGACACCCAGCACTTAGAGCTGAGAGTTGCCTCCGGTGTTCCTTTTTTTTTAAAAAACCATTTTCATCTGTGAATTTTTCTTTACCTAATCTTTTTCTGTTATTTTGCAGGACAAGGAGTCTGTACTCTTGGTGGTCCCTATTACATTTACACTGTCATTATGTGGAGCTGATGAAATAGAATTAGCATGGTGAGCCGACTTGGAGCTTCCTGGCTGTCATAGTGATTTTGAAGCATTTTACCACTTATCTAGAAAGTGTTACATACCTCTGCTAAAACATCCATTTGTGATCTGGGGAGTATTATGCAAGTATTCCAGAGTTATTGCTGATAAGAAAGGTGTTGGAAGGGTGCTGTGAGCTGTGTAACAGACTATGGTGTAGTCCGCAATGCTGTTTTTGTTGGCAAAGCTGGCCCATGAAATTGCTGCCTCTCCATCCTATCCTCTGCACTAGACATTCATCCCCATGTCCGTGCTGCAGTTTGCTCAGTTGTGCTCAAGCAAGTTTGTGAGGCTCTCCTGAAAACAAGATCTGGTCTGATTTGGGTAAAAAGAGGAAGATTTCTGAAATCTGCATCACTTCAGGATGTAGCGTAGATCTAATGATGTGGGTCTACAAAATCTTCACTGACCTGAGCAAATACTTATTGGCTTGGTAAAAACTTAATCCAATCCTGTATGTAATCTGCCCTCACAGGTTTATTCTGTTTAAAAAAATATTTTAAAAAGCACCAAGCTGATAAGACTGTTTTTCAAGAAGTAGCAGCCACATGTTCTGGAAGCAATTTACTGCTGACCAAACTCTCAAGCAGCAACATCTAGGAAAGATGTATGCATGGTAAAAAAAAGACTTTTAAAAATGAAGAATAAATGAATGTCTCTGCATTTTTAACGTCTTTTTGAATTTCCAATACTACAGGCTTTATGTCATTTTTCAAAGTACTGAACGTTCACTGAATTGCCACTTACAGATTCTGAGTACAAGTCCTTTTATTTCCCTCCCAGATGATGCCAAATTAAAACAGTCTCATGTTTGCTCAAAACGGCATCGGAATTACAGCAGGGTGTCACTGGTTCAGTCAGCACTTCAGGTCAGTCTCCCTGTTCTGCTAGCCTGCCCGAGCCTGGAAATGGTCCCGCTGCCTGCAGGTACCTTGGCAGGAGCTGAGCAATATTTAGCACAAGGATAGCTGTTCAGATAACCACCAGACCAAACAAATGCGGGAGCATGTGGACACATTCTGCGTCAGAAGGAGAACTGCACATGACTAAGGGATGATTTCAGATTTCAAGGTCTAGAAATAGGGTTGCAAATTTGCTCTGGTCCCAATCAAATAGCTGGATGGGGTCCTCCTGCTCCACACAATACCTTCAGGGTAATGGGGGGAAGAATGGTCCAGCTTATGGGTTCCTTTCTTTTTCTCCTGGCTGTTGGTTACTAGCAGTCTCTCATGTGAGAAGGAATAGAGGTTTCTCAGCTGAGCGAGGAAAGCATATATTCCCAGATAAGAGGACTTTGGCAAAACTAGGGAAGAACTAATATTTTTCCTGGCCAAAGTAAATAGAAACCTCACATGCCACCTTCTCTCCCTAATTTTGATTCTATAATATTGAATAGGCTTGTGATTAGGTGAAAGAAATCCACTCTGTCTCTAAATGGTACCATAACTATTTAAAACAGCTAGATACAAAATGAACTCGTTTACTTGCAATAGTCTGAAAAGATTTTTTCCCTGGTTCTACTTCAGGAAACAATACCACATTCGCTAGAAATTTTAGCTTCTTCAATTGTATTTTCCCCTCATGTTTTAAGAATAAGGCTTTCCAGAATGCTACTAACAAATATATCTTGCCATTTTTTTAATTTGGTTTTCCTGAATACCTTTGGAGAAGCAGGATGAAAGAATAAATGTGTCTCGACAGTGTCATCTAGTGGCAAAATACGTACGAGGCCCTTGAGAGAGCAGCAGCAGCTGAGCTGAGCTGGACAGCTAGCCAGCGCTTTCTTTTACACACTGATAAATGACTGATCCACAGATTTGTACCTTTTTGGGAGGCCTCCCTGCAGGCGACTTGAAGACTTTTTCCATGCAGAACAGATGGGAGAGTACTCCTAGCAGTTTGCACAGGAGATGATGAGGCCATCCGTGTTGCTCTGGGGGAAGAAGTCCATGCTTTTAGTTCAGTTGCTAAGAAAGATTTGCCCTTTGCACACCTAAAAATATTGCCTGTGTAGTGAAACCATAAAGAGAGATTGGTATCTTCCAAGAAAGAAGTGTTCTTTCAGCTAGCTTGACACAGAAAGTCAAACTACATGAGCATAAGGACTATGAATTTGTGCTTTGTGGGGAACTGGTATAGTGAGTGGAGAAGAATGTTGTCTCCATTAGCAGAGCTAATAGGAAATATTCAACCACCAGGATATTTTAAAAGAGACAGGAAAAAAAAAATCACTTTTTTTTTTCTGTTTTCCAAATAGCTTCACTTTGCTTATGTTTGTGCTACTGTGCTCTGATGTGTTCACTACATTGCAAAAATCCAGCCTACCAGTCATGAAGATGTGGATCATCATCTTGATTTGTCATCTGGCAGCATGAGATGTATCCTCTGAGTCAGGAGAGGAGCATACCTATAGACAGCATACATGGTTGCCCAGCAGCACTGAAGAGTTTAGAATGAATGTAAGTATAGGAGCTGGCTTGATTCTTGAGGGCAAACTTTAATGAAAATGAGATACAACTATGAGTGCAGTGAGATACTCTACAATTCTATTCCTTGGGCTCCCTTTTTTGGAGGTCTTAGTCTCAGGCTCTAGAACCAGGTCATTGAATTTACTGTCCATTTGGGAAAGAAAGCAGAAGAGAGCTGAGTGGCTTTTGTACTACTGTTATTCAATCCATGCTCTCTCACAGGCATTTATGATCTTTTGGCCTACAGTTCTATTAAAACACCCTTTCGTACCTGTAGTCTGATACTGGGTGTTCACACTGCAGCAACCAGTGCTGGTAGAAGAGACAGAAGTCCACTTCAGTCTTCATACCTTGAAGTAGAGAACTTTAAATAATTAATCAGAAACAATTACATCAAACTTGGAATTACTTTATCAAAACTTACAAATCAGCAGAGTGTATGAAATCCATCAAATATTATGCATCCTCTTTGTGAAACCAGAACAAATCATACAAATGATCATTCTCATCACAACTGCTAATCAACCACTACACCTAATTTTATTTTCAATGAACTTTGAATAGCATATGAAGACGCAATTTTTTATAATGGAAAAAATGCTCATAAATCTTCAGTATCTTTAAAGGCTACGACCACAGTTGTATGGTGATAGGTCATAGAAAAATAGAATTTATGCCCATTAGAATGGCAGTTCATAGATACGCTGCTGCTTGGCTTTTGCTATTAGAATCCTTAGCTGAAACTCAGACAGATATATCAAAGTTGCTAGAATTAACTTTGAAAGCTATTAATCAAAAATCCCTAAAGCTTTTCTTTTTAAAAAAAAATCTGTACATTTCCTGATATATTCTGTCTGGAATACAATGTACATATGCATGATCTTTTTTAAAGTGGGCCTAAGTGATAGCTGGGTAGGTTGGAATTACTTGAGAGAAAAAATGAAACTTTTTGGTTTAAATTTTTTTTTCCTCTACAATTTGGCATACCTTTGTTTTAAAAATTGTAGAAAAAGGGACTCTACTCATGCCTTTTACAGTTTCACTTGCATCTTCATTTGTAATTTCATCATACACTAAAAAAAACCTGAACCTTAATTTTTAAGTGCTGAAATATTTACCATTTCTTATACAGCCTTTCATTCATAGGTTTCAACACATTTTAGATAGCCCTATTCCCCCCTATTTTGCAGGGAGATCGATGGTCAGAAACAGCTTCACAGAAGGGACAATTTAAAGCAGGTAAATTAAGTTCCTGTTTTCAGCAGTCCTAGTAGAGGAGCTTACTCTGATTCTGCACGGAGGCAGACCATGGTGGGAGTGAGGAAGGATGGATATTCTCCCCGCTGCCTGACACAAGGTTCAGCGAGCCACGGGCACAGCTGAGACTAGCTCAAGAGAACTGCCTTGAGTCCTGAGCCTGCGCTCGACAAGCTCCCCCTGCAAAGAAAACTGCGGTGCTGTAGTTTTTGTTGCAGAATCGCTCTGCGAAGCCTGCGAGCTGCTAACCAAACACCACTGTGGTGTCATCCGAGTGTCAGAGGAGTTTTTCGACTGTAGATGGCACTGCAAGGTAAGTGCAAAGGTGTGTCTACTAGCTGTGGAGATTTTATTCTCGAGGTTTTTTTATCTCCCAAACACTCTGAAATCAGTGTTCGGAAGATTAGAAAACCTCAAGAGAGGTTTTTAAGACCCAGAGAAGACCTAGAAAGAAGTAAGGTAAGGCCAGAGGAGACCTGTCTGGAGGTGATGTAAAGGACACACCATGCTATCTTTGCCAACATACTACTTAATGCAGGGCTATCCCATTTCGGGAACTGACGTCCCTCACAACAGCGGTGGGTCACTGCAGAGATGGACAGGTGTGGTGACTCCAGCTGCTCCTGGCACCCCTGGGTCACACAGCTGGAGCAAGACAACCCAGGTCCCCAGACGCCGCTTCAGCTGGGCCATGAACTCCTGCAGAGAGCATACTGGTAGACTGCGAGAGACAGGCTGCATCCCAGTGTGCCCAGCGCTGTGAAGGGCATCCTGACCCACGGCATTCGGCACGGCACGTGGCAGTAGGTGGGCACCCTCTGCCACCCAGACCGACCACAGCTGGACCGTACTGGCAGGAGCTTTGGGGATGCCACTGCCAGTATGTCCAGCTCCTAGAGTGCCAGACGAGCATGTGAGAGGTCTTGTCCAGGGATAGCACCAACATAGCCCAAATAGCTGCATCTGGGCATGCAATGGCCAGAAAAAATCAGCTGTACTGTAAATTGGATATTTACTCATTCTGTACAAGTTTTTAACAATAACAGCCTCTTTTTTCCTATCATCAGAACAAGGCAAGAAAGGCAGTTCCCCTCTGTTCCCACAAGTTCAGAAGCTACAGATCCTCCATGCCTCCTAACCACCATGATCTTGCCTCTCCCCCGTCTGTGACACAGCCGCAAGACCACCAGTGTTATTCAGAATGGCTATGGAGTCTGACATGTGCACTGGAAAGTCCTTAGGAAGCCCAAGAGAACATCCTTGATTCTCATGTCATTCCATCCATCCTCTCCCCTGCAGAGGAGGCTGATGTTCTTGAGGTAACCTGCAGCCTTGCACCTTCTATTCAGGAAGATCAGGGTGGAAGATATGCAGGAAAGACAGACTACAAATTGAATTTTCTTGCTGCGCTTATACAATAAACTTCCCACAGAATAAGAAAACACTTTGTTTAAAATTACTTTTCTGCAAAACATTTAACATCGCAACAGATAACATCCGCTTCGCATGTACTGCAGTTTCTGATTGTATTGAAAATCATACTCCAGTCACTGCAAGCAGCTGTCCCTTGAACAGTTCCCACAAATGATTGTCTTTTACTACCATTTTGTTTTATGTATGTTCTGTCCTTTTCCACAAGTTTTTGAAAAACTTTTTTTTTTTAATATGGCAATTCTGTACAAATGTGGGACATACACCTCATGTCACTGGTGACAAACTATCCTTTTTGGGTATGTGGACTACTATAATAATAGAAAATATACCTTGGGCACAGAAATGCTCCCCAAGGTCTAATTAGACAAGTTGGAAATCTTACGGGTTAAAGAAGACAGAGTATCTGACATGAAACAGCTACATGGAAGCGTTCCCAATCTTGTGAGATGAAGAACCTGCTTTGCTGAAGCCATGGTTTGCTGAGTGAAAGCTCCTGGGTGCTCACCGCATCTGCATTTCCTACTTTACCTTCACAGGGGAACTCTCGAGTAGCCTGAGCAGACTTCAGGGAGTCCCCATACTTCACCATCCCCCTTTCCATGATCCTCCTATTTGGTCCTCGGACTCCTTCTCCACATTTTCCTCAGATGGTATGGGCATATGGAATTGAGTAACCCCGTCTCTTTGAGTAAGAGGATCGGCTTTCTTAAAGCAAGATGCACCTATGTTTAATAACTTTGGAGATACTTTACTGGTATAAAAATACTTCTTTTGAGTGTGTGGCTATCCAACAAATAAACAAGTCTGGGTTTTTTGCAAGCCTTCCCTGCTAAGAGGTGTTACACCGAATTTTCCTCTATTAGTTCTGTAATACAAATTTCCCAGTATTTTATAATCTTTTTTTCAAGTTCATAAAAGAGAAAGATCATGAAGAACTTATTTAGTATCAGCAGAAGGTAAGCCTGGAGCAGATTAATTTTTTCTTCAACAGAGAGTATTACTGCTGCCAATAAGAAATATTACCCAAGGCTCCAGAGGACACTGGTAATAATTAGGCCAGCTAAGGCACATAAATAGAAATGTGAAGGGGGAAATCTGTCACTCAACACTTACTATAGCTGAAAAGGAAAAAATTCATTATTTTCACTTTTGATATATAGACTGAACTTTTTGTTACTGGCTGATAAAAATAATTACCATCTTTTTTCAACATTCAGAATCAATTTCAGAAACTTGTTATGAGATCGTTACAGTGATAGCATAAAGTGCAGCATACATTTTTTCCTTACTGTCGCTTACATCTTCTCCTCTAATTCCTCCATTAGCCTAAGTCTGGTGCAGCAGACAAGGCATGGAACTTTACCTCAATATTTCTGCAGACTACTCTGGATGGGTGGATGGGATCCATAGGTCGCCAGAAAGCTGCCTAATGGGGCAGTGTCCTCCCTATAGCCTAGATTCGTCTCCCCTAACCTTAGAATCATAGAATTGTTAAGGTTGGAAAAGACCCTTAAGATCATTGAGTCCAACCATTAACCTAGCACTGCCAAGTCCTCCACTAAACCATGTCCTCAAGCACCACGTCTACCCGTCTTTTAAATACCTCCAGGGATGGGGACTCAACCACTTCCCTGGGCAGCCTCTTCCAGTGCTTGACAACCCTTTCAGTGAAGAAGTTTTTCCTAATATCCAGTCTAAACCTCCTCTGGTGCAACTCGAAGCCATTTCCTCTTGTCCTATCGCTTGTTACTTGGGAGAAGAGACCGACCCCTACCTCGCTACAGCCTCCTTTCAAGTAGTTGTAGAGAGCAAGAAGGTCTCCCCTCAACCTCCTCTTCTCCAGGCTACACAACCCCAGTTCCCTCAGCTGCTCCTCAGAAGACTTATTCTCTAGACCCTTCACCAGCTTCGTTGCCCTTCTTTGGACACGCTCCAGCACCTCAATGTCCTTCTTGTAGTGAGGGGCCCAAAACTGAACACAGTACTCGAGGTGCGGCCTCACCAGTGCCGAATACAGGGGCACTATCACCTCCCTGGTCCTGCTGGCCACACTGTTCCTGATACAAGCCAGGATGCCACTGGCCCTCTTGGCCACCTGAGCACACTGCTGGCTCATGTTCAGCCACCTGTCAACCTTACATGAGTATACACATTTGGAGCACAGTCAGTCTATAACCCTTCAACAGTCAATGAACTGAGATGCATACTAAGACAAAAAAGACACTCTGCAGGCTAATTAAGCCTCTCAAAGTTGATGTTCCTCCTCAAATTCTGAAGATGGATAAGTGTACTGGTTTTCCTTTTAAAATGCTGCTCTTTCAATTTTTTGAAGGATTTTTGACTGTCTAGAGCTGCTATAAAAATAATCGTGGTCAGAGACAAATTTTTTTCCTATAATTACATGTTTATTTGTGCTGAGACGTTTTCACCAGACTGAAAAAAAAAAAATGATGAACAGTTCCTAACTGTCAGGCACATACTACATGCTTCAGGAACTCACAAATCTGGCTGTTGGACTACCCAATCAAAAAAGGCTCTTCAGTGACTCGTTACTGGCTTTTCATCTCCGCTGCCTGCAATTTCTTCTGAAAGGCTTAAAATATTTTTCCGCAACAATATTGTCATGTTCCACTGGTAAAAAAAATCAAAACAAAACCAGTAATTTAAACAGAGGCTCAAGTAAATCTGTTTGAGCTATTTTTGTTTTACAGTGTTACCTTATCAACACATCTCTGCAAATCAAATTATATCATCCTGATTCTGTGAATGGTACTCATTAGTTTGCTGCATTTGCAGAGGCAGCACAAGATAGCAGGAATTTCTATTACGGACCTATGAGCTGCGGACAATTAGAAAAGCTTGAACAATAAACAGCAGGTAAAGTAGTTAATATCTTATTTTTCCATGAGAATATTAAAAGCCCTGCAAAGGAGATCAAACTCTTGCACAGAAACCCATTGCTAAAAGCCTTTGGTTATTCTGTCAAGGTTTTGTCTGACTCGGACTCCAGCAGGTCCTATTCATGACTGAGTATTATTTTCCAACTTTTCTGTGTCCTTTGCTATAGTTTTCTATTCTTTACAGTAGTATTTTGTATGAAAGCCCTGAGGGGCAGCCCAGCTTCTTAGAAATTATTTTTCTCATATAGAATCTATTCACGTTGTCTTGGGCCTTGTTCTACTTTAAGCCTCTTGACCTTTCCACTGTGCTGTTTACCCCTCCAAAGGACGCCTGTCCCAGCTATTCACTTGAATTCATTATCGTACAACAAAGGATTGTTTATGACTGACTTCAGCTGTATTTGGACCTCCTTATCTCCCCAGATGGTCATTACTGTTCTTAGGCCAGCTGGCAGCATACTTGGAGCAAGGCTACCTCTAAGGTATGCTTATGACTGAAGAAGAAAGAAGCTATCACTAGGAAAAGAATGAATAAATAAATTTCACATAGCATTCAGGGTTAGTTAAAATGGTGAATGACTGCTGGCAAACCAAACATTTATACAGTGAAATACAAAAGCAGATTGCACAATTCACATTAAATAGGTCAGATGGCACACGTGAAAAAGTTTGAGATTCACCTACGTGCTACTTCTACCCAATCTTCCCCAAACTGAACTGCTGCTGAAGAACACACGCCGTTTTTTTCAACTTCAAATGTTTTGTGGTTTGAAAAATAGCAAGGTTGTTTTGAAGTCTTTTAATGCTTGCACCACACGGGATAAAACTGTGGCTTTAAAAAAACACGTAGAAACTCTGGCCATTGGCATTAGTATTAATACATCATTAATATATTTCTGTATGTTGGAAAAAGTGATGCGTGATTTTTTTACTCTGTATTTTACAATAGGTACTGCTTGTCTTGCTTCCTAGTTTCCCACCCTAAAATAGTACACCCTTATCCTGTTCCAGATTGATCTGTAATGTGTATCACCTATTACATCATCCAAGACATGGAGAAGTAGAATTGAACTGAGCTGTCACAGAGTTTACCTGAAACACACATTAAGCAAACTATAGGTAATTACAAAGGCAGTTTTTCAAATCCTTGTGCACATACCAAGGTTGCTTATGAGACTGCCCCAAGTTGGTGTCAAAAGCCTCACAAAAACCAAGCTGTATAATATAAATTAGGCCACCTGCTCTGTCAGAGACAGAAATTACATTGGCTTAAGACAATCTGCCTTGACACAGCCTTCTCGATGCCTTCCGTCACTTCATTATTTCCTAGAGACCTGCGGGCTGATTATTGGGCTATTTGCTTTCGACTTCTCCTGGAGAGGTGCTGCCTTGCCAGAAGCCCATCCTCCTGCTTCACAGCCAGCCACGCTGCTTCTCTCGTGAAGACTGACAGAAAAAGGCCCTGAAACACCTCAGCTTTCTCCCCTTCACCTGCTCTCTCCCCATTATTTCCAGCCCCTTTCCTCGCTCACGACACGACGTGCCTGGCCACCCTTTCGCACCTGCGGCGGCCATTTTGATTCAAGGCTCACACCCCGCCGGCCGCCCGTCACGGTAGGCCCCGCCCCCTCGCCCCGCCCCGCCCCGCCCCCTTGCACCCCTTCCGCCACCTGACCCGGCCTGTCAGTCAATCCGGGCTCCACCGTGGGAGGCGGAGCCGAGGCTGCAGCCGCAGCCAATCGGCGTGCGAGGTGCGGCGGCGCCGCGGCCAATCGGCTGCTTGCTTCTTCGGGGGTGCGGCGGCTGCTGTCCCTGCGCCCCGCTGTGAGCTGCTGGCACCGGCTGTCGCCGTCGCCGCCTGAGGTGTCGCGGTAGCCGCAGCAGCCTGGCCCTGCCCCTGCCCCGCTGTCACTGAGGATGAGCCCCTGCGCTGCCCAGCGCGCGTCCCGCCCTGCCCGCCCGAGTCCATTCATCTAGCGACTGGTGAGGGGCGGGCCGCGACCTGCTGATGTGTCCGGAGGGGGAGCCGGGCCTGGGGAGGGGCAGGGTCACGGCTGGCCCTGCCGGAGGGGACGGGATGGGGCGGCGGCGGCGGGGGGCTGCAGGAACGGGGAGAGCCCGAGCCAGGGAGGGTAAAGGGCGGCCGGCCACGTAGGATGGGAGGGGACCGGCTTCGAGGCGGAAGAAAAGTGGCTCGGCCGCCTGTTTTGGTAAGGCTCTTCTGTCGCTCGTTGCTTCCCGGCTACGTGGGCTTGTGTTGTGAGAGTCAAAACGGCCACTTTCCCCCCTGCCTGCCCCTCGCCTGCGGCTGGCTCTTTGAAACGCTTCAGACCCTCCCCCTCCTTGACACTGGCAGCAGCCGCTGCCAGGTTTCCTTAGCTGGAGATTCCCGGGAAGCCTGTCATGTTTCTGGCCTTCTTGGTGATACTTGTCTGTCGCTTTTGGTAGCGGCTCACAGTGTTGTTCGCTTTGAGCAGCAGCATAAGCACCAGAGAGCTGAAATCTCATAGTTAGCTTAAAACGATATTTCTGTGCAGGCTTTTTAGGGGCCAACCACCTGATCTCTGAAATATGGCCCTTTTTTTTGCTGATGTGGTCAGTGTAGTTGTCTGTCTTCATGGAAACTGACCACAATTTGTGGTTTTCAAAAACATAATAATTATCTAACAACATCTGATGTGGGTACTCGTTAATAATACTGTACCAGAAGTTCAGAGTTCATTCACAAAATTCAGCTTTTCCGAAGACTTGATGTATTTATCTGATATAGTGTTAAGTGTGGTGAAATTCTAGAACACAGTTGTTGTTCATTGCTCTTGATTTATCTTCAGGTTATCTGGTTCAATAAAAAGTCTACAGCAAGGTCCCAGTGTATTGTGGAAATGCCTATGACTGCACTCACTGTGCTTTTGTCTGTACTACTTTCTGTATGTTTTAATTTTTTGGACAGTGTTAAGTTATTAAACGTAAGTAGTTTTGACTATTTCTAGATAAGCCAAGCACAGTATTTCACAGTTTACTGTTTATGTACTATGATTCCTGACTAATAGATCCACTCTGATGCGTTGTAGGTGAATTTAGCTACCAATGGTGCTTTTGTGGTTTTTTTGACAGGCGTGTCTGCCTTTAATTGGTAGTGCTTGTTAGCACTGTTAGGAGCAAATGCATTAGAGTTGCTGGGTCACTGAATGTCTCATCCTGGTAAGGATTATGCTGTTGTTGCTGTGAAGGTAGAACTTGCAGAAACTCTGGAGAGAACCTCTAAATGTCACCTGCGCTAGGGGTGTACCTGTGCCAAGCGGTGGCACAGAGGCCCCGGCCCAATAAATGAAGCAGCTTGGATCTGCCATGGCCCAAGGGACATAGTGGGCATGGTGGAATGTGGTGTTTTTTAAAGCAAGTTGGTTTTCCTCCATAGCTTTACTTCTAGGCAGGTCACATTTATTTAAAACTTGAACGGGTTGCTTGTTGTCTAACCCATTTTGAGGGCCTCATTAGCATTCAATTTATCATTTGAAAGTGCTTCCTGACATATAATCTCAATCTCTTAGGAAATTTGAACAAACGACTACTTATCCTGCTGTCAGGGGTAAAATGGACTAGAGTTTTGATTTTTCTTCTTTATGTAACAGCCACCTTATTCAAAGGCTCTGGGTGGTCTGTAGAAAACACAGCTGAAGGAGAAAATAGATCCAGTTTGCTCAGCCTGTACTCAGGGGTTGTTTTGTAAACCTTCTGAATCCTAGTTGCTCTTCCCAAAGTTCTCTTCTACTTGCCTACTTCTCTTAAAACTTGGTATCTGAACTAGAGGCAACACCCTACCTGATATTTTGTGTTTTGAGAAGAGCAGAACCCTTGCTTTCTGTGCCTTGTATTGTAATGTTCCTGTAATACAGTTGAGAAGAAGCTGCTTTTTTTGAAAGACTCTCTGTAGGAATTTCTGACTGCGAAACCACTCTAAGCTGCTGCATAGCTTAGACTTACTCTTTTCTCCTTGTATAGTCAATCACTTTACCCCCATAAAATATATCGTGTATTCAAATAATATTGTTCAAGAGGTTGAAAAGCCTAGATTTTTGCCCAGACTTCAACAAATGTGCAGGGAGTTTCTGAACAGGTTAAACTATCTGTGGATAAGTAATCTTTTGAGTAGAAATGAGTAGTCTAGCTGTTCTTTAAAGTCTTGGACAATGTGCTGCTTATAACCAAAGGGTGTGTTTGCTGTTATTTATCTAGGAATTCATCTGTGTTTCCTTGAGGATATGTTGCTTAATGCCAGTGCTAGGTTTATTATATTACTACCCAGCTTCAATTAGCTAGTCACTTTTGTCAGATTCTAAACTACTACTTTAATATGTATTAGTGAAAGTTGCCTTTAGGTAGGACTACAGGCAACAGAAAATCCTGGAAAATCAGTAATGTGATAGCACATTCCCATGGCTTTAATTCTGTAAGCTTTAGATTTTTTTTTTTTTATTAGCTTACTAATCAAACCGTCTGCATGGTGAAGTTTGTTTTGGGTACAAATATTTTCAGGATTTCCATGCTGTTGTGGCTACAGGTCTTTTGTGATGTTATGAAACAAGCATGAATGGATCAACTTGGAGAACATTATTAAATGTCAGCATGCTTGTTTAAAAAACAACCCTCTTCTGAAGCTCCCCTTCCACTCCACCCTAGAAATCTTTTAAGAAGTCACAATACCTTTATAAGGATGGACTTAACCTTCCCAAAGTGTATGATATTGCCAGTCATATCTCTCTTTGTTTAGGAACTTACTATCAAAATGAAGAGCAAATGAATTTTGCACCTTCTGAAAAGTCATGTTATTTACACTATTTTTTTTTTAAAGGAGGAGTATAAGGATTGACAAGGAAAACTCCAGGCTTCTTGTATATGGAAAATAGAAACCATTATTTAGTTCCATTTTAGGAGAGCCAAATACTACGTAGTTTTTCACCAAGTGCATCCTAGATGCAACTGGTATTTAGAAAAAAATCAGTACCACTTAAAAAAAAAAAAACCAACAACAACCCAACAGAAAAACAATGAATGGAATGAGGTTATGCTAATTTAAAGATAAAATAAGGTCTTGAGAAATATGCTCTTAGTAAAGCAGTGTAAAGCTGGATTTCAAGGCCATGTCACTAATTTGACAATTGAGTTACTTTAATGTAGTGCACATGGAAGATGCAAACCCAGCAATCTGTCTTCGAGTGGCACTGAATTCTAACTAGCTGAATCTCTTCTGTTTTCTCTTTCACTTCCATGCAAGACCATTGTCTCTATTAAGATGAAAAAAACCCCACAACAGCAGCTACTAGCCACTGCCTTGGTACTGGTCTCCACATCCAAGTTAGCTAGATTTTGCTAGATCTAATACTGAGTATAGGCTTTCATCAGGAAGAATCTGAAAGACCACAGATAAGATTTCTAGTATCAAATATGTGCCTCCTAGATTGGCAATTTCAATACATGTTTCTGGCATCCAACCATGTAGTAAGGGTTGGTTGCTGTTTCTCTTCTGATAGCACCCCTGTACCTTTGAGCCAAGCGCACACAACCTCTGTGGAAATACTTGCTAGAAAAAAAGAAAATTGGGAATGTGTTGATGGAGAACATGATCCTACAGATGTGGAAACGAGCAGTCTGGTATTTTGCTTCATCCAGTAGCTTGTGATGCCTTTGTACTAAATGTCAGTGTTCTAGGCATCACAAAAATTGTTCTGAATGTGCTCTGCCTTCACTGGGTTTGTCTTCTGAAAGATAGTGACTAAGAAACAGACACGTAGTAGGGGGTCCTAAAGCTGCCTTGGTATCATCATCTCTTCTGGCTTCATTTTTGTGAGATTTCATATTACCAGAATACAACTGATTATATATTTTTTATCTATTCTGGGAAGCATCTTGGATAACAAAAACAGGTAAACAGAACCCTTGGACTTGAAGACCACTAACCCACCAGAAGTCCCTTGTAAGCAGTTCTGATATGCAGAGAGATTTCTGGAACTCCACAGTAGGAAGCTTCTACCAACTCTCTTCATTTTTCCCAATGATTGAACAGAACCTCCAGATTTCACATCTGCCCTCTGCTGTTTGCAGGACATGAAATCTACCGTCATCATCCTAGGTCATTGAGGTATTTGTTAGCTTAGTCTTACAGATGTGTAGAACCTTAGTTAATGTCATACTCAAGAGAGGTATGACAGCTTTGATTTTAGACTTTTTGGCAAAAAAAGTGCCAAATCTCTGCCTTATTGTAGTGACTTCTTGAAAGAAACAGAGATTTTTGAGGCAACCACAGTAGGCAGAGAGCTGCTTTTTCAGCTGTGGGAGTTCTGACTCCATAAGATCAGATGACACATCTGACACACTCCTCCTTGGAGGGTGTCTGACAGCTGTTGTGCGGTGGTGCTTTGCCCTCTCTGAGGGGACGAGCTGAGTGAGAGGGCTCTACCTACTCACTTCCAGGAGGCAAGATACCAGAAACACTTTCTTGCTACTTAGGAATTGCTTCCAAGTTGGTTGTAATCTTTTAAATTTTCCTGGGCTGTGAACATGTATAATAAGTAGCTCATGTCTCTAAGGGAAAATTTAGAAACCCACTTGCTACTGAAATAAAACATCTTCGGGATACTCTGAATACTGCTCCAATTCCTTCATTTTTGTGACATTTTTCTATCATAAAAATGTTAATTAGGAATCAGTTTTTAAAAAGAATTTGCATTCCAAATGATACCTATTGTATCATAAAAATGCTTAAAGGATGATAATCTTATTTACCTATTTATCTGTTTCAATAATTACAGAATTAGGAAGACACTGGTATTATAACATGAATATGATTAGTGCTGTGAAACCTACAGAAATATCTGCAAATAAAAGCAGAGACATATAATCAAAAGGGCACCGTATTCTAGACATTAAAATTCAAAGTTTAAAAAATGCTGGTGCTGTTCCTATTTTGTGCTTGTTTTAGGTGCTGAGCATTCAGCCGGAACTCTGTATACTAGAAGTAAGCATTTGGACAGCAATCACAAGGTTTTCACACAGATGTGAGCGTCAATTCACAATTTTAAAGTTTTAAGGTTTCACTTAAGGACCTACTTAGTATTTAAAAATAGTCAGATCTGATTCTTAAGCCTTTTCAGATGTTGTAATAACACAATAATGTGTGTTATTGGTGTGCCAGTCTTTATTGTGGAGGGGTGAAAACTTGATCAACAGCCTTCTGTCTCGAAACTCAAGGTGTATGTATCAATGTACTAATATAGTATCTAGTGTTGTAATGTTTATAGTAAAGGAGGGCTGGGTTAGAATGACTTATAAAGAAATAATTCAGCAGAGTCAGATTTCACATAGCTGCAGTAAATGTCACCATAATGAAGTTAGTGTGAGGTAGGCAGGGTTTTATTTCTATCTAATAGCAGACTTTTTATTCTTTTAATGTGTGGTTTGTTGTCAACGGTATTTTGGTATTTGGTGAGGCTAGAGCTCGGGTGCTTTAAAGAAGTTTTTCTCTGGCCTCTCTGTTCCTTTCTTGTAATGGCACAAGTTTCTTTGGAACCAGGGTTTACTTTCTTCTGAATCATTTTCTCATGCAATTCAGAGTCTTAAATAGGTGTGTACTGCACAAGGGAAGGTATGGCATGGGGTATGGCAGGCTGCTTCCTTGAATGGTGGTGCCATTTCATACAAATTTACCTAACAGATTAGTCAACTTTATTTTATGACTCCCCTGAGTAATTTTTCTTTGTTCTTTTTATTTTTACTTTTCTTTCTTTGTAGCACTAATAGCAATGTCTTAACAATGAATTATATTTAAGATATGCTTTCTGAGACATATGTTAAATTCATACTTCTTCCACAGCAAAATTTTGTTGCCTAGTGGCATATTATGAAATGTTACGAATTGGTTTAAGGATAATAGTACTTCTGATGTTTTTCCTATAGATCTCCATATATATGTATTTTTTAATATTACTATTTAGAAGAGTGTTTGATGCACTGGCAATCTGAGTCTGCTGATAGCAGGCACCTGTCACGTGTTGATTCCTTGGAGCAGCAAGTCAGGCTGCGTTCTTGAAACCAGAGCTTTTTTCCAAACTTGCAACAATGGTTCACTTTTCTTTATAGTCTGAGGCTTTAGAGAAGGTGAAACAAGAAGAGTGCCCACAGGTATATGTTAAACTTGTGTTACTGCAGAAGTTCATATGTTGGTTGTAAAATGCCCTGTAGAGTGAACTCAAGCTCGCTGTGACAAATGTGAGCTAAAGAGTTGTGGTCAGTTTTGTTTCTGAAATATTTCTGAATGTTACTCCTGGACAGGGATGAGGGACTAAATTGTAATGAATAAAACCTGCTTCTTTGTTTTTCATGTGCCTGCTGTTTGAAATTGTTCTGAAGGTACATATTGAACAACTTTGAGCTGTAGATTTCCATTCCAAGTATTTAATCCCTTCTGAATGAGGTGGAAAAATAATTGTTGAAGGCTTTATCATGAGGTGTTTAAATAAATACTCTTGGATTAGAAATTCTTTTTTTCTTGAAAGTTTAGATTCCGTTACTAGTGTTTGCTCTAAACTGATTGCTTTCAACTTGGTGGCAATCTGGATGATAATTCTTAAAATAGAAGGACAACTGGGATTTCTGTTTTCTCTTCCAAACAAAGTAATCTTTCCCTGACATGTCTTTGCAGATAGAGACATTAACAAAATAAGGTTACGCATTCCGCGCCTGGAAAGCTAAGCATTGGAAGCTAAGATCAGCAGGCTGGGGGGGGGTGAGGTGTGCACATGGTTACATATATAATGACTGCTGAGCTGGAAAGATAGCAGTTCTTGTTTGTTTGCTTGTTTCTTTTCCCTGAGGATTTGTTAACATATTTAGTTTTATTTAACCATCTTTCATGGTAGCATTGTCCAGCTTCTTTTGGAATATTTTACTCATTGGTAGAAAAACTTTAAACTACAGTTTGCATAGCAAGCAAAAGCATCAGGGAGTTTAACACATGATTGAATACTACTTCACTCAGTTTGCAACTTATGCTTGAAAAGATTGAAGTGTGAAGTTTTATGGGACTGAATAGCAGTTCACATTAAATTATGCAGTGTATCAATGACGTGTATTGTTCACTTTTTCTGTTTTAGATGGTTTTATGTGTGATTTTTATACTGCTGTCTGCATTTCTTGTACTGTAACCCTTTTAAAGATAACTGCATACATTTAATAGGTTAGGTGAGTGCTTCTGTCAGGCCTTCTTTACTTTTGAGAAAGTGGATGCCAGAGAAAGATGGATATGCTAAAGATAAGTGTGCACAGATAAGCAGAAATGCCATATGCACCAGACTGTGAATATATTTTCATGAACAAGTATTTGTATCTTTGCCTCCTTTTCCTTCTTCCTCCATTACCCCTTCCAACCTAGGCCTTAATTTCTTCCTGCCTATTCCAGGAGCTTTAGACCTTTGCCCTGCATGAGTGCTAACAGTCTGAATTCACAGCTCTTGTACAAATTTTTTTTCTTTGCTCTGTTGCCATCCTGCCTCTCACATTTGTCCGCAGCTCTGGGAGTGGTGGAGAAGAGCCTTCCTGTTGATTCTGCAGCAGAGACCTAGTAGGGAGATGGGTAGGCATTCAGGCCAGGGAAGAGAAAGTTAAGAAAAAATCCTTTTTTGCAGTGACTAAGGGAAACTGTGGTGGTTGCTCCCTCCTTCTGGGTGTGACTGACAAAACTTCTGTTAGCCAAGACCTACTCAACAGCTGTGGAGATTTTTTGGTGGGTGGTGGTGTTTGTTTTTCCCCCCCCCCCCCAGCAGCCTTTTAGTTCAGTCCATGCTTTCTGATCACAAAGTAATGATGTAATTAGACAGTAAACTATGAGGGTCCTAAGGACTCTAAGGCTGGGAAAGCATTTTTTTTTTTCTCTTCTGATGACTTTTTTTGGATCCAATTAACTGTGTAGCCTCAAAGATTTATGTCAAAGAAAGGGAGGAGGTGCATTTGGAGGCTGGGGTGGGGAATGGAGTCATGTCTTTTTAATGACTGAATTCCTGTGTATAAGCTCAGATGGCATAGGGCAGGTCATCAGTTAACCCTTGCCACATTGGTCGTGTACTTGCAAGTGTTAGTTTAATATGCATTTAAATTGGTACAGTGGCTGGGGAAAATAATTTTTGTTGCCTAATCTGTTCTGGTTTGTTCTCTTTCAGGTCTCCCTTGCAATTATGGAGTTTTAGAAGAATAAGGTAGTGTGGAGGGGGAATCCCCCTCTCCACACTTGAGGTAGTTCACTTTTGGAATTTTCTATGGGCAAGAATATTTGTTATATAAGATGGTGAAATAAGACTTCTAAAAATATATATTTATAAATATTTATTTGAATCAAGTGCCAAACATAGCAGTACAAAGATATCTAATGGCAGCTCAATAAAACTGGATTTACATCTTTGGAATTACAAGTTTTCTAAGGCACTGTGTTGTGTACTGAATTGGAGTGCCTTGATACGCCTAAGGGTTGTTCCCCTTAAGGAGAGGAGCAGCTTCAGAAGTGAAGATGAGTTCTCTCATTCCAGACTGCACTTCAAAGTGTCGATCTCTACAGCATGCTTTGGATGTTATTTCTGTGGTAACCAGAGGAAGTGAAGGCCAGATCAAGGCCTTTCTCTCTTCTTACTGCTACAATGCTGCAACTATAAAGGATGCCTTTGGTAGAAACGTTATACATCTTGCTTCATCTTGTGGCAAAAAAGGTGTGCTAGACTGGTTGGCTGAGACCAAAGGAGTAGATCTCTTGGCAAAAGACAAAGAGTCTGGATGGACAGCTTTGCACAGAAGTATATTTTATGGATACATTGATTGTGTTTTGTCATTACTTAAGGTGAGTGATTTACAACTGTAGTTTTCCTTGGTATCTACATTTTTTAGAGTTGTATTTATTATGTAAAGGTGGGTTTTTAAACTTGCCTGAAAGCCTCTTGAGGGTTGTCTTAATACTGCATTTAGATTGTAGTACATTGGTTTGCTTGAAAGTTGTCTCTGTGTTCATAAAAGATGTTTGCCTTTGCCCGTGCAGAAATCGGCACTGAGTAAGGATCCCTGATTAATTGTGGACTTGCCTGAAGACTGGTTTGTGTGGATGATATCAGGATCAGGATCTTTCAGGATCTATCTTAGATCCCCATCTAAGCGGGGAGTGATCACACTAAAGATACTCTAAAAATAGACTCTTCAGTACTTATACCAATTAGTGTTTTTAGGGAATAATAAAAGCTTAAATGGAGTTATAATTAGAAAAGAATCTTATATTTGAGAGAGAAGCACTTCGAGATATGGAGTATTTTATTAAGTGAATCCCCATTTCATTCGTATTTTAACCAGGACTTCTGCTCAGTCCCCCTCATTCCTTTCTTGCAATTGCTGTTTCTTCCCTACCACTTAGAAAGTTGTGTATATTTTTCGATTGCTCTTCTGTTCCTCCTGTCATAAGTACAGCAAAGGGGAGAGCTACATGTGGTTGAGATGTTCAGGATCCCTTTAACCACATGAAGAAAATATTTGTGGTTCAGGGTTACTTAGAAGCAAACCTTTTAAGGCAGAGAATTTTCTGTTTTGAGTTCAGCCTTTTTAAATTGCAGTGACTAGCCATTTGTAAGCATTAAACACTCTGCTTTCAACAAGCAGTTTAAGCAAAATGGTTGTGGATCCAGTAGCTTTTAATTCTTGATGGTCTGGTAACTGTTAAATATGGATTTCATATGCTATACCCTTACAGAGTGAGGAGGTTTTCATTAAACTTCACAAAAGTAGGTGTTTGTGTGAGAATTGTACATGATTCTGTTCTCTGGAAAACTGGAAACTGTCTATGTGATGTAGGAAAAAGTATTCAGTCCTCTGGTGCGTGTGTGTATCTGTCTTTAGTATTTGCTTACAGGAGGCCTACACAGATTTCCCCTCACGTATTTTACTTTTCTGTCAGTTGCATAAATGAGTGAGGTTTTTCTGATAGCTAGCTCTGCTGATACTCCTCTAAGAAGCAGAATGAAACAGCCCATGGAGAGTGCTCTGCCTCCCAGTTCCTTAACTGAAGTCTCTCTGCTGTACTGCATTATAGAAAGGTATTATAGCAACAACAGGAAGGGATTATAAAATAGCATTATGAAAAAGCTGAGCTAGTAGGAGGTCTGTGAGGACCTCCTGATCTTCTATCATCATCAGCCTTGCTGAGGGTGCACTCTGCGCTGTCATCCAGGTCATTAGTGAAGATGTTAAACAGTACTGGCCCCAGTATCAACCCCTGGGGTACTTAGCTAGTGTGGATGACAAACTTCAGTTGTGGGCTGGAGGCAGTCATGGCTTATTCTCAGACTGCATCTAACTACAAGTTTTGCCGCTCAGTAGTTGGGGTTTGTTTTTACAACCCCCATGCTCAAGCAAGGTCAGCTAGAGCAGGTTGCCCAGGATGGTGTCCAGTTGGATTTTGAATGTTTCCAGGGACGGAGACTCAAACATCTCTGTTCCAATGTTTTAATACTAGTCCAGTAAAAATGGTTTTTAGGTTTAAACAGCATTTCTTATATTTCAGTTTGTGCCCATTGCCACTTGTCCTGCCACTGGATATCACTGGGATCCCCACCCACTGCCTCCAGTCAAGTATTTATTATACACCTTGATAAGACAGGTCCTTCCCCCTGCCCCAGACCTTCTCCAGGCTAAGCATCCCAGCACTCTCAGCTTCTCCTTGTATGTCAGATGCCTCGGTCATTATTTTCATGGTCTTTTGCTGGACTTGCTCCTGTATGTCAATGTCTGTCTTGTACTGGGGAGTGCAGACCTGAACCCAGCACTCCAGCTGTGGCTTGCCAGTGCTGAGTTATGCCTTTTGGCAACACTCCCTCATGCAGCCCTGGATGCTTTCACCATTCTTAGCTGTGAGGACACATTGCTGGCTTGTGGCCAACTGGTTGTCCACCAGGAGCCCCAGGTCCTTTTGTGCCAAGCTGCTTTCCAGCCGGTCGGCCTCTAGCTGTATTGGTACACTGGGCTGTTCCTCCCGAGGGCCAAGATTTGCATTTCCCTTTATTGAACTTCATGAGGTTCCCCTCAGCCCATTGCTCCAGCCTGTCAAAGTCTCTCTGAATGGCAGCACAACCTTCTAGCTTATCAGCCACTCCTCCTGGTCTTGTATCATCATCAGCCTTGCTGAGGGTGCACTCTGTGCTGTCACCTAGGTCGTTAGTGAAGACGTTGAACAGTACTGGCCCCACTATCAACCCCTGGGGTACTCAACTAGTGTGGATGACAGACTTCTGTTGTGGGCTGGAGGCAGTCATGGCTTATTCTCAGACTGCATCTAACTACAAGTTTTCCCACTCAGCAATTGGGGTTTGTTTTTACAAATTCAGTCTGCGTGAATATCACTGCAGCCTCTCTTCTGCTTGTACATGACCTATGCAGCTGCCAAAGAGAAGAATATCCAGCTACCTGTTAAGTCATAAAAATAGGTTGGTCTTTCTGTCATGTAGTGAATTAACACCAGCACTGTTGCTAGTAGTGTTGCCTTTATAATTTGGAGAGTGTGTTGTTCTGGCTAGTGTTTTTCCGAATTGAAGTTACAGGTTAAAACCCCTGCTGCAGATGTGGCTAGCTGTCCTTTTGTCATGCTTGAATGGATTGTGCTGCCTCGATTTTTGTATTTCATGTGTTTATCTCTTCAGTGTGAAATTCTGTAAGGTTTTCTTTTATATTAGCTGTGAGCTGTGGTACATAGGTACATCCGTATTATCCATTATGTTCTGCTTGGGGACATCTGCAATTCTTCCCTTCAGTGATCTGATTGATGACACTTGACTCCCTTAAAACCAATGCTGGTGTAGCAGCACTTTTTTGTATTGAGAAAATGGTATTTACAGAGAATATCTACCTCCCTCAAAGTTCTAAAGCAATGACTTGTTCATGCTTTGTGCTTCTGAAGCTTCCTTGCTGCTGTCTTGTCTGGCTGTTCATGTCCTCTTGCCCTTTCTCAGCTACTGTGAACCACTGTTCCCTGCTTGTTTTCAAAGCCATAGTAGGTTTTTTTGATCTTCTCACTTCTCCAGCTTGTCAAAACTGATTCTGTAAACATGTCAATATAAGAAAATGTATTTTTCAAAGTTGGTAAATGCATTTTTGGTAAATACTTGCCCTTCCTAGATGGCAGTCCTTTATCTTCAAGTGTGTTTCCTTTGTGTTTCCCTGGTTACATCTTATTGCTCAATCAGCATTCATACAATAAAATCCCAGTTAATAGATCAACATGATGTATACGTAGTTGAACAGAACTGCACTGTTTCTTTTCAAATCTGCTCACAATTTACTTGAAAGAATCTGAAGATTTTCTTTTATCACTATTAAACTTCAATTAAAGATTTGTTTAGCTTCTTAAATGTTTACCTGGCATACTTAAAGCTGTGAAGTTTAATTTTAACCTTGTTTTTCTCTTCCCCTCTTTCAGCATGGCGTTAGTCTGTATGTTCAGGACAAAGAAGGCTTATCAGCCCTGGATCTTGTGATGAAAGATAGGCCAGTCCACGTGGTCTTCAAGAAAACCGGTAGGAAATCAAGTAGCTTAAATGGTATTTTACAAGGAGAGATGTTTCAACAATGTATTAATGTATGTACCAGTGTAGACGATATACAGCCCTAATTAGAAACAGAAAATAAGTTATGAGATATCTGAAGATGTGGAGTCGCTAATGTCGTAAGACAGCAAGTGCAGAATCTTGGCAGTAGGCACAAGGCGCACATGTGTAGCAAAAATGAAGGAATAATGACTGACTTAGAGGTGTGTGGGGGGGGAAGCAAGTGATATAATATGTAACCCAAAGAAGGTGTGGAGACTCCAGCCTTGGAGATATTCAAAACCCGAGAGAACATGGTCCTGGGCAGCCTGCTCTAGCTGACCCTGCTTGAGCAGAGGTGTTGGACTAGATGATCTCCAGAGGTGCCTTTCAACTTCAACTATTCTGTAATTTTTTTCTGTTTTATCTCAATTCAATTTATCAGAGAGACTTCAGTGTCTTTGAATTTGATAGAGTAGTTTACATCACTTCTGTGTCTTTTGTGAAAAGAGGGGGAATATGTTCTTGAATCTGTAAAATATTTTTAGGCAAGGTAGCTTGATATAAGCTAGTTACAGTCACTCTAAATACAGTTTCTACAAATAGGAAATGAGTATGTAAGAATAACTCTGAGCACACAAGTTTTTCTTCGACAGGGGAATAGTTTTTCCAGGGAATTTGATTTATTTTTATGCTGTTTTATACTTTTCTACCCCCCTTCTTTGCCCTTTTCTCCCTGTCCCCAAGTTCAGTCTTGTTGCACAGTGAAGTTTGTTCTTTTCAGCTTGTTTCCGGTCAATTTAAGTATTTTTGGTTACGCAAATCCTGAGTTTTGGGTATTTTTAATTTTACCTTGTAAAATATGTTAAAATTATTTAATATTTTTAGTCATAGCTCAACATGATCAAATATACATTGATTTCAATTTCTTACTCATCAGAAAGTGGTGTTCAGATATCATTGTAGCTGAGAGGTTATTTAAAAAATATAAAATGTTAGTTTTTGGCCAAACCTCTGATTTGAAAGTGTTTATGGTTTTCATACATGACAGCATAACCTTTTTTTGGGAAAGGCTTCTTACTAAATTGAAACAAGGCATGTATAATCTAAGGTAGTAGTAGTTGGCTTCTGAAAACGTAACAAGTAAATTTGCTGCTGAGGAATGCTTGCATATTCTGCAACTGGAAAATATATATAAGTAATGTTGATCATCTTCTGTATGTTGATGTTAAAATACTGTGTCATAGCACCTTCCTTCTCATAAGAATAAAACTTTTAAAAGTTCAAGTTTAGGTAAAAAACAGCTTTCCTCTTCAAATTTTAAATAGAAACAGCAGGAGTTGATTTTTCAAAGTCATTATGCATGAGACCGGTAAATTTACAAGTTGCAGAGATAATTTTTTTTCATTACAGATCCCACGGAAGTCTACACCTGGGGAAACAATATAAATTTTACTTTGGGTCATGGTGGTCAACAGGGTAAACATCATCCTGAATTGGTGGACCTTTTTCCTCGGAATGGCGTGTATATCAAACAGGTATTCTGAAAGTATTACAGGCACGTTTCTCAGTGAACTTGGAGGGGTGTGTGGGTGGGAACAACTATCAAAGATGTTATCAAGTTTTGAAAATTAGCATAAAAAAAAAAGTTGGGTCTGTGGGTTTTTTGTTGTGTTTGTTTTTGTTTCCCCACTCTTTCTTCCTAGTTATTTCTCAGCAAGCAGTTTCCATTGATCTGGCAAGCAGCTTAGAGCAGCTAAGAAGCACTAGAGTAGGCCTGCTGTATTATATTCTTGCTGCTTCCCTCCTCCCTGATGACCCTCAGTTAAATCATGGTTCTCTGTTTTGGTGGGGAGAATGTTTTTTGATATTATTTACCTTGGATATATGGCTTGTATATCATTAAATAAATTCAGAAGCATGATATTTCTGTAACTGTTTTGAGTTTCTGACCTCTTGTGCAACTCCCGTAGTGAACTGAAGTGGGACAATGAATCTGTTTGATACATGTTGAATTAAAATTCTTCTTGTTTTGAAAGCAGTATGTGCTGTTAAGCACTCTTCCTGTAACAGTAGTTTTGTTCCTAGTAACTTCTTGGGATTTCAGTTTAAGAATGTTTGAAAGTTTAAAGTACAACTTGGGACAAGCATTCAGGGCAGACAATCTGTTTTGCAGTCTTAAAATATTTCCTTCAGCACTTCTGAGGTGGTATTGTTGCCCTTAAAACTCAATCTTTTGAGCTTCTGTTAGCTTGTAGGGCCATGCTTGAACTTATTTAATAAATGCAAACTGTGGGTCTCTTCAAGTAGGTTAAGACAGTACATAATAAATTTAAAGCAAATATTTTGTGTTCCTTGGGACTTGATTTGGCAGTCCTGTGCTTTAGTACTAGTGTCTTACTCATATTTTCACAAACAGATCTTTATTAAAGTTGAACTTCTTCACAAAGTAGCTTTGACAGGTGTTTTCAGATTATCCAAGAAAATTAATTTGTCCTATACTGTCTCCTCCCCACCCCTTTTTTGTCCTTTTTCTTTCAGGTGGTACTCTGCAAATTCCACTCTGTGTTCCTTTCCCACAAAGGTCAAGTTTATACATGTGGACATGGACAAGGAGGACGCTTGGGTCATGGTGATGAACAAACATGCCTGGTATTCTGTCTTATGCTATCTTGTGTAGTCTATTATGATAGTTCTTTTATTTCAAACAGGAAGTCTAAAAAGTGAATTAGAGTTTCTGTGAGTGTACTTTCAAAACAGTTTGCTGTTGATTTCAAACAAACCCCCTTGCTCTCCACCAAATAACAGCAAAAAAACTCTCCAGTACTACTAATGAGGTGGCAGGGAGTAGAAGAATGTGCATTTAAATATATTTTAATTCAAGATAGCTAGGTACTGCGGTCAAACTTCTGTGTTATGGCCGAATTGTTTTAAAGGCTAGCTGATGCTAGATAAATGGAAGCAAATGGTTTTTGGCTGGGCTGGCTTCTTCAATAGGTTTGTGATGCTGTCTGATGAGTGTCAGGGCTGACACAAAAGAAACAGCAGTACTGTGGAGCTGTAGTGGTATGAGAGGTGATGGTAGGGTTGCTTCTTACTAGGTGAGTTTTCACTTAATAGCTATGCAAGTCTATCATTTTCATTTGAATAGTACATTGTTGCAATATGCAAAAACAAAATTTGAGAAGACTAAGATATGATGACAATACAGTTCTTAGACTTAATTAATTAATTCTTAGTATCTTATCCTGTGCACGCTACCTGGTAGCATGCATTTAGTTTGCAGCACAGTAATTTTTTAAAATTTCTAATATCAAGTATCTGGTAGAACTTGGTATTATGTTGCTAGATGTTATAGTGAAGACTGGAGCTCAATTTTTAATGCATTTTTAAAAAAAATTCTATGAAATTAGAATTTTTTGCAAATTGCTGTTTTGAAACTGGGGTGTTACCCAGTTGAATAAAGGAGAACTCACGTTAGAATGCATAAGAGTTAAAGATACAGAACTGCTTCCTTATTCTGTGAAATTTTCTTAGGATTATCCTGTGTTTCAGAGACAGGGAGAAATCTTTATCGCTCACAGTAATTTAAAAAGAAAAACAAAAGAGTTAATATTTGTCCAGCTGTCCTGAAGATACAGTTTCCAACCTAATTTCAGAGCAGATAGTTTAAAAATCATCTCCCTGATAGCAGAGGATGTGTTTCAAATGAAAGTAGTTTGTCTTAGTGCATTGGATGTGGTAATTATGTTAAGGAGTGTATTGTATGTTCAAATGCATTTTCATCTGTAGTTCAATATTTGATCATGACTATCTGTTGGTGTAACTTTAGTTTCATCGATGGCCACTGGTTAATATTGAACTTTTTTTTTTCCCTTATTCAGGTTCCAAGACTTGTTGAAGGCTTAGCTGGCCATCAGTGCTCTCAGATAGCTGCAGCTAAGGATCATACTGTTGTTTTAACAGAAGATGGATATGTTTACACATTTGGTTTAAATACTTTCCATCAATTGGGTATTCTTCCTCCTCCTCCTAATTGCAATGTTCCTAGACAGGTAAAAATACCATCAGTCAAAGCTTAGTTGTTTGTTTGTTTGTTTGTTTTTTAACAGAAAATAAAATGTGAAGATTGTGGAAATAACTTTTAAACTTTTTCAGGACAATAAAGTCAAATGTGAATTCAGATAAAATCTTGATTCTGTGTTATCATACATCTCAATCTTAAATACTTACTTGTGTCCTGATAAAAGTCTTAGTTTGTAACCTGAACTGTACTAAAGTTTGTAGTACTATGATACAAAACTGTTTTCTTCCCCAAATTGTTCTGTAGATGAAATGATGTAAAAGTAATAGGTATGCATGCTCTTTACTCCTTTTGAATCACTGGATGATGGATCTCAGGGTTTGATGGTTGTGTCCTTTGCTGGAAGCACTGTTGATTCTGGAGTCATGATGCTTTGGGAAGAATAGCGACAGGGAGGAGAGGGTATGGGCATCAGCAACTTGACTATATTTCTATGCTCAATCTATAACTTTTTTTAATTTCTTTCTTTTTTTTTAAAGTAAATAAGAGTTACATTACCTTTTATTGAAAGGAAGATTTATCCAGAGTAGAACAACATTGCACTGCCAGTGTTATAAAAGTAGGAAAGAATAATTGGCTAAAGTGCAACAGGATGGTGTTTTGGGGTGCAATGGGATGCTCTTCAATAGTGTAATGATAGCTGTGTATCCACAGTATTTGCTTTGATCTTGATCATCTTGATCTGGAAAATACAGTTAAATTTGAAATGTGGAATTAGTACTGTAGTGCTCTTCAGTGTGTTTAGGGTGTTAGGATTTACAAGCTGAAACTTTTTAGCTGACACTGCAGCACCTGAGTCTTCTTTGGCTGTCTTATATGTGTCCTGTGCAATCATGTTCAACATCTTACGTATGAAGACAGCCTAAGGAGATTTGATTCTACTTCTGATTATATAATGCAAAAAGTTTACTTCTTTTTGTCAGTAATGCAATACTGCCCCACTTGACAAACTTCTGAAATAATCCTGATTTATTAGACTGCATGTGGATTGATACCAGTGCTTCATTCTTAATGACTTTAGGAGCTTAATGTTGTCAGGAGTTTGTACACGTGAAATTCACCTGTTGCTGCTTAATATTAAGATGTGCTTTGGGTTTGTGCTTAGGTTCAGGCAAAAAACCTGAAAGGTAGAACGGTGATTGGAGTGGCTGCAGGCAGATTCCATACAGTGCTATGGACTAAGGAAGCAGTGTATACCATGGGGCTGAATGGCGGCCAACTAGGTAAGGTAGAAGCATTCTGAAAGTAAAACCCAGCCATTAAAAGATGTTATTCGTACTAAAGCTGTCATCTGCTTCTTACAGCAGAAGCCTGGTTAAAGCTTTTTCTGCTCTCTCTCTCTTTTTCTCTCTTTTTTTTTTTTTTTTTTAAACTGGTCTGATGACATCATCCCTTCACACTTCTTTTGAAGAATATTTTTCATTACTGCCAGTCACTTTCACATTTTGAGATGATGGGAGCTAGTCAGACTTAGCTCTGTTATTTGAATTCCTTATAATTCTTTCACCTTCCGTATATCTTGTGTGGTCTTGCTACTAAAGACTTTCAGGAAACAGAATGTTGCTGTTTGTGTTGCAAATTACCCCAAGGCATGCTTGTCTCCATCCAGCAGTCTGGCTGGTACTGCCCTTAATAAATTATAAACTAGCATTCAGCTCTCCTGCCTATGTCCTTCTTTCACCATGCACTGTAAACATGCTACTGATAACTTTTTCCATACTAACTTTTTAAACTGAAATGCTTGCCCAAATCTAGAATTTTTTTTCAACAGTGCCATTACCAGAATCTTCACTTAATTCAGTATTACTCTGAAGTCAAGAAAGAACCTAATAAAAATGTATTACCAGCTAGTGAACGTCTTGATTTGTTGTATGAATGGGATATTTTAATTGCTTTTGTCTTTTTTAATAAACAGGTATTGCAATATTGGTTTGGATTTGCATTTCCACAATTCTGTATCTGTGTGCAAACAAAACTGTTAGCTAGCTCTGGTACTTACAGTTAATCTGCATCAGTTCTGGCATCAGGTTCAGACACTTTTTTGTGTTCCTATTTAAGATTGCAAAGGTATGTGAAAAAACTTGTCTTTGTCAGAGAAGTATCTTACTAATGAATACTTTTTTGTTTGCTTTTGTTTTTTTTTTATATGCACCCATCATATAAGTTTTTTTGTGGTTGCTTGTGTTGTTGAGATTATTCTGCTGTGCACATGGCCCAGTGCAGTACCATATAGAGACAATAATTAGATCATAAGTGGTATAGTTGTGTCAGCTGGGCACTATCATAGACCTGTGGTAATAAACCTTGCCTCTTTAAGATGTTTGGGCATAGCACTACGGTGTCATATGGCAGGGTTGCTTCCAGCTTTAGAGGTGGCTCTGTTGCTTGTTCCTGGATATTTGTACCCTGATCCACTCTGTGGTGCAGACATAAGTGCACACAGAGCAGAGTTATGTTATGTATGAGATTCTTTGTGTTATGTTTCTTGATGCAACAGAGCAGCAATGCCCCGATTTTTTTTTTTTTTTTTTAGTATGTTTTCAGAGACCTTACATTACAGCTCCAGCCTTGTCTGTTGTTTCATGTAACTGCCTGCCTTCGTGCTTACGTGCACTTACAGTAATTTTTATGGCAAGCTTGTTTGGTATCTTCCAATGGCTGAAAAAAAAATCTATAGTTTATGCCAGTGTGATAGTATTTCTCGTGTCTTGAACTGTAATATGATCAAATAAATGTTCGTTCTTTGGAATCAAAAGGAGTACCACTGCAGAGTCTAACCACATTAAATAGCTTTCCCAGTAGAATATGCCTTACTTCATTTTTTGTGTATCAAATCTTGAATGTTTTCTGGTCTTTGTGGTGAACTAACAAGTATGTGTGGTGGGTCTCTTATCTGTCTAATTATTTTGAAAACGAATTATCTAACTACCTAAAAAATCTTTTAGAATTTAAAGGTTCTTCAAGTAGTGTAGCAAAATGTCCTTTAAATGCACTGTGTGTGGAATGGCAAATAATGTTTTTGGGGTGTGTTGTATTTTCTAGGTTATCTGCTGGATCCTAATGGAGAAAAATGTGTAACTGTGCCTCGCCAAGTTTCTGCTCTACACCATAAAGATATCTCTGTGTCCTTGGTCTCTGCAAGCGATGGCGCTACAGTATGCGTTACTGAAAGAGGAGATATTTATTTACTTGCAGACTATCAGTGCAAAAAGATGGCTTCGAAGTATGTTACTTTTCTAATTTGTCATAAAGAACAATAGGTGAAGATTTCACTGTAGTCTTACACTTGCAAACTATTTTAAAGATTTTTGTGCATAAAGTAGAGATAATAAAGTGCTCCCCGGAGTTTTCTTCATTTGCAGTTCTTTCATATGAACTTTGGCTAGTGTTTGTTTGTTTGTTTTTGTTACTAGATGAGGCTAAGGTGCCACTTGCTATTTGCTAAAGATATTTCAAAAAAAGCATACTAAGAGGAAATATTTTGTGCCATAGGTTTAAAAATATTGAAACTTATTTTTTGTTCATCTGTTAGCCTGAATTTGTATAAATGCATCTTGGTAGAAGCATTGAAGACTTGCTGTTCTATTTAGTTATGTTGCTATGATTTTGAATCAGTAATTTGGGGTCTGAATTTCATAATTAATGTGTGGATATAGTATGTTATAAAGGGTAGTTTAGGTTGCAAGGGGAACCTTGTGACACCATCTGGTCCGTATGCTAAAACCTGGATGTAAAACCTGTTGAAGAAACTGGGCCCATGACTCATAAACTTAGGAAATTATTTGATCCCATTCTATCTTACTTAGTTTGCAATAACAGATTAGAAGGGGTAGTTAGCATTTTTGCCCAGCTAACTCCCAGTTAACTTTTCAGCTTCACTTCAAATTCTAGTAGTGTTTATTGACATGTTATATCTTAATGATTATTTTACACTTCATTTTCTACCTGATTGTAAATGAAGGTGCTGGCACTTGGAGAAACTTAATACCAAGAAACTGAAAAGAGATAACTTGCATGGTTTTGATAAGGTAAAAAGCAAAACCCACCAAAAACCTGAGAAACAGCCTACTGGGCTAGGATAGGTCTTTTAATACAAACAGCTAAATGAAATTTATACAACTATAATTTTTTGTAATGTTGAAGATCAAAGCTAAATCATATACTGGTTTTCACTTATGGAATTTTGTGAAGAACCTGTGGATATTGTGTGACTTACTTAAAAGCAAAGCAAAAATTAGAATCCACTAATAGTATTTTATTAGCAGTTATGTTAGTAATACCAGTGGGGAGAAACTAAACTTTTCAGTAATTTTTCAGTGTCGCTACCTCAACTATATTTTTTTTTACTGCTTCTCTAAATGAAAAAGGTAACTCTGTCATAGAAGCAACATCAGTACACGATGAAGAAATACTAATTTAACCTTTTGTGTTCTTTCAGACAGCTGAACCTTAAAAAAGTTCTTGTTAATGGGGGATATTTGGAATATAAGGTAGATACCCAGCATCTTAAAGAAAATGGGGGTCAGAAGATTTGCATTCTAGTGCTGGATGAAGCTGGAAGAGTAAGTTATGTCCCTAGAAATCATAATTATATAGCAAGCTGCATACTGATTAATAAAACTTTAAACATAAGAAGTTGATAGGTCAAAATCATGCATAGAAAACACCCAATTCATTTGTGTAGAGCTGCTGGTGGTGGGGTTTTTTAAGGGTTTTTTTTTGGTTTGTTTTTTTTTTTAAAGGGCTATGGGAAGACTACCAAAGTAATGTACAGCAGTTTATTTTTAAATCTGTGAGTATCTAATGGCTTTTCAGTGAAGGTGTAAACTCCTTTACTTTTACATACATAAGTGGTTACATAGCGTACATAGTCTAGTTTGTTTTTTTTTTTCCCCTTCTCTCCTCTCCTCTCACCCCACCTACCCAGTCACCTTTACACCCTTCAGAAATAGTCTCAGAAGTAGTCTCTGGACTTGAAGTTTTAGAGCCTTTGCTGAAAAGCAGCTGTTCAGTAGATGAGATGTCCCTTTTATTGTTGAAAAGTTGCAGCTAAACCTGGTGAGCGGCTTAGTATTTATAGTTAAGTGTAGGCACTGTGTTGTCTTAGAACTGGAATACTATGGCAGATTTACTGTTCCCTCATTCTTTCATAGAGTAACAGTTTATAGGACCCTTCAAAACCCCAGCCTTTTCTAGACCTGCTCACTGGGAGATCTAAACCTTCAGTGCCATCTAGTGGTGTTTACAAAAAGGTTTTGTTACTGAAATGCTGCCGTCTTAAAGAATGTTAAAAACCGAGCTTGTATATCAAAGTAGGGAGCAGTGTGGGTATTTCCTTTCCTTTCCTTTCCTTTCCTTTCCTTGCATTTGACTGAATTATGTTGTGGGATGATCTTATCTGTTTATTAGATCATTAGTTGTCTCAGAGATTATAAACTTCCAGTTCAGTATTTGTTCATGTGAGGTTTAGCCTCTAGCATCCATAGTATTGGTAGTGCCCCTTCAACATCTTTGGGACACTGCTCTAGCAGTGAGAAACTATTTTATCTTCCTGCATCAGTGGAACTATGTCAACCTACGTTTCGTATCTTTCCATGCTGAATACTGGCCAATGCTGGGATCTTCAGTGCTTTTAGGCATTATAAATTATTGAGTAAGAGGAGGGATGGAATCATTTCCTGAATGAGTGCTTCCTGGTCTGGCTTGATTACACTCTCTTTAAGAGCGTACTGTTTAGCCTAGAAAAGAGAAGGCTCAAGGGGGATTTTATCAATGTATATACATGCTTGAAGAGAAGATATAAAGAAGTTAGTCAGCCTCTTTTCAGTGATGCCTAGTGACAGAACCAGAGGCAATGGGCACAAACTGAAACAAAGGAGGCTCTGTCTGAATATCACTAAGCACTTTTTTTACTGTGAGGGTGATTGAGCACTGGCATAGGCTGCCCATACCTTGTTGGGGTCCTGCTATGCATGCAGTTCTTCACATTTCTGTTGAATGTTTTAAAGTTTGTGTTTGGTCATGATCACTATTCCAAAACCTTGGCTAGTATAGAAAAACTGGAGATTTTTGTCAAAACATTATCAGGAAATGGTTTAAATTTTTTGATGTGCTAGCTAGAATTTTATCTGATTTATAAACAAACCAGTTAGACAAATCTGTAAATTAAGAACTATATTAAACTTGTTTCTTGACTTGATGACACCTTTTGTTGTCCTTGTTGAAATGTCAGTAAAAGCTGTCCTATAGATGACTGCTGTGAAGATGTTTGAATATTCAGAGAAGCTTTACAAATGCTCTTCATGGGCAAATGGATCTTGGTATCATAATAGATTTTCCATGTTTTACTTGTGGGTTCTTTGTAATAGATGCTCATAACACTTTACGGTATAATTTTGAAGAATGTCTTTCTCCTTTTATATGAACCTTTGAGATGGCATGTTCTTGTGTTTAAAAAAGTAGTGTGTGATATATAACTGCTTTTATATGATAGGAGGATTTCCCCTTTCTCTGAAAAAATTATGTTATAGGTGTTTTGCTGGAAGTCATCTAACAACTCCATGAAGCAGTGTCGTTGGGTGTATGGCCGGCAAGTCTTCATGTCCGACGTTGCTTTAAATAGGAACGAAATAATGTTTGTCACACAGGATGGTGAAGCCTTTACAGGGAAGTGGCTGGAAGAAGGGAAAAAGTCCTCAGAAAAGAAAGGTTAGCTGTGATTTCTTAATTGTTTTTAAGTACTTCAAATCAATATAAAAGTTTAATCAAGTCTTTATAGTCTCTAACAGTATTATGTGCTGAGTTTATTCTTTCCTCTGTGGCTGACTGTTGGTAGCATTGACCACTACTGTTCTCTTTCCTCAATAATATCAACATTTACTTATTTTGCAGCCTTCAGTTAACCTTCAGGTGGAGATTTCCAGGAAGAAGAGTACTTCTGAAGTGTAATAGTAGCACAAGGGTCCAGTGTAATGATCTTGTCACATATTAGATGACCAGTCCTAAGAGACTGGCATTGAACAAAAGAAGGAGCAGGTACTTGCTTGTACTGCTAAGTCTACAAAACCTTGTCATGTATCCCAGACCCTTATCTGGGCATAATACAGGGTTCAGAGCAATTTCTGCCTTATTAACTTGGCTCATATTGCTGAGAGTATGTCCTGATGGATTGTTTTTATGCGAGGAAGATACCTGTCTGCTATAGGACAAGATCGTAATTGAAACTGTCAGCTCTATTCATGTAGGGGTCTTAAAACTCTATGGATAGAAATGGATTTACTTTCAACCTGGGATGTATTTGAACTTTATAGCTTTATGTTGTAGTTCTACTTCCTTTGATACTGAGATTCCATCTTTAGTTTTATCAGTCCATTTTCATATTCTTTCACAGCAAAAATCTTTCCTTTGTTGCTCAGTGCAGAGCTGCATACTAGTTTTACTGCGTTACTACTTTCTTTTATTCTACATATTACATAGTAATTCCCTCATTACAGAGGCACCAAATGCTTCTCCTGTTTGCTCTGTTTGTCCTGATGCTGGTACGTGTCTGTAGAGACTCTCTTCCTTCTGCTTATTGCTGTTCTTTTTGTACTTTTAGTATGTTCAAGGAAACATCAGAATCCAGACCTGTTGACTAGTTGAATGTCTAGTTGATGTTCATCATTGATTTGTAATGAATGAGAGCTGCTGGTTTTTTGAGGTTTTAATGAATGTGGTAAATGGTGTTCATGTATTCAGTTATTCATCTCTTGAAAAATAATCCAGTGTTCAGAGAATATCACATTTTTTTCAACAGAATTTTGTTAGTTTGGTTATAATTTAAACAGATATAAGATGAAGTCTGAAGGCAATTGTATTATATCTGCTCTAATTGATATGACAGGAAAAGAAAACAATCTTGCACTGCTGTACACTGATGCACAGCTTGTTCTGTTCCACAAGAGGTTGCATTGAATGTTAGATAGAGTGTTTTTCCCTTATGTGAAGAAGTGGCAAAACACTTCCACAAGAAGTTCTGGATAAAAACTCTTTTATATGTAATGTAAAGTCTTAATCTTAAAACATCTTCCTGCATTTCAGTTAAACGAGCTGAAATCTTCAGCATAATTTAACCTTATTCAGTGACTCCATCAGTGGACTTACAGAAGTCATAAATCTTGCCTTGCTGTGGGTGTTTTTCAATCTTTTTTTTTTTTTTAGCAGAACTTGTATCGAGCCTTCAGAATTCTTCATGTGATGCGTCTTGTGAACATGATACAAACAGTGTGTATGAAAGAATTCGACTTCAGAAGCTTACTTTTGTCCACCGAGCTGTTAGTATTGCCACCGATCCTAATGGTTGCAATTTTGCTGTTTTACAGTCAGATCCTAAAACAAGGTATATTTAAAATATCAACAACTGTAATTTTTCTTTTTTGTGTGTGTGATTGCAATTAAATCATTCTGCTTTTCAAAATCATTTTTTGGCTTATACAGAAGTCACAGTAAATGCAGTTATCCATACTGCTAGAGAGTAGCAGTTAGTAAAAAACTGTGTTGAAGTTACCCAAAGACCTCAGCTTATATATTTGCATAATTAGTATAGATAGTGTTGATGTTTTAGCAAAAGTGTTTAAGGCAAGCATTTGCAATGTATTTCTTGACACACTCTGAGCTCTAAATGCTGTAGAAATTCACCCCTTCAGTAATCGCCAATAATCAGCTTTTAAATAAAAATGAAAAGTGCATCTTTATTTGTTTGGAAAAAATGTTTAAAGTAAAATGAATAAGTAGAATACTGAACCATGTTCTTTGCACTCTTGTAATAGTTTCCAATATATCTGATAAATAAGTAAATATTAGCTTTTTTTTTCTTATTGCTTTGGATTGTAATATGAAATTCAGCAAACATTTCTGTGTTTTCTTGTTGGAAAAATAAGATGAAGATAAGATAGTTCTGATAATACATATTTACTGGCTACATTCTAAAGACAAAATACTATTTTTGATATTCTGAAGCTAGACAGATCTTACATATGTCGTTTAATTGCCTAAATACCATATTATTAGTTCTTTTTGTAAAGAATAGGACAAGACATGTTGAGTAGTCCAGCAATGTAAGAAAAAACCCAAACAAACCAAATGGAAACAACCTCATCCTCTTCATTAAACATACTATGTAAAATTTTATGGAGCTTGTAAATAGTGGGGGGTTTTTTGATGGATTTCATTTTGTTCTAGTCTCTACGAAATTCCAAGTGTGTCATTGTCAAGTTTTGGAGAGGATTTTGGCAAACTGTTAGAGGAAACAGATGAAATGGACAGTATCCATGATGTGACTTTTCAGATTGGCACAAGAACTTACCCCGTGCACAAATACATCTTGGCTGTGCGCTCTGACTTCTTCAAGAAGCTGTTTGTTTCCAGTGACAACCAGCTAGACACTCCAGACATCTACCGTAAAGATGAAGATGCTGTTGGATGTGATCTTTATGTAATAGAGAAAGTTCATCCAGATCTGTTTGCATACATTCTGCAGTTCATATACACTGATACTTGTGATCTTTTGACTCATGGTTATAAACCAAAAATCCTGCATAAAGGAAAATCGGAAGAATATCAAGATACTTTAATTTCTAACCTGAGCAAAATGAGTTTTGATGAAAATGTTAATGGAAAGTCTGCATTTGAGATTTATAGAAATAATCAAGTGCAAGTTTTAAATGAAAAACAGAAGAGCAAATCTAAAAAAGGCAAAGCTGTTGGTGAAGAAGCTAACCTCATAAAAATGTTGCAAAGTGCTGCAAAGAAGTTTGGACTCAGCAATTTAAGTGGAAGGTAGGTGAAAGGAAAGGCATTTATATTCTGGCATGCTCTTCATGGAATGTTTTTATGCAAGCTGATCTAACTTTAGTTGTTACTGAAGTAGAAGGCTAGTTGGAGTTGATAAGTTTGCCTTTTTTTGCTTCTTTTATTTTTTGTAAGTATAAAAGTTTACAGCACACACTGTGTCATCTCTAAAGCAACATCAGTTTGTTCTGATGCTCTTTGCTAAGAGAAAGCATGTACGACATTTTCAAACAATGTCAGAAGCAGACTTTCGTAGCATGATTATGTACTTACAGAAGCCTATTGAAAAATATGCTTTATGATGTAAATGTGCTGTTGGCCCTTACTGTGTCCTAAAACCTCTTGGACCTTTGTATTTAAAACATCTGTCCTGTGTATCTTTTAAGGCATGAGCTCTCTGAGACTTGACATCTGATGCAAATCATCTGACTTTCCAGAATGACTGTCATAAAACATCAATACTTGTTTTGTTAGAGACAGCTGATCTGATTGAGTTTTGCATTGATGAATTTCTATGCTGTGGTCTCTAGTCTACCAGTTTTTCCATGGACAGTGAACATATTTAGAATAAAACAACACAAAGCGAAGTTAAATTCTTGTTTAACTGATGCATTTTTAATGTTATATGGTGAAACTAAGGGAATTGAGACCAAATGTCTCTGTAGAAATGTATTACTCAGTTTTTTGTTTTTTGGTTGTTTTTTTTTTTCCCCCTACATTTGCCTTTTTCTTTCAAAGGAGAGAATGAGCTTTTTCAGGGCAGTTTTCTTCACTGTATTTTTTGCAAACACTAAAATTAATCAGCAAAGATGTGAAGCTGCTGCTAAAACTGAGTTCCCAAGTAAAATTTCCATGTTAAAGCCCTTTCCTTTTTGAAAGTGTATTGCTTTGTAATTCACCAGCAGCACTCCCGTCTCTTTACCGTCCCATTCACAAGCCTCCTTGATGAATTAGGATGCTAAAGAAAAGCCTGTGCTGAAACATTCATCTCTTCCAAACCACTGTCTTTGCTCAGATAACTGACTGGTAGCAGTGTATATAACTCCTAGGTTTTTGACCCTGTGGTGTTGGACTTTGGCCTTAACTATAGCAGTATAGCTTTGATCTAAGGTAATAAATAAGATAGCTAAGATGTGGAAAGAATGTCAGTTACATTTTACATCTGCAGTGAAGACTTACAAGTAAAAACTGGCCCTTTCTAGTTTTTCTGTGATGAATTACTTTGATCCTTTTTCATATTCACAGTATGAGCCCACTGAAGTGCTGTTACTTTGTGAAATTGTTCTTCTTAATGATTTGAACTGTATACTGATTGTATTACTTATTACTAATGTCTATGATTTGCAGGTTGGATGGAGTCAGGTTAGAAAATGGAAAAATTAATGTTGTCAACAAGAAGAATGGGAACAAACCAAAGTTAAATCAGAAGAAATGGTAAACTTTTAAAATCAAGCTTCTCCTACCCCCGCCATCTTCCTCTTATGTCATCTCTTTATCTAAATGTAGGCTAAGGTTGATCAGCTGTATTTTAACTTATAGTGTACACTTGTCTCTTTCACAGTAACTCATGTTTGGAAGTTCTCTGTAGGTGCTTGTAGACTGATCTATGAATTAGTAATCTATAGATTATATATGGTATATTTTTGCTTCTTTTTGCTGTACATTAATATGTTCTGTGGATTAACTCTGTCCTAGAATACTAATGCCAGGAGAAATGTTGTGGGTAATCCAGTCAAAAGCAGTTTGACTTTTGCAAATATGCTTGCTGTGACAATAAGACTACATGGATTGGAAATAAGTAAATGCATAATATTTTTTCTAATTAAGAAAATCTCTAGCATATCTTTCAATAGAAAATTTCCTTATGCTTTTATCAAAGTGATGTTTGTTTTTTAATTCCATTGATGTGATTGGGTTATTTATACCCAAAGGCTTGAATAGTCTACTTAGGTAGTAAAAGTTGCGTTGCATAGAAGTAGCTTTTTCACAGAATTTGGATTACTTCACTCTTAAAATGCATTGTCAAAGCTTATAGTAGCTACTAATGTAAAAGAAATAATGAACTTAACATAAACCATTTAAGATTGACTAAAATTATCCATAATTAATTTATTTGGTCACAGCAGTTTTGAAATGGTAATTGACTGCGTTTTGAAGGAAATACTCAGATGGAGTTTTGAGAGCTTTGGACAAAAAAATTCTGTCTTGAAACTATTGTGCCTGTACTTTTAAGTTCATTTTATATGCTATTGTTAAAGTTGAGGTGTGTTTTATATTTTAAAGGATAAATCCTAACTTACTAAAGTAAGCATTTATTTGTAGAGTTTACAACTTGTAGCTCTTCTGAATAGTCACAGTTCTGATCCTTTTAAATATCTTCTAGTTCGTACCTCTGCGATGTGACCCTGAAATCTTTAGATGGAAAGGAATTCCCGTGTCATAAGTGTGTACTTTGTGCAAGACTTGGTATGTGTGTGTATTTATATATATATATATATATAATATAATTCGTATTGTCTTTTTTAACTGGCATTTTATTGCATCTTGAACTGAAATGCCTTTCTTTACAGATTATTTTCACAGCATGTTAAGCAGCTCATGGATTGAGGTAAGCTTGCCAATAAACATGTGTGGTGGTATGTTTTGTTGCATCAAGTAAGTGACAGTTTTTCCTAGAATAATATATCCTAAATACTGGGGAAAAGGGAAAGCTGGATTCTTGGATCCTGTTTTCAAGAAAAAAATAAAAACACAACACATTTTTGGTTACTCTATATTTGTAATATTGAGATTGTGTATTAAGTGAGAGTAATAAATGTAATAATGTATATCAAAGGAAATTGAAGTATTACTTTTGTTTTAGAGGTTTGTTTTGAGCTAGTTCATGGATTTATAAAAGCTGCTGGACTGTTCTTATGGGATACTGCTTTGGATGAATTTTCATTTTCTTTCTCTAAAAGATCTTAAAATTTAAATAGCATGCAGTATGGAATAGCTTTTCATATGCACTGGGTGAAAAATACAGCAGAATCGAGAATCAATGTGTAGAATCTCTAGTTGACTTTTACTGTTAGTGAAATAGAGGCTATCAAGGGCTATTCCACTTAGTCACCAGCTTCTGCTTCAAAAGGCGTAGATCTTTTATTTGTCTTGGTTCCTATTTGCTAGCTGTGTGTCAATGCCCTGGTTGTTCCTGGACATCATATTTTCACTAAATGCCTCTGTTTAAGTATCTGAATACTATTGATAATGCTTGTTGAAAGACAGGAAAGGTGTAAATGGAGAAGCTTTTTGCAGAGACTGAAAGCTGAAGCAGTGTGCAAGAGGTTTCTCAACTTTCATAGCTTTTTGGCAATACGTAAATCTAAGAACCTGGCAAAGTACTGGCAGTTCTCTTCTGCTGTGTAACAGAACTTTACCTGTCCTCTGAGTTAGTGTACTGCCTTTTCCTCAGTCATCCCTGAGGAAACATATCTGAAACACTGTGAGACAAGTGATGCTTTTTTTTTTAAGTGTTGAATGTCCATTTGTATCGTTGATTTCTATATCAGTTGTATGTAGTTCGTAAGTTATCTGTTATTTTGTAAGTAAATCTAAATCATATGAAATTCATAAGTAAATATTTTGTGAATCAAGTGCTCTAGATGTTGTATAAAAATCTTAATGTCTGTAAAAAAATTTCAGATGGAAAATATGTCAATACCAGTAGCATGTTCTAAAGCGACAGAAAACTTTCAGTATAAAGCTTTGCTTCAGTACCACCTAAAATAAACCAAAGATGTTAAGCAGTGGTGTTGCATAAACTTGAATGGTGATGATTACATGGTTTAATGCCTAAGGTTTGCTCATAAAAGCTTTGCCTTAATGGTTAAGATGGTTCTTCAAATGGAGGGTTTGCTGAGGCCCTTGTTTTCTGAGAGACTAACAGTAATGGCTACTTTCATTTTATTCTTGCATGGGGATTTATGATTTCACTAGATCTTTTACCTTGAAAGGAAAGCAGTCCAGTACTTGCATAGGGGATTCCTGTAGTTCTACTTCTAGACAATTGTGGGTAAAGTAATACAATTAAGGAGGATTATTAGAGAAGATGCTCCAACTGATGAAACACTGAACTGTTTCATGGATATTTATTCAGAAGTTTGGGCAGATTTTAATTGCTCTACTGCAGTCAATTCTTAATTGAAGAACTTGAACAGATTTTGTGCAAATGCTTAAATAATTGTTTAACTTTGAAAATGTGACCCTCAGTCTGAGTAATTTGCTAAATATAATTGCTGTCTTTATTTTATTCCAAGTAGTCAGCTTCTTTTACACTTTTTTTTTTTTTTTTTTTTTAAAATCATTTTGCCTTTTAGGCTTCCTGTTGTTCAGCTCTGGAAATGCCAATCCATTCTGACATACTACAGATAATTGTAGATTACCTGTATACAGATGAAGCTCTTGCGATAAAAGGTGCCATTAATATATTTTCAACTCAGCTGTAGCTCCTGCAATATTTATATTTTTAGACTAGAAATTCAATACTTAATATGCTTGTGTTTGAAGTTTTATGTGGAAAATCCAAATTTTTGTGACTCTTCCTTTAGATTTTGAAGTGATAGCTGTACCCCAGGCCTTCTTGTACCTTTTCTTTAGTTTGTCAAACTGCAATTTTCCTTTTCCCTCCTTCTTTTGTTTCAAAAAAATGACTGTTTGTGCTTTTCTAAGCTATTCCTTGTGCTGTGAAAATCCCATCAAAATTTGCAAAGCCATTACGTTTGTCCCTTGGTAAAATCTCATTGAAGCTGTATGTGTTATAGTTGCTTTTGACTTGCCTGCAGTGTTTATGTGATGCTTTGTTTTCCAGATTCTCAAAATGTGGAATTCATATGTAATGTTCTTGTGGTAGCAGACCAACTTCTTATATCCAGACTCAAAGAAATCTGTGAAGTAGCCATTGCAGAAAAACGTGAGTTCTTCCACTTGTATTATAAAGGGTTAGAGAATAAAAAATGCTTGCTTTTTAGATGTTAATGTTCTTGCCTATTTCAGCACAGAATTGTTTGCTTATATTCCTTTGCTCTGATTACCTTTTACTGTTCATTGCATAGCTGTTAACAGTTGCTTCTTTAGTCTGGGTGATGTTCTAGGTTAGCATAATCTTCCATTTGTTATGCATTGTTTTCTTCATCTCATGCTCTTTAATAAAAGAAAAAAAAAAAGTGAAAAAAGCAAAAAAAAACCAAAACCAAAACCAAACCACTACAACAAATAAACCAAATTTTTATAAAACCTTTAGTTCATTGAATTCAAACTTCTTGTCTTGAAAACATGATAAAATGAATTCTGTTTCTATTTCTGTCCTTGAATTTAGTTCTACTAGTTCTTCTGTTGTTTGTTTGACACAGTGCTGTTTCTACATGGCTATGAAGATCTATCTCTTCTAGAAAACACTAAGTGTTTTTGCTTAGCTTCATACAAGAAGTCAACATACAATTTTTGCTTGGCATTTCTTAGTGACTTTCATCTCTCTATCTCTCCCCGCCACCCCCCACCCCTTCACCCCCCTTTTTTTTCTTTCTTCCTGCTAAAGGAACATCTGCAGCTTTAAGAACTGTTTGTGCTGTATATGAAACTTGCTGGTTTTAACTTTCTTTTTCCCCTTTGTACTGGACTGCTGTGTTTCAATATATTGAAACTGATACGTTTGTTGGTAGGGCCTTTCTATTTCTGTGAAGGAGCCATTGCATTCAAGCTGCTACAAAGTTATGCGGAGCTTGCTGTAGTTTATGGCCATTTGAGCATTAGCATTTTTTCTAGGAAAGGAAAAGTATATGATATGTTTCAATAACTAGATCACGCTGCGCAATGTCTTAAAAACTGCTGCATGATGTTGCAGCACGTTATCCAGTTTAGTTTGTTGTGTTTCTTTTTTGCAGTTACTTTAAAGAATGCTGCCGAGCTGTTGGAGTTCTCAGCAATGTATAATGCTGAACAGTTAAAACTGTCCTGCTTGCAGTTCATAGGACTCAATATGGCAGCTTTGCTTGAAGCAAGGTAAGGAGGAATGCAAATGTGTTCGTGTATTAGCTGTTAAATTCAAACATCCTAAAAAGGCAAAAGGGTTGGAAAAACTAATAGGAGCAGTTAAATGTTAAAATGCAACTGAATGCTGCTAGTTTAAAGGGAGGCTCATTTTTGCCAAACAGGGAGAGAGAAACTAGTTAAATATCTGTACTACTGTACCAGTTTTATAGTACAAAACCCTATGTTACAATCTGGCACGAAGAGCCTGAATTAAGGCGAAAAACCTTTCTTGACTTCAGTGGGCTTTGACATTAGGCCTAATCTTGTTTGGGTTTTTTAAATTATTTTTGAAGATGCATAAAACTGCTGTGGGTTTTTTTTGTAGTTTGTTTTTTTTTTTAAACGTGATAGTTACTGTGCAACCATTGGGCCTGCGGTCTGGTAGTCTCTTTGCTTTAACTGCGGTGAGGGCTGAACAAATTAATTAATTACCCTTGCTTTCCACAGTGATTCAGCTAGGGTTCTAAGAAGTAGAAGGTGTGCTCTGGCCTTCCTTCTCTTGATGCTGTTGGACAGGGCTTCAAGTTGCTTCCAGAGTACATATCATCTTCTCAGAGCAAGCCTTATCAGCAGTGATTGAACTTCTTTTCTAGCAAAGACTTGAAAAAAAACCCCAAAACCAAAAAACCCAACCAAACAAAAACCCCCCATCTCTGTTATTGGTCCACTCTGTCCACTCCTAGCCTTTTTGTCATGCTTCCTTTTACCTATAGAAGTTCTTAGAGATCTGAACCAGTTCAGGGTGCCAGCGTTTCGTTGCTATCATAGAATCATAGAATTGTTAAGGTTGGAAAAGACCCTTAAGATCATCAAGTCCAACCGTTAACCTACCACCGCCAAGTCCGCCACTAAACCATGTCCTCAAGCACTACATCTACCCGTCTTTTAAATACCTCCAGGGATGGGGACTCAACCACTTCCCTGGGCAGCCTGTTACAATGCCCGATCACTCTTTCAGTAAAGAAGTTTTTCCTAATATCCAACCTAAACTTCCCCTGGCGCAGCTTGAGGCCATTTCCTCTCGTCCTGTCACTTGTTACTGGGGAGAAGAGACCGACCCCCACCTGGCTACAACCTCCTTTCAGGTAATTGTAGAGAGCAATAAGGTCTCCCCTCAGCCTCCTCTTCTCTAAACTAAACACCCCAGCTCCCTCAGCCGCTCCTCAGAAGACTTGTGCTCTAGACCCTTCACCAGCTTTGTTGCCCTTCTTTGGACACGCTCCAGCACCTCGATGTCCTTCTTGAATTGAGGGGCCCAAAACCGGACACAGTATTTGAGGTGCGGCCTCACCAGTGCCAAATACAGGGGCACTATCACCTCCCTGGTCCTGCTGGCCCCACTGTTCCTGATACAAGCCAGGATGCCATTGGCCCTCTTGGCCACCTGAGCACACTGCTGGCTCATGTTTAGGCAGCTGTCAGCCATCACCCCCAGGTCCTTTTCAGCCAGGCTGCTTTCCAGCCACTCCTCCCCAAGCCGGTAGTGTTGCCTGGGGTTGTTGTGACTGAAGTGCAGGACCCGGCACTTGGCCTTGTTGAACCTCATACAGTTGGCCCCGGCCCAACAATCCAGCCTGTCCAGGTCCCTCTGCAGGGCCTTCCTACCCTCCAGCAGATCAACACTTCCACCCAACTTGATGTCATCTGCAAACTTACTGAGGGTGCACTCAATCCCCTCATCCAGATCGTCGATAAAGATATTAAACAGGACTGGTCCCAGCACTGAGCCTTGGGGAACACCACCCGTGACTGGTCACCAACTGGATTTGGCTCCATTCACCACCACTCTCTGGGCTCGGCCATCCAGCCAGTTTTTAACCCAGCGCAGAGTGCACTTGTCCAAGCCGTGAGCAGCCAGCTTCTGCAGGAGAATGCTGTGGGAGATGGTGTCAAAGGCCTTACTGAGATCCAAGTAGACAACATCCACAGCCTTCCCCTCATCCACTAAGCGGGTCACCTTGTCATAGAAGGAGACCAGGTTAGTGAAGCAGGACCTGCCTTTCATAAACCTATGCTGGCTGAGCCTGATCCCCCGGTTGTGCTATGTCACATAACTGCTCTGCTTGTATCACAGATACAGGAATTCATTCATATTAACAATTTTCCTCTTTACATCTTTATAAAACATAAACATTTTAGCCTTGGGTTTTGGAGAGAAGCGTAAAAATCTAATGTCTTAAGTATTATTCTGAATTCAGATTTATTTCATCTTAAGCCTGGAAAGGACATGCAGCTTTCTTACTACAATTAAGGACTGTATCTGAAAATATCATTACTGGGTAGCAAGACTTTTAATCTGAGACACCGGAGACAGATAGAATTTAGCAGTGACAGCTTTGTGCAAGGAGAGCTGCTCACATGGGCCAAACAGTTCCATTGAGTAAAGTTTGTTGCTGTAGTATTATTTTTTGGCATAAATGTCAAGGTATGTTGTGGCTGAGTTTTATAGAAGAATTTGCACAGACTTGGAGTATTAGATACATGTCAGGAAGACTTGAAAGTATGCAGAAATAGGTAAAGTAATGACCAGTTCATGGTAACTTATCTGTATAGTACCATAGTAACTATGGTAACTTTTTTTTAATCTGGTAAGATAAATTTGTATTTTATTTTTTTTTTTTTTAGGACTCTGGATGTCTTAAGTGATGAAGTTGTAAAGGATCTTTCTGTTTATTACAGGAAAATGGTAAGTTGTACAACTTGAGTGTAAGCTGATTAGGTTTAAAATGAGAACAGATGAGTAATAAATACATACCTGCAGGGTCTGTAGATGACAGGCTGAATGTGGAACATCTGACTCAAAAGCTAAGGTTAGCTACTGCTGTTATTACTCCCATGGAGCTCGTATTTCATTATTCGCTAGCCACTGCTGCGATAGCATTGTGTCCTTTAAATTAATTAGTTATACACATTAAACTTATTCTGTAATTGTTCTGTAAAAATTTTTCTGTAATTAACAATTCTTGTGTGAAAAAACATAGGCAAACCCTATGGAAAAGAGCATCTGTTACTTAAAAGAAAGGAGAAGAAAGGAAATTAGACTTCTTCAGTGTAAAGTTCGGGGTGATCGTATAGATCTTAAAAGCAGTAAGAAAAATAATGTGAAAGTTGAACTTTAATGCAAAGGGAAAAAACAAGGCACATTATAATCCAGTATTCTTTAACTGTACAGTAGTAAAAGACGAATGTTTGCAAAACCTTGAAGCATTTTTTGTCAGGAGTTATAGGCAGCTGAAACATGCATTCTGGGTCTGTCACTTAAAAATAATTCTCCTTCTGTTTTGCTTAAAGATGTAACTTAAGTTTATAAGCTGGTTAAATAATTAATTACTTGATCTGTAAAAATGTTTTAAATGGCAATTGGTTTTGGTCCTTTTACAAGAGATCATATATTTGCTAGCACAGAACTTAAGAGAAACTTGGTGTAATGGCTTTTACAACTACAGATTCCAGCTATGGTCAGGAGAGTAATTACTCCATATCCAGATGGACCTGACATAAGTTCTTTTGAGCCTGAAGATGGAGAGAACTTTGTCTTTTTAAGGGAAGAAATGAATACAGAACAAAATTCTCAGTAAGTATCTATTTTTCATCAACATTTTTAACTAGGTGAGCTGTATATGGTATTTATCCCCCTTTGGATGGTGCCTGACTCCCTTTGGGTTCAGAATTGAAATATTAAGAAATAGGAGAAATGGAGATATCAAAGACTGTTCTCAGTTCCCTTAAGTATTTGAAAATGTTACAGAACTGCAGTGGAGCACTTTTTTCAATTTATAAGTAGCATGTGAGTAAAGGTAGCAAAATTCACAGTAATGTTTGGGAGTTGTGCGTGTGATCAGAGTATCTGTGTATGTATGAGACCGGCTGTGGAGTTCACTGAACTTCACTGAATTAGGAGAAATCAAAAGAGAAAAAAACAGACTTTAATGTACTTGAGATCTGTCTGGAAAATTGTGATAATCTACTTTTCTTAATATTAACGGAATTGTCATGTGAAATATGAAATTTTGTAGCATGAGTTTTTAATCTGTCAATTTAAAGTGGCTACTGTCTGGCTGTAGAATAACAAAACAAGCAACCTGTGTCTGAGGGGTGTTAGAAAATGTGATCCAAACAACTGAAGATGAGGTAGTTTGGCCTTGGTGGTTTTGTGGACTTCTGGTATTCTGTCTTTGAACATTTGTTCTGAAGACAAAAGGGTGAGAGCAATAGAATCTGTAAAGTCTTGTCAGAGTAACTTAATGTACTGCTTTTCTCTAACGAGCAAATACTAAAATTACAGCTGCTTTTTTTGGTACAGTTTTTAAACTGGAGAAATTGACTATGACATCACAACTAAGAAAAGTTGATTTGATAGGATGACTTGGTAACATGCTTCCAAATAGTGAAATGTGATGCCACTGTGCAGATGAGACCTCACCTGCGGTGTTGTGTACTGTTCTGACCACTTGTGTCTAGAAAAGTTATGCTAAATGCCCTAGTACAGATAGGAACTAGTAGATGAAGGGAACTGAGAGGCTATTTTGTATTAGACTTCAAGCCTTTCAGTGTTTTTAAAGGCTAGACAATAGCCTTTAGGGAGCAGGGCAGTCCAAGGATTAAAAAAAACTCCAAGCATTGTAAGGTTACAGTATTGATGCAGAAATGAATAAGTACGTATGTACTTATTCCACAGAAAGCTTCTCAAAGAAGCATTTTGAAATAGGATTACAGTACCTGTGATTCATATAATTCTGAATTTCTAGTAGTTTTGTTAAAATGAAAGATACCTTTTATTTGATTCCACTCTTCCTAATATCATATATAGGAACACGTGACATTTTGGTAACATGACCATGTACCTGCTTTATTGTAGAAAGTGGTGGGTTGACCCTGGCTGGATGCCAGCTGCCCACTAAAGCTGCTCTATCCCTCCCCCGCCTCAGCTGGACAGGAGAGAGAAAATATAATGAAATGCTCATGGGTCAAGATAAGGGCAGGGAGAGATCATTCCCCAGTTACTGTCACAGGCAAAACAGACTCAGCCTGGGGAAATTAGCTTAATTTATTACCAATCAAATCAGAGTAGGATAATGAGAAAATAAAAACTAAATCTTAAAACACCTTCTCCCCACACCTCCCTTCTTCCTGGACTTAACTTTACTCCTGTGTTTCTCCCCCTCCTCCCCCCAGCAGCGCAGGGGGATGGGGAATGGGGGCCGTGGTCAGTTCATCACATGTTGTCTCTGCTGCTCCTTCCTCCTCAGGGGGAGGACTCCTCACACTCTTCCCCTGCTCCAGCGTGGGGCCCTTCCCATGGGAGACAGTTCTCCATGAACTGCTCCAGCGTGAGTCCTTCCCACAGGCTGCAGTTCTCCATGAACTGCTCCAGCGTGGGTCCCTTCCATGGGGTGCAGTCCTTCAGGAACAGACTGCTCCAGCGTGGGTCCCCCGCAGGGTCATAAGCCCTGCCAACAAACCTGCCCCAGCGTGGGCTCCTCTCTCCACGGGTCCGCAGGTCCTGCCAGGAGCCTGCTTCAGCACGGGCTTCCCACAGGGTCACAGCCTCCTTTGGGCATCCACCTGCCCCAGCGTGGGGTCCTCCATGGGCTGCAGGTGGATCTCTGCTCCACTGTGAACCTCCATGGGCTGCAGGGGGACAGCCTGCCTCACCATGGTCTTCTCCAGGGGCTGCAGGGGAATCTCTGCTTGGGCGCCTGGAGCACCTCCTGCTCCTCCTTCTTCACTGACTTTGGTGTCTGCAGGGTTGGTCCTCTCACATTCTCGCTCCTCTCTCCAGCTGCAGTTGCGCAGATTTTATTTTTCCCCCTTCTTAAATATGTTATCCCAGAGGCGCTACCACCATCACTGATGGGCTCGGCCTTGGCCAGCAGTGGGTCCCTCTTGGAGCCAGCTGGCATTGGCTCTATCGGACACAGGGAAAGCTTCTAGCAGTTTCTCACAGAAGCCACCCCTGTAGCCCCCTGACACGCAAACCCAATATATAGAACTAGTATTATTTTGGTGGCAATATTTGTGTTGGGGAAAAATGAGACCAGCTGTGGAGTCTATTGAACTTCACTAATTTAGGAGAAATCAAGAGAGAAAAAAGTGGGGACTTGGATGTAGGTTGCTCTATGTTAGTTGCTGTGATGTGTAGCAGGTTTAATCTGACCTAGATGGCAGTGCCAGCCTATGCAGCTGCTGTATCTTCCACTGTCTCAGCAGAAATCTTCATGCAATGTACTAGACTAGAGGCAAGATCTTGATTGAAAAGAATTCTTTCTTTTTTTTCCCCCCCCCAAATAGTTTACTAAACAGTTGTGCCAGTGCATAATCAGAGCAGGAACAAGCAGCTAGTGACAGCTGATGGGACCAGGTATTACTGCTTGAAGTATAACTGCTGCTGCTGACTGAAAAACTTGACATTGACACTGATAGTTCTGAGGCTCAATTTCTTTGGCTTTAATCCATCTTGGGTTTTTTTGTTTGTTTTTAATAGGGAAGCCCTTTTCAAACGAGCAAAAACTAAGGCAAAAAAGAAGCCACGAAAACGGTCTGACAGCTCTGGAGGATATAATCTATCAGATATTATTCAGAGTCCAGCCTCTACAGGTCAGTGGGAAGGAGGTTCCTTTCAGGTATAAAAACAGAACATGAAGCTTAATATGCAATGCCATGCAATTTCTGTACTTCAATAAGGAAATCTTGCAAAGATTCTTTCTTTCCTAGTGAACACCACAGTTGAATTTGAATAGTGAAATCTTAAGTTTTGTTTGAGAGGATGTTTGTCATATTAAGCTTGTGCCCAAAGTTCATATTTATCATAAATACATAAAAGCATGTATTTTATCAAATAAAGTTAACATACACTTTCCCGTATGGTTTTAATAAGCGGAACATTTCTGCTAATGTGTTTTTTTCTGGAGTATAAAAAATAAATTAGTCACTCTCTATTGAAAAGATGGTAGAGGCCTTCATTTTCAATAGAAAAGTGTCAGTGTTACTTCCTAAAAATGTATATTGTGAGACAGAGAAAGGAAACTGGGAGTAATCTTATTCTGAAAAAATATTTAAGATAGTCTTAAATTTGCTTATACTTATTACAGTCTGGTATACTGGACTGGGTAGACTTCTGGTTACTTTGTATTCATCATATGGAGTGAATAACTTTTGAGTTTTTTTTAAGCATTATTTAGACCAGCTCTCATGATTTAATAGTTCTATTCTATTCTCTTTTTTTATTTCTTAGGCTCAGTAAAACTGGATAAAACTAACTCTGTAGAATCACTTCCAGAACTCTTAACATCTGACTCTGAAGGTAGTTACGCAGGAGTGGGTAGCCCCAGAGACTTGCAGTCGCCTGACTTCACAAAAGGGTTTCATCCAGAGAGGACTGAGGTTGGATTTCTTTGTCCCTAGCAATTTATTTGCTTGTGTTTATCTTGTCCATCAAAAGCAGAGTTTGTATTTTGGAGTGTTTCTGAGAAGCTATTGTCCTTAAAATGGAGTAGGCAACTTTAAGTAGTTATTGTTTGTCTGATAAAGCAAATTAAAATGAGTATTCGTTATTAAATCTTCTAAGAGTAATTTATTCACGTGGTTCCGTAATAAGAATTTTTATATGCTGTAGTGTTCAGAAAATTTCAAACCGAAAGAACAATTATATAAAGTCTTTATCTACTTCATTTAAAATGCAAAGCAAATCTGAAGTTCAGAAGCCAAAAAAAACAAAAACAGAAGCCAAAAAACTCCAGAAAAATCCTGCTGTTCTTCAACTGCTGTAGTTGGACAGAAGTATGGTCCAGGATAACTGAGGCATAACTGGTAAAGAGGAATAAGTTTGAGAATTGTGCCGATGTTAAGTGTTAAAGCTTTAGAAGTGAACATCTCTGAGTGAGTTTTCCCCTATCAAGATAGTGGAATATTTGGACTTAAATGATTCAGGGTGTACAAAGTACAAAGAGCAGACTGATCAGGGATTCACTATGTTACTGGTATTCTTGAGGTATCCTTTAAAATATTTTCACTTACACATGCCATTCAAGTTGTTTGTAGCATCACTCTTTTTTTTTTTTTTTCCCTAAATGAAAAAATGTGAGAATATTTATTCAACATTTTTCTGTCTTTTTTTAGATGAAGGACAAAGCATGCAGTCAGGGTGTGAAACCCTCTCAACCTAACAAGGAGATGAAGTTATACAAAGGATCATCAGCATTGACACAGTCTGTTCCACAGTCCATTCCCAGTGCCAAGAACAACTCTGCAAGCTCTCCCAATTGGGTAGCAACCAGTTTCAGGTGGAGTAGTAGTTGTGGTGCCTACCTAACTTACAATCACTGTTCTACACTTGATAATGAATGCTAATAATATTCTATTCAGACTAAAAAGCTATCTGCTCTTCAAAATGATCATACATTACTTGACATGTGAATTAAAGATTTTGGTAGTTTAATAAAACTGGTACATTTTTTAATTATTCTTTGAGAAAAGCAATTGCTAGATACTTTTTTTTTTTTAAAGTGCTACCAGTCTGAAATTTTATTATCTTTTTCTAGAAGACCTGCTTGGTTAATACTTTGTAAAATACTTGGTAGTTTTTTGTAGAATCAGACCATACTTGAAGCCATTAGAAGCACCATTGTACTTTGACATTTTTAAGGCATGCCTTTAGACTTAAACAGTCTGTGAAAATCAACAATACAGATTTGACTGATAAAGTAATAAAAAATTGATTATTAATTTTTATCTGTAACTGTCTGCATATGAAAAAGGAGCAGTACTGTGATAGACTGAAGTTCCGTCTTGCCTGGTGTCCTGTCTCTGACAGTTGTCAGTAAAGGTTGAACAGAGAAGAGTTTAAGGATTTAGGGAATCATATAGTGATAATTTCCCACAGTTTTCCCAGGCTCTGTTGGTTTATGGCTGATGGGCTTTGTTAATACAGGTGATACAGCTGTAGAAATTAAAAGTTGCAGCTCTGAAGTATATCTTCTGGTGAGCAGGGTCCGTTAAGAATCTGTGTTTTGTCTTGCTATGTATTTGTGCAAGCCTAGTCTATGCAGAGAGGGTAGCACATCCCACAACCAACTCTGTGGTCTTTAGACTGGTTGGAAGAAGCTCCACCTTCATCTGCTATCTTAATGTTCTTTTCAGACATTTTTGAGAGGATTGCATGGAAGGAGAACAAATAAAACCATAGGACTTTGTTGTAATGTAACTGTGCCTTTATGGGTTTCCCTTGTACCCTTTCTTCGCTTTTTCTAGCATTGCTGGTATGATGTCAAGAAAAAGCAGGCCGCACTGTTGTGTAGAATGTTTAAAGGATTAATACTGTAGTGTGTTTGGCTGAACTACTGCGGAGGAGCAGTGAAAACAGGGTTTGGTGTGACCTTCCAGTGGTTAAGTCACTAGTTAGTCTATGGCAGTTGGGTTTATGTAGGGAGAGACAGAGGGAGTGCTGCTTATATTTTATTTCAAAGCCTGTCCTTGAATCTAGTTGTAGCACAGCTTAGTTTACAAATGCCTTTAAGTACACAGGTTTTAATTTATAGTTTTATGTAAAGCTTGGAAATGCCTAGATTTAATTCATGTTCATTTCTGTGGAAGTTTAAAAGTAGGTCATTTATGAAAAGGTAAACTGATTCCTAAAGTTTGAGAATGTTACTGATGTTTGTACAGAGCTCTAACTTTGCAGAGAGTGTTCTGTTTGCCATGTGAAATAATTTTAATCCTGTTCTTCAATGAAAGATCTAATTCAACCTTCATGAAAGAGCTGTGAGCAATGCCTCTCTAATACTTAGCATGAGCAGTTGACTACTAAATAAGTGTCCTGGATTTAGGTACCTATTTTTTTTTAAAGTAATCATAGTTCACATCTTTTTGTTTCATAGTATAATGAGTCTTGAAAGTATTTTTATAGTGTGCTCTTAAATATGTATATATTTATAAAAGTTTTGTCAAAAACATTCTATTTGAGGTTTGCCATAATTGAGGAAACACACATAAATTATACATCCGGTTACCAATCTTATGTATGATTTAGAGGATTTCAGTGAAGGCTGGAACTGTGGAATGTAAGTAAAAATGAGTGCCTTGTAAGGTAACTTTTTATTTTTCATTTAGCCCTGCCAGCCCTCCTGCTATGGATCTAAGAACCATCATGGAAATTGAAGAAAGTATGCAGAAATGTGGAACCATGCCAAAGGCAAATTCAGGGTTGGTAAAAAACCAAAATCTATAAAAGAAAAGTGTGATAGACCAGGCTATTATGAATTTACTTAGTGGTTCAGGCAGTTCAGAGTTTATAAAAAGCAGGAGAAAACTTGTCTTATTTGTTTTTGAATGGCTTTGTTTACTTCAGTTCATTATGGTATGTTCCTGTGAGCGTACAAAATTTATCCCTTTGTTTTACTGTAGTCTTGTTTGGTCAACTACTGCAAAAGCATGTCTTAGCTGTTGAAATGTGAAAGAAGGAGCTAGTGAACCAATATCTTAAATCAGTGGCCTGCTCTGCTGAGCTTTCCTATTTCCAACCAAAAAGAACTAATTCTTGTCCCTAGCACTTTGGAAATTACTTGTGGACCAGTACTGTAATTGATCCTGAAGTTTGTTTCTTGTCTCACGTTCTCTGACCTCCCCCAGCACCCATATGTTGATATTGACAGTTCTTCCTCAGACAGAAGCAAGGGTCATTCTTGCTCGGAGAAGCATCCCAAAGACACAGGGAGATAAATGTACTTTTTCAGGAGGCAGTGGATTAAACCTAGTGTTTCTTAACTGGCAACATATGGAAGAGAACTGGAGATGACTCATGACCTTTGAAGTGTAGCATTTTTGTAAAGGAGAGCTAGGACAGTAGTCCTGGAGCTTAGTAAAGGGTTGCTGGCTAAGTAGATTCAGAAGCTGTGAACAAAACAGCCAAGACTGAAGAAACCAAATAACTTAGAAAACAAATTACTACAAATAGAAAAAATTACTATATGCTGTTGTATACATTTCTCATGCATGAATGTTTTTGGTTTAAGGGAGCTAAGCTTCTGACAGTCTCTAAAAACTCACAGAATTAGAAAATAGTCTTCATCTGGTGGTAGTCCATCTCTTTTGGAGACTTCATTCCTACTCTGCATGTTTTCATTTGTAGACATCTATGTGAAGAATAGTTTTATGATGCTTTTCTTTGTGATGCTTTTCTTTGTCACTCTTGATATTCATTGATCCTCCTTTAGCTCCCCAGCCATCCAGCCCCTCTCACCGACCTATACTCCCCTTTTGGCACTCTAGACAAAATATTTCCGTCTAGGAAAGAAGTCTTTCTTAGTTTAATTTGCAAGATTAAAGGCGAGTCATCTCAAAGGACACTGATCTTACATCCTCTCTTTGCAATATCAATTCACAGCAGAATGGCGTCTCATGGAATCAAACTTTCTCAGAAGCAAAGGAAAATGATTGCCCTGGCAGCAAAAGATAATGGATCAGTAACTACCAGCACGGAGCCTACTGCACTAATAACCACACCACCCCCACCTACGAAAGTTGCAAAACTAGGGAATGCATGGTATGTTATAAATTAAATATCACTTCTTTTTCTTTGGAGGGTTTTTACATTGAATAGTCTCTTAAGAGCAGTTTCTTAAATAAAAATGGCCTAGGCTCTGTTCATTAAAAGGACTAGTATTGAACTATTTGTATCTACATTTGGTAGTAACCTAGAAATTCAAAGGGGACAGGGAAATGCAGTGGTTGCAGTTTAACGGTTCTTTGAAATTTTGCTATAGTGAGTCAGAAGACTGCATCCCATCTGGTTCTTGCCTGTGTGTGATGTGGTATTTGCAGATGGTATCAAAGTGAAGCACAGAAAAAGAAGGTTGAGCACAAGCTCTGAAACTTAGTCAGGAAGAGGTTATTGAAAACCATTATGAACCATTATGAATGCTGTTTTTCCTCTGTGAAAAAATATTAGCCCTTCCTGGGGGAAAGGGCTAGAATGACTTTGGAGTAGAGCAAAAATAGACTGAAATTATAGACAATAAAGTTATCTAGGTGTCTAGGAGCTGGAGGGAGTGACGGATGTTGCTAAGAATTCTTATGGTGGAAGGATGCATAATGGTTTTAAAATGACTTCTGATACTGATTACACACAATTTAAATCTTCAAGTTAATATCACTGTATCAAATAGAAAAAAGGTTTATCATCTGTTCAATGAACTAGGTGTACAACAATGAATGTAATGAGGTACTAGCCTGATTCATGCTTTGTTCATCACATTTACAGTTGGTATTGGCTGAAAGCGTAAAGGCATAACTGTAAAAGTTGCAAGCTATGTAAATTTAATGTGTTTACTTACTAATACCTGTGTGCATGCTCTTAACTTGACGTAAACGTTGGGCAGTTCTCCCCCTTTCCCTGCTCGAGAAGGTCTAGACTTTTATTGCAGCTTGCTTCTGTACTGGTGCCCTAGAAGAACTGTGAGTCAATCTCCTCTCTCTAGAGCTTACCTGTTTGTGCCTCAGTGAGAAAAAGCTTGCTGCATACCCCCAACAGTCACTCTATTTTAAATGAAGCCTTTTTTTAGACAATTTAGCTGTTTTAAATGCTATTGTAGTAGTTTTCCTTTTGTATTGGATAGATTTCAAAGTAAAGTAGGAGTCTGTCTTTCAAAGGATAGGTTTATTTTCCACAATTAGAGCCATCTCCCTCTTGTGTCTTTTGGCTCTCCTTCCTTTGATCCTTTATATGAATTGGTTGCTCCTTTCAGAAATAAGAGTACTAGGCATCTGCTGGAATCTTTGCCTTTCTGCTATGCTCCTGTAAGTTCAAAACAGACATGTAGCCTGTTAGCTCTTTAATGAGTGTATGGGGAGAAAAAAATCACATCACTAACTGGCTGAGGAAAAGGTAGGCTGCTTCCTGGCAGTAGTTGCTTCCTGAGAGGCGTTCTGTGTCAAAAGGTTTAGGGTAATATCTAGAACTGCTTGCTTCTCTGCTCCATTTCATGTATCTGTTACCTCATCTTCCTTTTTTGGATGGATGCTGTTATGATCAGCACCTTGAGTTTGAAGTGCCTTTAGATTTATTTGAGATTCCACGTAGGTCTGTTGGTATGCTATTATCTTAGCTTAAGGCCATAGTAATAACAGTAATATCCCAGAACATAACAATGCTAAAATAGGGCTGGCGTTCAAATTATTTATCAGTAACGTATGGGAAAAACTGTGAGAGTATGTTGTAATCATCCCAAAATCATGCATTATAAATCAGATAATAATTGATTCTAAAATGGTGTTCTACTTCCAGTTACGACACCAGAGCAAGCTTTGCTTCTCTAGTGGACACCATGCAGTACATTCAGCCTTATGGTTAAAGGGCTTTAGTATTTCACAGGGCCTGTCAAGGATCATGTCAGTCTGATCTGAAATGGACAGTTGTTTGGTGAGTTCAAGGTAGTGTGACATGACATGTCCTTCGAGTAGTGATTTTGACAGTGATGGCTGGGATTCCTCCAAGGGTCAGTGAAAGCAGGGACAAGAAATCTTTGTAGTCATCTGTATATCATGGGTTGATTATAACTAAAAAAAAAAAATAGTTATGTGCCATGTATTTCTGGTATCCAGCTTCCAAGCTATAGAGGTATGTTACTACAGTAATTATTTACAAAAATGAACTGCCTGAGATGACCTGGCTTTAAAAATATCCAGCACACAGTATTTCAAGTGAATCTAAGAAAAGGTTGAATTCTTTTGTTTTGATTTATGCAAGCAGGACTTAAAATATCTGTCTTCTCAATTTGTTTTCAACCATGTACACCTAATACCAAAATTTAGGGTCTCATTTACTCCCCCAGCCCCCAAAAGTTATTCTGATATAACATTGGGCAAAGCCCGCAATTCTGTCTTAAAGAGGAAATAGAATGAGTTTCTTTGCACCTGAGGATTCAGACTCTGCCTGACCTCTGAACTGTAATTGGGACCTTCACAATAGGAGAAACAAGGTTTGCAAGATTTGTCTTCTGAATTCTAATGAGTAGATGAATTTCAGCATACTTAACACTGATCTTCTTACATGCTCCAAAGAACACGCTACCTGCTTTGCACAGGTGATACTGCAGGTCAAGGAGCAAGTTAGTTATTTGGAGTTAGTTATGGAGGTGTCATAGGGCAATTATAGCTCTGAGGCTTAAAATTTGCTGGAAGAGACTGATGGTTGAATGAGGTGGTGACCAACACAGGAAGTACTGAGTTATGCTATCCTTTATTACATTAAAAAAAGAAAATATTCCATGTACTATTTTTAATCTTATTAGTAATGTTATAATTATGCATAAACAACATGTAACCTAACATCTACAGTGACAATGTACACAAATCACAAGCCTCAAGCCCACAGTAATTTACAAGTTGTTACAAACCCACCACCTTTCTACTCATCAGTGGCTCAGCGTGGCAGCACCGGGGAAGCCATGCTCTTGTCCACTGCCCGATGAGTGACTCAGAGGGGTGTCCATGCTGATGTAGGAGGACGGCTGCAGCTGGCCAGGGGTGCTGCTAATGAGGTGGACCATGGCCTGCATGAGTCAATCCTTTTCTTCAGGCACCCAGCAAAGTCAGGGGCCTTTCTGTGATCAGTCGTCACAAGTGGGTCTTCCCTGGAGTCTTCAAAGGAACTTCCCCATACCTGCATGCCGTGGCTTGGGCTGATGTCAGTGGTCACTGGTGTAGTTTCATGGGTATTTTCAACCAGTCGTCTTAAATATCATCAGTTACTTTCCTTTTTTGTTTTACTAGCCATTTTCAAGCTGCAGTTTTATATACTTGTCTCTGACTTTGGGTATCAAGGGAAAGGGTTATGAGAACTCCTTCACAGGAGGATGTTTGTATAGGGCGTCTGTCTTTCTCCAGCCTGGTCTTTCCCTTCTCCCCTTCATACACAACTTCTAGATACAACAAAGCCTGAAGTAGGTTTTGGAGAACATTGCATAGCTTACCTAGTTATCTGGGCTTCTTCAGAAGGGTTTTTTTTTTTTTGTTGCTGTTCCTGAAGTCCTATTTTTCAGTGTAAGATAAATGACTCTTTAGAAGTGCTTGTACTGATTTGACTTAAGCACATGAGCTAGATGCCTCTAGTTAAATTATTTACTTCTTAATGTGGGAAATAAGATACTAAGAGAAGCTCTGATAAAAAGCATATAAAAATATAGGGCATAACTTTCTTGATCTGACATCTGAATAGTTTGACCAGTCATGCTATTCATCTACTCTCTGATAGATAATGCTTTACCTATTGGGTGTTACTTAAACTACCAACTGCCTATGAACTGTTCCTTGCATTTAAAAAGCAAGGTTGGATGGATTTTTGAATATGCTTAGATAACTGTCTCTAGAAAGTATATTGTGCTCTTAAGGTTCTGATTAAAGAGTTTTTGAAAGTAGCTAGCTCTACTGTGTTACACAAACCATCTTCAGTGGAAAGGCCAGAGTATACTTCAGGAAGATGGAATCCAGTCTAATGCTCATGTGGTCACCACACATGATTCTGTACATTCCTCTGCAGCGTTCCTCTGGCTGCTGATCTGGAAAATGCCGGCAGCTCAGGAGTTCAAGCAAAGAACCAGTGGTAGTTATATGAATATTTAAAATTATGCTTAGCTGCTGGAAGAGAACATTTGTTGAATAAACTTTAAGCTGCTTTAGGCAAGCCATCAATTATTTGATTGCCCCTGCTAGTTGTTCAAAGTGTTTTTGTATGTAAGGTAGAATGGTAAGTGTTATTCATCTGCTCTAATATTATATTTGCAAAGTTATATTCTGTAAATTCACAATAGACTATTAGAGTGCATTTGGCAATAGATGGAGCTTTCCACGCATGCAATATAGTGAAAGCCATAGAACTTGTGTTCCAGTGAAATAAGATACTCATCTTGGATGTGCAGTGAGCACACTTGCCAGAAGGGTGTGGGACCTTCCGGCTCTTTTTTGGTTGACTAAAAGACAGAGTCTATCATATACAATGTCCTACCTTTTCCACCAAAAGAAACTTCCAGTTTCATAGTTTTTGGGGGACTGAACCTATGTTTCCCTCTTTGAAGAAGAGCAGAAATTAGAAGGGAGGAAAGGGGGAATCACACTAGTAATACTTTGAGAGTATGTCATGCAAGAAGCTAGGTGTTAACTTTATTAGTTCTCTAAACCTACTTTGATGGAGGGAGGGGGTGTTCTTTATTTGTTTTGTTTTTTTAAGCTCAGGAGAGCCTATGGCTTTTCAAGAGTGGAGGCATAAAGGAATTCGAAGTCTCTCTTGAGGATTAACAATTGTGTGTTTTAATGTCTAGATTGTCAGTTTGTCAGTATTCCAGCTTATATTGAAACATCAACAGCTGTTTTGGAACTTCATGCTTTGATGTTTTGCAGTTACAACTTAGAGAAACTTAGTCATATTCCACTTTTTTAAAAAAGCCCCTACATCTGGAGGTTTCCATTCTGCTTTCTATGCCTTCTGCACTGCTCATGCAATATTAAAAAAACAGAAAAAAGAAAAAAACAACCACAAAAAAACCTCCCAAACTTAAGCCCTGGTGGTCTAGCATGGGGTTCAGACATCATGTGTAACTTTCAGATGCTTTTGTTGTAAGATTTCAGATACAATGTTGCAATGTTTTAATTCCCTCATGTTTTGTTATCCTAAATTGTGTGCCACATAAATGTAGTTTGAAAGTCTTTGGCTTCAAATGCCTGCTTTCTTATGGTAGCTGCACAAACAATTAGCATTGTATAGAAAGCTTGTTTTACTTCAGTAGTGCTTATTATTGCTCTCTTATTTCTTTGAGTAGATAATGAGCAGAGCTATTCTTCCAATATGTATTTTGTATATTTGACAGTGGGTGGGACTGCTACACTTAGTAAAAGTTAAATGTAAGCAAATGCATGAAGAATTAATTCCAAAGTCTTGATGGGTAAAGGGAAAGCCTAATGGTAACTGCCTTGAATTCTGTAAATAAAAAGACTTTTGGATTAGAAAGTGTTCAGAATAGCTATGATGCTAAATTTCTTACTGGTTTATTTTTGAAAGATAATATGCAGGCTTTAGTTCAGTAACAGTGCAAATTATACATGATCAAGTAAAAGAAAATGAAGCATATCAGTTTTATGAATTTCACTGTGGATTACGTGATTTATAGAGCCTCCAGCAGGTATGAGTAAGTCATTCAATATCTTGGGGAAAGAAGATCAGCTATACTTGACTTTCATGGTGGTAAACTAATGGTATTAGAACGAAAGTACTAGAGCATTGTGTGATTTATGAGAATACTTTTCAAGGAATAATACTGTTAGAAAAGGTACAGCTTGTCTAAGACAAAGTGTCTGTGAAAATATAATTGCTTTGTAAGAGGATGGGTTGGGGGGAATACATGGAGTAGTGGGTTTTGTGGGGTTTTTTGTTTTGTTTTGTTGTTTCTTGTGGGTTTTTTTCCTTCTAATGAATTTCCATACTGCTGGCTTGTTCTGTTCTCATAAGTATTTATTTTCTGATGTTTACCTATTTGACCCAAAGTGACTTATTTTAGCTAATGGGGTCTAGCAGGCATAATGGTGAGATACAAAAGCTAAGTAATATTGTGTTTTTATTTTTAGTAACTGAAAAGGTCCTCTTTGCTGTCTGAATCGTGGAACAATATGGAGTCTTGCAAAGTGCAAGTACAAAACGAGGGGGTTTTTTTGGTTTTTTGGTTTTTTTTAAAGGTCATCTTCATTACATTCTGCTTTGCCAAAGTCATTCCGTGATCTTGTAATGGAAGAAGAAAAAAGTATGAGTGCAAATAATTCACCTGGTACTGGTATCAAAAGAGCTGGATATAAAGGAACTGAGGATTCATCAGGCCAAAACACCATAAGGTAAGAGAGCAGTCTATTCCTAATTGATCAACCATTATACAAGAATCACAATAACCTGTTTAAATTCTGCTGAAATAAGAAAGGATAAAATTGTTGTTTTTTTAAAAAAATATAAATCCTGTAAGCATTCTTTTAATGATTCCGTTAATAGGACTTTATGAACGGAATACTCAAGTGAATAGGAAGCTTGAAGACTAAAGCACTTTAATGCCACTGCTAATATTTTGTTTGAGGTTCCAAGTGTTTGTGTTCATCTATATAGACACAAACACCCCAGGCTCCAAATAAAGTGTGTGTGTGTGTGTGTACATGTGTATATGTATGTATGTATAAAAATGATAAACCTATATTTTCCAACTTCTGTAGAAATTAGATATTCTTTAGCGTTGAGATATGGCATGCATGAAACAGAGTTTGCTTAGGAGTATTTCTGAGTGGATAAAATCAGTTTATTCAAACACAGTTCTGGCATTTCCTGATCTGAGTTTTCTTATAAGCTGACTGAATTGTTTAGGTGCAATTTTTCATGGACTAAGAGGGCTTACTGAACTATTGATGCATTGATTATGTCTGTGTATTATAATTACTGGGGATACAATTCTAAGGACAAAAATAACTTGTTCTGAGATGCATGTGAATTATGTGTCTAGTTATTAGACAATATTGCTCTTCGGTCAAATTGTTTTAGCCACACATCCTCTTGCTACCTCCAATAAAACCTCTCTTTTGGGCTAAAATAACTGTCTAAGCTGAGGAAGGAAATCTCGGCCTTATTCCTGAAGGTCTGTATGACTGTGTTGCCCAGCCACCTGCATCTCTTCCCGCTATCATCAGTAACTTTGGATGCGATGCATTTCAAATATATTTACGAGGCAGAGGGCCTGAAAATCTTACAGACTTTCCCACCAACCGTCTGGAGCAGCACAGGCCGGCTGCCCCATGGCGGTAGGGGAGCCAAGGGTGACAGCAGGACCGGCCGGGCGGTGGCCTCTCTGGCATGGGCACAGCCCCTCTGTGCCAGAGTGAGGTGAGCAGGGCAGGCTCTGTGATGGAAACCAGGGTGAGCCACAGTCAGTGAGCGCAGACCTCAACTCCTGTTCCATCCCCTTCCAAAAACTGTCCCCTCCATAAGGAAAAGTAAGTTCTGCTGGGCCTCCCTCTTGGTTGCTCAACTTACATAGAAACTGGCGTTTCCCTAGGACAGAAGTAGTACGTGTCCTATTGGTAAATAAAGAAGAAAATGAGGGTAGAAATATAGGAACACTGTGTGTGGGATGGTGTTAAGAGGAGAGAGGTAGGAGGGGTTTGGAGAGTGTGTGTGATGGGTGGGCATTCTTCAGGAACAGAGGGATAAAGCTGAAGTTCTTGTGGTGAGTGGAGATGTAGGGACACAAAGCACAAATCTGCAGAGAACCAGGTATTAATTTTGTTGCTAGCAAAATAATAAAGCTTTTCGTCATATGGGAGATGGCAAGGGCTGGTGATAAGGGAATTTGCACTGGATGCTATTATTAGCTTTGTCACACCTGCTCTGTGATCTTCATAAAGTCATTTCTTTTCCTTTTGCATTGCTCTGTCTAGTCTGTGCAGTGTAGCCAGCCTGCATGCTCTCAAAGTGAATTATTTGAGCTGAATCCAGGCCTAATACATTAGCTGTCTGAAAATGATACATTAAGGTAGTGGGAGCCTAGATGACTAGATTGACTATAATCAGTTGGAAAAGATGACACTTCCAGAGCTATTTCAGGTTGTTTTGAATTGTGTCTGAAGATGCTTATTTCTCTCTATTAGGTATAAAGAGCCTAGGTGACTAGTTCATCCATCTGAAAGTTAGGAGTTGAGTTTCTGGTTTGAGGTAATTTTATTCTTTGACTGTACAGTTCTGTCACAGTAGGCTCTGATTCTTGCCTGCGGCATTCAAGGGCTATTTCTGTGAAGATTAATTATCCACACCCTTACCCCTTCCTTTTTAAGGAAAGGAAATTGCATGTGCATAGAGCGTAAGTAATCCTCATCTGTTGATGTCAGACTCACTGATGGGACACTGAAGATACTTGCATGGCTACTGTTCCTGCTTTGTTTTGGGTTTTTTTTTCCTTTGGATAAACTGTGCAGTAATTAAACTGACAATTTTCTGAAGTCTCTGGATGAGGGTTTTTTGGTGGTTGCATAAACACTCTTCAATATACTGTCACCTTCCAATTTATGCAACCCAAAAATTTTCTGTAGATGAACCATGTCACGAATGTGGAGATGTGAACTGGATTCAGTCCAGAGGCAGATCAGCCCAAAAGCTGGGCCATGTGGATGTGGCTGCATTGTTTCCAGGGACAACTCAGTCTTGGGAGTTACGCTGTGCAGCTGTGCATGTGTAGCTCATAGTCCAAGCTAAAAACATAGGCATGACATGACTTGAACTTTCTTGTGGCAGCCTGGGTTGTCTTCACTGTAGTACTCCAGGGAGCAGTGAAGAGCCTTAGTGGAAACAAGTCTTTGTGGCTTCGCGTGGGAATGGCCTAGTTCTGGCATAGCTAATAATGAGCTAATAAGTAGTACATGACTCAAATGGTACAGCAAAACCCAAGAGGTTCTGCAGGAGACCAGGTTTTGTGTTCCTTTTCTGAGAGCAGTCATTAGATCAGGGAGGCACTGGACCTGAACTGGCTTCAGATGAACAAATCCTCAAGAAACACTGGGGAGCTGAGTGCTGGGACATCTTGGTGGCTGTGCAGGAGTCATGGCAAGTTCAGCCAACTGAGTTAATCAGGTTGGTTCAGTGCTGATGATACTTGGCTGGTTTGTTTCCATGCAGAACCACTTATGTCTCTGCATCAGTCTTTAATTTTCAAGACTGCCAGGTTTCCAAGTTCTATATTTTTGAGGCTTTTTTCCATTTTTCTGTATATGCTAGCTTCCTGTTTCCTGTCTGTTCCATTTCTCCTAGTTATTTTGATGCCAGCTGAGGAATTAATCTAGCATGTTGAAATATCTGCAGTTGATTTAATATCTGGACTGAGTGTCTTGCTAGCAAGAAATACAGATGTACATATGTACAAAGAGCTTCAAAATATCTGAACTGCTTCCTACATTTTAAAGCCACATTTAAATTGAGGGAGGTGACACAGGTATTTAAACTTATCTTTTAATTGATCACTAGAGTGTGCTGTGACACTGGAACTATTAATTCCAGTTTTTGGAATTTCTGTTGTGGTGGGTTTTTTTGGTTGTTGTTTCAGTTTTTTGGTTTGTTTAGAAGTCTTACTCTGGAAAGAACTTTTTATCTGTACTGAAACAGGTTTGTTAAGTATTTGGATTCATTTATAGTAGTGCTGTGAGTTTTTTGGATTGTGAGTGGGAAGAAGAGAATAGCTGTCAAGTGGGCTGGATAGGTGTTGGTTACTGTCAAATGTGCAGGAAGGTGAGCATTATCAAAGCAGGTGGAAAAAGAGATAAAGTCAAGAGACAACACCAGATTAAAAGCATTTAGTAAGTTGTACAAACGTGCTTTTAATTAAACAAACAAGCAAGCAAAAAACTGCCTTTATCTCCTCTTCTCCTTCCTTCCTCTTCTCTGGTTCTTTCCTGCTTTTTATTATGTTATTATCTTTCTTAAGTGCAGTAAAAGCTGGAAGCTGATTTATCTAGACCAGCTAAAAAGAAGTTCCCTGCTGTTGAAATCATAGAATATGTTAGATTCTCTAGTTCAGCCTCCTGCTCAAAATAAGTCAAACTAGATCACGTTGCTCAGGGCCTGGTTCAGTTGAGTTGTGACTGCTTCCAAGTATGAAGATACCCCAACCTTTACAGGCAACGTGTTCCAGTGTATGATCATCCTCATAGTGGGATTTTTTTTCTTTATATCTAACTGGGACTTCCTATTTTGCAGCTTGTGTGTGTTGCCTCTTGTTCTATCACTGTGCACCTCTAAGAAGATTCTTGCTGCATCTTTTCTCTACCCTCTGGTTAGGTAGTTGAAGATAGCAATGAGATCTCCCCTTTGCTGCCACCTTTTAGGATTAACAAGACACAGTTCTTCCTGTCACGTGCTCCAGCCCCTAATCTTGGTGGCCTTCCACTGGACTTGTTCCAGCCTGACAGCATCCTTCTTGTATTGAGGAGCCTAAAACTGGGTGTGATACTCTGTATGTAGACTAACAAATACAGCATAGAGGGCAAGAATCCCTTCCTTTGACTGCCTGGCTACACTCTTGCTAGTGCAGCTCAGCATGCAGTTGGCTGCCTTTGCTGCAAGGGCACGTGCCAATTCATCTTCAACTTGCTGCCAGCCAGGACTCTGCAGGTCCTTCTCTGCAGAGCTACTTTCTAGGCAGTCAGCCCCTGGCCTGTACTGTCTCATGGGGCTATTCTCTTCCAAATACGGGGCTTTGCACTTGCCTTTGAAATTCATGAGTTCTCAGTTGCCCATTTCTTGAGCCTCTTGAGGGCCTTCTGAATGGCAGCCTGGCATCCAGAATGTGGACTGCTGAACCCTCTCCCCATCCATCTGTGGCCTTGCTGAGAGTGCGCTCCATTCTACCAAAGACGCTAAACAGGATTGGTCCCAGTATGAGTTCCTGAGGACCACCACTAGTACTTGATTTACAGTTGGACTTTGTACAGCTAATCCACAACCCCTGAAGCCCTTCATTCCAGCCCATTTTCCACCCATCTTGTAGTCATTTACTCAGTCCATGTTTTTCAGACTGAGTATAAGGATATGATAACAGAATATGTCAAAGGCCGTGACAAAGAAGCCAAAGAACATGACACCCAGTGCTCTCTGGCTGTCTGCAGAGCCTATCACAGAAGGCAGTCAGGTTGGTCAGACACAATTTGCCTTGTGTCATAAATCCGTGCTGGCTGCTCCCAGTCATCTTCTTGTCCCACATGTGCTCAGAAATTACTTCCAGAAGGATTTGCTCCACAGCCTTCCTCAGGATTGAGGTGAGACTGATCAGTCTGTAGTTCCCCATATCCTCCTTCCTGAAAACGGGTATAACATTTAGCTTTTTCGAGTCATCAGGAAACCTCTGTGGTTGGTTGGTTTGTTTTTCTTCTTGCTAATATAGAAGCCCTTTCTTTTGTCCTGCACATCCCTCAGTTGTTTCAGCTGCAGCTGAGCATTGGCTATTACAACTCTGTCCCTGTACACAGAAGTAATATTTCTGTTTTCCTCTGGTGTAGACTGTCCTGCTTCTGCTGTTTATATATGTTCTTTTTGAATTTAAAGTCCACGTAGAGTTGCCTGTTCATTCCTGCCAACCTTCTGCCATGCTTGCTTGACTTAGGGCACATTGAAATGATCTGGTTTTGTGTTTGGAGGAGGCTGTCCTTGTGTATCAGAAATCAGTCCAGATACTGTCTATATGAAGTGTAGTAATTTTCTCTTGTTCTTTCCTTTGCAAGGTTAGAGATCATTTTTAGTCTTCTGTCAGAAGATGATCAGTGGAAGGTTTGATATCAGTTATTCTTCTTTGCATCTGTGACAGTTTAGATTATTCTTCCTTCAACCTAAGAGACCAAAACTGAATGCTTGTCCAAATAAGCTTTGTCCAGTGTGGTATATGTTGGCAAAAGTATTTGTTTCAAATGGAAACAACTTTTTTATTTTCCCAGCCACATACTTCTGATTTGTTATCATGATCAGTACACCCTGGATTCTCCGTTCTCTCTTCAAGCTGAAAAACTCCCAGCTTATAGCTACTACAGCATTCACTTCACAGAGTCGTTTGTTTCGCACTTCTGAACTTCGTTTCCTATTGCTTTGTTCCACAGTCATACTGTTCATTTATATCCTTTGTTAAATTAATAGCATCTCTTAATATTGTCTACTGCTTTGAGCTTTGCTGCTTATTTGTCTACCAACGTTAACTTAGTTATATTTCTTTTAGTTAACATATTCTCTAAAATAATGATGAACCCAGCTGTAAAGTGAGTAAGGAATTAGCTAGGTAGGAAAGGTATGAGAAACTTGTTTTAAAAAATAAATGGTTATGTAGCACTGGACTCGGTGTCTTACAGAATTCCCATATTCGTTTATCACACTTATCTGGCATGACCCGATACCTTTCTTAAATAAAATAGGATTCTCTGACCCGCCATTGGTTTTCTTTTACGAGAGATGAAACAGAAAAAAATTTAGAAGATACTGATTTTCTGCCTTTTTTCCATTTTTTAACTATTCTTCAACACCTATGAAAAAAGCATTGCATATTAGCAAGGTCAAAACAAAGGAACTGCAGCTATATAGTTAATCTGGAGAACGGTACAGCAGATTTGACCGCTCTTGCCATAGAGCTGTTGTTTCATGCATCAGTTCTTTCAAAGCTCTGGAATAGCGGTTATCTGGAAATGTCCAGTTTGGAGAGTACCACACCTTTTTGGTTTCCTCTCCCTACAGTGTACCACTGGCTGTCCTGTCAGTGTCTGATATGATCACCATTAGTGAAAACAGAGGGGAAGGATCATCTGGACTAACATGAACTGTGCTTTCCTGGTGGAAACACAGAAGCAGTATGACCTGGCAGAAGGTGTATCTGGTGGGTTTGATTCAAGGGAGTGACACTGTAGAAAGCCTCTTTTGAAGTCCAGTGTTATGCCCTGGCAGCTGTTGCTGCAGTTATATATATATTTCCCTGAGCAGTTAAATTTTTGTTCATTGTATTCTTTGAGTAGTTGGCTGTTTGGAGGACAAAATTATGTTTTGTGACAAAAAGCTGGGCATGGTTCATTTAAATGCCATTTTTGATGAAGGATGTTGCATTTCAGATTTTTTTGAGATCTTGCCCTCATTGCTTAGCGGTAAGAATCATGGTTCTTGTTGTCCTTGGAATTGTGTTCTGGGGAAAATATTCCAGGCAGAGAACTTAGCAGTTACTGGAATTCTCTTAGCTTTCTATAGATTTTTCCTCTTTTCCAAGAGTCTGTGGCCACTTACAGAGGATTACCAAAGCCTTAAAGAAAACTGAGACTGATTTATTGAAATACCAACACCCTTAGAGTTTTTTTACAATGCCATAGAATAATTCAAAAAAGTCTGGTAGCATTTCATAGTATGCTGTAACACTTTTTCTAGAGTTCTGGAAATCGCAAAACTTGCCAAAGATAGGTATTAAATAATGGGAATAGGTCCCTCTCTTCCTACTGATGAGGGATTTTTCTGACAAGTATTCTTGTCTCTTAAGGCATACAGTATACCAAATGTGACTTCTTTTTGTTAAGAGGTTAACATTTTGCAACTGAATAAAATATCTTTCTGTTGGGAACTCTATTGATATTTCAGGGTTGTGGTTGGTTTTTTTTTTTCAATTCTGTTAATTCCAGTTTTATGCTATTCTTATGAATGTGGAAGGTGGTTGCAGGATATGTACTGAAAGCCCATAATTTCTGGGCTTACACTTGAGGAAATAATTTACTAGTGCTATTGTAGCACTGGTTCTTTTATATGAAATGCTTAATTTGAATACAGGACTGTTGTTTGTTTGTTTTTTTTTTTATCTTGAAGCCATATTCTTTTCATATTAATTGCAAACATTTATAGTCAATGCTGTTAGTGCATAACTCAGTTGACTATTTTGCATGTAAAAAAGACTTCTTTTTTAAAAAAGTGCCTTTGTTCAAATGCTCAAAATGTTAGGAAATGCCAGAATTAACGCCCAAGCTGAAAATCTATTAAGTTCTGGTAGTCAGAAATGAGCATCGATGTCTCCTCTAGTCACAGTATCACACTTAAAGACAAATTCAGCCTTACATCCTAATGCCTTTCTTCTGGAAAAACCCTACGCATTTGTAATTGCCTGCTGTAAATTTGTACTTCACAGTATGATGTAGGAGAACACACTGTCAGTGACTTTCACTCTCCTTTCCTGCCTTTTTCCAGGTGCACCACTAGAAGTAGCCCAGGTCTGGAAGACCATGTTCTGGATTCTCCACAGCTGGAGAGTCATAAGTAAGTTTGACAGTGGCTTAGATTCTGGAGATTGTTTTCTGTGTGTTGGCCTGACCTCGTTCTTGATGTTGCCTCATAATGTCATTTGGTTTTTTGCAGTCCTTGGTTAGCAGCATCACCAACTAGCTCTCCTGTGATAGCACCTGTCATGTTTTCAGCTATTGTAGAGGAAGAGCTCCAGCAAGAAGCTGCTCTTATTAGGAGCAGAGAAAAACCTTTGGCTTTGATCCAGGTAAAGTGCTAAGTTTTTGCAGCTGTGAAGTAACACAAGGAGCTTCCAATGGCTGTTTCAGAGATCAGTTTTTAGGATTAATTATGTATTAGTACACTTAGTATCATTTACATAATGATATTAAATATCATTTAATAATAACTTCACATCGCTTTTTGATAAAGAAGGCCTATATTAAAGTAAAATTGACTCCTGGGTCCATGATTAATACATTTACAGCATCAGAGAAGGGTTGAGGTTGGAAGGAACCTCTGGAAATTGTCTAGTCCAAACCCCTGCTCAGGACAGAGTCAGTTAGAGCAGGTTGCTCAAAGCCCTGTTGAGGCAGCTTTTGAATATCTGCAGGGATGGAGATATGGCTTCTCTCCATGGCCTCTTTAGGCCACTGTTCCAGTGTTTAACCACTCTCACAGTAAAAAATATTTTTATATTTAAATGCAATTTTCTTTATTTCAATCTGTGCCCATTGCTTCTCCTGTCACTGGGCACCACTGAGAAGAGCGTGGCTCAGTTGTCTTCATTCTCTCCCATCACATATTTATACACTTTGGTAAGATCTCCCTAAGCCTTCTCTTCTCCACACTAGACAACCGCAGCATGCTCAGTGTCTCCTCATATGTTAAATGCTCCAAGCTCTTAATCATTTTTGTGTCCCTTTGACTGGACTGTCTCCAGTGTGTGCATGTCTCTCTTGTACTGGGGAGTCCAGAAGTGAACGTGGCACTCCAAAAGCGTCTCACCAGTGCTGAGTAGAGGGGAAGGATCACCTATCTCAATCTGCTGGCAATGCTGTCCCTTGTAGAGCACAGGAGGTTGTGATCCTTTTATGCTAAGCTGCTTTCCAGCCTGTCAGCCCCCAGTGTGTACTGGTGCTTGGGTTTATCCTTCCCAGGAGCTGGACTTTGCATTTCCCTTTGTTGAACTTCATGAGGTTCCTCTTAGCCCATTTCTCCAGCATGTCTGTGTCCCTCTGAGTGGCAGCACAACCATCTGGCGTACCAGTCACTCCTTCCAGTTTTGTATTGTCTGCAACCTTGCTGACGGTGCACTCTGTCCCATCATGTGGGTACTTAATGAAGATGTTTAAACAGTACTGGCCCTAGTCTCAGTCTCGGTATTGGTGCTAGTGACTGGCGTCTAGCTGGACTTTGTGCCACTGATCACAACCCTTTGAGATCACCGGTTCAGCCAGTTTTCAGTCCATCTCACTGTCCATTTATATTGTCCGTACTTAAGCTTGTCCACTTAAGCTCTTAGTCTGTACTTAAGCTTTACCACTTTCCTAGGGATCAAGATGAGGGTGACTGGTAAGTAGTCACCCAGATCCTCCTTGCCCTTCTTGAAGATAGGAATGACATTTGCTTCCTTCCAGTCCTCAGGAACCATCCCTTATCACCACAACCTTTCAAAGATTTTTTTTTTTTTTTTTTTTTTTTTTTTTTTGAGAGTGGGCTTGCAGTCATAGTGGCCAGCTCTGATCTCAGGGGCCTGGGATTGCTGACAGCTGATCTTACTGCTGAAGACTGAGATGAAGTCTGTTAGTTCCCCAGCCTTTTCCATGTCCTTTGTCATTCAGCAGTGGGCCCCTGTCATCTTTTTGCTGCTGTAGAAGCCTTTCTTGTCGCCTTTCATGTCCCGTGCCAGATTCAACTCCATGGGCTTTGACTTTCCTAATTCTGTTCCTGTGTGCTCAGACAGTGTCTCTGTTTTCCTTCTGGGTCACCTTTCTCTGCTTCCACCTCTTGTATGCTTCCTTTTTGTTTGAGTTTTGTCAGGAGCTCTTTTTTCATCCATGCAAGCCTCCTGCCACTCTTGCTTGGCTTCCTGCTCATTGGCATGGACAATTCTTGAACTTGGAGGACGTGATCCTTAAAATCAACCAGCTGTCCTGGACCCCTCTTTTTTTCCAGGGCCATATCCCGTGGATTTTTTCCAAGCAGATCCCTGAACAGATCATAGTTTGCTCTTCTGAAGTCCCAGGTTGTTATCCTGCTATTTGTCTTGCTCCTGTCTCTCGGGATCCTGAGGTCCACCATCTCATGGTCATTGCAGCTAAGGCTGCCCGTGACCTTCTTACCCCTGACCAGTCCTTCTTTGTTTGTAAATATGAGATCCAGTAGAGCATCTCCCTTCATCAGCTCCTTGATCATCTGTGTTAGGAAGCTTTCACCAATGCAAACCTCCTGGAGTGCTTGTGCCCTGCTGTGTTGCCTTTCCAGCAGATATCGGGGTGGCTCAAGTTTCCCATGAGAAGCAGGGCCTGCAAACATTGAGGTTTCTTCAAGCTGTCTGAAGAAGGCTTCATCTACTACTTCTTCCTGATTAGGAGATCTGTAGCAGACATGCATTCAGGACCAGTAAAGCCAGTTCCTAACCGTGCTGCTGGTGTAAATGTAGATCTGACACTGACGTACATGTTCTTTTTTCCTTCTAGATTGAGGAGTGTGCTATTCAAGATTTATTAATCCACTATGAGGCTTTTGACAACCCTGATGAATTCGTGACTGTTGAAAGGGCTCCGCAGGGACCTATAGCAGCACCTATGTGGAACAAGCACTAATTCGTACTCTGCACAGTCCGTGTTGTATGTGCACTTCTGAAGTTCTAATTCTTGTTACAAGTAAAACGGGACTGGAAGAACAGGAATCGCGTAATTTTTAACATCAGCGTTAAAACACTGCACATAATCACTAGGTATTGTTAGAGAGAATGGAAATAATGTGTTCACTGTGTCCTTTTCCCACAGTATATATTGTATGTATGTTTTGAGAGAATTTCTTTAACAAGACATATTATCAGTAATGTTACATGAAGCTGTAGATTGGAAATGCCTTTGCTAATCTTAAATGGTGAGGGTTTTTTGTTAAATTCACAGGTGGCTGAAAAGCGACTGCTTATTTTGTGATTTAATGTGGAATTGAATGTGCAGAAATATACTTCTTTAGAGTTTCGGGGGGGGGAGTATGTACTTCAGAGCTTTCTGGCAAATTGGGAATATTGGAAAAAGTTTGTGCTTGAACTTCATGTAAAAGTACAGTTTAATAACGCAGTTTCCCTTAAGTTATGTGTGTAAGTACTGGTTCTCTGATTGTTGTGGCCAGTACTTTTTACTGTCATGCTCCATGATGAACCTCTACGCTGTACCTAAGTGCCCTGCCATTGCCTGCTCTCAGTTCAGTTGTGCATGGTTGGTTTTTTTTTTTTTTTTCACTGTTGTGAGACTGGCCTCTGAGCAGTCAGCTCTGTTGTGAAGTAAAGCACACAGTTGAATAGAACGTGGTGGCACTTAATTAGCTCATCTATAGTCTTATTCTGGTAAATATGGTACAGTTTTAGAACCACTGTGTTTAAGGTACAATTCACTTGAAGTGCTGAGGAAATAAAAGATCTGCGTATTCATTGTTAAAGCTATAGGGTCGAATGCTTGACTATGGAATTTGCAAACACCTAACCTTCAAAGATTATCATAGGTGGCTTTCAGTATTGTGTATTCCAAAGTTCTCTGTGCCTGGTTTAAACAAATTTATATATATATAAAAAAAAAAGAAAAAAAGTAGCCTTATCTGCAATATTCTGTCTAGTTTGTCTGTTTGCATAGGTGTGTTTGAACTTGTACTTTTTCAGTAGTGTCAGTACTCATGAACTCTGGAAAACTGGAATTGAGAGAGCTACAGAAAATGAATGTAGAGAATTGATCACTGTGTGATAAAAGAATCTTGGAAAAACCTATGTAGATATGTCTGATGGTTTCAGGTCAAGCTACACCAAAAAATCCCCCACAAAAATTGTAAACAAATGCAATAAACCATAAAATCTTGATTTACAAAAAGTTAGTATACTTTTATGTGCTGTCTATATATAGTCAATGCTTTAGGTAACTATAGAGTAATCTAAAAGTATTTCTTTTGTGTATGAAACAAGAACTGCAGGCATTTTGAAGTTACACAGGTAAAGGAAGATGTAGCTTTTAATTTTAATTTTAATTTTTTTTAACTTCTACTGGTGATTCATTCACTATCCTGATGAGAATAGTTGCATTAAGTGCTTTACTTGATGCACTGTAGGGCCTTAGGCCCTGCTGAAAATACCCTTCTGAATTAAAAGAAAGCTTATGTACTGTGAGAAATAGCTATAAAAGCAGTCGGCCTTTCCAGGTGCAAACCCAACTTGTTCTCAAATACGAAATTATTGTAAAGTTGCTGATTTGCATTTTTATCTTCTCCCCCCCCCAATTGATTAGAGTATACTGTTTAAAATGTCATTCTCCTGTCATTATAAGAGGATTCATGCTTCCACAGTGCTGAGGAGCTTGACTACTTTTAAGTTCTGGGCTTATTGCTGCAGTTTGCTTATGGATTGTCACTGGTTATACTTAATATTCACAAAACAAAATGAAGAATGATCAGTGTACCACTCTTCTGAAATTGCGAACATTTTTTAAACTGTTGTGTTAGAACAGCTTAAGGCTAAAATGTGTCACAGAAAGCTGAGTAAACTTACAGATTCCACTTTTATTTAACTTCCTTAAAACTTGGAAATTAACAGAGTTGAAAATGTCTGAAGCATACTTAAAAAAATTCAAATTATAATGGAAATGGAAACAAAAATTTCTAAATCCCTGGCTACACTCTGGAGATAGCTTATGGCACACATGAAAACCCAAACAAAACCCCAGGACAAGACACTTGCATCCACAGATGTAAATGTCTTTCTGTGGGAGTGGTAGAACTTTAAATTCTCTTCAGTTGCATACTTTGCTTTGACTGAAAACTCTCATTTCCCAGTATTAATGTGAGGTCAAGCTGTATTTTTTTTGTATAGACTTGACAATTGCGTCATCATTGAGACTGAAAGCAACCTCTGGAGATTGCCCGGTCCACCCCGACACCCCGCTCAAGCAGGCGCTGCCAGAGCAGATTTCTTAGGCCCTGTCCACTCAGGTTTTGAGTACCTCCAAGGACAGAGGCTCCACAAGCTGTCTGGGCAACCTGTTCTAGTGTTTGACCATCCTCTCAGTAAAAAGGCATTTTTTATATTTAAACAGAAATTCCTGTGTTTCAGTTTATGCCCTTCCTTGACTCTTGTCTTGTCACGGGGCACTGCTGAGAACAGTCTGTCTCCATCTTCATCCCTGCCCCTCCACCAGGCACTTAGGCACAGTGTAAGACCCCCGCCTAAACCTCCCCTTCTCCGGGCTGAACAGTCCCAGCTCTCTCAGCCTCTCCTCGTACGTCAGTGCTCCCATTATCTTTGTCATCCTTTGCTGGGCTCTCCAGTATGTCCATGCTCACCGTGAGTGTTATTTTACCAGATGTCTTCTGGAAAAATATGTAGGGGTATTTTACGAGTTTTAAAGCCTAAATGATTCTGTTTATCCCTGTTTACTATATAGTAGTAGATCAGTATTCATCTAGTGAAATCAGTTGAGATTTGCGACTCACTTTGTTCAATGGTAAGTGGGTATCCGCTGGTTTTAATGATCCTTGGAAGTGTGCCTGTGGACATTACAGTGGCTTTTTCTCGTAATGGAATTTCATATGACCTCCTTCAAAATGATGTCACTGTTTTTTGTTTTTTTTTTTATAATCCTACTTTTTGTTTTAGTCTATCAGAATTCCTAAGGCCAAAGAAATAAGTGTACCTATTAATAACTGTGTAGGAAGATAAACGTATAACCATTAATCTGGCTAGAGATCTTATATATGTCAGCTGAGTAAATATTCATAGTTTGATTTCTTCTGGTTATTTTTCCTAGAAAAATAAAAATCCCACAGGGAGGTTTTTCTAGGTATTGAAACTTGCTAAAATTGTTTTTACGTGAAGCAGTGATGTGCTGAAATCATAGTTTAAGTTGTTATTGTCAGGTATCCCTACCCAAACTTTGCGTATAAAGTAACATCACATTTTAGTTGTCTGTGCAACTCCTCTTTTGCATTCAGACTGCATGAGGAAAATATTCAGGGTTTAGGCAACAGCATCCCGAAATTCAGCCACCTAGTGCATATGTTAACTTCACATCAACACGAAAAATCTGGCATTTTGTAGCTCAGACGCCCGAGTTTGTGGGCTTTTGTGTAATGCTAAACATTAATTCCATTTTCGCTCAATTAGCTCTAATGTCGTCTTGTCATTTCTGGGCTCGTTAACTCCTTTAACTTGCACCACAACAGTGTCTCTAACAAAACTTGTTGTGAAGTCAAGGGTGGAATTCCCAGGTCCTAATAAACATAAAGCAACACCTCAGAGTTTACAGTGAAAACGATATTTAACCTATTGGTATATAATTTCAAGGAGATGTATGTATTAGAGGTAGCTGGCTTAAGAAATACAAAGTTAGCAAAAGGCTTCTAGTGAAATACTTGTTTTATCTCAAAGACAAACCAACCAGCCTCCACACCAGGTTTCTTGAACAACAGTAAGCATTTTGTCTTTTCTCCTTTATCATTCATTATCTCAAACTTCAGTCACTTTTCAAAAAATGGAGGGATAAGTAAGGCTTGAAAATGTTTTCACATTAAAATGGAGACAAAATTACATCTAATATTTTGATAATACTGCAGTGTCTCCAGCACTTGCTATTATAGGCACTGTGTCAAGGCATTTGAGGAATACATAACTTTTCTGCATTGTGTATGGCAATGAAAATGCAGGAAAAGTAGGTGACTTCAGTCAGTTAGAGAACCTATAACTGCCTTTGTTCCCCAAGAGGCTATTTTTAGTGAATAAATTGACTGTAGAATATCATTGAATGGAATCAGTGTAAGGACTGATTTTGCACCTGTTCATGGAAAAGCATTGACAAAAAATTACTAAATTACTAATTTAACTTGTGGTCCAGATCTTGATGATGCCTTCCTACCATATGCATTTTAACTGAGTCCCCCTGCCCCCGATTGGGAAGTCATTTACAGGTGGCAATAGGAAACTTCAGTTACGGATTCTAAAATGAAAGTGTTCGCAAAGGCTCTACTGTAGTTTTCTGCTATGGTGAAATTATGGAACCAAACTTTAAATGTTTTTGCACTTTAAATGATTTTGTGTCCCCCCCCCCTCCCCCCCATGTTTTTTTGTTTTGGTTTGGTTTTTTGTAATGTTTACAGTAGGGAAATGATACAGAAAGTGACTCGTGGAGCTCTCTTGACAGTAGTCAGCTTGTGATGTTCATTGATTGTTCTATTGCTGGAATAATGTGCAGCTCCTTAGCAATCTGAACTCTCCCTTGGCCGAAGAATTGCTTGCTCTAATGTAATGACAACTTAAGTCAGAACAGAACACTGGATTATTAGGTCTTATTCTAAATATAAAGGTAGAAGATTTATATTGGAACAAAGTACCTTGAACCGTTAACCCTTGACTTGCATGATGTTGTCAGAGAATGGCAAGGTCTTTTCGAAGACCTTCACAGGAACAGGAAGCTGATTAATGGTCAGCTGATCTCAGAATGGATTCCAGCTGTTGTACTCCAGGAAAAGTCTGTAAAACTCCACCAAAAGAGCCTGTTAGTTAAACTGAAAGGAAAATTCTTCCCTCTCTAACATCCAATGTGCTTGACCCTGGTCAAGTGAGATGATGATGAGGCATCCAAAAAGTGAGCCCCTCCTGTCAAGGTTCTAGCTGTGGCAAACCTCAGAAGTGCCGAGAGGGAAGGGAGTATTTTTATAGTGTCATTTTAGGTGTCTAACCTTGAGAAAGAACTTATTAGTTGTGGAAGGCCAACAAATTCACACGCATACAATATATGTTTGAAATTAAAAAGTTTTTAGTAACGGTGCAGCAAAGGACTTCTCTGATTTCAGGGAGTCCCTCTAACGGCTTCTCTGAGATGGGAGATGGGAGAGTGGTGTCTGACACGAACTCCACCTAGAAAGGTTTTGCTTTCCAGGCAACTATTTCGTGCACTATGGTGTATATCACAGCACCAAAAAAATACCATTTTTGTAGCAGCTTTCAGATACCTGCATGGACTCGTGCTGCACTAGCGCTGCAGCACTTGGAGCCTTGAAGGCCTTGCCTGGAGGAAGGGAGTTGGGTGTGAAGAAACAAGAATCTCCTGGAGATGAAGCTACTCCAGGTGAGCTATCTTTGTTCTTCCAGCAAAGATTCTGCCTCTGGTTTTCCTTCCCCCCCCCCAGCACATATAGAATGTTATTTCTTTAGCGTGTCCTGTCTTTTTTTCCCACTGCATTTGCTCTGAAGTAATGATGTACAGCTGGGGGAAAGCCGAAAGTCAGCTCTTTCTCCTCTCCTAATAAAAAAAATCATCATTTTTATGAAACATTCTAAAATAAGAAAGTAAACAGGGAACATTGACCCGAAAGGGTTTTTTTATGGTTCTCAATACTTCAAGATTTCTTGCCCCCCTTTTTTTTTTCCTTCCTATCCCTTAAAAGTTTATTCCAGGAGGATACAGAGAATGCAACACCTGAAGCTGGATTCTCAACTAATTTCTCGCAGTGGTAATAATTTCTCGCAGTGGTAAACCGCTTATATATTTCTGTCTCCTCAGACTGAAGTGGCATTAAAATAGAAGATGAGTCTTTCTTCCTCACCTAGTCATCTCACTGTCCTGTAATTCTGCAGAAATATGTCACGTATGTTTGTCGGCCAGTGAACCCTGGCTACAAGGAAAGATCTGCCCGTCTTGTAGGTTAGGTGGGGTGGGAGGATGCCAGGTGCCCTTTGCTTTGAGCAGAGCAGCTCTATCTGCTGCGTGAGCCTGGCTGGAATCCCTGGACGGTCGGTGAAGAGGTCGTGAGAACTGCACGGGGAATACAAGCTCCTGCTCAGCTCTCTCCAGTTATTGTGATTCATCAGCTGTGACTGCCTTGCAGCGTGACGGAGCTTCTAGGGCTGGTTTTTGGCTGATGGTATAGGTTTGTTCTGAAGGGGACCCTATCGCTTCTGCTAAATGTCATGGATGGCAGCACAGCACTTCGTTGTGAGAACTGTGCTCGTGCCACCTGGTGACACAACATCTGGAACAATAAGTGATACATTAGCAAAAAAGAAAAAAAATATAAAGAATGTATTAAGCAAAAAGTTGTCTTGTGTTTTCCTTATGCACATGTACAGATATTTTTGTTCATCCTGCCTTCTATATGCTACCTTTATTGCAACAGAAGGGGAAAAATATGCAGAATCTTAGTCCTTTTCACACTGTGTATTTTAAGACGTTTACAAGACACACTGCCCACGTTTGTGCATACTGCAAAGATGGAATTGAGCTGTAAGGCTACGAACGCAGTGGGGTTTTCAGGCTCACATCTTTGTGTTACAGAAATAGCTGATAGCATCAGGGCTGAAGCAGAATGTGTGTGCATGCACGTGTGCGTAGTCGTAACTCTTTATTTGATTAGTTTGCGGTTGTAGAATTGAATGATATTGCACCACTTCAGCAAACAGAGCTAACGTCTTATCTCTTCTCTCCATCTGTATGTACTGAGTGGTAGTGAACCTTTTCATCTGAACTTTATCTCTGCGCTTTGCAAATGTTAACAATTAAGCCTCACTGTATTTGCGGGGTACAATAGCTATGAACTGCTATCCAACTTCCAGGTGGTGGCTATCAACGCACAAGTAATAAGTTGGTTAGTCTAAGGTTAAGTAGTAAATTTATGGTCATGTCCTGAAGGAGAATCTGGATGTCTCTTCTTCCAGTTGCCTGTTCCAGCCCCACGTAGAGGCTGTAGCTTTTCTGGGATCAGCTATATAGAAATTCCTTTCAACAGGCCTTGTTCCTCTCTTTCTCTGACCCTCTTTCTGAAGCGAGCAGCTCTGCTGCCAGAACGTGCTCCTCTGGGCTGCCAGTCGTTCGGTGATATCTGTTTGTTCCTGTTCTGAAGGGGCTGCAAGCCCTTCACAAGCTGGTCAGGTCATTTTGTTTTGTTTCTGCGTCCATGAGCAATTGCTAGTCTTGTAAACTAACGTTCTTGTAAAAAGCGCTTGACCTGCTATTGGCAAGTCTATGATGATTGTTACCTATGAGTTTTAGTGTGATGATTTCACTCTAAATGGGGAAGCTTAACTAGTTGAACTGGCGGTGGTGAATTCCTTGGGGGAAGGCGCACTGATGTAAGGCAGGAGCTGCACTGAGTAGCACGTGCCTCCTGCTTGCAGAAGTGATGGCCTCACTGTGAGGTGTCTAAAGGTGAGCTGCAAAGAGAAGAAAATTAAGCTTACATCCTCTGCAGTTTCTTGTTGATGACATAGAAGTAGTTTCTAGTACATCTTTTATATATTACCCTAGTACTATCAAGACAAGAAAAAAGCAAAGAGAAGGTGAAGATTTTAATCACAGCTTGTATTAACCTCAACATGGATATTTCCTTCCAGGTGTTTTAACAGGCAACATCTTTCAGCTAATGTGTAAGAACAGGCAGTAAGTATCTTTTGAGCCTCTAAAATGTCCTCTAGTAAAGCTCTGACCTGAAATTCCTGTTGTTTGAAGCAATGAATCAAAATAATTCCTAGTAGTTAAGCTTGGGGGGGGGAGCAGCAGCAGAGAGACAGGGAAATGGCAAAACAGTACGATAAAAATAAAAAAGCATGAGCCTAACTTGATTGCTCGGGGGGAAAAAAGAGATATATGGTTACTTTTCAAAGCACCTGATATTATTTGATGTGTGTGAGCTTTCAGGCCATCCCATCAGGGCTGGGCAGCGACGCAAGCAGAGGTGGAAATTGCATTCCCAGGGCGTGCTCTCTTCTGGCCGATAGCATCAAAATGGAAGTTTTGGCTGGAATTCTGAAAAGTCACTGTGAGTTGCCAGCTGCAATTGTTTATGCTGCCCTATATTCGTTTTAAGCTTACAGTTTCCAACCTCTTCTTTCTTAGAAACAATAAACCCAGGTTTTACTCAGTCCTTTTCTCCCTGCTCCTTTGCAGCTTCAGAAGGAGCAGCAATAACTGAAGGCGTAGCATTTATAAAGCTTTGGTGGAGGAGATGTGAAGATTTATGTAATACTGTGCAGTGCAAACTTATTCTGTGAGGTGCTATTGGATATGCTAGAAATGCACCAATTGCTGCAGAAATTGTAAAGCTGTCACCCTAAGTGGCAATGACAAAATGTGTCTGCAATGTTTTGGTTTTCTATTAAAGAGTGGACTTGGTATAAACAACACCCAAAGATTCCTAATGGTCCCATATAAAAGTCTTCCCTTCATAGCAGTCATTAAGCTGTGTATTTTTTTACGTTGTTTAGAGCCTGAAATTACCACCTTAATTTCAGTAATGTTCAAGTTCATGTAGTTCTGAAGTTGAATTTAATTTCTCCTGGGTTGTGCTTTGATACCTTGTGTAACTTAGAGCATAAGCAAGTCTCCTGCTTTGATGATAAAAATTTAGCTCATTAAGGGGATGAGATTTTAAAAATTTCCCCAAAAAGGAGCTATATGGGGTAAGATTTACACTAAGGACTGAAAAGGCTTTATTGAAAACATAGTAGCAAAAAAAAAAAAATGGCCGGATCAGAGGCATTGCAACTATGTACTGGCTCCTTGTGACTGAAGTGCTGGTAGCCTTGGCACAACGGCTGCAGTGCTGGGTGTTTCAAATTGGCTCTGTCGATTTGTGAATATTTTAGCAGTTTTCTTCTGAAAGCTATGATGCTTTCAGTCTTAAATACAGGAGGTTCTTGCTGATTCTCATGGGACTGAGGCAAAGAGATCAACCAAGAAGCATACTGGTGTCTCAAGGGGCAGCTCCTACCTTGGCTATAGTAGAGTCCATCCCCACCACAGCTTTATAAACCTAATATTTTTTCTGTTTTCTTCTGTCTCAAGTGATATGCAGTAGTGGTGGCGTACTGCAACAAAGGTTTTAAGTCTGTTGTAAAATAAAGGTAACTACTGACATGGTGCAAACTTTTTTACAACATGAAGTCACTTTTTACAACATGTTATCCCCTAGATACATCTTTACTAACACTTTAACACCTTGCAGAATGCTTGGGTATTTCTGTGCCTGTGCAGTAGCCCTCGGTGCAGATTTCATTATCTACCACTCATCTTGCTGAGATGCACTTGTGGCAACTTGGGCTGAGCACAAAAGGGGTTAAAAGTGCAAGTTACAAGGACTTTTTTCTGCTTTTGAATGTATAACAACCAAATATTTTCCTTTTGTCAGTATTATCTTGATAATAAATATTTTTTTCTGTTCTTGTTTGTGTAGTATTGTGTTCCTATATATCAGTTGCATTATTTTCACGCATAAGCATGTGCGTGCATGCACACGTGTGTACATACACGTGCAGACACAGAAACCTACCATGAAATTTGTAGTTGAGATGTGTCCACCTGCTGTAAGTTGAGCCATAATTAGAAATCCCATTGGAGGGAATGGGCAGGCTTAGAGCCACCACAGGTAGTATCAAAATGCTATTGTTATTTGTGAGATACTGATAGCTGCTACTCATCCTACTATCACAATGGTATTGAGTAAAATTACAGAATCACAGAGTGGTTGAGGTTGGAAGGCCCTTGACTGGACTCTCTCCGGTATGTCCTTGCCTCTTGTGTACTGAAGAGCCCAGAACTGGACACAGCGCTCCAGGTGTGGCCTCACCGGTGCTGAGTAAAGGGGAAGGATCACCTCCCTCAGCCTCCTGGCAACACTCTTCCCCATGCAGCCCAAGAGGCTGTCAGCCGCCTTTGCCAGAAGGCCACATTGCTGGCTCATGTTGAACCTGGAGCCCACCAGGGCTCCCAGGTCCTTTTCTGCAAAGCTGCTTTCCCCTCTGTCAGCCCCCAGCCTGTCCTGGTGCATGGGGCTGTCCCTTCCCAGGGGCAGGTCTTTGCACTTCCCTGTGTTGAACTTCATGAGGTCCCTGTCAGACCATTTCTCCAGCCTGTCCAGGTCCCTCTGGATGGCAGCACAGCCCTCTGGTGTATCAGCCGCTCCTCCCATTTTTGTGATTGCACTCTGCACCATCATCTGGGATCCTCAAGGTGAACCCCTCATTTGTCTTCTTTTTCCAGGTGTGTTGAACATTTCTGTGACCTTTGTGGATGTTGTTTTTTGATTTTTTTTTTTTTAATTGTAAGCTGAGTAATAAAAATGCTGTTGTTTGCATCTAAGCAAGAACTGAAGCCTCCAGCCTCTAAGTCTTGTCTTGATTTGCCAGTGGTCAGTGTAGGGCTGTCTTCTCCTATTGCCTTTCTGTCACATGGTGCTGGCAGTCACAACAGCCACATCTGTAGTCTAGGGGTCCCTCTTGGCAAACTAGTTATCTCACCAAAGGAAAATTAGATGTCCATGCCTTTAGACTGTGTAGGAACTTTTAAGGGGCAAGCTTTCCAGCGCTCAGAGGCTGCATTCAAACAGTGGGATCTTTGAAGGGGAATGGTCCTGAATTTGGGGAAATACACCAGTAGAACAGGTAATTAGAATATAACTAATACCGTTAGTGTTATTTCATATGACTCCTTTTCATTTGCTGAGGAGAGTGTTCCCTTTTCTCTCCATTTAGGGGATGTACCATCTTGCCTTTTCCTTCCCCACAGTTTGGATGGGACACCACTGATGGAACAAATGGGTCTTTCCTGGTTGTATTCACCTGAGGCCTCATGACCTACTCGCCTCCGTGTTTCTGTGTTAGTGCGATGTTAGTTAGGGGGAAAGCTGTTGGAGTTCGCTTACTGCCGGTGGCTTTGCTTGCTTGTTTCAGCTGCTTCATGAGTGGGAAAGGAGCTTTCTCTGCTCCCCCAGATCTGCATTTATACACCCTTCTCAGCTTTACTTAATGGAGTTGTGGCTAGGGAATGTCAACACTGTCAGAATTATCCTTAAACAATAGTTTAAAGCAGATTACCCTGTCATTAATTGTATAACCTTGTAAAATATGTATTGCTACTACTGTGATTCTGTGCTTGCGGTGAGCTCTTGACCAGATTCTCAGAAGCCTTTGCTGCAGAGACAGAGATACGAAACTCCCGCAAGCTTTTAAAGCTTTGTTAGCACAAAACATGTTGAATGTTAAATAGGAAAGGAAATTAATTTATGAGCTGTTGAAGGCAATCTACTTCGGGAAGGACTTATCAGTACTATTGTAAGATGGGTATGCTGGAGATAAGGGGCTCTGAAAAGAGGATTTCTGCATCAGCTATTTTTAGGCAAGGAAAACACAGGAACTTTATCTCCCTGTGTAGCCAATGTAAGGAGGTGGATGCCTTTGAAAGGAGCAGCTTCGTGGACTGGAAATCAATGCTTTGCTTTATCACATTTATACTTATCGCTGCTTCTTTGTAGGGTTTTTGGCTTTGCCTAACTGGGTTCTCCTGAAGGACTGTAAGGCTGTTTGCTTCAGTAGTCTCTGGCTACAAAGTAGAGGAATATTTTGAAAAATCAATTTTTTTTGGTAAAATAGTCTCTGTAAAACTTAGCTCGTTTAGACTACTGCTTCACAAACTTTTTGCATGAAGAATCATGGTCAGCCCCAACTTATGTGGTAGTCATGTCGCTATGTGGAAACAACAAACTTATAAATTCTGCTGTGTAACATGGACCTGTAAACTGTGGACTGCTTATCATGGCCAGAGAGAACACTGACATTCACTAAACTATGATGTATGGATCATGACTTGGTTTTTTGGGTTCATGACCTGTTCTTTGTTTGTTTTGCTTTGCTTTGTTTTGTTCCCTCCCTGCCTTCCCCCTGCCCCCCCCCCCCACTTTCTTTCCCCCCCAGATGAAGTTACAGGTGAGAAATGAGAGGTACAGAGACATTTGCTCTGCTTAGGGTTGTGTATTGGCATATGAAGAGTCTTCCCACTTCAGTCAAAGAAAAATTTAGTTAAGTAGGAGTAGGATTGAGTTATGCCTTGCATTATTATTATTATTTGTACACTTATTTTCAGCAAGGATGATGGGATCAGGTGAAAACTGTTGGCAATGTCACTCTCATTTTTGTCAGTTCTGGCATTTGGGAAGAGACAGGAACAGTTCCATGTTTTCATTCTGGAAACATTACTGACAGCTCATAGCAGTGGGTGCACAGGAGGGTGCAAACACATTGCAATTGAAAGTTTTATCATAGAAAAAAAGCTGATGGTCTTTTATTTATTGAGAACTAATTAATAAATGTTCATTCTGGAAGAAGGAAGATTTTATGAAAAGGTATTTAACATTTCTTTAATTAACTCATTAAAAGTGGCATCACTAAGCTCAGGGTTGGATGTTTGTAATGTTGCTTTGGACTCTGGAGCAATATGCTGACGTCCAACAGACCCAAGAACTGGCTTTTTGACTTTTACTCTTGCCTAAGTATTTCTAACATTTTAAATAACATCTTTAATAACATCTTTTTTTTTGCATTCTACTGCTGACAGTGTAATGATGATTAATTTCAGTTACTGGATGTTAAATTTCTTTTAGCCTTATTGAGCAGTTCATGGAGAGAGAAGCTAAAGCTTAAGTTTTGTGAAGTTCAAGTGTGAAGCAGGGGTGGAAAATGAATCCAGAGAGTCCTATGTCCTCTTGAGCTATACACACAGAGTATTTCTCTTGCAGCATCCCAGATTCAAATCAGATACCAGCTTTATTTTCCTAAAAGTATCTGTGCCTTGAAAATCTCCAGAAAGTATGGCTGCTTCTTCATGTACTCTTCTGTGGTGATGCAGCTGTGATACAGTTCAGCTATGCTGTGATTGTAGGTGCAATATGTCGAGCTTGAGCCTTTGCAGCATTCCTGGCGTTCTTCTAACAGTTTAACACATTTGGGATCAGGCCAAGAGGGAGAAAAAAATCAAGTTGCATGTATTTTAATGCATTACGCAAGACTGACTGAAATGCAGTAATAACAATACCAAGGACTGCGTTAAGGTTGTCTGATGATATTTTGATAATAAGTGTAAATTATATAGTACCAGAGAGCTTGCTTGAATAGAAAGGAAAAAAAAATCAGAATTATTTTCTCATTGAACAATTTTATGTTGACTTAAGCTCTGTAAGTGCATCCACTTTATAAAAGGCTAAGGAATACTTAACTAGAATGAGCTAAAAACAAAGAAATGGAAAGAGGAAAGTCGTATTCCACTTTATTATTTGTACTGGCTCTTGGTTACTTGACCTGGAGGTTACAGTAACTCCTAGATAACGGTATGGAGGTATGGGCAGCTGAGCATAAAAGAGCAGGATGGAAAGCAGACTGAAATCAGGAACCGATTCCCTTCTCATGTACCTTCACACACTCATGTCCATGATAGAAAATGCTTCCAAATGAGCATGGTAAATTCCAGGCAAAATTGACTTGATCTCCTGTGGCTAAAAGCATTTCAAATAGATAAGTTATCCCATAGACTCTTTCAGTTCCCTCTTGTTCTTGTGTGAGACACAAGAGTGCAGTGCCCCCGTTCTGTTTCTTCTTGCACGTGCACTGTCCTCACCAAGTAAAAAGTCCTGAAAGCTGTTTCCAGTTTCTTTACGAAAGATCATAGCACCTTGTATGGGGAGACTGCATAACTTGTCCCTGTGTCATATTTGTTTGAGACAGTAAATTTCAAACCAAATAACATTGTGTTAGGATAGATTAGCTGACTTAATTTTGTATTGACAAATATATAATAATCTTTAACCTGAAAGAAACACAGCACTCTCCAAAGTAATGGTATTTCACTGCAATGCTCAGTCCTTCTATGCTAAAGGGAAATTAGAAAGAAGCTCTTCCACCAGTTTCTCAACCCAAAAGTGCACTTTTTTTTCTTTCAATTTAAAAAATGCATTCCTTGGGATTTTAATAGAGGATTTGGTTTTCCTCCTTATGTGATGGTAATATGGTGGTAATGTGATATGCACATATTTTTACAAACTCACTGCAAGACAACAGCCATTTTGTGATACTGTTCCATTGAAATGCTGTTGTTTTTTTTAAAAAAAAATTTTCTTTTTCTTTATGTAAAGATTTCTCTGGGACCACCAATACTCTAAATTCTCAATTTTGAATATTGTTTCATATTATAGAGACGTAGATCCATGCAATTTTACAGCAAAATCCCATTTCAGTTTTGTTCCCTGACCTGCTGCTAGTGCTATGAGCTATAGTTACCTCTTTTCCACTTAGCTTGACTTCTGCAAGTATCATGAACACTTACCCCAGTGTCCTTGGCTGAATTTGGCTATTCTGGCTTTTCAGAAATAGCCATCTCTCTGACAGTGGCTCTCACTTTTGACAACACTTTTGTTCTTGATGATCACTGCACCTTTTAAGTAACGCTTTCAGGCTGGCTCAGCTTGTCTCTGCAGTTCTTGTCTTTATGGGCACAGAGGAGAATTCTTCCCCCCCACGGGGTCAGCCTGACAAAATAACGAATACGAGCGCTCAGATACCTCTGTGTTATTTCCGCGTTTCCTTTTTGCGCCTGCCTTAAAATTCTCAATTAAGCAGGACAACTGGCGCCTTCCATTTGATTGTGAGTTCAGTGTTCTTATTCAGTTGATGTGTTTTCATACAGCAAGGCTGCTCTGCCTCAGCAGTTAGCTAGCTACCTGTCAGTCACTATAGTGAAGTACCTGTTTTGATTGTGATATTTTTTGTTAAAAAACAAAATAATACACCCCAAAACTCCCACAACCCACTAATCAACTAAGTCGAGGAGGAAAAAAAAAAGCCTCTCCTCACTGGCTATTATCCTTTGCTACTAGTTTTTACCTACTCTTAAAAATTCTGGCTAGACTTTTGTCAAGCAGACATTTGTTTTTAAGATGTTCTTTCCAAGTATTTCTTGGCCATCTGTTGATAATGAAGCTGATGTACAATCCAGCAGCTCACTGCCTTTTGCTGGAGTGGTACTTCTGCTCTGCCTGGCTGATCTCATGCTGTCTGCTGATTGCCTTTTCATTCACCACTTTATTTTTCAGGATGTGGTAGCTGGCTTCCAGCTCCTATCAACATTCACGTTATAGTGTGCTGAGGCAGTATCCTGTAGAAGCTTGCTCCATTTGTTGTCTCAGGTGGTGAACTGACTTGGAGGTCTTTGAGAAAATATCAGATAGTTTAAAATCCTAAATGATTATTGCACTGATAATGCTAAGGATGGGTATCTGCAGTCACATTTTTACTTCTTCAGGGTCAGTGATAAACAAATGTCTCACTTCTGAACTTGTGACTGACTCATAACGATCGTTTTTTCTATTATTCTATTCAATTTTACATTTACTTGTTGTACGTCTTAAGTTTAGTGCTAGTGCAAGCAAGTTAATATATGCACTTTCTTTTAGTTGGAAGCTGTGACTTTTTCACCCTTTGTGAAATTTCAATCTTTTATACCTTTTCATGTGTCTAACTGTTTTTTTATAATAAAGATCCCAGTCTCATCTTATTGTACAGTTTTAATTTGCACTATTTAGTACTTTAGCATGGGGAAAAAAGTGTTGATTTTCTCTCCTTGGCTTCTGATTTCCTGTTCATTTATTGCTGTCTTGTTTTTTACTTGGGGCTGACAAACCTTTAATTTTTATTTTTGCATTTCATTAATGTCTTATGCGAGACATCTCGAAGTCACTGACAGGTGAATTTGTTTCTGAAACCCTTCACATAGTGAATCCATGTATAAGGTTTTTCCATTAAGTTTTCTACACAACATGACTGGTTTTCTTCTTGTGTTCTCTTTGCGTCTTGTACATTTGCTGTTGACTGAGTGCTGGTTTATTTTCCATGTCACTTGCTTGCCCCTTTCTCCTCAGTGTATTGTCTCTGCCCCTGTTTAGTTTGTGACTTGTGTTTGCGTACAAGCTTGTTTATCAGGTTTGTGCCAGTCTCCACTGTTTGGTAGAGCTTGCGTCAACTTTCTGTGCTTTCATTTCAGCTATTGCCTTTTCCATTTCTGTTACTAGTGCCATCTGTTCATCTCTGGAAACCGGGTAATTACACGAGTCTGTTGTTTTTTGTAGCTTGGCGAAATATTATTGTGTGGTTCCTTCGACTTCTTGATTACACTGTTCAAAAAAGTCTTTCATACATGTCATTTTTTTGTGGATTTAAACTGCTTTTGGAGAATTCCCAGGATTTCCCTTCCTCACCCCCTGCAATCTTGTTTTATTTAAATGCTCTGGCATTATGTAGCTGCATTTTTTAATTGCTGCTCCTTGTTCTGCTGCACTTGGCTCCCTCCTCCTGCCCTTTTTCTCTCCTCTTACTGCAGTTTCATAGTGTCTCTCATTATCTAGGGAAATGTTACTTATTAAACATCCTCTCTTTAAAGCTCATCTGCTTGGAAACAAGAATCTGATCTACTAACAGATTCTCATTGGTTATATTTTATTTATGTGTTCTTTTGCAATATTCATATTGTCTGATTTCATGCCTGTTTCTGGGACTTCTGCAATGTTGTATCTAGACCTGTTTCTAGCTCTGCTTCATCACGAAGCCAGAATCACCCTCCAGGTTTTTTCTAGCCTTTTTATTAGATCTGGGTGCAAACAGTTGTCTTTTGTTTTTAGGCCATGTTAATTTTTTTTAATACAGTTTAGAAACTGGATTAAAGTTTACTATCCTGTGCTTCTGCAGGGAGGTCTGTAAAACTGCAGTCAGACACATCTCTGGAAACAGGTTTCTGTTCCCACAGTGGCAAATCGTTAGCCAGCGCATTGGACAGTCAAAGCCATTTCATACCCACCTAGGATCCTTCTTATCTGATACACTTTAATGTACTATCTCATATGTAAGTTTTCAGCAGTTAGTGCTTGTGTTTTAAGTAGATTAATTAAATATCTGTGAAATGAAATTAAGAGAAGTCAATGAGAGCTGAGTAAGATAAGGTAAAACAATAGAGGAACTCTGTCAGCCCAGAAAAATAAAATATTCTTTCAGCTACTTCTGACAGCAAATCGGCAGTACCGAGCCTGATTCCTGCATCCCGAGTCTTGTGCAAACTGACGTAATTTTGGAGAAAGGGGATGCAGGTTTTTGTGAGCAGATGCTGGAGGAGCATATGTAGAGCTTTCTGTGGGAAGCACAACAGCACATTCATGTCTCAGGAACGGTGTCTGGCCATACCATGTGCAAAACCCAGCAGTTTAGGGGAAGGTGTCTGCTGAGTTGTCTCATCTTGTGGGCCTGACTGTAAGACTGTGGTATCAGAAGAGGCTTTCTCACATGCTATGTGATGCTTCAGAGGAGGTCAGAAATGCTGCTTTGGGTATGTCAGCATGTTGTTCCTGTCTGAGAAGAAATAGAGAAGCACAGAGGACTTCAACAGGTGAATGAAAGGAACACTAATGAAGCTTCATTAGTTGTCAGAAAGGCTCATGTTTGAGTTTTGTTTGTGCTATAGATGGAGGCTGGAGTCAAATTCTATAATGCTTTTGTTTCCTCTCATCCCTGTTTTTTAAACTATTCTCTACCTATTCAGTATTTTTGCATATGAAAAAAATCCTACTTTTCTTTTGATGAAAAAGACTGGAATGGAGCTTCTGAACTTGAAAATGTCAGTGGCTCTTCCAATAGAAAACTTCATATTCTTACCTTCCTTTGTTGCTCTCAACAAAGAAAAATGCACTGTATTAAAATTAAAGACTGACAACAACCCAGTGAATTAAGGATTTAAAAACTCAGCAAGTTTGGAAATTGCTACATTAACCTAATCAAGTCTTGATATAAGTGTAGCTGCTTGACATTTAATGCACACAGTCTACCACCTGAAAGTCAACTGACACATCTATAGGTCCAGTGAAATACTCTGAGCAGTCGTCTCCTACACTAGTGGGTTGAAATGACTTTGAATCTTATTTCCTTAGCTTCAGCTTCCAATCATTTGTCTTGACATTGCTTTGTCTGCAGGACCTCGATGTATTTATAATCCCAAAGGACATAATTGAGTAACTTTCTGAACTAAATATGCTGGATTCCTTTGATGCTTCTCATCTTTTAGTTATTTTAGTAGCTCTTGTTGGAAACTTTCTAGATTTTTTTTTTCTTAAAGTCTTCTTTGTAGTGTGAATATTTGGGTGCCATGATCTGATACAGCACTCCACTGAAGTCATAGGAGAACCAAATGCTGAGATATATAAAGTTTCCCTGCTTTTCTCATCTGACTTGTTGACATGCACAAAAATCACAGTAAGCCTTCAGCCTCGTTGCATACTGAGTGCTTATGTTCAACTCATTATCCCTACTTTTTCCATCGTTGCTGTTTTCTTGGGTAATCTCTCACACTGACATGTGGCTTTCATTTTTAACTCTCTATTTTACACAAATGTATGGAGCCATGTATTAGGTGCTTACACACAGGGTGCCTCTTGCATTCAGAGGTCACAGTGGGCTTTTGGAGCACCTCCTGCTATGTCTCTGCAGTAAAATGATACCTATGAAAGTTGGCTGGACTTGCTTTCCTGTGCAGGTTTCTGGCTGAGATGGACATGTTTCCTACTAAGAATAATTTCAGGTGTAGAAAATGTCACTAGTTGTTTAGCTTCAAGAAAAGAATAGTAATGGATCTTCCAAAGCAATAGGAATATACTGTACAGAGCAAAAAGTATCACCACTTGTTGATGTCTACAGTGAATAAGGAAGAAATAAGCTGGACCATGAAGGACTCAGCTTAAACACTCAAAAAATTATAATAGCAAGTATTGTGAAGCCTTGCCATGACTTCCCTTGGCAGTCTTAATCACTGAAGTCTTTAAGAATAGGCTGGATGAAGGCAGGTGTAACTAATCCCAGCTCAGGAGAAGGTGAACTAGGTACCAATCCAAGCCATTTCTTCCACTGCTCATGCAGATACCCTCCTGCTTAGCAGTTTGACTGAAATCATGACCAACATCCTCCTAAAAAGGAAGCACTTTCTGCTACTGCTGACATCTGTATGAAACAGAGACCTTTGTATAAAGACAGTTATTATGAGAAAAGGTTCTGCATTAAAGGCTGTTATTACTGCAATGAACTTTTAGTATTTTTAGTGAGAAGTTCTTATTAACAGTTGATATTCATGAATCATGCAGCTAAGCACTCAGGCTTGCCACTTATTAAGAGCACTGACAATTTTTTAGGACAAATTATTTCAGAGTAATTGATAACAACCCCAGAGAGCTATCAAATCTCAACAAATCAATGTTTGAAGGGAAAACAATTAAAGAACTAATAGACATCAAAACATAAATCTCATGTGCCACGGCTGAATAACAAGATTTGACTGACTCAATCAGTAAAAACTGCTCTGAAATGACTTTTCTTTAAGCACAATCAGAATTTATTTTGATTATTTCAGTTTATTTCAGCAAGTGGCCTTTAAAATGCATCTATGTACTTGAAGTGCCACTCAAAGCAGCTAGAGCTTGGTGTTGTCTCAATGAAGATAATGTACTAACACTACTATGCCTGTGTGAATTTATGTAAAACATCCATTTTTAAAACCCATTATGTTCCTAAAAAAGGGTGATTGTGATCTGGAAATTCTGGTAACTGAAGAGAGAGCCAGGTGCTTTTATCTTGGTGATCAGAAGGGTAAGTATAGCACATAAGTGCCTGGCTTTTAGTGGCGATGCACAATAGCAGTATGAATGTACAAGTGTGTATGAAAAAGTAAAGCAGGTTGACGCAAATACCTGATTGCATCTGCTCTGTTTTACATAGTTTATAGTAGCTGCATGATCTCTTTAGCACTGACCTTCTTCATATGCTGTCCCTAACCCCCTCAGTTACTGAACATTAATTATTAGAGACCTTCTTAGCACCTTCTTTTGTGTCAATCATCTACAGAGGCAGAAATTAAGCCATTCTATGAAAAGTGCTCTGGAGTGCCGAACCTCTTAACTAGGGATAGTGACTGTGGGTTTCAGGTTAAATTAATCTCCTCCAAGCAAAACAGAGGGCATGAGACTGTTTTGGTAAGAAGCTGTGAGATCTTTCAGAGTTTAGACTTACAGAACATAATAGTTGACTTTCTAGTGACCTTTGCATGAAAACAAACAATAAAAGAAAAACCTTTGTTTAAAACACAGTAATCGAGTCCCAATCAAACTGTATTGTGATATTTTTAGTTTAACTACATTTCTTGTGGTGATGGTTTCCCAAAGCTTTTTGTACTCGTTAGCAGTTATGGTTAGCTCAGTCAAAGTAACTGTAGCCTGGCTGGTTCTGCCCCCCCCCCCCCCCCTTTTGGATGTCATTAAGGAAGTGCAAAAATGAAGTCTAAGTGAAGGAAACAAGTTGATATTTCTTGAGTAAAGCAAGAGCAAAGCTGAGCAGGCATTGAACAAATGCATTGTTTCAATTTGAGATTGCTTGGGCTAGACACCATTGCAAGAGAGAGACAGTATGTAGCACCTGAACTTAGTGCCTTAGGCTTGGCTTTTACAATATGTTCAATTAGTATTGGCCCAGCATTATGTGATCAACTTGTGCTTGATCTCAAAGTGGATGGGGGGGATACTCATGTTGCAGTAAAGAGAGGACATTTAGACCTCTTACAGTACAATGGAACATTGTGTTGGTCTATGTACAAGGCAAGTTTTGAATAACAGGAGTAGCTAAACATCATGCACAAAACAAAACTGTTTTGAATAAAAAGCAAAAGCTACTGTAAGAGCATCCTCTCCACCTTGAGGAAAACTCTCTTTCTGCCTTCAGCCCTCTTGCCCTCTCACCCCATTTACCTCCAGTACATTTGAACTTGCATCTTCCCACTAAGAGCATCTCCTGTGTCTGCACTTTGTAGACCTGTTTTGTTTTGTTTTTTTTTTTCCCCTTTAATGTGAGAGTTATACCCCTTGCCAACTCTAGAAAGACTTATTTATTTCCTGATTTATCTGATGAAGATATTTGCGTAGACTGGTTACAAGATGTGGTTTCCTGTGGTGCCCCATCATATCTTTTGTGCCTCTCCTGTGAGGAGATTTAGTGGACCTTTGAATCAGGAGCTTCTACCGATGAGTTTTAGCTGTGAATTTGGAGGTAAACCACCATATAAGATGAAGAAGAATCTGGGGCCGGGGCTGGAGCAGGGATTCTGCGCAGGGTCTGAGTTTCTCTGTGCCAGCACCACTGACACACACCAGTAGGACTGAGAAATGAGAATTTTCTTTTAAGGGGCCCCTTTCTCTTAAGCAAGGTTGCCTTGAAAGCATAATGATTAAGCAGGGACTTTTCAAACCAGCAAGTGGATCACACTTGCTCCTTGGCCTCCCAGTTCACAGTGCCATAGGATTTTTCCTCTGCTAATCATGACTACACAGCATGTTTCTTGAAGCTACACTGCTTGCTGACACAGGGAAGTAATATGAAAAACAAAAAGGCTTTCAGCTAGACATTTTAGAAATGCCAAAGGTGAAAATCCCTGCCATAACATAACTGCTTTTTATGGCAATTTAGCAAGTGGAAATGAGGAGGAGAGCCAAAAAACCTTTAACAAGTTAGGTCTCCACTGACCACGAACAAGCAGTGTGTTCTTGGTCTGGAAACTGGAATAGAAACTGGCTCAGACAAGGCAGCCCAGAACAAGAGCTTGTTGCTATGCTTTTCCCCGTTATTCCTCCCCACCACACACACACACACACACATGCATGCACCTCAAAAGTCACCACTGTAGTTAACGCCTGACCATTGGTAAAAGGTGCAGGCTTAATTCATAGCCATATCCTCTAAATCAGCAAAGGAAAGATCCCAGACAGTCTAGTAGTTAAGATGTGGGTAGCTGTACAAGCCTTGTAGAATCATAGGACCATAGAATGCTTTGGGATGGAAGGGACCTTTAAAGGTCATCAAGTCCATCCCCCCTGCAATTGGCCGGGACATCTTCAACTAGATCAGGTTGCTCAGAGACCCATCCAGCCTGGCCTTGAATGTTTCCAAGGATGGGGCATCTAACACCTCTCTGGGCAACCTGTTCCAGTGTTTCACCACCCTCATTGTGAAAAATTTCCTCCTTATATCCAGTCTGAATCTGCCCTCTTTTAGTTTAACACCATTACCCCTTGTTCTATCACTATTGGCCCTGCTAAAAAGTCTGTCCCCATCTTTCTTATAAGCACCCTTTAAGTATTGAAAGGCTGCAATAAGGTCTCCCTGCAGCCTTCTCTCCTCCAGGCTGAACAACCCCAGCTCTTTCAGCCTTTCCTCACAGCAGAGGTGCTCCATCCCTCTGATCATTTTTGTGGCCCTCCTCTGGGCCCGCTCCAACAGGTCCATGTCCTTCCTGTGCTGAGGACCCCAGAGCTGGACACAGCACTCCAGGTGGGGTCTCACCAGAGTAGAGAGACAGAATCACCTCCCTCGACCTGCTGGCCACGCTTCTTTTGATGCAGCCCAGGATACGGTTGGCTTTCTGGGCTGTGAGAGCCCATTGCCGGCTCATGTCCAGCTTTTCACCTACCAGTAACCCCAAGTCCTTCTCCTCAGGGCTGCACTCAATCCCTTCATCCCCCAGCCTGTATTGATACTGCGGATTGCCCCGACCCAGGGGCACTTGCTTGCACTTGGCCTTGTTGAACCTCGTGAGGTTCACATGGGCCCACTTCTCCAGCTTGTCCAGGTCCCTCTGGATGGCATCCCATCCCTCAGGCGTGTCAACTGCACCACTCAGCTTGGTGTCATCTGCAAACTTGCTGAGGGTGCACTCAATCTCACTGTCTATGTCATTGATGAAGATATTGAACAGTGCTGGCCCCAGAACGGACCCCTGAGGGACAGCACCTGTCACTGTTCTCCATCTGGGCATCGAGCCATTGACCACTACCCTCTGGATGTGACCATCCAGCCAGAGGTAAGACTCCGTGTACTGGTATTAGAAACTGTTGGAAAGAAAGCTAGCATAGTTTTGATCACTGTGGATGAACAGGTCTGAATACCTTTTGCATCTATTTCTGTTTTAGCCTGACCATGAACATTATCTCTGGAATTTAAACCTCTCACAGTTGCTTGCAATCTGAGTTATTGCCATATTCCTTCATTTTTCTTCCTGCTGTATTTTTTCCTGTCTTCTTCCTATGTGATGCCTTTTCTCTTACAATTTCTTGTCATCTCATCATTGCATGAAATGCTTTTTCCTTGTTTTGTTTTCAGAAATGTGTTTTAGAGACAAAATATCCTGTAATTTTCGAAGGTCCCTCCTTGCTTCCTCCTTGCTGCTTTTCTGCTTGCTGTATCTCACATCTCGCGTTTCCAGTCTCTCAGCAGGTATGTTGAAGATCTTCATGTTTATTTGATATAACCAAAGTGTTTTTACTAAGTCTGAGGCAGTCATTTAGAACAATGAGGATTACAGCAATTTTGTGGTGTGTACAGAGACTGATGGTAGTTGCTCTGGAAAACAACCTTATTCTCTGCAGAGTGCCTAAGGGTATTATTTCACAAAATGTACACCTACTCCAGAAATGTCAGGGCGTAGGGTAGCAGCTGGAAGCCGTAGCACGTTATGACTCTCCCTGCTCAGCTACTCTCTGACTGATGTATAGGTGGGGGTTTGCAGCCACTTAGCTTACCACAAAGAGCATATGGAGCAGTTTGAATGTCTGGGGGAGGAATGTTCCTTCTTAGCATTTATTGCCAAATGGAGTGACAACAGCTTCTGATTATGTTTATGCCAATTCATCCCCAGCTGTGAACTCAAGGTGAGCAGCAGCCTCTCTGCATCTGCTGATGACTGTGTTTCTCAGAAGCATGGAGTGGGCAGGGAAGGTCCCAGGAAAAGATGGACTTGGCTTTGGTACATCCCTGGCGTGATGTACCTAGCGCCCTCATCACTAGCTCTGGGCAGGAGTGGCCAAGTTTGGGTCTGAAGATAAAGCCAAATTTCTGGAATGTTGTGTGTCATGTGTTGACTTGAACCAAACCAAACTGTGAATCCAAAAAGTACAGAATAAGAAAATATTCCACAGATAACGGCCAGGTCTGAAGTTCTGGTTGGTTATCCTGGGCTGCTGAGATGAGATGTGCAGCTCTGAGTTTATCTGTTACTTCTGCCACGTAAGGATGTGTTAGCTGGTTTCCAGTGCAGCTATCTTATCTACATCAACAAGGTAATATCCTGTCAGTCACTTGTGTGGGCTTTTATTAGAATGTGCATTTCTGAAAAAATAAAAATACTGAGTCATACCCACCTACAGCGGTCGTGTTCATAAACTGCATTTTTTTATTTCTTAACCAAAGTTTATTTTCAGTGCCTTATCAATTGACTGATGAAAGACTAATGTTCAAGTAAGCTATGCAACATAACTTTCTTTCCTCACTACAATATTCCATGCAAATGAGTACTGAAACAGCATTGTCTGCTTTGGAGTCAGATTAATCTTGCTAAAGCTCATAGTAGCAAGCCATCAAGCTGTCTACATGAAATCACTGTAGGATTTCTACTGTTTAAAGAGAAAAGCCAGAAGAGCTTCACAGTTTATGGGAGAGAATTTGTTCTCCCACATGGAAAGATTTAATTAATGTGGTCAGTATGCTTTGAGAACTTATGGATATTAGCCTTACTTTAACATGAAAGGTAAGAACACTTCAGGCCATGTATTTACAACCTTTATCTCAGTTAATTACCCATCCAAATGGAAACATTTAAAGATATTCCCAATTTTGTAATTAGACATATTTTTCTGTTCTTCTACTTTTCTTGCACAACACACAGCTCCTAGATTACTTTGGACTTTCTTCCTAGGTCTCTGTCACACAATTTAAGAATCTCTTTTATTTCTCTATCAGATTTGGTACTGTGTGGGGAAGTCTCTGTATGTACATGGAGCGGGGGCTTTGCAGTTGGGTGAAAGTGTGCAAGGAGAAATTACAGATCAACACTACTGTTGATAATGCTAGTGGAATGGGCACTGAAGGAAAAATAATCTTTCCATATAAAAAAAACTAGTAGAGCCTGGGGAGAGGTATACAATTGGCAGAAGTATAGATAACATCTGCTAATCTCCTTTCCAGGTTGATTATAGTGTTCAACACTTGGTAGTGTCACATGGAACTGGAGGTATCTTTACATTCTTCTTCCCCCATCAAAGATGTCTTAAACTTGGCTGTTTGATTCCTTTTTCATAAGGCTGGATTTCTCTAATGCCTCATATACGGATGCCACCAAATAACAGTTATTTTTATTGCATTTAAAAGGCCCTATTCACTGTCAGTATTATTAAGTAAAACACACTGTGAAATGAGTATCATGCTTTACACTCAATAATGATCTTACTGTCGTTTTGATGTTTTGCCATTATCTGCAGAAGTGCTCACTTTATCCTACATTATTCACTAGCTCATATCAGCGGTGACTGATTCAACATGACAAGATGACAGTCAATGCTTTGCTCCCTACCAGCCAGCTCTACCACTCATGAATGCTAATAACAGCATTGTGAAGTAACTTGTGGAAGAGGGGCTTGTGTACAGCCTGCATTGCTGCAGGCATCTCTAAAGTTATCATTTTTATGAGGTTGCTTAGGAAGTGATGAATTTCAGATGCAAAGGATATTTTACAGGGCATTGCTACTAAAGTACGCTATGAGATATTTGTGACTCTTTTGATTGCTTTAGAGCTATATCTAATATCGTGAGTCACTAACTTGAGTGTAGAATGTTCTAACGGCATATTAACATTAATGAAAAAATACTGGGAGATCTGAAGACAGCCTGAGCACACCAGTAATTCCTCTACTTGTAATTTTGATGAAGCAAGGGCTAACTGGGCATTGGAAGAGTTAGTGACAATAAGAGAGTAAAATTCTCTTTCAAGGAGTAAATGGTTTGATTTATTGGACTCTCTGTAATTTTTTTTTTTAATAAGTAGAACATATTTATTCACTTTTATTATTTTAAATTTGTTCTCATTTTGATTTGAATATGTCTATTCTTCTAACACATTTAGTAAGTTTTTGCATCAAAATAGAGAACATTTAAAACCCCATATCTTATTATTAGAAAATTATTTAAACACAATTACTGGAGATGTTACAAGGTATTTGTCATAGAAGATATTCAGTCTCTCACCTGAGACCCCAAACCTGGAAGACTGACTCTGTTTATATTCTTAAATTAGATCATGCTGCCATTCAATGCAACTGTGCTATGAAGGATCTCATAGAGTTTCCAGCTCAGTTGTGTTAGCTAATTAGTACATTCCTTCTCATTTATGTGAACTTTCTTCTGTTCAGGATGTTTTCAAGATGATTTCTGATTTTCAAGCTGGTGAAGAGGGCTTTAAACTAAAGTTGCCAGGGGAGGGGAACCTAAATCCATCCCACTCCTACCAGTTTGATGCCAGTGCTGGCAATAGATGCCCAGAGCCTGGAGAAGGATCACAGGTCAGCAGGAGCGCACCTGAAAAGCAGCACAAAGGAATTCCAGCCACTCCAGCCAGTAGGTCAGCTTCATCAGGGGCCCAGCTTCAATGCCTCTATGCAAATGCACATAGCATGGGGAATAAACCAGAGGAGTTTGAGACGTGTGCATGTCTGCAGGGCTATGATCTTATTGGCATCATGGACACATGGTGGGATGGCTCCTATGACTGGAGTGTTGGAATGGAAGGATACAGGCTCTTTAGGAAGGACAGGCAGGGGAGACGAGGAAGGGGTGTTGCTCTCTGTCAATGACCAGCTGGAGTGCATGGAGCTCTGCCTGGGGATGGATGAGGAGCCAACCGAGACCTTATGGGTCAGGATTAAAGGGAAAGCAGGGACAGGTGACATTATAGCAGGGGTCTGCTACAGGCCACCCAACCAGGAAGACTGAGTGGATGAGGCCCTCTATAGACAGGAGCAGCCTCACATTCACAAGCCGTAGTCCTCATGGGGCACTTCAAACACCCCAGTATCTGTTGGAGAGACAACACAGCAGGGCATAAGCAATGCAGGAGGTTCCTGGAATATGTTGATGTTAACTGCCTTCTCCAAGTGATAGAAGAGCCAATGAGAAGAGGTGCTTTGCTGGACCTTGTTCTCACCAACAAGAGGAGCTGGTGGGGAATGTGAAGCTGAAGGGCAGCCTTGGCTGCAGTGACCATAAAATGGTGGAGTTCAAGATCCTTAGGGCACCGAGGAAGGCGCACAGCAAGCTCACTACCCTGGACTTCAGGAGAGCAGACTCTAGCCTCTTCAGGGATCTGCTTGGTAGAGTAGCATGGGATAAAGCCCTGGAGGGAAGAGGGGCCCAAGAAAGCTGGTTAATATTCAAGGATCATCTCCTCCAAGCCCAGGAACGATGCATCCCAACAAAGAGGAAGTCAGGCAAAAACACCAGGAGGCCTGCATGGATAAACAAGGAGGTCTTGGACAAACCCAAACACAAAAAGGAAGCCTACAGAGGGTGGAAGCAAGGACAGGTAGCCTGGGAGGAATACAGAGAAATTGTCTGAGCAGTCAGGGATCAGGTTAGGAAAGCTAAAGCCCTGATGGAATTAAATCTGGCCAGGGATGTCAAGGGCAACAACAAAAGCTTCTATAGGTATATCAGTGACAAAAGGAAGACTAGGAAAAAAGCAGGCCCTCTCTGGAAGGAACAGGAGACCTAGTTACCCAGGATATTGAGAAAGCTGAGGTACTCAATGACTTTTTTTCCTCAGTCTTCACCAGCAAGTGCTCAAGCCACACTGCCCAAGTCGCAGAAGGCAAAGTCAGGGACTGGGAGAATGAAGAACCACCCACTGTAGGAGAAGATCAGGTCTGAGACCATCTAAGGAACCTGAAGGTGCACAAGTCCATGGGACCTGATGAGATGCAGCTGCGGGTCCTGAGGGAACTGGTGGATGAAGTTGTTAAGCCGCTATCCATCCTATTTGAGAAGTCACAGCAGTTGGGTGAAGTTCCCACTGATGGGAAAAGAGGAAACATAACCCCCATTTTTAAAAAGGGAAAAAAGGAAGACCCAGTGAACTACAGGCCCGTCAATCTCTCCTCTGTGCCTGGCAAGATCATGGAGAAGATCCTCCTGGAAACTATGCTAAGGCACATGGTAAATAAGGAGGTGATTGGTGACAGCCAACATGGCTTACTAAGGGCAAATCGTGCCAGGCAAATTGTGCCTGACAAATCTGGTCGCCTTCTACGATGGGGTTACAGCGTTGGTGGAAAAGGGAAGAGCAACTGATGTCATCTACCTGGACTTGTGCAAAACATTCGACACTGTCCCTGCATGACATGCTCTCTAAATTGGAGAGACATGGATTTGATGGATGGACCACTCGGTGGATAAGGAATTGGCTGGATGGTTGCGGTCAATGGCCCAATGTCCAAGTGGAGACCAGTGACGAGTGGCATTGCTCAGGGCTTGCTATTGGGACCGGCACTGTGTAACATCTTTGTTGGTGACATTGACAGTGGGATTGAGTGCACTCTCAGCAAATTTGCCAACGACACCAGGCTGTGTGGTGCAGTCGACACCCTGGAGGGAAAGGATGACATCCAGAGGGACCTTATCAGGCTTGAGAGGTGGGCCCTTGCGAACCTCATGAAGTTCAACAAGGCCAAGTGCAAGGTCCTGCACACGGGTCAGTGTAATCCCAAGCACAAATACAGGTTGGGCGGAGAATGGATTGAGAGCAGCCCCAAGGAGAATGACTTGGGGATGTTGGTTGTTGAGAAACTCAACGTGACCCGGCAATGTGTGCTTGTAGCCCAGAAAACCAACTGTATCCTGGGCTACATCAAAAGAAGTGTGACCAGCAGGTCGAGGGAGGGGATTCTGCCCCTCTGCTCTGCTCTAGTGAAACCCCACCTGCAGTACTACGTTCAGCTCTGGGGCCCTCAGCACGACAGACATGTACCTGTTGGAGCGAATCCAGAGGAGGGCCACGAAGATGATTGGGGGCTGGAGCACCTCTCCTATGAGGACAGGCTGAGAGAGTTGGTGTTGTTCAGCCTGGAGAAGAGAAGGCTCCGGGGAGACCTTATTGCAGCCTTCCAGTGCCTGAAGGGGGCCTACAAGAAAGCTGGAGAAGGACTTTTTACAAGGACATGTAGTGACAGGACAAAGGGTAATGGCTTTAAACTGAAAGAGGGTAGATTTAAGTTAGACATAAGGAAGAAATTCTTCACTATGAGGGTGGTGAGGCACTGGAAGAGGTTGCCCAGAGAAGTTGTGGATGCCCCATCCCTGGAAGTGTTCAAGGCCAGGTTGGATGGGGCTTTGAGCAACCTGATCTAGTGGAAGGTGTCCCTGCCCATGGCAGGGGGGTTGGAACTAGATGATCTTTAATGTCCCTTCTAACCCAAACCATTCTATGATTCTATGATTTCAATGTTCTACATATCATAACTTTTAAAACGTTTACTTAGAGCTATGTCTTTTTTTAAAAAAAAATCTCTGTAATAAATAGGGAGTTCTTTAAAATGTTTTTCAAATAAGGGGATAGACTTTCTTCAACCACCTAGTCATCCTGTCAGCATCCGAGGCCTAAACCCTATCTGCCTAATAAGTGAATGTGCCTGTCTATCTGAAGATATACCAGCACTGAGAGGCAATGGCACAGGAAGATATTGAATCAAAGATGAGGAGGAGCTCCATTTTGGAGGCTGGATGGCTCTGAAACTGGTGTTTTCTTGGTCTTCAGAACATCTTGGCAAATCAAACTTGTCAGGCAGAACACATATATTAAAAAAATGAATGTATTCTTTGTAGAGCATCTGTTGCCTGTTTTGAAAAAACAACTAGAGTTCTGAAATTTCCAGAGCACCTGTGTGGGTCTTGGTCCATATTCTGAATGCTCCTCTTGTGGCCTGGTCTTCTAGATTGGATGTCCATTTCACAAGATCATGTTATGTGAGTTGGAGTACTTGGAGTTATGTGTTACAATAACCGGTAGGTGGGATCCATGTGGATAACTGCTGAAAGAATACAGAAGGCCTACTTCATGTACAGCAAGCAGGCTTTTTGAGAAGCTTTGTTTGCATGGATTAGTAACTCCTTTCCCTGGTGTTAAATCCCTGTGCTTCTGGGCTTCTCAAATCCTGAAGGAATAGGGGTAGATAAGGTATTCATATGGGGCAGGACACTCCTTTGGGCAATGCCAAAAGAACCCAGTCTTAATTACCTGAGCTGAATATGCCCCAAAGGGTAGAGTTCAAGTTAACAATTCACCTTAAAGTTATAGTTACTATAAGGGAAACAATTATTATTTTTCTTTTTTTTTAATTTTGTTTTAATTTTTAAACTCCAAAAGGTTCCATGGCAAAGGAAGAGCAGCCAAACTGCTTATGAAAGCAGTCAGGGCCATGTTAGACTTTGAGCCTGTGAAGTGTAGCTGGGGTTCTGCCAGGGCCATGGTGCTACCTTACAGCATCTGCCTGTGGCTAGAGGATGCTACATTGTGTACCGTGTGGGCCCCCATCTCAGTCCACATTTAGCACAAAATCCTCTGAAAACAAGCACCCAGGACCTTCCTCTTGATGCTTGAAGAACTTTCCCATTGTGCCAAAAATGCCTGGTGGTAACAAAAAAACCCAGCAGGAGTCACTGCAAGTGCCTGCAAAGGGCAAGACTCGGTTTGTCACCATGATTGCTGGCTGAATAGACTTAGGGAAATTGTGAGTCTAGTAGAGGCCATAACTTTTGCAGAATCAGATTTTCTCTGGAGCGTTCAAAAGTTTATAACTTCAGAAATGCTTGTGGGTATTTATTTAGGTAGCATCACCTGTCCCTGTTGTTGCATCTATTTGCATCTCAGTGCATACTTTTAAAAGACAAATCAAACAATTCAAAGGCTAGAAATCCAGGTCAGAGTTGACATCTGCTTAGAAGACTTCATTCAGCCCATGAAAGATCACACACCACTTCGGTTTAATTGTCAGTTTTCATTGCGGTGCAAAAGCTCTGTTTGTTCTGCCTTTCCCAGTTCCACTGGTGGCAGTGGTCTTTGGCGCCTGCGAGTCTGGGACATCAGGCAATTACGTTAATATGACACACTTCCTATTGAGAAGTATTTGTTTATTATGTTGTTGGTTTTTTTCTGAAGAACTGTGATAATTGCCTATTAAATAGTCAGCAATCATATCTGGCTAATATTCTTTGACTTTTAATCAAGAAAGATAATGTCAGTGCAGGGGAAAAAAGTCATCCCTGGTCCTCTGTGTTGGTTCTCACTACTGCTCGAGATTGCCTATAATTTTATTTGTTTCTTAGGATTTTGAACTTTAAAGAATGAATAACATAAAACTTTGTGTGTCTTTCTTTGTGAAGATGCATGAGAAGAACTAAATATACTTAGTATTTCATCACTTATTGGGATCAAATATCTAAGATGATTATAATATGAGAAAATGCTCTCTGAAAAGCCCATTTGAACAGAAATAAATTTCTGTTTAAAAGCAGTGAAGCAATTCATTAATAAGAAAAGTTTTAATGGCCTCATAGTCTCATTAGAAAAGCTTTGTCTCTAACCAGAATGCTGAACTCATCTAATGTAAACATAGTTTATGATGACAAAAGAACAATTTTGCTGGCAGAAATTCTTGGCATTGCAAGTATACACTAAGCAATACATAACTGAAGTACTTTCCCCCTCATGATGTAACTGAAAAGCCATTATTGTTTTGTCACTTAAAAAAGAAATAGATCATCCCACTCACACCCTGCAGTACAAAACTGGTAAAAATTTCTAGTGCAAACCTGGGATCATACAGTTAAAGAAAAGCAGCTCCATGGTACAGAGGCAGATATACTAGAAACAAAAATACTCTTCTACCTGTATGAGCCATGAAAAAACTCTTTATACAGTTTTAAAAACATACAGGCAAGAAAAAAGGCTTCTTAATTTTCTTTTTTTATTTTTTAAGCTATATCTAAACTAGTTTGATCTATAGCTAATTCTTTGAAAGCACTGACAAAGATGTGAGTATTTTTGTTGAAAGGTATTTGGGACAGCTGTTACTTGATTGGGATTAATGGACCAGAGAAAGCTTTTCAGCATGTACCAGGCAGGATCAAACTGAGATCATTAAGGAATCGTTGTGTTACCTGTAAACCAAAGCATAACGAGGTGAAATGCGTGTGTGCCTACATTTATTTACCACTGTTGTATGGTTCAAAGAAAGGCCCAAATAATGTTTTCCCTGGTCTAAGAGGTAGCTTTATTGTCCTCCATCGAAGAGTTCATGCTGGTCCAGGAAGCAGGATTTGGACTTCATTTTGTTAGAAAAACATGTTTTATTGCATTCTGAGTAATTTCCGTTGGCAAAAATTATGCTTTTGAAAAAAGGGTAAATAATGCTCTGTGGAGCTTCAGCACATTTCAGGGGAAAACCTGTGTCTCTTCATTAACTTATGAAAACATAAAACTAGGAAATGTAGCTGTTATTTATGTGTGGATTGTTAAATTATTGTGAGTACAGATGCCGGGTGTGGCTCTTAACAACTATCAGCATATCTCTGTTGATTTATGTTGATATACCACCACACTTTGGTGACTGAAGCACTGAGATGGGGTTTGAAGTGAACTATTACTCTGTGTCAAAACAGGAATCAGCAGATTAAAGAGGGAGTAAATCCAGAGAGGAGAAATTGATCGAGCAATGCAGTCATCGCCTGAGTCCGTGAGAGGCTCTGTTGTATGTTCTCTGAGATCCCCAGCTCCCACTGGGAAGAAATGGAAGCAGAAAGGACAACTCCGCCTATAGTGGGATAACATTTTCACATGAGTTATAGATGTGTTGCTTTAATGTGTCAAGCATTGGCATCACTGTTTGTACTAGCTCTTCTTGCATTTACTAGCGCATACATCTTGTAGTGCTATGTAAGCTTAAGGTTGCTTGTGCTGCTCTGAGGACACCCATTCCTCTACGGAAGGAAACAAATTAGAGATGAAATGATTGCTGAAATGTTTAACAAAGTCATGTGGCAGAAATAAGTGTGAGATGTATGTATTTGGGTCTTGACACTGTACATCCCCTGCATACCATGGAAAATATTTTTTATTCCAAAGTGGGAATTGGCAGAAAGTTACAAGTACTCAAAACCAGGGTTTTAGGTTTTAGATAGGTTAGCTACTGTGAAGCATTAACTGCCGATGACAATTTCCATTCCTGGTCAACTATTTTCTTTTAAAGTCATCAAGCGAGTCTGACAATGGAAGAATAGTTTCTTCCTTATTAGAACATGTGTAAGTTTAGGAGATTATTATTTATGCAGTGTTGGGCTCTTTGGAAAGTTGCATCTGTTTGATGCTTTTGGCACTATCATTTGGAGTGCATTTGTTGCTTGTGGTGGATAATGACAGTTGCTCCAGTGAACAAATTTAATGTGACGCTGAAGTCTATGCCTTCTGCACTGTAGGGATCTTGTCTTTTTTTGCTTGACCACAGATGAACAGATATATGGTTCAAGCTATTTGCTGAGTTTTGCACGCATGTATAGGTATTTTAAAATAAATCAGGTGAACAAGTAACATCAGCTCTGTGAAGCTGTGTTTTCCTTGGCTACTGAACCAGTATCTGGAATGCAGTTTAAGCCAAATATCTGTAGGGATGTCCCTGAATGCAAAATATGGGCTACCGGGACATGGGCCCTTGTTGTGTCTGTTCATAAGGCTGCAGGCAAGCCAGCTGCATGCTTTTTGCACACTAATGGCTAGTTGTCTTGGAGAATTGTGGTTAATTAACAAGTACATCATTACTTGGTTTTTGAGACTGTTGAGCCTTAAGATGCAAGAGCGCCTTGCCCAGCAGATAGAAATGCTATCTGCCCAGCAGATAGAATCGTCTCACATGATTCTGAAAGTGGATTTGTGACAAATCACTATACAGGGAATAAGTAAGAAAAGAACAACAAAAATGGTCACTAAGAAGTCACATGCTGAAGGGTTTCTATTGGACTTGATAGACCTGGTGTGCTCCCTGGCTGTTCCTGTTATGCTGTGTGACACTTTTTAGAAAAGGCCTCCGCTCCCTACCTGTTAAAATGGATGTAGCACCTAAGGTATTTGTTGGGTATCAGCAGGCAGGTGATGGGCAGCGAGACGGATGGCACTATCATGTACATTCTGTGAGATCTAGCCTCTGCCAGTGCACTGGCATAACAAGTTATCAGCGAGCATCTGAGTTGCTGTAACTATTCATATGCATACTATAAGCCCATGGTAAACATAAGGTAATACAGTGTACCTAATGGAAGAGTTTTTTAATATAACTTGCGTGACTTTCTGCAGTACTACAGAAAATCCCTGGGCATGCAATAACCTAAACTGTGTCTCAGCTCCATCATTTCATTGGGGGAAAAAAGCAAAAAAAGAAGGTAAGTAATGAAACAAAAGCATGTTCTCAGTATTACTGGCACAGACTGGAACAGCAGCGCAAAGGACAGCATCCCAAACCTGAAGGCATTGACAGGTATAACTCTTCCTAACACCGGTGGCATCCATACAGCACTGACTTCAGTGGGGCCTTTGGTGATTGCAACACATCAAGATTTCACTGTTTGTTCTTGCTCTGTCCCACGCCCACTTGAAAGTTAAATAGATAAATGCTCAAATGCACCCACAAATTTCAACAGCTCTATCCATGTGTGTAACCTTAGGTGTATGCTGAGCTGGGATTGCCTCTCCTGAGTGGTCCAGCAGCACACACTGTGCAGCACTGTTTCCTACCAGACTGCATAGAGTTTTCTTGTTCACAGGCTCCTGAATTTCAGTGCAGATGTTCAAAAGACTATTCAGATGCAATAACTTCATCTGGAGCCAAAATCAGCTATTACTGCCAATAATATGAACAATCCCGCAATCCACTTTTTTTCGGGCTGAGTTTTATTGGGATGGACTATGAAGACAGTCTTACCTTCATGAAAGAGTTTTCCTAGTTTAAATTGGTTGAGAAAGTTTGTTTAGTCAAATGTATTCCATGCTCTGCACAGATACCACAAATAAAATGAAGGGCTTTCATGGCAGATTTTGCATTGTAATCAAACTAGTTTTTAAACTCAAGGAAACAAGACAGGCTGGCCTCATATCTGGGGAACTACCCTGAGACCTGATGGCACTGAATTTAATTCCGCTCTACTCTCAGGCTTCCTATAGGAATTTGAGGCATGCTTCAAACCTGACTATTTAATTTCTGCCCAAGCTGAGGATTGCAATGCTGTGGCTACTCTGGAACTAGGAGCAAGCTCCATTTACCCTCAGCATTGTTGGTGCTTATGCCTATATTTCCAGAATGGGCATAACAGCACTTCCTAGCTCACAGCGGTCTTGTAAGGACACATACATTACCAGTAGCAAGCAGCCCAGATATTGCAAAAACAATCACCATATAAGTGTTGAAGACACTTAGCTCAGAGGGACCAAACCACTTCATGACAAGAAGATCTCTGAATTAATGAGAAGGCCTAATGGACTGCGTTTAGCATTGCTCTTTCTTTCCAGCTTTCTCTTTCAGGGGCAAAACTGCCCAGTGTCTGCCTGTCAGCAGTTTTGTCTTATACCCTTACACAAGTCAGGCCATGGTGGATGAATTGCTCAAGCATGACGGTGAGCTTATGGAAAATTCAAGACTCTGACCACAAGGAAGTTTTTGTTTGTAAACTTGTTGGACATCTTTATGTAAGAAAAAGCAGAATGTCTGCCAGTTCGTTGTAGCTAATGGTCTACATAAAATCTAAATTATACGAGGAAATCTGAAGAAGAACTAAGGGGGAAAATGATTAAGTGTGGGCAAATTAAAGAAGGCAGGATGGTGGTCACCTTCATAAGAGGAAAGTTTGAATTTGTTTGCAGCTCACTTATGAGAATTTTTGTGATGTTTTTCTCTTATGCATTCAGTACCTTTTTAAAAAAAAATAACAAAAATAAAGGGACTGGGATTTCAACAGAGCTCTATCATGGTCATTGCCACTAGTTCTTATTTGTGGCTCCAGAAAAGGAAGTATGTCAAGCATTGTTTAATCCAAGACCAAAAAAAAAAAAAATCTTATCTGTAATCCTTCACATTGTCTCAGTCTCTGTACACATTGCCAATAGGAAAGGAGGCTGTGTTAGCTACAGAATAAAGAGATGTTTTATGTGTTGGCAAAGGAAATTCCTAATTATTGTCTCTGTTCTGCTTTGAGATTGTTTCTGAGGCAAGCTCCAGTGAGATTTCTTGGAACTTTATGGGTTCTTGGACCAGAGAAAACTGATGGCTTGAGATTTCTAGCCCACCACTTGGACAAGAACATGTAAGTCTGCATGTCAAGCAAAAGACCTGCCTCTTATCTGTTATGCTGGACAGGATTTATTGCCTCGGAGAAATGAGTTGCTCTCTATCCAATTCTCCTGAAGTAGTGGCGTTCCTAAGCTCGCCTGTTGGCACCAGCCAAGCAGATGTCAGGAAACTTGTAACATTCTTAAAGGCACAAGGCTTTTGCTTTGAATTTCCCGTAGAAATTCTTTAAAAAGACCCTCCCTGTAATTTACTGGTCTGAAAATTTAACTTTGTGTAACAGGTTGGATATCTTCAAATAGGTTATTAAAGAAAAAGAAAAACCTTTGCTGTTTGTAAGGTGGAGTTATTTTTTTCTAGTAGTCATATTAAACTAGGGTTCCTGTATAACTACAAATGTTACAAAAAGTGACTAATTTCAGAACAGCATCTTTCCAGCTGTTTTCTTCACTCTGAAATATGGTTCTCCTACATCTCAAAGGCCTATGTCCAGCTTGTGAAAATATATGAATTTTGATAAACCGTATCTGTCATTGTTCCATGCACTGTACTTCCAACAAATCAATAAGAGAACTTAAAAATCTTGGGATGGGATATTGCCAAGGATGTGATCCCAAGATATACAATAAACTGCAAATTTTTTGTATGACCATATAAATGCCTCTTTCTCCCAGTCTTCCAGCCATATGAACCTTTGTGCTTTTCAGAACATTACATTTAATGTAAATGATCAAGGAATGTCTACTGTGAAATGTTGGAGCGATGGAGATTTTTTTTTTTAAAGGTATACCTTTTTACTTTAAGCACAAAACACCCTTTTTATAGAGGCTTCTGGCACTTCATCTTTCCCACACTCTTTATTCTTTCCTTTTGCTCCTGGGATGCTGACAGGAAAAAAACTGAACTATAAAATGCATTTTCACTTCCTGAATTTCATTGTTTAGTGGAATTATAGTGCTATGTGTTCCAGTTTTGGAAGCTCTTTATGGCTGCATCTAATTCTGAGCATGTACGTCGCCTCATATTGCTGTGTTGCAATGTGCTTATCTGTCTTGCTGAATTACAGTCAGAATGCTCAGAAATAAATCCTTGAATACATGTAACCCACCCCTACACCTTCTTCCCCCCCAAACTTGGCCCACTTCTCTCAGTGTATATTTTGAGTAATCTTGAGCAAATTGTGGAAACTATATGAGAAATGCAAAATGACAGTGACTTCCAGTCTCCCAGTCATCAATATTTTGAGGTCACCAAAGAGGCACAAGTTCATTAGCCACCTAATATTTAAAGGAATGCTTAAACAGCAAGAACAGGATACTGATGATTGGGTCAATAGAAATTAAACACATGTAGGTTGCTGTCTGGATTCACTGGTTACTTGCTCCTCTGCAACCCATAAAATTTTTATAAAATTAAGCAATTTTCTTCTCCTAGTGTGGTAGCTGGCGGTGCTTGGAGAAGTGGAGTCAACAAAAAGTACAAACCGTGATGCTTGCATTTCAGTTTTCTGCAGAAGCATCCCAGGCACATGTATATGACAGTGTCTGTCTCCCCAGCTATGAGCTGAAACAAAGGGGCATACCACTACTGTGAGTTCAAAGCTGAGCATCCTCTTGCTGCTTGGTGACCTGAGCTAGATGGTGTGCTAGTTTTTCAAAACATATGGAGTGTATCTAGCATGTAAAACAGTGAAAAATGCAGTCAAAGAGAGAACATTCAGAATTGTTCCCTAAAAGCTGTGAAGGCCTTGTGTGGGCACCATTAAAGAGCTGGGGATTGATGAGAGCAGAGGATGCCTCAGCAGCTCCCCCTCCTTCCTCAGAGAGCTGCCTTTCTGCTGGGACTATCAGCCTCGCCTGAGCTGCCCCACAGGTATGTCCATGTCCCCCATGTCCCTGGCTGACCCTGACCTGCCGATGGGATTTCCTGGCTTGACCATGGATGGCCCCATGGTTATGGACTGGCCTGGTGGCAGCAGGATCTGGGCTGAGCCCATTACAGCCCCATCCTGGCCCCACAGGTGCATAAGGGGTCTGTTCTTGGACTTCCTGATGGGGATGTGACTGGGATCTATGGCTTGTTCCTCGAGTGAGTGGTCTTGTGCCATCTGGATAAGTTAACAGGAGCTCTTCAACGCATGGTTATTCTCGTGGAAGAGGCTGCCATTAGTCATAACAATTTCTGCTTTTGAAATTGATGGGTTGTTTAGCATTTAACATTTGTTCACTGTCTAACAGAGACTGTTACAAAATACAGATGTGTGCACACGACTGTGTTCTCTGGTGCTCATGCCAAAATCCTTGGTGTGGTGTATGGGTTACTGACTTGTGGCTAGACTGGCCACTGAGTCACCTTAGGAGCCTTCCAAACCGAGGAGCCTGGGAACTGGCAGGGCTATATTGATTTGCTTTAATTCCCCTACAGAGGACAACATGGGAAATATTGCAGCACCCTCAGCAGACCAGCTTGATTTTTGGTTTTAGTTATTGGTAAGGCTCAGATGAGTGACTATGCTGTGTTTTCGGAGCAGATTACTACTCCGCCTCCCCAAGAGAGAAATCACAACGTTTCCATTGGTTGTATTGTGTTATTGAGGGGGATTCCAGGTATATGAAAAGAGCAGAGATGATCTGAGCTTCATAAGTGAAAAAAGCACATTTCCAAAGGCATCAGCTGCAAGCTGCCCTGCAGTTGCCAGGGAGAGAAGAGCCTTCTTGGCAGGCAGAAAGGGAAGAGACAGCCAGCAAGAGGAGAAGGAAAAGAGGGAGACCTTCCCAGTAGTACTGCAGTCCAAATTCCTCTCCCCTCCATCCTACCAGGCTGTTGTTAATTAATCATCTGTTGGGAAATACTGCATTCCCATAAGCCCTGTGTCAGTGTCATCCTTGTCCTTGTTGTTTCCTAGTAGCTACTTTCTGGGTTTCTCTAGACAGTTGTTGCTTGCCTCTTAATTTTATAGATGAGAAAGCCGCAACCTGAACATCTGATTTATGGGACATTAAGTCTCACCCTTGAGGTAGCTGAAGGACCTGGTGAAGCACAGGTTTTGGGAAGCTTGGCAGAGATCAGTGCCACCAGTGCCCACATCCCTGCAGCTGGGCGGGAAGGTCATTACACAGAGGCTGCTCAGATGGCCCTGAGGGGTGAGATGTGCCACAGAAGCAGCACGGGGTTTTCCCAGTGTGTCTCTGGAGAAAATTCTTCTTCAACACCAAGTACAGCCCTGGAAAAAGTCCTGAATGTGGAAGCCAGGCCTACTAGCTGAATACATAAACAAGGTGGTCCTCAGAGTCCCCAGAGTCAATGGTTGGCACCTCTGCTGCCCTTTGAGCTGCTTTTCCATGCTGAGTGGAGAGATGCTTCCTCCTTGCCTGCTCCCTCCCCCACAAATGCACACACCTGGGCATTCAGGTCATGAGCTGAAGCTTGAACTTGCTTTGTACCTGTAGTTCAGAGCTGCAAACATGCTAAGCTCAGGACTTTCCTGTTGCCTGCCCAATTTGGAAATGCCAGGGAAGATTGAGATTTGCAGATGCTTTTGTTAGAGGGACTGCCTAGCCTGACCTATATGCAAATTATTTACTTTGCATGGACATGGAATAAAAGCCTAAATTGTACATTTAACCTCATTAAAAAAAAAAAATCATAAGGCACTGAGCTACCACTTCTTTCCTCAGTCTCTGCTCCCTCTGGCAGAGACCAGGGTTACAGTGAGAGGGGTGGCGTGTTCTCACCCACCCACAGGACCTGAAGTGGCTCAGGAGGAGCCTGAGGAGAAGAATGGTTGTAGCTCTGTCAGAAGTGGGTTCTTCTTTGTCTGCTCCTGGTAACCTCTGTCATTTCCTCTACTGCTCTATAGGCAACACCACAACGACGTAAGTGACCCCTTACAGTCCCACCAGTCTGGGTAGATGAAACCCAGAGAGCTGGATATTTGGTCTGCTTTATTTCTGGTGCTTTGAGTGTTGCACAGCAATCTCTGAGTCAGACAGTAGAAAACTAGGAATGGGAAAGCATCATTTATTTGCAGAAGAGAAAATTGATCCTCATACCCCTAATGTTACCACAGGATCCTCTTCCAAAATTTTCTTTTGTTATTGCATCCAAGGGCTGGAGATCCATTGACTGTTTGTAAGTAAGTTTATTATAAGATGGCCTGACAGCTGTGCTTCTCCTCTTCCACAGTACAGCTCTAAATATAGTTCTAGTACAGACATGTATTTTAAGGTATTAATATATACATATTTAGTCTAATATAATTCCTCAGTTTCACTACTTTGCTGTAAGAAACTGTAGACTGTAAGAAACAGTAGATCTTTCCTCTTTTCCTCTGCACTCCTGTTTTTCTGCTGCATGTAACTGTGTTCCTCCTAATGTACACTGCATTAGGAACGAGCCTCCTTGCAGGTATTGAAGGCCTTGCCAATGTAATTTGTCATCCCCAAGAAAGTGCAGCCCAGCCCTGTATGTCCTAGCAGGCTTTGGGAAGAAAATATACTTCAAGTGAAAGGTCAAGAAGGAGCAGCTGCAGTATGCTGATTGCCAGCTGTGATAAGAGATCAAACACAGCTGAACAAATGCAAACATCCAAACAGTGTGGAAGCAGTAGGCCATGGTAAATCATGTACAGTAGCAGAGACTCCTTCTGTCCTGAAAATTTGCTTGATCTTGACACTAGTCTTTTTAGTTCTTTTCCCAAAATTGTCAAGTTTAAGGTCTGTCATTTTCTATAACAATCATATGCTTTTCAGAGCTGTTTCCAAAGGAATAGAAAGGTAAAATTACTGTGTCAGGAGGGAGCTCTAGAATCACATGAAGGAAAAACCAAACCAACAACCAAAGAACGTCCAAACTGATCGTTCCATTAAAAAAGCAGCTGAGAGTTGTGCCAAAGTTTAGTGTAGAGCTGTAAATCTCAAATACACCTTGAAAACTCCTTGCTTCCTCTGCTTGGAACACGGCCACTACATTTGCTTTGAAAGCTTTCCTTTCCTTTCAAAGTAATTTGTGAAAAGTCACCATATAGAATGGCAGCATTTATAGAGTGCCATGGAAATGGAAACTCCAGTGCTGTTTTGTCTTCACGATGTTTGTCTTTCCTTTTTATTCCCACAGAAATACTAAAAGCTTAAAATTCAAAACAGAACTTATTGTTGTAAGAGAATGTATATAATTTCTAGAAGTATGCTTTCTGTGTTTTTCCTCAAATATCTCAAACAGCTGGTTAAAGATGCTGGCCAGCAAGCTTAGACTTGTGGATGTAACCGCACTGTTCCTGGCTGCACAGTTTCTTAGAAGCGGGAGCCCAAGCTTAACCTATGTCCCCAAAGGGTCTTTTGGCCAAGTGCACTTTTTTGACATGTTTTTTCTTATGGGGTATGTGCTAACTGAGTATTATTTTATTTATTATTGAAATTTTTAAGGTGTGAACACACCTTTTTGTTTTAATAATCTTATTCCACGTTAATACAGCCTCTGAATGTGAACTGGAGCCTTAAGCCAAAGCCGAGATGAGACCTGGAGCCTCCTGAAGAGCAGATAGCAGTATACTTTGACACCTAATGATGAGAAGTGAAGAGTACTATAGTTAGTCTTCATAAGGCTTTTGTCCCATTTTTTCTGCTTATGTCTATATAAGCAGGTGAGGGGAGGGCTGGGGCACAGGTTAGAGCACTGTGCTTTGATCATTTAATTGCTAGCATCCTCCCAGGCATGGTTTTTGTCAATGGCAACTAGTGTGTGTCCAGGTAGTGCTTTGACATGGTTCAGGCACAGCATGGCCCAGGATTATTCCTAATAAGCAGTTTGGACAGGGATACTCTTTCATGGAAGAAAAGAGAGGCAGATGGGCCGTGGGAGAGGGGTGCAAACCATGGTATAAAATCTGAGCCAGAAAATGCAATTCTGGTCTATTTGCTTGTGTAATTGTAGCCTTTGATCACCAGGTTAATGTGAAAGCATCTTGTTGGCTTTAGTGAGGGACAGGTCAGACTCTTAGTTGCATCTTTGCTTAAAGAGGCTTCATCAAGCAATTCTATATTATCTACAACCACTTCCCTTTACTTTCTTCTAATTTTTCTAGAGCTGTAGTTTCTTTCCATGACCTTCTTTCCTTGAACTGCTGTGCAGCATTTGCTGCCTTCTCCTTGACTGTAATTGCATCACTAAACAGCAATAAGCTAGTTTACAAAATTTGCAAGGACCTTCAAAGATACATTGGACCTGCAGCACAGGCTGGTCCCTTTCTCAACAGCCATGGCAAACCGTTAACATCAGTGACAGTGTATTGGCCTAGAATTACCACCAAGGGAACTGGACTCTTTCTTAAAACAAATATTGCCACAGAGACCAAGAAGTTTCACCATCTCTGCCTTAGGGCAGGATGGTCAACTTCTGTTGACATCAGTGGAAAGATTCTTCTTTTTGAAAGAACCACTGAATTGGACCATTACTCAGAAGGAAAAGTCACACTTATTAAGTCACCCACACCTCTTCTTATGTTTTCCTTGGACATCGGAACTATCAGACCTTCTGAGAGCAGATCACATCTTGAGATGATGGAAGAAGACAGTGTAACCCAGTGACTGGCTGTTTGGTACACCCGACATCTGCTGCTGGTGTTGCTTAATTCTAGACTGCAGTGATGCATTCATGACAGAGTGCTAGTAATGCAGTTTCACATTTTTTAAATGGCAGGTCCAGTACGCAGTACTGTTTACACTTAGGGCACTATGCAGATGTAATTTTGGGATAGTTATAAAATTACAAATTCTTTTCCAAAGATTAAGTTTCTTCTGAGGTGGCAACTGTAATCTACTGCCCACCTACATCTCTAGCAACTAGTTTTCAAGTGCTAATCTGTTTTGCTGGATCCCATCTAAGCACGACAGTTGTGTGGTGAGAACTGAGTCAGATTCTCTGGTGGCTCTGAAATTTGTCATCAGATGTGTCAGAGCTCTACCACAATATCCCTCACTTCTCAGAATAGGCTTCTGATGATCTCTCTCAGGGTCACGTCCCTGTTTGAATCCCAGTGGTCAGGCCTCCACACCACATTTCTGTATCTTTAGATCTCATGCTATATTTCCATTCTTTTCCCACAAATATAGCAGGAGGAAAGAATGAGATGCTCAGCACTGTGTTGTTGAAATGTTGTTTTCTGTTTTAGTTGTGTGAACTTCCATCAGCTTTCCTGAGAGATGCAGCAGAGACAATTGGTGAAAACTGTTAAAATGCAAAGACAAAGACAAGCCATAACCCTCTCCCAGGCAAGAGCAGCAGGGTCAGCAGCAGAGCTCTGCTTTTCCAGCCAGTTTAATTAAAAAACATAAACTACCATGGCTCACTTACTTCATCCCAAAGCCTTTTCTATAAAATCAGACAGCCTAGGCTTCCCAGAAGCAGCATTTTCTGCTTTGCCAGCACTGTGTTAAATAAAAGACCATAACAGAACAGATTTTTACTGAAGGAGGAAGAAAGCAGAAAAGCTACAGTGCAATTTGGGAAGCCTGAATAATCTGTGCACTATCCCTTTCCCCTCAAGCAGAGTATGCTGGCCTCCTCTAAGGGCTGTGGGGCCCTGCTGGAGTAGTCAGTTGTTACTTTTCCTGCCCAAATGAGCCCCACTTGGAGTCTGTCGGGTTTTGATAGGTAAGAAGGGATGAGGCTTTCTTGAGCCTCTACAGTTCCCTCTGGACAGAAAGAGTCATTGTTCTCCACTGGAGGACAAAAGCCCCTGTGAGTTATTGTTGAACTGTAGTTGAATAGGAAGTGCTTGCACAGCTCTTTTCTAGCCATTACAGCTAGCTGGGGCTGCTACTGGGCTGTGCTGGCCCTCAGCTTCCAGTGGTATTTAGTGGGTTTCAGCTCCTTTGGATGAGGTGAAATAACAAATGGGAGCTGCAGAGCCTGTCACAGAAAGGATGTTTCCTAAATAGGTTTTTTCTTCCCTTTGAAAAAAAAAAAAAAAGTGAGGTTTGGGGAACCTCCTTTGCTCAAGAAAGTTTCTTTTTCACAACATTGATCAAGTTGGCACCTATCCTTCAGGCATTTGGTGTGTTTGGGTTTCCAGTGGTTGTCTTTATATTTTTATTAACTTCACAGCTCCCTCATTGGTAAAATGTAGGTGATTTTAACAGAAAAAGCCACCAATCTTTGCCAAGCACAGATATAAAGCAACCACATTTAGTTTGGCCTTTGCCAGTCTGCTTTCCTTGTTTTTAATAGTGTTTTCCCCTTCCAAGGATTCTGTCTTTCTGGAGCTCTATGAAGGGCTTAATCCTTTCCTTCAAGCTTTAAGCAACCAGGCTCTTCTCCTAAGGCAGTGATTTTGAACTTAAAAGGGCAAAAACTGTGGGTCAAATATCCATGATGAATCACTACAGTCTTTAGAAAATGAGACATCAGTGGGAGCTTTTGAATTTGGCAAGTTTTTAAAATGAGGCACTTTTTTCATCAGTAACCCAGCTGTTACTCTTAATCTAACTGCTCTGGGATGTTCCGTGCAGCAGTCCCTGTTATCTGAGAACCTGGACTGAGGTTTTTTATAGCAAAAACTCTTCCAAGGGCCTATGTCACGAGACAATTTTGCAGTTGAAATTAGTGTAACAGCAGAATTTCTACTGAGCATGCTTTTACATTGGGTTGAGGCTGGCTTCACTGTATTGCCTTAATTCAGTTTCACAGTGACAATCAAAGTCAGGCAGGTTTCTTTGTTTTAAAGTACCTATCCTGAAATGTATGGATTTTTTAGGGAGTGTCCAGCTACTTTGATAGTACCTTCAGCAGCTTTTAAAACTAGATAAACATTTCTGTATGATGACAAATTATGGCGATGTAATAATTATTTAAGAACTTTGTACTCCCACTGCTACAACAGGCAGCCAGTAGGAAGAAGGTGGTGAGAAATCCTATGGAGATTGTTACTGGCATATATTTGCAATCAGGTGGAATCCATTTTCTTGCCAGACCTATGTTTAGCAGTAGCAGGTAAAATCAAAAGAATACAGATGTGGCTATTGAAAGTGTCCCAGTGGAAGACAAGTGGTGGGATGGGTGCTTGATGCAATGGATGTGGGAAAATCCATGACAACTAATTTGAACTAGATCTGAGTAGCCTTTTCGCCCACACTGTGGCAGGATTAATGACAATGGCAATAAGCCAAACAGTTCCTTGTTCTTTTTATTATTAGTGGTAATAATAAGAATAAATAATTATATGTGGGGCACATATGGACGAGAGAATATGTGTATATACACAAACATACATACACAGATTGAGGTGACAGATTACTTAGCAAATCTATGGCAAACATAGGCCACTGTCCAGAAGCCTTGGTCTGTGAGTCCTCCTGAGAGAATATTCTGTTCTGAATCATCAGCAAGGCCTTTTGCTTCAGCAGGGTTTGTCAGCTCTCTCAGCTGATACTCTGTGTCAGGTCTTGATCATCTGTTTGTGATAACAGGGGCAGAAACGCCAGAAGGAACAGACGAACTCCTCAGAAGCAAGCTTTCTATTTCTGTATAAATATCCTTTGCAATAAAGTGAAAGGAAGAGAAAATACAGCAAATCTGTTATACAGTATCAGCAAAACTGTTGCTAAATAAAATGTTTTTATGAGCAGTCAGCGGATTGCTGAGGCTCATATACTAGCCCAGTGACCGTATAACAAATTACAGTCATAATATAAGACTCAGTTCAGTTTCACCATCTTGTGCTTGTTTTAATGGCAAATAAAGACTTTCTGTTTTTCAGGTGGTTTGTTGTTTTTTGGTTTTTTTTTTCAGTGAAGAATCATATTCCCTTTTTCTGGCATTCAGCAGACTGCAACTTAAGTCAAAGATAGGGGGCTTCACAAAGACCTCATTATCTTCTTCTGATTTATTAGTGTGATTTCGCCTTCTCTCCATACAGATAAGTCCCTTAAATCTCTTTGCAGGCTTTTGTGTTTAGACTCCTCCAGGGCAACAGCTTAGTGAACATAACATGTAGCTAACCTAAATTTTACAATAAATACCCTTTCAGGATTTTTTTTCTTTTGTACCCAGTGTAATTTCTGGGCTCTGTGTGTGTGTGTAATAGTTTTAACTAATCAATTCAAAAAATGATGGTTATGCCCAAGGTCCAATGAATTTTCTACTGTCCAATTCATGTCAAAGCAAGTTAGTTGAAAAACTTCCATGGGGCCCAGAAGAATTGGATCAGGCCCCACACCTTTAACAAAATTCATACGGCTTACAAGGCAGAGAATAAAGTTATAGTTTGCATTTGCTTACAAAGCCCAGGGAGGAAAGCATACTCTCAGCAGCTACTAAATGGAGTTTATGCCTGAATTGTTTCTGGTTTGAACTGTCAAGGGAGAACACAGCACACCGGCTACATGTGGATCTATTCATTGTCTGCAGTAATGAAGACAGAGAGGATTTTACCATTTCAGACAACTAAGTTCCTCTCCAGACAGCTAAAGGAGATGAAACAAGATCAGGAAAAGAGACATTTTTCATTATCTTCCCAACAGCTCTTTCTGATGAAGGGTCGATGCACCAGTGCTATCAGCTGAGAGATGCTCATGTTGAGTAGAGATTTTACTATGCTGTGGCTTATCTTCTATTTTAAAATGCTCTGGACTAATGGCATTTGTAGCAAACTAAAGCAAACTGCAGAATCCTGCCTACAATGAGTAAGTACAGGGTGTCTCAGACTGTGGGGGTCTGAGGTGTCTCATATTTATATATATTCCATGCCCTGCCCACATGTATATTTTAATGTTAATAGAAATATTTCTTAGCATGGTAAAGATGGGTTGCACTGATTAAGTTTTGGGGTTCGGCTTGCTGTTTTCACTTACAAGGCACTCCTAAACGTAAAACATTCAGCTAAGTTTTTCAAGTTCATGATCTAGAAGTCCAGGAAAAGATGTGCAGTGGATGGTTGGTTTTTTGGATTCCCACACTCTGGTCACACCTCAAAAAGCATTGGCATTTGAACAGTTGGAAAGCATCCATCTTCTCTTGCAAGGTTCCATTTCATCTGTAACATCTGGTGTAAATAAGTAAATTCCTTTTAGATGCTGAATTCTTATTCTTTTGAAATACTTTGCAAATTTTCCAAGGTTGAATTTTTTTCCGTGCTTGTGGCTTATGTTTGACTGCAGTTAATGAGTATTGTGTGTTTGGGATAGAAATGCTCTCCTGTTTTACCTGAAAGGAAATTACTCCTATGTGTGCCTTTTCAGCATGAGGTAGTTTATAACTAAACAGCACATTTCCATAAAGCATCCTATTAACACTTTTCCTATTTTCCTTTTAATAACAAAACCCTGAAGAACACCTACAAATGTATTTAATGGCTTTCAGCGTTTAGACGAGTGGATGAGAGCTGCCAGCAGGGTTCTTCCAGCCCAGCTAAGATTCTTCCAGCCCAGCTGAGATTGCTTGCAGCCATTGCAACACCAGCAGGTCAAATTGTTTCAGAAACCAACTTGGTTACTGCTGAGGCAAGACTGTGCTTAAACTTATTTTTCAACACAGGTTGGAAAAATCATTGGCTTTAGCAGGGTGGCCTCCTTACTCGAGAGGTCTACTGAGATCTACAGCTGAGGTGCCACTCTGTAGCCCATGAGGTCTGAAGAAATTGTATTGTTCATGGGGGCTGTCTGAAAAAGAGCTCTAATCATCTTGTTGTCTGCCCTGCTCCCTCCTGAGCCCTGGGTACCGACCACCCTGCAACCGTCTGGGGCAGTTCTCTGATTTTGGGGCCTGTTCCTTACATTTGTATGCTCATGGGCTTTACTGCCTTGTTTGTTCAGTGAAACAGAGAACCCCATGAGACAAAGAAATATTTGCACTCTGTTAGCAGTTTGCTACACTAGGAAAATTTAGGGAGGAGGCATAGGCATGCATTCTCAGCAGGTGAAAACTGTCAAGGCTTAGATGTAGGGAAAGGTGCTTTGCTCTGCAGCAGCTGAGGATTTGCTGCTGTACATCCCCTAGGATATTGAACATTAAATAAAATCTCAGAGTAAAAGTGAGGGCAACTTTTTAGGGAGAGCTAAAAATGTTATCACATTACTAGTGATAGATTTGAGGAAAACATTAACTTTTAGGGCACATTCAGAGAAGTGTTTTTGTGCTTGAAAACTTACCTATTGTCCAGTTGCTACAGTGAGTCCAATAAAAGACATTACTTCTCCTTTAGAGAATTCACTTGCTTTTTGTATGCTGAAGCAAGTAAAGCAGTTTTTGCTTTAGAAAAATTACATTGAGCACCAAAGATGAATTATCGCTTATGCATCTCCCTCTTCCAGTTTGGATGGGGGAACAAACTCCCAGGCAATATTATCCCTAAATTAAAAGAAATGTAAATTGACAGGTGCAAATCAGGACTGTATAATTTAATACTCATTGGAGACTATGCTTTTCATATGAATTTGTATGAAAACAGGTTTGAGAGCCTCAGTTCAGATTTATAATAAAGAATGAATTGCAAGTGATACTTGCTCAATTAGACAGAAATCATATTCATGGGTATCTGGCAAAGGCTGTTTGGCTTGATTAATTGAAGTGTGTAGAGTAAATTACTGGCTGCACAGTGCACAAAAATAGCCAGCATTTGGACTCATAATCAATGTTTCTACTTCTGTTGTTAGTTTGACCTGATCCTGTGAGATACTGAGCACATGCAGTCAATGATAATCGGGTGCACAGCAGACAGAAGTACACCATATCAATAGGCTGAGGATTGTATATTGCTTTTGTCTCAGTGTTATCAAGAACAGCTTTCACCTGTTTTGACATCTTCTTGGATCTCGGATGCATCAAGTGGTGCTGAATGATAGTGATGAGTCAGGATTCTTCTGCCTCCAACAATAATATCTGTGCAAACCTGGATAAAATGAAAAAAATACCAGCTACAGGTGTGTTGAAGGTGATATTTTTAAAGTAAAAGAGACAATTAAAATCCTTTTGGATGATGTATTTTCGTCAGTCACTTTGAAACTTTCTAATAGAAGACTTTTAAAGATCCACTTGTTTCTGTTGCCTTTTTGGCTTTTAATGTGTCTTTCAAATTATCACTAAGGTCTAGAGATCTGTATCTTACAGCCTGAGGATGAAACTGCATCCTTCAGCTGCATGTCAGGTACTCCCACCTGAAACCCGAACTGAGGATGTCTTTTTCCAGTTAGTTCAATTTTTTTTTTTTATTATGAAGACAGTGGGTACAAATTTGAACCTAGAAGACTTAGCTGATTTTCAAGATTATTTCCTTTACCTAATGGGCTCTCAGCAACATCGTGATGTTTCCTTTTATCTTTTAGGAGGGTATCTGTGGTAAATAGTTATTGCTTTTGAAAATGATCATGCATTTTGAAGTAAATAACCTCCTCTGGCGGGTTGGCCCCAGCCAGCAGCCAAGCACCCACACAGCGGCTTGCTCACTCCCCTTCGTATTGCCGCAGGCCACGCTCAGTTCTTTCGGCGGGGTGATGGGTGGCGCAGGACGTTGAGGTCAGTGCTTGCTTTCTGCCGCTCCTTGTTCCTTATTTTTTTCTTTCTCTGTTCCTTCCTTCTTCCTTGTTTCCCTTGCTCCAGCTTGGGTTGTTCCCGGGGTTGCAGTTCCCTCGGGGCGTCACCAGCTCCGCTGTGGAGCACCTCCTACTGCTCTGGCCTTGGAGGTCCTTGGTTTTTTTTTTTCTTTTTTTTTTTTCCTCCCGTGGCATTTACTGCCCTTTCTTAAACACACTTTCCCTGAGGCGCCACCATCGTGGGTGGCTGCTGGCCTCAGCCGTGCCCTGCCCTGGGGCGGCTGGAGCCGGCTGGGGCTGGCTGGAACCGGCTGTGTCCGGCTTGGGGCGGCCCCGGCCTCTCCTCACAGAGGCCGCCCTGCAGCCCCTGCTGCCAGCACCTCGCAGCTTATACCCAATGCATCTCCCTACCTTCCTGGTTTTTGGATCCTGATTATTGACTTCCAAGGTGTGTTTCACAGAAATATTTATCTGTACAGGAATGAGTACTAAACAAACTTGTCACCCCAGCAGGGGACATCATAACTCGTACACTGTCTATTTAGCTTCTGTCTAGGACTTCTAGACCTACCCCGCCATTGAGAAATCAAAAGCAGTTGTCATCTTTCCTGACACTTCTGGAGTATAAATCGCTTTGAAAGTGGCAAGAAGTGGAGGTGAACAGGGCCGGAGTTCAGCTCTCACTTTGCCTTTCTCAGTAGAGGGACATCTGCTCCCAGCTCTTCCCCAAGCCCCCGGTAAGACTGTTTGCAGATAGTTCTAGGACAGACAGCGAAGACCAGGGTTGAGGCAGGGCAGATCTGCTGTCCTTCAGCACAGTAAGTGCCAGAGTTTGGTTTAGATACTGTGTTTTCAGCAGCTGGAAGAATAGATCTGAAAGAGCTATGGCTGCAAACAAAAATTAAAAGACCAGCATTTTCAAGCATGGCCATTGCATGCCCATGTGTTTACAGCAGGTTTTCAGAAGCATTCCACATTTAATGCTCTCCAAAAGGAGCAATGCTTATTAAATGAAACCACTCTCATTAGCAGTCTTGTTCTGTAGCAGCAGGTGTAGCTTTTGTGCCTGTATTTGTAAAGGCTGGAGTATAGGTTTATCGGCACTAAATTCTGTAAGGCTTTCCCACATAGAGGTTAGAGCCAGAGAAGGGTCCAAACCAAGGCTCCTTGATTCATATGTCTTCACACTAAGCAGTTTGAAATCCAGTTGTCTACCAGATTTGTAGCAGCAATAAATCTAGAAAGTTGTAATAGCATTTGATTTTTTCAAACCCAAATTTTACCTAGGACTGAACCACAAGATAATAGGGCATATCACTAGAACTTGTATGAAGGTAGGAAGCGAAGGAAACAAGTAAGTGAAATGCAGACTTTTCTGCAGGATTGCTATGACAGGCTTAAGCTGGTGCTAAGAATACAACAAGAATTTAAAGTGAAATCAAGGATCCTGTTACTACCTGAAATTCAAACTAACTTAATACATTACTTTAGAAAATTAACTTGTCAAATGAAAAGACTTGCAAAAACATCCTTTAGTGCTCAGGTTACTGCAGTGGAAGTTGCTTTTCCAGATAAGTTTGGTTTGGTTCACAGTAAATATGAACATTAATCAGCACACTAAAGCATAGCTGCTTAGAAGATTTGTTTTTACTTCGTAATTGAACCTTTTCATGAAATGAGGAAAGAGGGAGCAAGAGGAGGGATCTCTAACCAAGGAATCTGAAGGTCATTCTGACACAAAATCTGCATCATTTTGCATCACCTGCAGCATCTGAATATCCTCCAGAACTTGTAGCTGTTTTTAATTTCAAATAATTTCCCACATTCTATGAGATAAACGCCTTTGTGTGCTTTCAGGTCGTCTTTTATATCCTTCTAGTTTAGTGTGACCATGCAGTAAATAGAAGTCAAATAGATGTTACTTTTAGATGTGAAACATCTGTTAAGAGACTGGTTTCCCATCCAAGGTGGAAGTTGTGTCTCTGGCCCTGCTAACTTGTTTTTTGCCGAGCTGGAAATGTGACATCACAGCAAAGGTGACGATAGCGATCCTGGTTTTGGATACATGGGCAATTTCTTGATCAGGTCACTTAAGCCGATCTCTTGAAATGCTTTGCATATTAGGATCTGAATTTAAACTGAACTTTGATTCCTGTTATGGAGCTGTTGTGGAGAAAAGAGCCCTGGGAAATTGCATCCGTACTGACCTGAGCTTTCCAGGTTACCTGGTTAATTTCTGCTCTAAATCTTTCAAAACCTGTTTCTTCAGTAAGCTAATGAAGTCTGTTTCTGGAGGTATTCTGCACATACACTACTAGAATTTAAGCCAGACTAATATATGCACATTAATAGTCGATACTCTTTATCTGAAGTTCTGCATACTGCTTTCTAATGACTTCAGTTTGACATCTGAGAACAAAGTATACTGGGAGGTTTTTGTTTCCTCATTGTCATGTAACGGATGACAGGTGAGCTTTCAATGTAGCACATATTACTTGGGAAGAAACCCTATATTTAAAGATAACGGCTTAGTAGAGAAAAAAGATATTTCTGGTGTTCCCTTTCTGAAAAAGCTGATGTATCACTTTATCTTATAAATCTTATTTATAAACTATCTGTGCACTATACACTGTAGAAACAATCCTCAGCATCACCATGCTCCAGACACTGCTCATTCTTCCTATATCCCACAGTGAACACTATATTTTTAGGAAGGCTCGGAAAAACAGTGTTTTTCTTTTTCTGCTTGTCCTGTAATATATTTGTGTAACTGCTCCTGACTTTTTTGCAAATGTGGCTGGAATGACAATCCTCCTCTTCTTTCACCTACCCTACCAAAAGAGAACTACCTAAAAACTACCCAAAGCCGCACGAACTCACCAAGTGTCCTTGATTCTCAACTCAGTCTTTCAAAACACAGCTGTATGCAGTTTGTCTAGCAAGGTCACCAAATTCATTCGGTACCATAATCCAGCTTTTATGACTGTCCTTGAAAACTACAGACCTCTTCCTATCATCAGTTTTATAACCCTTTTGAAAGAAAAGAGCTGCCAACTGAAAAAGTTTTCATCCACATCAACATATCTGCACCCAAGAGAGCACTCATCTTATTTTTTCTTGTGCAACATGCCAACATGTGCTACAACTTCTGAGAAGCCAGTATCATGTGAGGCTTCACTAGTCAGATGTTCTTCAGTCTCAGATTAAAATTTCCCACTTGTGCAAATGGGTAAAGGTTTGTTTAAATTGGTAGAGAAACATCTAATTGCACCATTTGGTTATCTGATTCTGAGGATCTGACAGAATCAGCAGCTCACTTCTCTTAAATACTAGTTATATCACTTAGTCACACATCTAGCCTTCCTTCCCTTTGATAGTTAGCCTTCTTCATTACAGACAAATGCAGGTCATTTATTTCAGCAATTTTATTTTATCCATTTTTTTTTCTGGTATTAGTTCCAGCAAAAATGCAAGACAGACATTTATAAGTGAGTCCCTAAAAAACTGGCACTGCGTCAGCCAAATTAAGTGCGTGAGCAAATGTGGGGTCCATAAATGACCTTTAAATGATGTCTCATAGCGAGAAACTGAACTATGGTCCTTGATAAATCCAAGTTTTGGTCATTCGTTGTTTCAGAAATAATAAATGGAGTAAAAATGAGAGAGAATGAAAGGTTTAACAACATTTCTCCTGACAATTGAAACAAAACCTCACAGAACCTGGAGAAATAACATGCCTAGCCGTGAAAAGGGAAATATGAGACTATCCTAATGCAGACATTTTTCAATAAACTGTGGCATTACTATTCGTCATCTGAAAGGAATAATCCAGTACTTGCTCTTTTGGCAAGTACTTTTCTTGGCGTGCTGTGTATATCGGTATCAGGAGTTTTCACAGAGGTATATATGCGCAAAACCTGCACTGTAGGATGTTGTTTCTTCTGGAGCAGACCATTAATATCCTTAATGTAGGTGAATGAACTGATTATGGAAGAAGTTCTAACAGTCAGCAGAAATTCTTGTTGATGAAGATGCTGTTCCTTTATAAGTATGGGTGCTGTAGTCAACTCTTTAATAAGGGGGATAAATAGACTTGATTTTACTTAACTTACTTGTAGATGTAAGAGAGAGAGCAAAAACATTGAAAACTTAAGTGTTATGCTCAAAATCAAAAACACTGTGGAAAAATCTGAAATCAAGACCTAATCTGGGTTAATTGACTGCACTGAGACCCCACAACCCTCTCTTAGAGAGGAAACATAGAAAAAGTTTGCTAACTTGTTGGATATTCAAAATGAGTTTTGGCCCCAAGTTGCCAAGTTCACAACCCAAAAATGTCCAGGTTTGAGTCTTCCGCCTTGCAATGTAAAGAAAGAATGAACTGGGGTCCGTATGAACAGAAATGTGTAGGTCTATCTGTTGCTCTGCTGGACTATAAATGGCAATTACTTTTCTGCGATCAGTGTTTCAGTGCCCTACTGACAAGTAAAAGCATACACAAGTAGTGAAGATTATTGCAAGTACAAATGAGCAACTGCAGAGAGATTATTCATTTCACTCTGCCACAGCTCAATCACAGATTTAATTTGTTTCAGATGCTGAACAAAGGTTTTGAATTTTGTTCCAAAGAATCATGCTAGTGACTACTGACGTGGGGAATAACTGCTGCCTCTGTGGGAATGAACATTACTTGAACAAAAAGCTGAGTTCACACTGACGTTTTTTTGCCATTTTTGATCCAGTTCATTAGCAAGGTAGCTAGGCGAGGGAATCCCATGTGCCTGGGGCTGTGCCACAGTCACTTTGCTTGTATCCTCTAGCTATCAAAACTTGAAAGAGAAAGAGACAGTGGCTTTTGTTCAGTATTATGTGCAGTGCTATTTATCCTAGAGAGCTCCTCTGCTATTGACATCCTGGGTTAAGATCTTCATCAAGACATATTGTAAGTTATTACAATAATGTCCATGGGCTTTGAAATACTCAAAGAATTTGTAATGGAAATATATTGATATCAAAACTTCTTTCAAGCCTAGTTTCCACAAGAATCAGGTATAGCTGTCTGTATGTTACAAAAACAGTAGAAGAATATTATATTGTTGCCAAAAGTAGCACAGAGTTTTACTGATTTTTGGAATCAAGTCTTTTCCTTACACCCCTACATGATCCAATTAGCCTGTAAAATTAATTTTAAAATACTATCACAATGATGATTCCTATTGGACAAAGAGCATATCAGAGTGAGAGAAATGGAAACTGGGAAAATAACTGGGGAGGAATCAGACTAGAAAACTTTTGCAGCATCTTCTGCGGGTATCCAGTGAAATCCCTTGGAGAACATGGAGCCATTATTATGCTTACAAATTCACTTTCTTGGGCTTCTTGAATCTGCTTTAGGTCAGAGGTCAACTGTGCTGAGGACAAACTTCAACATGTTTCCTGGGAAAAGAACTCAAAGGTGGAGAGAAAATCTCCTTATATTTGTAGGTGGTTGGAAAGAGCTGCCTCTTGGCAACCTTCTGTGTGAGTGGTCTTTAGAGATCACCTTGTTTCTGTCATTGGGAGCTCTGGATTAGTTGTCAGGATGCCGTGCAGGGTGTACATAGAGTAATTCACCTTGGAAAGAGCTTTTGATGCAGACTCCCTGTTGTGGTCCACAAAGAAAAAATGTCCCACACTTAAAGCATGAAGGTTGGCTTGGTGTATGCAGAAAGAGAGGTCATTTTGTGGCCTCCAACAACAAGGGGTTCATCATGCCCTGCAAAGACATTAGAAAATGCGTTTTGAAGAATGGACGAGTTCATTCTATAAGATTCAAGGCAGAGCTGTGGTGAGAGGAGATAAAAATGGAGAAATTGTAGCTCTGTGACAAATGTTCTCCTGACAGAGCTAGAATTTCACCTGGCACATCCAGACCTGTTTCATCCAACAGGGCCATGGATAGCACCTCTCATGCTGACAAAAGAAATTGCCTTCTATAGTATGTTTCCCTTTTGTGTAGTGGCCTATGACATATCCTATGCCTCAGACTGCATCACATGGAGGACTACAACTTACAAAGCCTCAATGGGAGAAACAAAATAGTTACAACTTTTAAGGAGTATGAACACTGAAAGGAGCTAATTGAAAACTGACAGGAGCTAATACAATCATGAAAAAAGAATGAACAAGCGAAGTAAATGGAAACATCAGGGGAAAAAAGGAAAAGATTTCAGGAGAAACCTACAGGAACAGATAAATCAGAAGGACAGTTATTCGTTAGAAATAAATGTGTTCTGGAGTAAAGCTGTGAGCTAGTGATGCTTTTAATTCTTTCTAGGGCTTTTGAAAATTCTGTGTGATGTTACCTATGAGAAGCAGGACTTTTTTTTTTCATATTTCCTACAGACTAGACAGAAGAGACACAGTGATCTCTTGTGGAGATGCTACCTAATGCTTATCCTGCCTTGATTCAAAACAAGCCATCCAAGCTCAAAGGAAGAGACTGCTCATCACTGGAAATTTTAAGTGGCCACACGTATACAGATCCGATGGGAGGAGATAAGTGTGCCCTGTGCTTCTGTATGATGCATGGCCAAGAGTGATCCTTGGTGTCATAGCAAGCTAACTTTCCTACTGTGATTGCTATGGTGATCTGGCGTTTTAATAACAATTGAAGGCTCAAGACCCATGCCTGGGAACACAAAATAGGCAAGTACCCACCATGATAGGTTATTTTTTTTTCCCATTTTATCAACCTCCGGAGACCAAAGTCCCAAAAGTCCATTGGTCAAACTGGCAGCCAAGGGGGCTAATGGCTTTCAGCCATGGTAGCTGGTGGGATCCAAATGAGCAGATGATGATGGTATGGTGATGGTTTCTGGCTCTGTGAAGGAAAACTCCTGCTGATTTGGAAGTTCTCCTTGATGAACACCACATGTCTATACTGAACTTTCTCTTCTATTTATCTTAAATTTCCTATGAAAACCTTTTCTATGTGAAGGGATAAAGAAGCTACGTGCTTAAAAAGAAAATCAAACTGCAGTTCTTAGAAGTATGTTTATTCAACTGTGAAGTCCACTGTTGAAATGGGGATTGACAGACTTTAGCATATTTTATCACGACTCTCATGAATGCCAGGACTGGAAATGCTGAGAAGCAGCTGATGCCAACAGTAATCTGAGCCATCAGACCTCAGTTGAACATGTCCTGGGAAGATTTATTCTTGCTTTTTTTTCATTATGCTTACTCCAGCCTTCCCACAGTAGATCTTAATGAAAAATATTCCAAATTTCAGTGACAATTCCAAGTAACTGACTGAGATGAAACAAAGTGCACCAAGAACTTGATTTGAGGAAGAGGGCACCTGAAATAGGACTTAGGAGAGATGTAGGTGCTTACCTCTGACACTGCAATCCTCAAGACCTTCTCTCAGTTGCAGCCTAATGCCAGCATTAAAATCTGTTGGTATCCTAGTCTTTTACTTCCTAAGCAGCCAAAGTTTGCCTTCTGCTCTGTCCAGAACAACCTTCTTTGTGGTAATGGTAATCACACAGCAACCATCCCATGCCTAAAACCTAAGAGGATACCAAACGTGAGCAGCCTTCCTCTGTCTGCCTTGCTTGAAGGTGTTAATGCAGTAGGTGATGGGAAAAGAGCACACCTGCTCCAGGATGGTCTCATGCACAACATGAAGCAGCAATGGCCTTTGTCCTCAGGCTGGCACTGTGCTCCTTTAATGCAGCAGTCCGGTGAATGCATTGCTCAGTCTGCTTGTGGGATATTTTGTCTAAGGAGGGTGAGAACTGCAAGGCAAACCTATTTCAGGACAGGAGTAAGCTTGCCCTCTCTTACTGAGATTATGTCGCTTTGCCTAGAAATAATTTGAGACTCATTTTAGCATGCAGGCTGTAAAATGCTCTTTAATTTCACCACATGAGGATTAGCTAAACAGCCTACTGGCTCACATATGCCTCATGGCTTGTACAGTGCAGCTCATGGTAAGGAAAATATCCAGGAGTGGTTCTTGAAAGTCAGAAGTGATTTTTCATTTTTATGTCTCTTCCCGACCTGTCTCTGGCATCTTAACATGAACACACACACACACTCATTTGATTGATTAATAATGTTGAAAAATCTTGAGAAAAAACAGAAAGGCTTAAAGATTCACTACAGGTCAATGCTATGTTCAGCTGCATAGTCTGTTTATATTCTCATCACATAATGTTCTACCTCTGAAAAGGGAAGACACAAACCCATCTGATTGATTAATGGGATGCAGTTACACATAGTGTCATTATAAATATGTACAGTGAACTATTCACAAACAGCATAATATCCAAGCATTTTTTGTTAAAGAAATTTACAAATAACTTCTGCTAAAACTCTTTATTTCATAACTTCTCTGTCAAAGATTTGCAGACAGCAAGTGCAGGTGAAATTCACTGAAATAGTGATTTATTGCAATTACTTGCTTGCAAATAAATTTATGTGCATATATGTGCGGAGAGCACGTGGGCTTTTATGAAGCAAGGAGAAATAATTCAATGGTTTATTTGTTTCTATACAAACAAAATCCCTGTGCAAGTTTTGGAGGTAGGGAAAAAAAAAAGCAGAGCTTTTATGTTCTCCAGAAACGTCTTGAGGTATAAGTCCTGATTTACTTCACCTCATAAGCACTTACAGGGGAGGTTAGAGATATTTTTTTTTTTCCCACTGAGAAAGCTGAATGGGATTGCTGTCGAGTACTGCTTCAGCTCTATGCAGGAGAGCAATGTTCACGGCAGCTGGGTGAGAGGTGCTCCTTCTGCCCGAGAGGTAAGGCTACATGCTTCTCCACCATTCTGGGCATCCTTCTGCCCTGGAGACTAGCTTTGATCCAGCAATTATGAAAATCTGTTTCATAGCAGTGCAGAGAATGAGCTGCAGAGCCATTTATAACAGCCAAAATAATTCATTTATGATCTCTTCATGTTCCCATAAAACTGTTTTTCCCTCGGCATCAGGAGATGAGTCAGCAGTAGTGATAACAAGAGTTAGAGAAAGACTGGAAAAAACGAGTGTCCCAAGTACTTTGGCAGTGAAAAATTAAGCTTCAAAGTGATTTCTTCATGGAACTTTTTTTTCTCTCTCCAGGACATCAAATTGACTGACTATTAAAGAAAGAAGAAAAAAGAGTGAGAGAGAAAGGACTTGGATGGTATTTCTCAGTGTCTGCCAATATCTAACATGGTTTTGGAAAAGTTGCGTAACACAACCTACCAAGAGAGCCCTGTTCGAATAGAGGTTAGTAATCCTTTCTATTTGGTGGTATGTTCGTGGTTTTGCAGAACTGACCCACAGGGCCCCATTTTCAACTGGTGTACCAGGCTGTATTGTTTGTTAAGCCTATAAGGATCAGGAAATTGTGCTCTGGATGCAGCTTAACAGACATGTGCCTGCCCAGAACTTACCATCAGGTTACCATCAGGTCTATCATTCTTCCTATAGGACACTTTGAGTGATGGCAAATGAATGTCCTCTTCCTTGAAGGAGAATCTTTGCCTCCAGTGATCAAACATACAAGTAGGATGTCAGGGAACATGCAATGTGAGGTGTTACGTTTGAAATAATTTAAACAAGGACTGTTGCAAAGATTTTTTTCTTGTTTGCAATGTTTTCAATGTAATTTCTTCAGATTTTTTTAATCTACTCTGCATGGTAACTTAAAAATGGTGTTGCAAAAAGTTTTTCACTACAGATAAGAGTTAGTAATTCAAATTTTCAAATGGGGGAAAAGAACTTTTAATATTTAGCTACTTCTGTTTTCACAGCTGTTGGAGAATGGTTATGAAGAAAAAGGCAAGGAAATAAAGGCAAGGAAAAGGAAAGGAAAGTAACTTATATCCTTTTCATGAAATGTGTTGTAAAATAATTTCTTTGCCACTTGTTCATGACAATGGGAGACAAAACTGAAGAGGCACATTCCTATGTGTGAGGCAGTTTATGTCCAGGGAGTATGTGTATCCTAAAAGGACTTCTCCAAGCATCCAAGGCTGACACCAACACTGAAAACTCCTGCCTGAGCCTGGAGCAGGCAACCTGCCTTCTGAATAACAATTTGGCAGTGGGATGGAACATCATCTCCTTCCTGCGGTTTGGGCTCTACCTGCCATCCAAAGCTACTGCCTTTACAGCTGCATTCATGTAATGGACCCACCAGAGACCCCTTGCACAGAGATAGATTGCGCACGGTCATACCACACCTCTGACAAAAATCTTCTCTTGTCAGCTCAGGGCTTTTGTTGGCTGGGTTATGTGTGTTTGATGCTGGAGGACAGTGCATCTATCCTCTCAGATCCCTGTGGTGCAGAACATTCCTACAGTGGTGCTCTGTGTAATTGGGACAAAGGAGGCTTTGTGGCACCTATCTGCAGAAATGCAGCTGCCCAGAAAGCTGGGACTTTCTTGGGACAAACAGAGGAAAGAAGGGGCTTTCGGCATGCTTGAGGGTAGGTAGCAGCTGAACTGCCATGTTGAGACTCTTAGGTGTCTAAATCTCTTTGTGGATTACACCCTTGTTATTTTAAACACTCCAGAAATATCCTTGCCTGTGTCCCTCATAGCTGGCTGCTCAATAGGTAGCTTGTGTGCTTGGGGTATTAGAAAAGTGTAATGATGCACTGGTGAGGCAAGCTGTGTGCTGCTGTCTTCCCAGACTATGCCAGAATACACACCCAGAAGCGAGCAGCATCTACCTGGGGGTGTCATCCTTGCTTTGGAATTGACTGTCTCTGAGGGTGAAAAATTACCTATTTTAAACAGTCTGCAGAAAATGTTTGTTGCTGTGACTCTAAAATGATGTTTACTGTAGTAATGAGTCTAAAAGAAGAAATGTGTTTCACATGGCGTTTCCCAGGAACTTTGCCCTCAATATTTGCTACTTGAAACTAGTAAGTGAAAAAAAAAAAAAAAAAAATCATTGCTATCTTTTTTTATTGTTCTGTCTGGCACTGTCCTGTGCATACTGTTTGAGAATCTGACTCTGCACACCAGCAAAGTCTTTGCCTTGATCCACTTCTCCTCATAGCGTGAGGGCGCCTATCAAATTAGCTGGGATTTGGATGAAACCTGCTGAGAGGACTATAACATTCCAGCTTTCTTCAACCTGGACCTGTGAGAAACATTCACCACAAAACCTAAAACTTTTCAAGTGAGTTTAGGCTGAATATCAGATGTAGGGAGGGATTTACTGTTGGGTCGAAATCATGTAAAACTCTACTTTTGACATACTTGTGACCTGAAACCTGACAATGCTCAGATATTTTGACAGAAGTTACTTTGAGGCTACAAAGCCAAAAGTTAAAGAAAAACTCAGAAACTGCAAAGGTGTCACGAAGAGCTCAAACTTAACACAAATGTGCTTCAGCTTTCATGCTGGATTGAGCTAGGTGCTGCTTAGACTCTCTGCTTCCAAGTAAACAACAGACATATTATTAAAGCATTGCAATCTATTGCAAGCATCAACACAGACTAGTATACTGTCAAGCCTGAAGATAATCAAGTATTCTCAAAAAAAAGTCATGAACTATGGGGATAGGAGTGTTACTGGTGATTTTCCCAAAGATTTGCTCAAAGGTGTTCTTTAGAATCCCAGCTGAGACAGAGCTTTCCTGGATATCTAACCCGAGTTGTTCCTTGCTTGGTGTTGCCTTATCACTGTCAGGCCATCTCAAACTTTGATGATGAGCAGCAACTTGGAAATAATCTTGTGCAGTTTATTTGTGTTGTTCCCTATTTTAAAAATAAATTATTTTTTCTCATCTCGTATTGCATTAGGAATGACTACAAAAGATCAACACTCAGCAGCAAGTAGAAATAACAGCAGGATTTGCTTAGTTATTTTGCCCAGACCAAATTTAGTGGAAAACCACTATCAGATGGAGAAAAGGTTGTGTTGCATTTGCAGATGAGAATATTCTTGGGAGAAAAGAGGTTTTCTCCATAAAAATGTTACTGCAGAGGATCAAACAAACATTTCCAGCTCTCTGAATAGTTCAAGTTTTGAGAGCTGCAGTTCCAACAGCCTCCAGGAAAGGAGTCAGTCGTGCACATGTATGTGAATTCTCTCACATGAACGCACAATAAAAGCAAAGAAACTTTTTGAGTTGCCAAATCCTAACTTTTTTGTCAGCATGGAATTTTCTGTCTGGGAAGAAAGAACATCTTATTCTCTCCCCCGCTGCTTCTTGCTGCTTATATTGCCTCCCTAATTGGAAGCTGGAGTATAGATGTGCAAAAAAGGATATTCTTTGAGCATACCTCAAGGGTGAGCTGTCTAACCAAGGAAGCAATTTCATTCTGTCTGTTGTGAGAAGAGCCTGGCTCAACAGAACGCCTCTTTCATTGCTGAGCAGAGCAAAAGATGGGAAGGAGAAAAGACTCTGACAACTGAAACTGCAATACATTAATATTCGTATTTTCTGTGTGAGGCTTTTTGTAGTCTGCTGCAGAATTATTTGCCTTTAATTTGGATAGCTGAAGTTCCAGCATTCTGCTTTTATCACTGCTTCAGATTAAACCATACTTGAATCACTGAAGAAAGAAGATAGAAAATTCCAGACTAGATCTGTTGCTTGCTGCAGAGTGGGCTATGCTTTTGAATGGTTTCCATCACACACCTTGCATTTTGCACTCACAGGTGCACAAATGGAATTAGCAGTTCTCAAATGTGAGTCTGACAGCTTAGCAATGCTCTCTGCAGGGGGACCATGAAGTGTGGCCTGTTCAAAGACCTACCCACCTGGATGTAGGTGGCACCTGCAATATACGTGGTTGTGTTAAATCATGAATCTCATGGTGCTTCCAGAAGAGTATGTCTAAACTAACAAATTTTTAAGCCTGTTTCACTGCCAGGAATGCCACAGCTGTACCAATGACAAATTACTATTGCAAATGGGGCACAGCTTTAATAAGTATGATGGTCTTAATTAGAAATATCCCAGCTAAAGCCAGTGGAGTTATTCAGGTGTTTAAAATGAAGCATATGCATATTTTCTATGTAGTATTTTGGAAGGGTGTAAGTATAACTGAACCAAGCTCCAGATGCCCTGTTTTCATTGCTGACATTGTTTGGAAGTTGAGAGTAATACTCGTCATCAAAGACAAACAAATGGAGGATGACTCAGTCTCATCCTCACTCAGAGGGGAAGAATCCAAAGGGAATTGGATTTCCCTGTTTAGAGAAATCCACGCAAAGGGAAAGGAATTCACATTTGTCTGAAACAGTGAAATATAATCCTGTTAAAAACTGTTTTTCTGTAGTTATTCAAAATTAGGTCTGAGGTTTTTAGGTCAAACACAGCTGATTTCTCTCTCACAGAGAAAAGCTGAAGGAAAGGCTTGATATTATGGTGAACTTTTCCTTCTTGAAGAAACATACAATGATTCCAGTTTCACATGTGTTCCTTCTCAAATCAATGAAAAGTACTTTTCAGATACCAGCAACACATCAACCACAACTTTCTGCTACTTAAGCCAAGAACAAAAGATAGGTCCCTTGGAAAGTCCACAGTGAATTCAGCGCAGATAAAATAAGTTTTTTATTAGCCTCCCCCCCCCATCAAAACCACTGCTGTAATACTGACAGCTTATTTTCCTTATGTGCTTGGTGGCTTAGTTCTTATTACAGATAGTGAAATATATGGAAAAACAATACACTGACTGAAATGATTACAGAAAATTGGAAGATCTCACCAAATGCTCTCCTGGGTAAATGCAAGTTGAAAGGTTCAAGTACTGAGTTCATCAGAGTGTCTCAGAAATATCCTTCATTACTTTTTATTAACTAAATATCTCACCTTCCCTGCTTAAAGCCCTGTTAATTTTGTTGAGTAAATGCATGAACAAAGCTTGATGGATGGTGACAAATTAGCCATAAAGAACCTCATAAGTAGCAAAGGGCCATTAATCTGGCATAGTTTGAGCTTCACTTTCAGCACACTGAGTAGGAGAAGTTAGCTGTAATTAATATCAAAGATCTTCTGATCATTGTCAAATAACTATTAGAAGGTGCATAGCTCTGAACTGTTTTCATGATGCTGAAACACCACCTTTTCAAAGACGTGCCAGCAGTAAATTTTTATAGCTGTGTGATGGGATGCACTGAGCCTCTCCTGTGTTATTCAGACAGTTTCCCTGAGCAGAAAAAGTAGCACTGCTGTTAGTTCTCAGCACAAGAATTGCCATGGAGTTTCAGGAGGAGGGAAACATAGTGGGGCTCAGATGGATTGAGGACTGAATACTGAAGGGATTAAGAGAAGTGTGGAAATGATCCCCATAAACTTCTGGCCAGCAAGGGAGAGGGAAGGAGGGTAATACTCTGAAAGAAAACTTTTGAGTCACATTTTCTGAACTGCACAGCTGTGTGTAGTTTGTGGAAGGATAAGACTTAACTGCAGAAAACTTATGTGTGAAACAAGTCCGGACCAGGAGGCTGGCAAGTTGAGCACGGTGCCCACTTCAGTCATGTAAACCCTCATGGCAGGCTCCTATTTTCAGTACAAAAGTTGACTCAGAGACATTCATCATAAACAGCACATAGAAAAAGGGTATTCAAAGAAAAGTTAAGAAATGCAATATTCAAACCGAATCTAAGCAAAGCATGCTTCAGTTAAATAACATATTTGAAATATATTGGACTCTTATTCGTGATTTTCCTCAGGGCAGTATTAGTGCAATAACAAAACAGATGAGGCTGAGTGCTTGATTTAAAAAGGTTGGGCCTTCAAGGCCTGATTTACTGTCCAGTGAGGCTCTGCAGGCTGGTCTTCCCAGGCGCAGCAGTTCCTGGGTTTGGAATGCCGAGGCGAGAGCCTTGGAGCACAAAGCAGTCCAACTGCGACTGAACATAAGGTCACAACCAGGAACATATGAGATGAATAAATCTTTATTGGGCAGGGCTGCAAAACATTAGGTAATGGGGCCAGTGACAAAAAAGAACTTTTTCTGAATCATACTCCAGATCGCTCACCAGAACAGGAGTTCAGGCCTCTAGCAAGGGACAAAACTCACGTTTCTGATGCTGATAGGAAAAAAGGAAAGAAAAGTCAAGCAAGAGGTTTCTTCTGCTTGTGTAAGTACATGCATTGTACACATCTACAGTGTTTTAGTCTGTAAGAGCTCATGGCAGTTTCCTTACTTCAAACTGGATGCACAGTGCTAACACAATTCTTTGCAGTTCTTTTCCAGCTTCCATCGCCATATCTGTCTTCTGTCCTCTTCTCACCTTCCTTCTCACCTACAAATAGAGAATCAAGCTGAGAAAAAACAGGAATAAAAAACCCCAAACCTTCCACATCTGGGGAAATGTTTCAGTACTTATTTCCACCCTGAACTGGAGTGGAAAGTTGAAATATCTCTTCTCCCTCTCCCCATGGGAAAAAAAGATTTCTGAAAACTCTTTGCTCAGAATGAATGAAACACTTCATTGTGAATCATTTTGGAGTTAATTTTTCTGTTGAATTGGATTGTGCCCAGGGGATATGATCACACAGTTGGGGGGCTTGCTGAGTGAAACCTGAGCTGCCCATCTATTCAGTTCAGATATCCAAGAGCCTGTAGGCTAGAAGTATGGGGTCCGTCTTCAATTAATTTATTGAGACATACACCATGAGCTATTTCCTTCCATGAGGGCAAGGACTGATCTCCTGTGAAGGAGGACAGCTGCTAAGAGGTGGTGAGACCTTGAAGAAAAGACAAGGATGTCAGAGCGAATCAATCCTGGATCCAGATCTTAGGTTCCCCGTTGATCCATTTTAATGATCTGTATTGTGACTACTGCTCTGTCCAGGATAGGGACTCATCCAGAAAGACTCTAGCTGCTCTGCTGAGAGGCCTGTGGCCACCTGTGGGATGCTTTGGCCCCTGCATGGTCCTGTTCATGTCTGTTCCTGGGCCACCTTGTTCCAGAGGTCTGCCCTGTACCTGAGCAACCCTGTTAGTCCTGCCTCCCTCTCTACATCAAGTGTGGACTCTTCTGCTCTGAGCATGCAGCACTTCTCATCCCAGAAACACTCTGAATTAGATCACGAACTTTTCAGGTCAGGACTGACTGGGGTCTTTTTTCCTCTCTTTTCCAAACATTCCCATGAAGGAGGTGCAGTACAATACAGACAAGCAAAAAAACAAGAGACAATGGACTTTTACAGGGTGTGCAAAACTCATGAATAAAATGTTACTGAGAAAAACATATTTCAAAGAGGAATCTGCAGGAGAAGAAAACAGGTATTCAGTCAACCACAGCTAAGGCATTCTTCCAGTCTAGTGGGCTGTCTAATGGTCTGTTGTCAGAGAGGAAGGGACGTGAAACAGGTACTAACACATTTTTCTGAACTTGTTGCTGCAAGGAGAATAAGTAAGTTGTGCATTAAAATGAGATTCTTTTAATAAAACTGAATGTTGCTGAAATTGAGATGGTGCGGTTTGCATGGAGTGGAATTGCACTTCAGATATGAAGTTCTGCTTTTCCATTTTCTACTTCTATGACTGTGCCTACGAGATGTCATCTGGTGGATTCAGTTGAGTCTGTAATACTTCAAAAGGCTTTAAAAACTACTATTGTGAAAAAGGACTGTAAAGCACAGAATTGTGTGTAAAGAGACATGTAATGATCTATGAATTTACATCAGATACAGGAACAAGGGAGCATGAATTTAAAAAGAATGTAGCAACACCAAAGGAAATCTCTTTCTGATAAAGCACAGAAATTAGTTATGGAAAGATCTCTTATGCCTGCTCCCCACTGCTAAGGCTGTGCTGCCTTTGACAGCAAATGTTGTCCAGTCTTGTCTTAATTGCTTTGGGCAGTGGTGCTACTGTTTTTCTCTCTAGGAAATGGTTCTAGCTTTAAGAAGCCTAAAGAAATGACTGTTACAAAATGAGCTGAAACATCTGAAATGTTTTGCGGCTATACACAAACAATTCGCAGTAATTTCAATCCTGGTTAAAGTGTAATCTGTTAATTTTGCATAGTTCAAGTGACCACACGGACTGAGTTTTGCTCAGTAGTTCACATTTTGTCTTTGAGCACCATCCCACCATGCATTGATCTCTTCTGAATAGCCTTTCTCGTTTGCTTTCTGCACTTCAGATGTGGGGAGAGGGTGTGCCTGGAATCGATTTACCTGTACAAATAATGCTGCTGCTTTCCTTTGATCTGAGTTTTCCTGAGGTAATTAGTGGGTGCTAGACCAAGGCGCTCCACAAAAATCTCTCTTCTCTCTCATGCTGTCCTATCATGTATGGAATTGATTTTCTGACTCAAAGTCAGCATCCTCATCTTGTATATTGCCCCTCTGAAGACTTACCATTTATATCATGTGTGAAGAAAACTAGCTGTCATATTATTTAAGTTGTATAGTACTCGCTTGTGTGGAAAGAGTGGAGTCAATGCCAGAAGACTAGCATGGAGGAAACACAGAGAAGACAGACTGCAGGCAAATAACCCTGTGTTCACCATTTACCTTCCTGTGCTGAGATGCCACTGTGCTGAAATAGATTATAATTTATGTTAATATTCAAAGCTGAAGGGGATTATTTTCTTTGACAAAGTCAGGTTGGTTGGAGATAAACTGCATTTCAATGTGTGGTTTGAGTTACTGAATGCACCCAGAACAATACAGCCTGACTACTCTGCCTTCCCTGGCAGTGTTATCGTGGTTGGTTCCACCTGCAGTTTCATGCACATACCTAGAAAAGTGATTGGTACCTCTCCAGTCTTCACAGGCAGCTGCCCAAGAGCTGCCCCCATGCTACACTGCGCTGTAGGCTGACATGATTTCATAGTGTGCACACAGCTACACAGGCAACTGGTAAAAGTTTTGTTGGGTCAGAAATAGGAGTACTTCCTCACTGGCTGTAATCACTCATGACCAAAGATATTATTTCTTATGCAAGAAAGTAAACTACTGAAGTTTATACCCTGTCTTCCTGTTTATACCCTTCAAATATTTACAGGGAAGATGATGATCATGCCTTTTTCATAAGTTAATCCATGCTTAGTCAGACAAGTGTGTTGTATGCATCTTATAAAACCTCTCTTTGTACACTAAGTCAGTCTCTCTAACCCCTCAATCATGTGTGGTGCTCTAATTTGAAATTCCCTCTCATTTGTCTGTGGGATAGGTCTCTGTTTTATGCATGAGGTTCCCCAGGAGATGAGTAGGAAGGACTAGCATTCTGTGTGAAAGGGAAAAGGAGAAGGGAAGAATTTTATGGGGTGAAAAAGCTGAGCGAAAGCAGCCAGTGCCCATTAGGTGGAATTCACTTCTGTTCATAGACTGACCCTTTTAGTGACCACTGGAATTATCAGTCTTTTCATTTGAGGGCTGAAGTGTGGGTTTTATTTTAGGTTAAGGGTGGTTAGGATGTTATTTTATGTGGGCCCATTAGTAGGCTGCCTTTAAACCCCTGTTGTGGATAGGGAAAAAGAGAAAAGGCTTCTGAAAACAGGTTGAGAGTGACAGATGCTTTTCAAGACATGGTCTGCTGGCTACTTCTAAGGAATTTCTAAAATGTAACTAACAAAAGTACAAGTTCAAATTCACTATACAGAGATCTGTAGCTCCATTGGATAGCTTTGAAGAGATCTGAACACTGAAAAGGTTGACCAAACACTGCTGTAGAGAATAAGAACAATAGGAAAATATATTTTTCAGAAAAAAAAAAAACTAGAATATTGCAAGTATTGAACAGGTTTCACATGTTACTAATCTAGCAAATTAATGTAGTGCCCACAAAATTTATGGGATTCAAGACTGGCTGATGGGATGGATACCCCTGCACAGGGATTACTGTCTTCCAATTAGTTGTCAAACATGAATGACATTTTACATGAAGAGCTGTCACTGTCTGAAAACATTCTGTGCCATGACGTAAAACTAATACTGTTGGACCTCTATCTAGCGGCAATTCAGGACATCTGAATGACACTAATGGTTGGAAATTCAGCTCTTGAGGAAAGGATTGTGAACTGTAATGATGTTAATCCTAGACAATAAGATATAAGATATGAACTCAAGTCCATAACTTGAAAACTGAGATTTACTTGCCATCTACCCTACCTATTTTACCATGCATTATTGCCATGCAACTACTGTGTTTAGATCAACCTGAACAGAAGCTCCCATTCAGTTTAATATGGTTTGTACAATTCTATTCATGCAGCCTCACTTTATTTTTCTATAACCAATTACAGCAATATGACTGACAAGAATATCCACATACACATCTGAACTTAATTTAGATTTAACCTTAAAGTAAGGCAAGAACCATCTATATGAGCTGGGGAAGATCCTTCAAGGCAAAACAAGGACACTCATGCGCAGCAGGCTGGTGCTATAAATGCCTGCTTTTGAAATAACGGAGAATGATGAAATGCATGTCTCTAACTGGATGCCTATGCTGTTCTCCACCCCTAACATTTTGTCCACCATTGCTTGCACTGTTAATTAACCACTTGGACAGCTTTTGTAGCTCTCCTGCACAGTAATTTTAGTGTCTGGAATATTTTATTTTCGTTTGGCCAATATTAACTCAGTTTTCTGTAAAGTTAGTTGTAGTTCGAGGAGCAATCATGCATGCGTGTGTGATATGTCTCTTTTCTGTGCAAGATGACCTTGAATATCTTCACTGGAAATATTCCTGTACTGGCAAGCAGCAGCAAGTTCATGTCAAGTAGCAACGTATCAGTTAGTGGATTAACCCTGCTTTCTGTGCACATTGACTGGGTGTGTAATGTTCTCCTCTGACATGCAATTTACGCATTAAAATCTCTTGGGATTAAGATAGTGAACTCCTTCTCAGGAGGAGGGAACATGCAAAAGACATGCTGGATTTCAAACTGGGCCAATGCATTATTACTGCTGGAATCTGAGAGGCTAACCCTTTATTCCCAGGCATGAGAAATGAGTTTGTAAAAGGCACTGAAGGCTCCCAGGGCAGGCGAGTCGTGCAGGCAGGAAGAATGAGTGAGAGAGCAGGCCTCCTCCCAGCATGCTGCAATGTATGTGGATGAGAGCAGGGTAAAAAAACTCTTAGGGCAAAGAGCCTGCTTTCCCTCCAGGTGCTTCCACTGAGGCTCTGCTCTGTGGATTACTACAGGCACATGAAATACTGGGTGTTTCTCAGTCATAGCCCCGAATCATTCATTAGAGGAAAAACACTCCCATTTTAACTACTCAGGAGCCTTTAAGCAGGCTGGTCCTGCACAATTTTGAGTGAAATAACTATATTTGAAGGTTGAAATATATGTCTATCATCAACTGATTTTGTAACCCCCCATCCCCTTTGGATATCTACCACCAAAACAGGCAGGACAACACACTGTCTGTACAGGGACTGGGAGGCCAAGTAAATTTACCAGCAAACTCCTACAGGAATTTGGTGACAACAGAATCCCCAAATGAAGAGCTATTAAGGCGGTAACAAAGAAATCAGATTAAAACTGAAACAGCACAATTTAAATACTTCTATTTATCTTTTACTCCAGTGTGTTGCATCAGTAAAATGTTAATGCAAGCTAAGGGTCTAGGAGTGTAGAGCTAGAGTTTTTTGAAATGTAGGACATCTGGTTTGCAAAAAACTTAGTAACACAGCCCTGTTTTCTATTTAAATAATCCTGTTTTATTTCTTTATCTAAAAATATGTTTCCCCTGCATAGAAAGCAAAGCATAGAATTGGTCATCTGCACAAATCCGAACAAAAAGCAGCCAGTGTCTTACAATTTCCCTCCTTCTTTTAGAGGAAAGCATAGCTCTACATTCCTATCTCAGGGCAGTGCTGCATTAAGATACATGAGCGATTTCTCCCTCCATCTTCCCCAAGGCCTGATGTGCCTTGTGAGAGATTCTGACTTGTATTGATTATGCGAGAAAACTTAATGATGGAAGATGATGCACCCAGCTAAAACTAGACAAGATTCTGCATTGTAAGGTAGATGAGAAGAAAAAGTAAGTAGCTAGCATGTGCCATGCTGTGGGTGTTCCTTGGTGATTTTCTGGGGACTGATAAAACTATTAATGCTCTCTTGGGCTCAGCTCTTTGAAGTTTTTCATATCCCTGAGCTTGCCCACTTCATTCTACTTGACAGAAGTATCTGCTGTATGATTTCAGTTGTCAGGCTAAAATCTCTAAAACAAGTGGGTAGAAAACTAACTAGAATTTGCACCCTTGCATTTTGCCGATGTAAAAAAGGCAAAATCCCTTGTTAGTTCTGTCACAGGTGTATGTCAATTGTAAAAATTTCAGATTCTTTCTATGTCATGGGATAGTTCATTTCTGAAACTATCTGATCTCGCATAAAGCCTGTTTAAGAGGTGCTGCCCTTCCCCAGGCATTTGTTCCTACCTCTATAATGCTGCTCACAGCTGCTTCAGTTTTGCTGGTGTAGCTGTATTTAGGGTTGGGATAGAAATGGGTTTGGAAGGAATGGCTAGTGAAATGGCAGGTGGGTGAGGGTAGGAATGAGTGACCATAGGAGGTCTCATGCAAGTGGAGCTACTAGCAAAAAGGCGTGTATGACTATGCCTGTGGACACTGGCATTTGCTTTGTTGAGCATGGCACATATGAATTTGAATGCTTGTTCCAGATTAGGAAAACTGGGAAATCTGTGGAAGAAGGATACTTAGCTCATGGGAAGGAAACTATTCTGGTGGTTTGGTTCTGCAATGGTCCTGTTACTTGACATTCAGAACATATGTGAATGGAGGGTTTCCAGGAAAGCGTACAGCATTCCTGTGAGAAGAAAGTTAAATCATCTGCTGGTAGATGTCAGCATTGGTCCTGGTATGTTGGCCTCTATCAGCTGTTCATTGGCTTTGGTCCTGTTGCAAATACTACCTGTGGAAATGGAGTCTGTCTGAATGATGCGGTGTAGAGTGTTCCCTGCGAACCTTAATCTGGATGGCCCTACATGTTTTCAGTCAGTCCGTTTACTAGACTGTCAGACACAAGATTATCACATTTAACAATAATGTTCACTTGAACTGGAAAGCTCTATAATATTCTCATCTGCCAATGTTTTAATTACAGGATAGCGTTCGCTAAGGGAAACTAAAATTAGAAGTGGATGAATGGACTTTGATATGAAGGGGAAGATTTTCTTTCTTTTTTTTTTTTCCTTTTCTTTTTCCTTTTCCCAAGGAAATTACATTCTTGGGAGAACTGCAAAACCAGAAAGACCGAAATGGCCTCTCCTGAGCCATAGGGTGGAGAAGGCTTTGCAAACCATAGGTCAGATACAAAAAGACATCTATTTATAAGTGAAGAAGCATAAGAATAAAAAGGAGAAAGGGATGATGTGCAAGTGGGGAAGGGACTGAGGAGAGAGGGGCAAGGAAAGCAAGGAAAATGTGATTTGCAGTTTTGTCAGTGATGAGTGGATGAACATTTGTGCAAAGTAAGTCAGAACAGAAGAAAACCGTAGCAGTGGAAGGGTCCAGGGATGTAATGCAGGGAAGGGTGTCTCAGTTTGTAACTGATGGGATCAAGAGATGCCAGTGCTTCCATAGGGCTGGGTTTGGCAGGGAGGTCCTGGCATGCCGGAGTCTTCAACAGATCCTTCTGAGAGCTGTTCCTAAATGAGTGCTGAGTCTCACGGTAGCTTACAGGGTGAGGGCTGTAGCTTCCAAACCACAGGCACATAAAGTGCTGTCAGGACAGAGAGGCCTGAATAAATGTGAGTACTTCAAGATGGGGATTCAACATTGTTATGGAGTACACCTCCAAAATGGGAAGAAGAATCTTCCTTGTGCACAGCTCATAAGTAATCTCTGGTCTCTGTCTATTCGGTTGATTAATCTTTATTTTCTCTTGCAGTAATGTTTAGTCCTCTTTTTTTGGATATGTATAGCTGTGCTGGGAAAGGGAATTAGAAATAAAGTTTGTTTTACTAAAAGAAATTAATGTTTAAGATACTGGACAGTAATTTAATCATACAGGATGTCTTAATGGATTAATAATATGTATAACACGTCACTGTAGATATTCTGCTGTTGTGACATATTTTTATTTTTAAATTACCAGGAGATAATATGGTATCAGTAACATAAAGTGTTTCTGTGCGGTAAACTACTGAATGTTCACTAAAAGGAATTACTGTAAACATTCAGCAGAACCTGCGTGATTCTGCTGATGACAAAATGAGCTCCCAAGATAGTTTTCCAAGAGCAGTTTTTCTCTGCAGACTCTCATCAAGTCTATGCAGCAGCATCAGGAACCAGTGGGAGTTTTGGGTGTGTGGGGAATGTGCGCTTAGACACCGGTCTTCCCCAGCAATGAAGATGACAAAAGTTCAAGACATTGCTCTTGTTTAGCATCTCTAGAGTAGCTTAAAGTAACAATTTATACCTATAATATGCCATATTCCTCCAGATATGTTTAAATTAAAACAGAGGCATGAATCCCGTCCCTGTTCCCTGGACTGTGGGAAACATACCTTATGCAGAACATACAGCCTGAAAATCAAACTGGCATGTGACTTCGGGGTTTGAGGAGTTAATGGCATTGGCCCTTATACTTAGTATTTCAAACTTAGGCATGCCTAGCACTCTACAAAAACAAATAAAGACAAATGTGAGATAAGCAAATAGTTCATACCCTGAAGAGTTTACCGTTTAAGTTTCACAAGACTATTGAATAAATTTATGCACAAATCTGAGCACTCACTGAAGAGGTAGGGGACAGAGAACCACAGAGAACTTACTATGAACAGGAAAGCATGAAGAAAATGGCAAAGATAGATAATGTAGTTACACTGGAAATCAATGCAAATACCTAGGTGTCTGTGCAGCTTGGTGTTTATGTTTGTCTATTTTTATAAATAATATAAGACTATGATATCAAGAAGGGACACCAGAAGAAAGGAAAGTGCGAGGACTGTGCCTAGTAGTCTCAGAAAGTAGATGCTGGCACGAAGCTAAAAGGCACACAGATGTATATTATGGAAAATTTAGGGAAAATCAGAAGAATCTGTGAATTGAGAGAAGAAATCATTTGCAGATATATAGGTGGCAGAAGTAAGAAAGGGACTATGTCTGATGGAAGTGGTGAAGGCTGGTTATGACAAAAAGTTAATTTGGATACCAGGCAGCCACGGCTTGCGATTTATGCAAAATTAGAAGGAACGCTGAAACTTAGCCCAAATACAGAAGCTGTCATAATAGATGCACAGCTCTGGAAAGACAGCAAAACATAAATATAAAAGAACTGAAATGAGGTTAAGCGCTGGCATAATTGTAACAGTATTTCTGCCTGCGGTTTTACTAGAAAGCAGCACCCATGGTCAACAGCTCAGATGACTGACCCATGATACGTCTCACGTGATACGCATACCCGTGATACGCAATGTAGAAGTAAGCATACACAGATCAAGGGTACTTGAGCTGCTTTGAAAATTTCTCAGCAAATCTGGGTGGATGCATGGCTGCTAGAATTACGGTTAGAGTCTAACTTCCAGTCCATTTTTTTTTCTTTTTTTGCTTATGGCATTCACAATAGATTATTTTCAGCTGAAACTTTCTCCATTGAGTGTTCATTTTGCCAGATCCTTTAAATTAAATCCATGAGTCTACTTAAGGAGCTTTCAATTATGGAAAAAAAATGCCTTTTCTTTTACGATCTGCTAAGAGCACTTCAGCTTTAGAGGCAGAAGAACACATACGCATTGAGACTTGCAAGTGAATTGAACCTTAGAAAGTCAACTTATTGAACCTGTTGGCTAATACCTGTATTGCAGTAGTACATTGAGATTCCTGTGGATTTTCATTCAGTGGTATTTGCTGCTGCATAGTTGCATATAAAGACAGGGTCACAGCAGGGTCCAGTTTGGGCATATTTCTCCATGAAATTCACCTCTGTTAACAAGATTCTCAAGCAAAAAAATCTGCATTTTGTATGTTTTTCTTTACAGAAAAGTCAGTGACACAAATTGTTCTTATAATCAAAAGCTCTTTATTCTATAATTTAACTTAGTGCAAAACTGAAGGCTAAAAAATTAAACTTTCAATGCTTTTCTTAAGTATTGGACTAGCTTCTTTGCTGACTTTTTCATTATACATATTTTAATTAAAAAAAACCCCAACCAACCAAACAACTTCCCCTCAATAAACCTGGAAATAAAAAATAAGAAAACATAAAGGATTAAGAACTTTTATGGTTTTCATTAACACTGTCCTTGTGAACGCATGAGATTATCCTTATATTAACCCTTGCTGTAATACCTGTATCTATAAAAGGGAAAAAGGCAACTTCATGTCTGTTAGTGTGACTTGAGTGGTTTGCAGAGTATTAGAATAAACAATGAAAGCTATCGTAGTGGAAGAAAAACAAAAAATGCAACCTGTTTACCAAATGAAGACTATGTCAAGCTAATCTGATATCTTGATTAGGTAACTTTATGTCAAAAGATATTTGCTAGTTATTGAAGATTTGCCATGAATAGTGCAAAGAGCTTTATCACTAACAGTGTCAACATATGGTAAAGCAATTTGGTTTGTCCCAAGGCTGAGAGTGGGATAAGACTTGTCTCTGTAAATATCAGAGCAGGGAGCAGAGAGATCTTAGCAATTGCAATGATGGTATGAGGAACAATGATGTGCACTCATTGTGAATAACTTCAGTCTGAAAATTAGAAGAAGGTTTTCTGACTGTCAGAGAGCAAAAATTCAGGAACACCTCTGTCTTGGAGGCAAATAACCTGCTTATGAAGATGGAACTTGATAAACAGCTGGAGCCACATGGCGTGGTCAGCTGCAGTTGCAAACAGCTGAAGCCAGCAGTCCAGGAGATCCCTTCCACTCTTGAGTGCCTGCACACTGACTATTGCCATGTAAGGTGCCATTATCCTGTGGGTGTGCACATGTGTATGCTGATAAGTGAAGCTATTAAAGCCAACTATGCTGCCAATTATTTTAGAAAATGCCTGTGGTTATTATAGAAGCAATATACCATGCAGTTTCCCAGCACCAATTAAAAAAAAAAAAAGAAAAAAAAAAGAGAGAATCAGAATAAATGGGGTTTTGAAAGCATTTTGTGTTGTGGTATCTCCATGACTGCTGGAATCTGAAAAACAATTTATGTTTATAGAAACTTTTATTCCAGTTTCTTAGCATTTAAGCTAGGATAAATGGGAGAAGTTTTTTTTTCTCTCCTTGCTTTGTTTAAAATGGCCACAGAGTGCATAGTTTGCATCAGGAACCTTTAAAGCCTCCTGGTTTATTTTGTTTGTTGCTTTTTTTTTTTTTATTTGTAAGTAAGCTGTCTCCTCACAAATCAGAGAAAACCAAAAGAGTGAAAACCATGCTCACCACCACGGATATGATGCCCCAGTATCCTGAAAGCTGTTTGGCTTTAGAGTACTCAGCTGAATGCTTTCTGCGGCTTGGCTAGTGCAAGCCTGTTCCTCTGCACACCCTTTGTAGCTGGGCTTGCCTGAGCTCCTCTAGAGCTCTGCCCACTGCAAAGATCTCCATGTATTGAACATGTAGTGACAAATATCACAAATGGCTCTTTCCTTTATCAGTTCATTAGTATACTTTCAAGTTGTCAGTTTGCAGTGTTGCCAGGATACAGTAAATTGTGTGTAGTCTGACTTCCAGAAGCTTTTTGATCTCTGAAGACACTCTTAGCATGCAGTAGATGTGAAGTACTTCGTGCCACTCTGAGAGAGAAGTATGCTTCATGAAAGAAACAGCCTTTTTTTTTTTTTTTTTCAGTTGAAATTACACAGTGCCAGAAGACAGGCCCAGGCACTAACTTCATTGTCTACACTGTTAAATTTGAGCGGTCCCTGGAATGGTTTTTGCCTGGGCAGTTGGCCCGGGACTCTTCCAAACAATTCCTAGGCATGTTTTGAGAATTAGCATGGGCCAGGCACTATGCCCAACATGTAGTTTGGATGTGGGCACCCTTTTTTGGATGATAATAGACTTCACTAGTGCCAGATGGCCTCAGAGCCAGAGGAATAAACATAGTCTGAGTGCCTATGCCATGTGCTAGTGCAGACGATCTCTTGTGCTGTAAAATGATATCTTAGCTTATGCGTACGTGAGCTTCTCCATGTTAACAAGCTGTAACCTGAAGGACTAGATTTTACAAAGGGCAACCTCAGACTAGGACTTTGTGGCATCCAGGAAGACAGAGGGGACATTAGGCAATGCCTGTATTGCTGAAGAAATCACAGCCACGGATCAAATCCTTGGACCAAATACCAAGGCACTGGCTCAAATGGACCCTAAGTAGAAATTGGCTTTAATCTCTCCTGGGCCCCCTCTGGCCTGAAGACATATTTACATTTCTTTGCAGCTCAGAGTGTCTGAAATAATACAGGAGCTGTGCTGCAACCCACCAGGCAGGTGTTTTTAGCATACAAATTAGAAGGTATATGTTGTATGCTTTAGGATGTGGTGTGTGTTCAAAGGTGCAGCATCTACTGGGATGCTGTTACAAGGCTGTGCAGCTGAGAGAGAGTCAAAACAAATGCACCCTTGTCCATTATGAATCGGGAGCAGCTCCTGTTATGATCAGGCACTGCCTTGCAGAGTGCTTGTTGAAGTGGTCCGAAATAGAGGTGAGGAGTGACTTCACAAGGAGAGCGATCAGGGCTCCAGTGTGTGGTTCCCACACTGGCCCTCTCTTACTGGGAAGTGCAGCCATACCCCAAGATTCTGTGTCCATAGGCACAAGACCCTAATCCCTTGAAAAATCCTTGCAGATTTTAGGTTATCTGTGAAATCTGTGTGCTAAACTACTTCCTTCCACGCAGGGCAAATTCTGACAGCAGGATGAGAGAAGATCTCTGCGCTGAATTCCTTTGTTGTTTTCTATGATCACCAGTTAGTAGGGCTCATGCAATAAAAATTTATTATTAAATGTTGAAGAAATTAAGCCTGCTGATAATACAGGGTTTTCCAGGCATGTAAGTGTTTCTGCTGGGTTATAACAGTCCCAGTTCCACCAGGGAACACCAATAAACTCTGCTGAGAGTGGTTTTAGTCCCACAGTCCTTAGGTCAGACAGTGAGCTAGAAAGGCTTTTATGTTCAAATTCTTCTCCCAGTTTGAAAATTTGGGATTAAATACAAAGTGACTTCTCCTTGGTTTTTTTGCTTTCAAAATGATAAACCTGTGTGGAAGAACAAAACTTGCTAGAGTGTGTTAGCATTAAATAAAGAACACTTTATGAAAAACTTCTCATTAAGGGAAATTAAGAAGTTAAAACATGCTCTGGATGTCAAAAAGTTATGCTAATGATTATTATAATTAGCATTAATGTTATTAGCTTTTTTTTTAAATAGTAGTTTTGGAGAATATGAAATCTTCAGGAGGTAGACATGAAAACTGACTGAGAAAAGAGAACATGTATCTGAGAGAAGCTTGGTACAACTAGAAGAAGCTGCTGAAATGCATTACAGTATTTTGCACTGAGCAGCTTGTTTCAATATTGAAGTTGTCACTGGAAATGGGCAAATTCTTTGCTGCTACAATTTTTGGTGTGGTTATTTAGGTTCATCTTAATATGCTAGTTTAATACTGCTGTAGTTCAGGAGCTGATTTATGAGGTAGACTTCTACACTTATTGGGACAAAGACAGGTGGCTGAAGACAGTAACTTCTTCAGTCATATGGTTTTTATCCACCGCTGCAAAGCTGCTGAAACTGAGATGACAAGGCCAATGAATGTCTGCAGGACAGACTTGGCCAAGGAGAAAAAACACAGTTAATAATTATGTCAGAAGGAGATGTATTGATAATATGAGGTAAATTTTCAGTGCTTGGCTTGGGGCGGGGGGGAACCTGTCAGCAAGAAAATAAAATTGATAACTCTCCTGGTAACAGAGGTGGTGGGGATTTTTTTTCAAACTTTTCAGTTTGGCTTCTCTGTACTATTAAATTTAATCTTGCTTCATAGAGAGAGCTTGTGAAGAACAAAGCTAGAAGCTCAAAGACGATCCTTTTTAGTGAAGCAGAAAAGTTCTGGCTACCTTCTGAAGAGACTGGATTTTCAGTTCAGAGGCAGTTGTATAGTCCTGGAGACACCAGAAATGAAAAACTGCTGTCTTCAACCATATTTATTTAACTGAAGAAGGTTTACACAATTTCAAGACAACTATTTAGCAGAGGAAAAAGTGCATACCTCTTCTATGTCATATACAACATCTGCCAAATTTCCATCACTTCTGCTACAGAAGTGCTAGCAGTGCCCGTAAATGCCCTGGAAATGCGTATTATAAATTTCTGTCACTGATCAGGAATAGCACAGCATATATTAACTTTGACAGTTTGTTCACAATCACAGTCATCTGTAGATGCCAAAATGCAGTCATTTCTAGAGCTACTGGACAAAAAAAAATGACTTTATAACCTAAATATGTCTAACCTGTCAAGGCTCCTTCTTATATACCCCTTTTTGCCATGTCAAACAAAGAGGAAAACAGCCTTTGTCATCCCCTACAGACAGTTTTTTCTGTTTTCATGGAACAACATTACGAGACTAGTATAGTAGGTATTTGAAGGTGCGTCTGCACGGGAGTGGTATACTGTAGGCATACAGAAGTAAGTATGCACTGGTGTGCTCTGTGATAACTCCTTGGCTGAGGAGTTGTAGCAAGCACTGCTGTAGGAAGAGAAGGCACCAGCCTTCCCACTGAGCATGGCATATGTATCATTTCAGATGCATATTTTACCCTCTAAATGCCTGCAATCCATGGTCACCAGAAATAACTGCCCCATGTGGGCAGTTGAGATGCAATCGTATTATTTCCCAAGAACATGAAGAGGTATTTTCAAGTGCACAGCCTGCACAGTCCTTTGGACATGTGAAAGCTACATACCTAAGTATTGCCATTTTACAGGGCTTCATGTGCAATGAAGTTACCACTTTCTCATGATTCACAGACAAATAAGAGCAACCATCTTGCACTCAAACTATCTGGTTTATCTTATTTTCTGTTTTACTACTCTCTGTTTTTACAATGGCTATGCATCAGCTCCCTCTGTGGTGACGGGTAATAGATTTCAATCGTTCTTTGGCTTACCACTTCCTTCTTGTCCAACAAATTGAAGTCTTTAAAAGAAAAGGCAGTTACTTAGGAAATCAAGTGGTTAAGCTTTGTGGACAGTCTCAGTTTTTATGTTGGTGCATACTGCAGTGCTCTTGTGAAAGAGTAGCCTAACTGTCACTTGCCACGGCTTTTATTTGTAATATTTTGACCAAACAATAATACACACATTTTAAACAATATAATTGCATTTCTATTTCAAATTAGAATTTATTTTTATTTTTCTTTTTATTTGCACTGGTTTTGGCTTCAACTTCTGAGACCTTGCTGCATTTACAAAATTCAGATCTTTATTTTCTTTAAAATTATCTTCCTTTTTAAAAACAATTCCCTTGCCTTCCCTTCCCTTCCTTTCCCTTCCTTTCCCTTTTCCAAGATAATCCTAATTTTTTTTTCCTGAATAAAGAGGATAAATTTGGACAGTAATATTATAGAGTGACAGATGACAGAAAAAAATATGCCTGGGTTTATAATGTAAACCCACTTCAGTCATCAGAGTTGGAAAGAACAGGAAAAAATGGTAAACAGAAACTCTCCTTTATGGTTCTCCAGATATGAACAGAAAGTGTGAAAGATGACGCTTCTGACGCTTTCCAAAAACTTGTTATGCTTGAAACTAGTATATGTAAGAGGAACCATATACAAGCAGAGAAGAGCAGCAAAGCATGTTTTCATAACATTAGCTAAGGTTCATGCACACCATTGCTTTTAGCTGTCAGATTCCACACACTTGGACACACCCAGACAGTACACCCCGCTTCCTGTGCTTTGAGTACTGTAAAAGCACTAGTCATGATAACCTGTGTGAAACCATAAGCAGTGGGAGGACTCGCAGCTTATTTTTCTCACTGAGAAGAAAAATAAGGGGAGGTATGAAAAAAAAAATATAGAGGTGCTTGTAGAAAACTCCTGATATTTGATAGGTCCACTTTAAAATGCTGGCCTCAGCTAAGACAGCAGCAAGCAGTCATACATTGATGCAGTTGAAAGGTATTTGGTAATATACAATCAGATGTTCATAATGGTAAGATTAAGACACTTTCAGTCCCTAAACAGACCCTGTTATACTCTGACCCTGGTTCCCCTTTCCTCCAGAGGAAGTAATGATTAGATCTGGGTTTTTTGACCAAGAAACTGTGGAAGGGGCTGGACTTATCCTAAGTACTGGGGGGAAAAGCTGTTGATGGAAAGGTAAGCATAACAGAGCTGATCAAGGTTCCTGGATGTCGGGTGCTATGAGGTAATTAAAAGGGAGGAAATCATAAGGTTTTTGCTACAAAAGTCTTGGTATAAGGTCTGAGTGATGCTTAAGGAGATGACTAAAATGACAAATGGAGGAGTGGGAAAATTAAAGGGACAAAAATACTACTTCAGACTGGTGTATTTTCATCAACTGTCAGTGTCAGGCGGTTGTGAATTTGGCCTACTACTTCCCCAGACTGTTTTTCTGTACTATATACTCTTAGTGCCCAGATCTGTCTCCTCTTCATGCTGCTGTTTTCACTGTTTGATTGGCGCTCAAAATAAAGGGTGCTTGCACAAGGCTGATAAAATTTCCTCCTAAAGCTACTGCTAGCTCCAGCTGTTATATTGCACTGGTTGCTGTTATCTATGCTAGAGTGCTACCTAAAGTGTATATATGTATATATATATATCTAATACAGCCTCCTCCACTTCTTATCTTGAACTGGAAGAGCTAGAGGTATGGGCCAGGTGGGCAGAAAGGAGGAACACTGCCAGTTTGTCAGTACCTCACCTTTGGACATGGTTGTGGCTTTCTTGGTCTGGAGCTGTACACAACTTTCCAGAAAGGCATAAAAGAAGGTGGCAATATCTGTCACCCCTGGCTGCTTGCCTGCACCTCTGGCACAGTGCAGAAAGGTGAGAAGCAGTGAGTTAGACCCAGTTGACCTCCTTTAACTTACATCTGGGGAGAGAGCTGTGTGCAGAGACTCACCCTCTGTGTGCAGACATAGGCCTCCCATCAAGCAAGCCAAAGTGTGACCGTTCCCCGTAACGTTATTTGTTACAGCTCTGCACAACCTGTGGCTAACCTCCAAGCTTCAAGAGTTATGGTGTTTTCATCATTCGTTGCTGTGAGGCAAGCTGGGTCCCTCTGCCTGTCAGAGCCATTGCAGCCAGTTCTGCAACCTGGGCTGGTTTGCTGCAGATGGGCTAAGGCTTGCCTGGTTTTCTCTCTCTTGTGCCAGTATGTGTGCGTGAGGCTGCTTTTGTGCCATCATTTCTCATAGCTAAGGAGAGAAAACTCAGACCTGAACATGATCTCTTAGTGTGCAGATTTGGAGGAAAGACCACCCACCCTACTGTCTCACTGCACCCTGGCCTCTTGCAGGCTTCCTTATCAAAGGTGTTCCTGTATCGTTAACAGTCAAGTCTTGCTAATTGTCGTAGGAGTGCTACGGTGTCTTTAAGGGGCTATGGTTGGTACCTGGCAAGTGCTGACTGGGTATGGGACTGCAGAAAGGGACAGGTAGCGCACCCATCAGGATCCTGGGCCAGCAGCCACCTTCCCTGCGAGACTCAGCCCGAGGCTTGTCCCTCCCTTGCTTCCTTGCTACACACTTTTGCCTTCATTGCTGGTGGAGCTTGAGCAGCTCCTGTCCCAGGGTGGTAATTGTAGGATTTCCTACAGGTTGCCTGTGTGGGGTGGGCAGGGTGTGCCTCTCAGGGGTGGAAGGGTGCCCACTGCTAGGCGAGTACCCATATGGATCCCAGTATCTCTGTAGCTGTAAACTGCCCTTCATCCTGCTGCAGGAGGGATGTGATTTTAGGGGTACAATCCAGCCCTGACTTGCTCAGGTGTTAGAACTGGAAAGACTTCCAAAAATACCACCAAACCCCCTTAGGCTGTAGGAGGTCAACATTGTACTCCGGTATGGACAACATTTCTGGGATGGTGAAATGCACATGAATGAGTACCCGATACATTGATGGCACGTACAAACACATTGACTGCGTTTTCATTAACAGATTAAGCAATGTCAGAGAACACTCAGGGTTCTGGAACTTGATCTTTTCTTTGGCTAAATTATTAGAGAGACCCCTAGTAGAGATCTGGCTCACTTCAATTTTTATTTCCTAACAATTTGTGGTCACAGTCATGGTTAACAAGTTTAATTTACTAATATAGATGATAGTTATATCATCAGATCCATAAGTAGATAGCACAATACCATTTAAAAGTGTTAAGTACAAAGGAGGTGTTTGTATACCTGAATAGTGATGGTAATGTTGTTTGCTTGGAGAGATATGCAGCTGGCATTATTAATATAAGAATTATTTCTCTCAAAATTTTTCATAACGAGACTTATTAGTTTGTTTGCAAACTTTCTATGTTATTTATCCCAAATTACTTATATCCTGAGGCTTTAATAGAAGTGAATGGGTTTTTTGTTTTGTTTTCTTCCCAAATATTAAGGTATAAGACAGAGCAGCCAAATTATACAGGAGAAAAATGTCACACTGAGTTGCATGAGTGCTGGCAAGGCACAGAGCTGAAGGAGTGGGAGGAGGGACTGGTTCAGGAACAGTTTTCCACCTCAGCAATGGGTATACAACAAGGCACTCTTGCTGAGCTTAGATCTATTCATTTCACCCTCCATACCTTTCTGGGATTGAGCCTATTAACAGTATTATCCTTTATCAAAATGAGGTTCTTATTCACTGGCAGACATTTAGCAAATTGTGCTCTCTTTATGTATGTGTCTACACAAGAGATGCGACACAGTGTCTATAACCAATTCCACAGCCCATAAGTACGTGTCACTTATTTGGCTGCTAGTGTGAAAACTAAAATTAAAAAGAACCTAATGCAAATAAATTTTTGTTAATGAACCTGAGCTAGCTGGTTGGAAACAATGTGCTGTATTTAAACTGGGAATGAAGACACTGGTCTGAAACTTGCCCTTGGAGCAGAAAAACAAAGGTGCTGTGAATAGTTGCCTGGCAGTATGTGGGAGTTGTCACTGGGATGAGGAAAGCACAGCAGAAACCCATGGGTTTGCTATGGCAGAAAGCAGAGGCACAGAGTAAGCAACTGCTGGAACTAATGCCAATGGATTTTGTTTGTGCTGTTCCCACATGAAGAATCATGGCTCTGTACCTTTCATCATCTCTGTGGGAGCTCGGTTTGGTGGTCCAGCCCTACCACCTTGTTCCCATGCTGCTCAAAACCAGGCCTGTTTGTCAGTCCATCAAAGAGGGACAGCAGAATTACATCTTTTGAAAGCAGGGTTACTTGTGGGTAATGCAAGACAGAGTAGCTGATTAGTCAACAGTATCACCCCTCAAGGCAGAAGCGAGCTGCCCTGTTCTCCTGATGTATATGCATTCAGGGCCAGTGATCTACTTGACTTCTGTGGTAGCATATCACTGTATGATTTTGCTGTGTTAGTGTCACCATCAGCTCTGCTGTGGCATCCAGGAAAGCTGAAAACCTTCCCTTGCTATTCAGGGTAGCACACCAGGACAAACCCACCCCTGACTCTCTCTCTCTCTCTCATTTCTTGAAAGAAATGCTCTGCCAACTTTGACTTTTACAGAGGTGAACCGGAATTCCAAAAATACAGAATGGCAGAATTTGGCTGAAAAACTGACCAAAGAGAAATACAATCTGAGAAAGGTGCAGTTCTGCTTGGGAAGTGAAAGGAAAGCCACTTTTGGAAGCCACTTTTCCTCTAATCCTGTTTCTAATGCAGTGATACCTTAGCAGAAATTTTCCAGTTCCCTTTAAGGTATTGCTGGGGGCTGGCCTTGTGTGATAGTTTTGACCTCAGTGGGAGTTCAGGACTCTCAATAAATCATTAAATCATGTCCTTAGAAAAAGGAAAATACCCTACCTTACTAAGCATCCAGAAAGCAAAATCAAAGACAGTTTTAAAGGTGAATCAGATCTGGGACGTAAATGAAGCCATCATCCCATTTTTCATATAATCCACTCCTTATCATAAATCAGAAAATGTATTTCAAGATAATTACAGCTTTTTTGAAAAGGTTAGTTTTAGTAACATATAACACAGCATCCAACTAACAAGGACACTTAAGAAAAACAAATGGATCATTTTCATTTTTTTAAATAGGGAATTTAATTTTATTGGCTTTTGTACGTCATTTTAACTACACATAATTTACACAAGCATTTACCAAATTAGACTGCAAATTTTATCTCTGCTTTCCAAGAAGGCTCCAATTCAATAAGTATCTGAGCCTGGGTCAGCTCACTATGATGATAATAGGCATATGAAAAACTCTTTATCAAGGTCTGATTGTAATTACATGTACATTTTACACCTCCAGAGTAGGTTAGGGCAAACCTACCCTTGGACTGGCTGGCCACAAGGCTGTGTGTGTGACCCGCTGCTGAGAGCATCTGAGGTAGTGGCACTGATATCTCCCAACTGCCTGCTGCCCAAGCCAAAGGTGCAGTACAGCTGTCTGGGAGACTCATTATGCTGTGGTGGGTCAGACCTACTTATTCTCTGTGCCATCCCCTTCTACACCTAATGGCCAAGTGGCACATGCTATTTCTCAGCCCCAAGGAACCAGAAAAGTAGGAATTAGTAGACACCATGTAGGGGATGGATAGTAGTGAGAGTGGAGGGGGCAGAAGAGGTAGAAAAAAGGTGGATGTGGGGGCATCCAGGGAAAAAAGAGAGAGAAAGATGGTGGGAATTCCAGGATAGATGGAGGGGACAGGTTTTTCTGAAGCCTCTCAAGACCCATCCTTTCAACTGGGTTGTACAGCTCTGCTCTGAGGTGTCAAGCTTCCACGGCTTATGCTCATGGGTTTAGTGATGGCAATGGGTGATGCGTGCACTCGTGGTAAATGGAATGTAGTTTCACGTGGCTTTACCTGGCTTCACTGAACCCATGAGAATCTGAATTAATTTGTGTTGCAGCTGGTTAAAGGTATATACTTAGATAGCCACTGCCTGTCAGCTGAGTCAAGGAAAGCAGTCTTATGGGCACTTATCTGAGCTCTGGTGTGCTATATGAGAGATTGAACCGGGAAGGGTATGGAGGCTCTTCTGGGTGCTCCTATGAGTAAAGCTGCTTGTGGATGAGCTGCTTTGAACATACCAGTACCTATTCTCTGCTTTTGATTTTTCAATCATTCCCAGTGAATGTCTGTTTTCTGTTTGTGACTGTATTTCTGTGCTGATCCTATCATGGGAAAGATATGTTTGAGACAGGGCAGCTGACAAAGATGAATGAATGGTGAGATTGCTGGAGATAAAATTTCATCAGCTAGTTCATTTGCAGAAGAAATTTCTGAAGGTCAAGACTCATCAAAATATGGTTCACCATTTGATTGTACAGTGTGAGATACCTTCATACCTTAATAAATGTTTGCTGCCTTAACTGGCATGAGCAAAAATGCAGTTTTAATCTGAGGACTGTGAAGAAGACTCTCTTCCCATCTCTATGCCTCTTGGCAAGGGGCCTTTGTCTACTCAGTCACAGCTAATTAGCAAACAAAAAATAAGGATAAACTCTGGGAAAAGAATATCTACTTTTTTCTTATAAAAGTCCCAGTTTTTAGATTGTTTCCTTTCATTAATCTTAAACTTTTCACACAAGTTATCCTGTAGGAAAAGCATAATCAAGCTGAATTTCAATTGGAAACAGGTTTTTGGGTTTTTTTGTTTTTTCTTTGCCAATTTTGGTCCATGTGTGAAGGTCTGTTTCTAAAACTGGACTTAGAACAGACACTGTTCTCCATGTAGTCACTACTGTAGACTTCACATGAATGAAAGACACTGAGTTTAATCTCTGCCATGTTCATGAGCTTCCCCTCCTATGTTAACCCATGGATATTTAAAATACAGCTCCTGTATATTAGAAATTGTAAATCTAGCAGCTGTGTTGCATCTCCAGGACTGAAAGTGTAATTTGTTTCCTAAAGCTCTGTTCTCTGATGAATTGTATTACCTACGTGAGCTGGCTTTCCAGTGTGAATTGGGTTTATTAGCTTGGGCACTGAATCAGCCCCGAACCTCACACGCTCACAGTTCTTAAACACAGGCTCCCTGTAGCCCCCTGCCTTTCTTCAGTTTTGTAGAATTCTTTGGAGCTTCAGATTTGGAGTGACATAAAGCATTGATTTAAAGCTTTTCAGTTATTAGACACCGTACTGAGACTTACTGAAGTAGAAGGGTAAGTGCTAGTAATTAATCAAGGCAACCTGGTTGTGCTGGTGCGATGGAAGTGAATGAGTTCCCAATAGGAGATTTAATTGAAAAACATTAAGTTTCAAAATGAACTGGATGAAGTCAGGGGATTAGAACATAATTCTTTCGATCCTGGCAATTTAAAGGAAGAGAAAACTCTTTCAGAGGGAGGAACTGCATAATGCATTGATGGGCCATCAAACACTAATTGCAGGCTATCAGTTAAAACTGACACCTGGAGATTTAATATTGGGTATTTGGATACAGGCCACAGGATAAAGATATCTTCTTAAATGTGAGTGGAGGTGAATTTAAGCCAGCAACGCTTATTTGGTATGAATGACAGACAGCCCAGCTATGTGTCATAGGAAGTGAAAGATGGGTCTGAAAGTACATTCAGGGCACTTTGTCTATTCAAAAGATCTGATCATGGTCATTTCTTCATACAGTGATGAAATGCCACAGCCACTCCACTGAATGTTTCCCTCTTCTCTGCTTATCACCTGGGTGGTGTTGCTCTCACTGGTGGTTTTGAAGACTGTGCAAATCATAGAATCATAGAATTGTTAAGGTTGGAAAAGACCCTTAAGATCATCAAGTCCAACCATTAACCTACCACCGCCAAGTCCGCCACTAAACCATGTCCTCAGTGCAATATAAAATAATGCAAAGATAAAAGACCATTAGACAGTCATACACGTTTTCAACCTCTTGCCCTTTTCCCTCTGCACAGCTCTCTTGCTTCTTGAGACCTCTGTGGGGACAGCAGAAGAAAGCATTGGCAAGAGGACCACTTCATTGTGATCCTACAAAATGTCATGGACTGAAGACACTGTTATCAGTGACAGCAGGACACTTCCGTTTGGTTACTCTGTATGGTGCTTATGTAAATGTTTTCAACTACAGCCGTGGATTTTCACTTTTTCCATATTTCCTTTGTATTCTTTATAATGTTTAGTTGCATGATGTGAATTCCAGTAGCCAGTGAGGCTGATGTGAAGCATATTTATCCTGCAAAGCCTAAAACTGGACCTATATTCTGCCACATAGCTGTTGTTACGCAGCAATGCACATTATAGACGGAAACACAGCTGCTGGGAAATACCACTGACAAGAACAGACGCTTCTGAGAGATGAAAATGAGCATTCAGCCTTGACCTTTTGGTTTGCTTACCATGAAAATGGAAATGTCATTGTCTTGCGTATTTATAGAACACTGACTTAAGTCTTGAGTCTCTTTTATGTTTTTAGTGAGAAATTGTGAGCATCTGTCACCTGCTGCTGAGGTTGAAACCGCAAAACCAAAAGGAAAGAAACAAGTATCTTTGCACTAAACAAACTTCTTACATCTTAGTTTGACTCTCTGACTGTCATGGGATATTTTTGGTATTTTCAGTAGTAATGAGCTATCAGTTTTTGCAAGAATACAACCTGATTTTGTTTTAATAACTTAATTATTATTTCAGAAGCTGCTCTTAGAGCTGCTCTGGGGTGAAGGGGCTGGGAAGGCTGAGTATGTAAAAGTCCTGGCCTTGTTGCAAAGCTTGGCAGTTGCTAGTAATTTGAAGACTGGAAAATGAAGACTGAATGTATTAAATTTCTGTAATTTAAAAATATTTCTATACTGATCTTGGTCACAGAGGGACAAACCGTTAAAATGGAAACATGTTCTGTAACTGTCACAGGTGCTCAATATAGCAGATCCTAAAAGAAATGCTTTGAAATCATGACACTAAGTTCTGCATAAAAGCTGATTGAGCAGAGGTTATATTAGAGAAAGTAGGATCAACTCTTTTCATCATTCCCTGCCTGAAATGTTGCTATACACTTTAGCTCACCTGCATGTGATTTTTTTTTTTTTTTTATCTTTGTGTCAGCCTTTTTGGGACAGCAATGCAGTCCTTAGAACAAGAAGACCAAAACTGTGTTTATTCCAGATTTCTGTCTGAGTAGCCAGGAATGGATGCTTAGAAAGAGTATAAGAAGTCATGTTATATCATGTAACTCTTCTGTAAAGACAGCTTTCATGTTTTTCTATCCTGGATAATTTTATATCATCTGTGAATTCATCACCTAGCCCATTCAGCAGTTCATATGTGAATATCTTGAACAGCTTTCATTCAGAAACTTGTTGAATTCCTGAGGTAATTTCTTTATTTATGCCCACTCTGGTTTCTGCTTTTAATTAATTATGAATATACAATAAACCTTTCTTTCTTATACCATGACTGGTTAGTTTCTTATAATTGGATGGAGAGGTGCCTTGTCAAAAGATTTCTGGAAATTCATGTAATTCTGTGAACCACACTGCATTGTCAATATACCGGCTGACCCTTCAGTGAATCCTAATAGCTACACATGTGAGCCTTGACATTCTACTGCAAAAGCTGCTCCAGTATAACCATCAAGTGTTCAGCAGATCTATAATTTCTCATAGCTTCACCTGCACAGAAGTCAGACTTTCTGGTGTAGGTTACTTGCACCCTCTCTCAATCCCCTTTTAAAAATGCTCTTTTCACTTGCTACTCTCCATTCCTGAGGAAGAGTTAGTCAGCAGATTACCATGACAGCAGCAATTTAGTAGTCTCACAGTTTCATTACTATACCACTTGGTGTTAAATGCAATGGAGCCCAAGTGATTCCTTAGCATTTATTTTATCAGGTTGTTCATAAATGTCACCTGCTGACCTTTTGGTGGTTCCTCAAACTTGTCCCTTATAAAGAAAGTGGCTGTGAATCTCTCTAAACTCTTCTTAAGTGAATGTGGATAATGAGAATTCATCTAATTTTTTTGTTATGACTTTAACTTTTTTTAGTTCTATTAGCTCTGCAGACTGTACAAATTTTCTGCCAGGGAGCACAGAAGATCTTATTTACTCAAGTTAATCTTCAAAATCTGTTTCCATCCACCTTTTACGGTTTTACATTTGATTTATCTGAATTTACATTCTTTTTTTGTTTCCCTTCTTCAGATAAGACTTCTGCTTTTTGAAGGAAGTCTTTCTAACTTTAAATGCCTTCCTTTATTGCTGTTCAGTGGTTCTGACTTTGGTGGTTCCTTTTTTGTTTGTCTTTGATTAGAAGGTATTATTTACAGTGAGACTCCAGTTTAGTTGTCTTTAAATAATCTCAAGTCTGTCTGCAAGAATTTTATTCTTCTATGTGTTCAAGAATTTTATTCTTCTATGTGTTCCTTTTAATTTGTTTTTTAACAAGCTTTTTTGTTTTTATGATGTCGTCTGTTTTTGAAATTAAATCTACTTCATTCTTGCAAATGCTAAATTTGAATATATAGTAGTCATAATTACAGAGCAACTCTTCAAAAGTAACGTTGCAAACCACATCTCGTCCGCTCAAGACTAAGCCAAATTGCTTCTTTAGTTGTGGGTTTTCTGACTAGCAAGTTTAACAAGTGGTCATTCGTGATATTTAAAACTTGTATCTCTATATCATTTCTCACTATCACATTCCTTCAGTCTACATGGCTATAATTGAATCCTCACGTTTTTGTCATCTGTTCTGCTCTGGCAGCTTCTCCGATCTCTGTCTAAGCAAGTTAGAGTCACATCACCACCCCCCTGGCTGGTAATACCAAACTTCCTATTAAGGCAAGACACTTGGAACTGTACAAATTGTTGTGTTCCTTCTGGATGCAGTTAAATTGTTTACCTTATTTTCCTCATTTAACTTTGTCTTCTCCCCTTCTCTTACTCATGTTGCGTTATAGCATCACTTTAATTTTGCATTCCTATCTCATTTCTGCCAGAGAATAGCAGGTATGCTGCTGGTCTATGACCCAGAGCTGGTGACGGTGATGGCTTCCATGAACTTCCATAATCAGACACGGCAAGACAATGATACAGATCTGGTCTGGAATAGCAGGGAACAAGGCTGGCTGCAAGACTACCTACAATGCAGTTCAAACTAGGACTGAGGGCCAGATCCTGAGCTTAGCTGGAGCCCTGGGGTCCAAGGGCAGAAGGTGATGGTGGGTGTCTCAATGAGGCTGGTTGGCGCAATTAAAGCCTCCCAGGGCACTCAGGGCCATGGCAATTTGTACTCTGGCGTTATGATGTTGCACAGTTTGGCTTTCTTCTACCTATTATACCTATGACCTCATTCGAAGCCAGAATTCCCCCATCTTGTTTTTATTCAGTTGTCTAGCATTTGTGTAGAAACACATACATCCTTGATCTTGAAGGGTTACTGGTGGAGTTTGGCACTGATCTCTCCTGGGACCTGTGCTGTAAAAATATTCATAAGTGGTCTGGAAAAGGGATGATTACTCAGATGAGAAAGTTGTTGGTAATACAATGTTAGTTAGGGTATTAGGGATGAGAGTTGACTCTGAAGAATTGCAAATGGACCTTGTGAGGCTGGGCAGGAAAATGATAGATAAAATTAAATGTAGAAAAATTAAAAATGTTGCATATCTGCAGGTGAAATTGCCCTAATTTCTCACATAGATTGGTGGGCTCTGAGCTGACCATTAATACTCAAAAGTGAGATTTTGGTACTGTGATAAATAGTTCCATGAAAATGACAGCTCAATGATCAGGAGAGGTCCAAAAAAAAAAAAAAAGCAAAGCATATGTTAAGGGTCCCCAAAAGGGGAATTACAGATCAAAATACAAAATATCATAACACCACTGTACATACCCATGGTTTGCCTGCCTGTTGGTTACCCGGTGTGGTTCTGGTTCTCACTTCTCATGAAAAGCATAGTAGATTTGGAAAAGACTTGGAGAAAGACAGTAAGGACACTCAGAGGTGAGAAATGTGGATTGGATAAATACATGAAACAAATTACTTGGGCAAGGGTGAGGAATGACAGAGGCCTCTAAGATCACAGTTGTGGAAAGAGTGGACATGGATCCACCATTCACTGTTTCTGCCAACAACAAGGATAAGGAAAAAAAAAAAAACATTGACTGAAGGTGGAGGAACCGAGTTCAAAGCAAACAAAATGAGATGGTTCTTACAGAACAGGTAATAAATTTGTTAAACTCCTTGCCAAAGGATGTTTTTGTTGTGAAAGCTTAAATGGGTCCAAAAGAATATGAGATAAACTCATGGAAGAGAAATTAATGGACTGTTGCAAAATGCATGGAAAACACTTCTACCCAGGAAATTCGGGGGCTGAAACAACTGATGATTGGGAAAGTATATAGGGAGTACAACTTATGTTTGTTTTCATTCTTTATGTTCATATTCTTTCCTGGACATCCCATTATCAATCCACTTATGGCCAAGGATTATGCCAATATATATTCACAATGAGTAACAAGAAGGAGAAGCAACAAAATCTCAGCAATATAAGTAGGTTTTCAAACATCGCTGTGTTTAGAAACCAACAAAAATTCTCACACTGCAGTTCAGCTCTGAGGCTCTGCCTAAACTAGTAAATTGAACAGGGCCAGTGCTTAAGCAACGGATACTGATCATCCATATTGTTTATTTGCTAGCATACTCTCTCAGACTGTTTTGACCCAGGCCAGCCAAAGCTGTTGTCCCACATGGTGCTTGGCATTGGACCTGAGACTGTTCCCAGCTGGGTAATATGGATGTTGCCACCCTGTTTTGTATGGAACATCTAGTTGCATGGACTAGAGCTCTGCTGTAACCTGTGGTCTGCAGGATCAAAGAATGGTTTGTGGTCTGTTTGGTTTACTAGCACAGATGCAACATCAGTGTCTGACTGTAGAGTCAGGCTCAGACTATGCAAGTAGATAAAACAGGCCTGGAGCTGTTTTCTGACCCTGAGGTTGATGGGTACAGCACGCATGGCACCAAACTGCTAAACTCCCTTTCTCCTCCTTTCACTTCCCCAAGCAGGACGGCTGCATCCCAAATGTTTCCTGGGAAAGATCCCTTGCTTGTGCCCATCCTGAACACTGCCCAGACATTGCTTGGAAGCATGCCTAATTGTGCAGGGTTTGTGCTAACAGTTTAAGAGTACAGATAACGATTGGTTATTGCATTTGTCTGCAGCCTGGACCTGTTTAGCTATTAATACCCAATGTGCCAGCTGCAGAAAAGAAGCAGCGTATGAAGTATAATGGCTTTGTCTCCTTTGTAATAAACTGGGAATTAGCTGCCTCAGTGCTCTCCCAGCACCTGCAAGATTTGTACTTCTACCTGAATAATGCGTGGTTCCGCCATGGGGATGTCGGGGCACAGAGGGGCTGGGAGTGGCAACTGCTGGGGTGGCAGGGCAGGGCCTGGCAGCCAGGGCCTGTCCTACCACCCCAGCCAGAAGCAGGGCAGCTGGGGGGACACTGTGGCAACCCCAGCTTTGGGCATCTCCCTGGGGCTGGGGCCAGGCTGGGCTGTGAGTCTGCAGGTGGGCCTGGCTTGGTGGGGCCTGTGGCTCGGCAGGGCTGTGGGGAGCTGGGACTGGCTCTGCTGTGGCATTAATGGGGCAGGGACCAATGGTCCTGGGGGCCTGAAATGGGACCATGGGCAGGGTGGGGGGAGCCCTGGGGGTGGTCAGGGGCGGGCAGGGCTGGCAGTGCCCTCAGGGCCCTGACTTTTGGTCACAACTAGTTTAACTTTGTTCTTCCTTCACAGACCTTCTGGAGCAAGTGGCAGTATTTTCTCAGTTGGTTGCACGACCCTAGCCCAGAAAAAAGATTTATAGCTAAGAAAGTAGTATACCTTGTTATACCTACAGTGAGATCTGAGTATCTACTGCCCTTTTGTGTGGGCTGACTGCCATTTATTTGCTTTGCTGATAACCATGAAACCTTCAACTTTGGCCTCCTCCATTCCCTATTGATTCCCTTGTTGAAATCAACAGCGGCCTGGGTCAATGTACGATACCGGCTAAAATCCTTAACAACTTTCAGTTCAGTATGTCTATATCTTCCAGTGGACTAGAAGTGATAAATTTTACCTGTGGATCTCTGTTATATTTGTTATATTCATAGGTGCAGAGGCAATAAATCTTCCATAAAAATTTCTGTATTGCTTTAATTTTTCCATACTGGCACTTTAAAGATCAATAACACTTTGCAAAGAGATTAATTCAAAATAGGAAGCTGGTGGAAGTCAGAGGTTTAGCAAGTGTATGTAGTACTTTATATATCACCTCTGAATTTATAAATTGTTTGGATATTGTTTCTAGAAAAAAACCCATTTTTTTTCCTTGCTCTCTGCCAGGGAGGAAGATCTGATCCAATTTTTTTAAGGGAGCATTAACGACAAAATATATGCTGTTTAGTGGGAAATTACAGTTTTCACATGACCTAGGAAAATCAGGTTTTGTACTGTAAATTGACAATTTGAAAAAAATATGCTCATTTAGACATTAGAGAAATCTTAACTGCCTTCTGCTAACATCATGTATCAGAAAAGGATGATCAGTGTATTCAGTAGGGTTGAGATTGTGTAAAAGATAATAATGTTTTTCTCTACATTTCAGAAAACATTTGTGAAAAATGTGTGTAAGTTCACTCACTGCTGTTTTTGGAAAGATAATAATCTTAATTAATTAATCATAGGTTTCTTTTCTCAAATAGCATATTTGAGTGGTAAACCATCAGATCCATGTTTGATTATGATTGCAGTTGTCCTCAGAGGTGCCTCAGTTCTCTGCTTTTAACTTCTCCCTGAATGTTCCTCCTTGAATCAGACCCCATTCAATACCCACAGGGTCACTGCTTTGGGGATTGTGTTGGACAAGTGAGTGTACCACAAAGATGGCTCTTCCTTTCATATGGATGTTATAGCTCATCTTTCATGCCTAATCTTGCATTGACTGTTAGAGTGTTAGGTCAGGTTCACTAAAATATACAATTTATATTAACATTATTTTAAAGCAGCCTATTTAAAAATACTGTGATGAAGTTCTCGTAGCATTTCCATTTGCTAGCAACTGTCAGTGAACTGTATTGTCTCTTCCTTCTCATAAGCAGCTTTGATTTTCCTAGTTGCTCAGTGAAATTAGTCTTCTGCTACTGTCACAGAGTTGGTGTTGTTCTCACAACATTTCAACAGGGTCTGTTAGATACTTTCCTCTAAGCCTGTGATGAATTGTGAGTGTCATACATGGAGTGCCTAGGTTTCCGGGGGGGGAGGTTAGAGGCTGGTAGTGCAATTTTTTTGCTTATATGGTAAAGAGCTAAAGGCATCCTTATAACTGAAGAACAAGACAATACCTTTAGGCACGCTCATTTCTATTAACTGCTCCAATAGACTGTCTGTCTTATTTCTGAAAACAACCATTAACCTGTTCTGTAGCATGGTTAATGTTTAAATATACTTAATTGGAGCATGTTGCTGAGGCAAGAAGTGGCTTGAGGGTCTCTCAGGATTGATGTCAGTAAGACTCATAAACTGTGTTTATTACTGCACTCTGATAATTCCTTATGCTTAGCATATGAAAAAAAAAACCAAACCCCACCCAACAACAATAGCCTTGTCTTGGTGATATTCCAAATAGTGTAGAATTGCCTTTGGCACGTGGGGTACTGCATGGTTATGGAAAATGCGGGGCTGGAAAGCCAACTTGGTATCTTTCAGAGAATTATTTTAGAGGAATTAAGTACTTACACATCTGCTACCTGAAGGTGGGATAGTCACTTCATCATCCCCTAAAAGTACCAAAGGCAGGACTCTCTGTATAGGCTGGCGTTCTTACATACTATATACTAAACCTCTTGTTGACCTTTTCAAAGGAATCACAAATTCCTAATATCCTGATTCAGCTTTGAAAGGGCAAATATCCATCAAAAGCTTGTATCATTTTCAAAGTGTTTGGAACAAAAAAATTGCAACTTGATCTTCAGGTAATATATTATCAGTAACAGTTAATTGAAGGAAAAAAAAATGAAATTGGAATTTAACAGGACTGAGTTCTTGCTACAGTTGTACAAATTCAACAGGTAAATTCTTATTATTGCTTCTGCTAATGAAAAATAGTAAATGCTTCCAGAAGTAGACCTCTTGTACTTATCAGAAGGGTTGTAAAGGGAAGGAAAATCTGACCTCATACCTCAGAGCCTGATGTCTATGATCATTGGTGCAATCATTTCTCAATAGCTAAGCCTATGAAGAACATAGTATTTGGTGAACATTTTCCAGACTTGTGAACATCTTCTCCAGTTAAAAGCATTCATTCAGTCATGAGAGTGCCATTTGTGATGAATGCAGTGCCACATCCTTGCCAGTTTGCAGAATAAATTTTGCAAAATTAAATACTTTTGCCAATTGTTTTTTCTCTCCTGCTTTTCAGTGAATAATTTTTTTTCCACCCAATTTAGTCATTAAAAATGGAAACAGGTAATTAAATATGGTGCCAGGGAAATAATTTCCTGTCACAAGAACTAAACCCTTGAGACAAAGATCAAACCTGACGTAGAAAATGAAACAGAAAAAGCCCTAAACCAAACAGGAATCAAGTCGCTAAAACTGAGTGCGTAAGTATGAACCATTTGTAGGATTTGTTCATTATAAAAATATAGACTAACATTTCTATTTACTTGTCTTTTCTTTCTGGAATTTTTAAGGTGTTCCTATGTCATGCTTTGTAGCTTTCCCTCAGAGCCATCCAGTTTAGTGTCTCTCCTTTTTATTTATAAAAGATGGGTTTATCTCCTGGAACTGAACATTTCAAAAAATATTATGAGAATCTTCATAAGCACTAGTATATTTGGATATCTAAAATTTATTATTATCATACTGGTTTTAAGCAGCAGAGGCACGAACGGGACTTTAAGACATAATGGGGCATTATCTCAGAGGCTTTGAGCCTCATGTTGCTGTTTCCTATAGTAAAACCTGAAGCTTCTGTATAAAGTAGGTATGTGAGGGAGAAAATGTTTTTTGTCTAGAAGTTTAATTATCGCTGTTTGCATAGAGATAGGGTACCTCCTTGGAACAGAAAGTGATCAACACCCAAACCCACAGATTTCCAGAGTATGATACAGGCCAAACCCATGCATATGGAGGTAAAAGGCACTGCAGCAATCTTGCAATTTTGATCAGCTTCAGTTTCTCTCCTTAGTGCGGTTTGATATATGTAGCACGCTTTCCTAAGAGGCAAAGAGGGACCTCTATAATGGTCTGAAAAATCAGCCTAGAATCCACAGAGTAGATAGTTATGTGGACTTTCTCAGGGAAGCATCAGAGCTCCTCACCATCATTACCAGACTTCTTTCTGGCAATCCTCTCCTCATCTAAGAAATGAGGAACTGAGGCATAGTACAGATCAAGTGACATGACCACGATCACTTTATCGGGATGTCTCATGAGCTCTTTCAAATCTCTGCTCTGTTCATCAGACCACTCCTTGGCCACCCTGTTATCTAGAGATTGACCATCTTTCTACAAAAAAAGATAGCTCTTTGTGATAATGAGTTTCTCTATGCCTGTGGATCTGACCAGCTCCTGCTGCTCAGTGTTAAAACAAAGAGGGAGAACAGCCACAAATGGGACTTGTGGAGAGGACAGCAGAAAGCTTAAAGACCTGCAGTGTCAATTTTTCTTCTTTAAAACTTCATGTTTTATTGGGGTTTTCAGTAGTGCTTGGTCATATATTCCTAAACAGTCTGTAGAACATGTGTAACACTTCCAAGAAGGGAACAGATATAGTTCATACCAAAGGAGGAGAAGCTTCATTTGTTTCCTTTTAGGAAATAGGTCACAGGATTGACTGCTTTGTGAATTTTTTCACAGCCCGTTACCTTAGAGTGATCATGTCTTTCACTAAGAACTGAAGGATGTTGGTTCTTCATTTAGCAGTGGCCCAGTCATGATTTCTGAGGCTGAATGGGATCAGGGAATTCATCTGTCCTGGCCTGTGCTGGTTTTGGCTGGGGTAGAGTTAATTTTCTTCACAGTAGCTAACATGGGGCTATGTTTTGGATTTGTGCTGGAAACAGTGTTGATAATACAGGGATGTTTTTGTTATTGCTGAGCAGTGCTTACACAGGGTCAAGGCCTTTTCTGCTTCTCACACCACCCCACCAGTGAGTAGGCTGGGGGTGCACAAGAAATTGTGAGGGGACACGGCTGGGACAGCTGACCCCAACTGACCAAAGGGATTTCCCACACCATAGGATGTCATGCTCAGCATATAAAGCTGGGGGAAGAAGAAGGAAGGGGGGGACATTTGGAGTGATGGTGTTTGTCTTCCCAAGTAACCGTTACATGTGATGGAGCCCTGCTTTCCTGGAGATGGCTGAACACCTGCCTGCTGATGGGAAGTAGTGAATGAATTCCTTGTTTTGCTCTGCTTGCGGGCGTGGCTTTTGCTTTACCTATTAAACTGTCTTTATCTCAACCCATGAGTTTTCTCACTTTTACCCTTCCGATTCTCTCCCCCATCCTCAGAAGATGAGCCATGGCCTCACTCAAGCCAGGCAATATCTTAAAAATGCAGGATGTTTTCTAAACACAAAGAGTGTACTTTATGAAAGATATAGTGAGAGTTATAGTCTGGAAGCAATGCAGTCAAGTTAAGAGCCAACTGATGCTTCTTCCTTTTTTTAAATTTTTTTTTTTCCCCTTGGATTTGGGAAATTTTAGTTAAACACCACACAACCTTCTGCACACTCATCTTCTTCTGCCAGCCCAGAGCATTTCCAGCTTTGGGATCCTGATTTGTGTGGTTTGGAGATTAAATGCAGCCTGAAAAGATGGATGCTTTTATTTGCATGCAGCCATGATTAAAAATGAGGCACCAACAGTAACTTAAGTTACAAAGTTTGGTGGATGGTTCATGATGGTATGAAGAGTTGAAGTCTTTTTTTTCTAGGGAACATCATCCTGCCTTCACATCAGCGTCCTTTTTAATCCAGTTTAGAAAATATGTTAATGGCACCTGGGTGCTGTCAAGTCTGGAGTGATATTTTTATTATATTCTGAGAGTTAAAACCATCTGCAGCATTATATTCTGTGGATGAACCTTGGAAGGCCTATGCCAAGGCAAGGGATAAATACATATTTCTACCTTGTTATGGAAGACAAAGTGAGATGTCAAGAGAAAGGAGGTAGGAATACTACCTCTGGTTGGAATCAGCAGCAGACACCTCTTGCTGCTTCTTTCACTCTTAGAAATGTGAAATGCAGTCTCAGACTTTCTGTTGATGTGGGGAGAATATAGGAAGGTGAGGTGAAAGAAGGAAGTGGGGCTTCTTTCAGCTTGCTGTTGCCATAGCTTCAGCATGATTTTATAGCAACAGTGCTGCAATTTGTTCACTCTCTCAAGGCATTTTGTTAATAAAAAAAATGCCATCCTGGAAAATCTCTGTGTGTTTAGTCAAAGTGGAGATGATCTCCAGAGGTCCTTTCCAACCTCAACCGTTCCATGATACACTTCTAATTAACCCATTTAGGAACCTGCTAGTTCCAAACTCCACAGCCTCACTTCAGCCTCTTTCTGTTTTTCATTGCAAGTTGATCATTTAGGGATTTCACTGTAAAAACACTATGCTTTTCTATCCCCCAGCAAGTGTATTTTTAATGTTGTGCCTGTTTTCTGCCTGGATAGATAAAATCCCACTGTATTTGGCATCAATTTCTTCCTTTGGATATGAAAGATCTAAGTAAGTTCTGTACTCTGGAATCTAGCCCTCTGTTTCCCCACAGATCTGAAACTAAATGTCTATAGTGGAAACTTGACGGAGTGTGGGATTCTTGAACATACAGCACCCTGTAAACTTTTCTAGAAACTCTGTTTTATGATTCAGCATGTTGAGGTCAATATTTTACGGTAATAAGCACTAAGATGATACCAGTTTGTGTGGGCTGCATTAAATTTGGGCTAAAAAAGTGAACAGTGAACCATATAATTACATAGAAATGGGATTCACTGTATGGCGGGGAAGGTTTGGTCAGACCTCCTGAAATGCAGTCATTATGAATGCTTTGGGTTTTTTCCCTCCCCTTTCCCTTTCCTACAAGACGATTTAGCTCTGCAAAGAAAGTTGTTCACTGACATATTTGCAAGGCTGAAGTCGGGTGTGTTCCTTGGTAAAGATTCACTAAACTTCATATATACAGTGGTAGCCAGCTCATCTTTTATTTGTTTTTGACTGTGGCATGGAGGATTGACTTCTGAAGTGATGGAGAGCTGAGTGTTAATGTCTTGGCTGCAGTTGAGACTGCCTAGCAGTACAACAACTTGTGGCAATTGCAATTTCCCGATATAGCTAGATGTTAGGCATGTGGCTGAGTGCTGTGGCTTAACAAGTTATCACCATCAGAAGTGAACAGTGGCTAGCAAACTGACAGGCCTGGTGTCATGTTTTGGAAACATTAATTCACATACAGCAATAGTTACTTCTGCAGTTCTTGTTTGCCTGGCTCTGGGTAATTGCTAGTTGGGATGGTTCCACCTATGCTCATTGTGTGTTCGGTTTCAAGATGAGCATTAAAGTTTAAATCATTGACCTTGGCTCTAAATTAGAGGATGATTTTGTAAAATGTTCTCTCGCTCCCCCACCCATTTAGCAACCTCCTTGACCTCTGGGGGCTTGATTTCCCTGAAATGCAGAGATAAATCTAACTTTGTTTCTTGATGGTGGAGTAATTTGTGTCTTGTTTTAATAGGATTTAAAATTATTTTTTCTCTCTATCACTGTTCATGGAAAACTTTAAAGTTTTTTTCTTTCTTTCTCACTTCAGTTTTTGCTTTGTGCTCTTTCAATAGGAAAAGCAGAAAATATCTCTTAAAAAATTAGAAAATATAAGCATGTGCTTTTTTCTTTCTGACATGAATCTCTATCAGCATCACTTTGAGTTATCTCCCCCATCTTGTCGATCAACAGCTGCTCCCATTCTCCCTCTCTCCCAGTCACACTCTTGCCTCTGAAACAATTTATTTTGGACTTCTCTGAACCTTGAACATCAATGTGTTGTAAAATGAAGCAGATCACAATGATTTGAAGGTTTCTGAGGGGCAAAAAGAACCTTTTCAACAGTGTCTGCTGAAGCTTTCCTGGTTTTGGCAGTGAGAAGAAATCAAAGGTAGCAGTTCTGCTGGCACTGAAATTAACTAAGTGCATGGAGTTTGTAAGCTTGCAATATCTCTATCCAAGACTACAAACTGCAGATTAAAGCTGGTTTGCTCCACCACTCCCCTCCGCCCCAGTATTTCTTACTGCGTGTATAATTTGCCATTTATACATTTGCTCATACTGATAGCTACCTTTTTCTTTCAACTGTCATTTCCTTGTGGTTTGTTACTCAGAGATTAGAATCAAACCAAATGTTTTTGATTACCATTTGATCTACTGTCTTTTTTTCTGGCCAAATCTTTAACTAGAGTAAGTTGGAACAGCTTGACTGTTCCTGGTGATGCTATGTTACTTTGTGCTGGTCCTGATCACGTTTTCAAGCTTGTTCCTCACTTCCCACCCCCTACTTGCTCTTACCCCAGCATAAGAAGGAAAGGAAGTGGCCATGTCAAACTTTTAAAATAGTTCTTATTTAAGAGATGGTTCTTACTATACATATGTTTTCAACAGTACTTGATACTAAAAAGGAATACTTTGTAGGCTCTCATTGATGGTCAACATTACTGCCAAGAAGTGATGTAAGTTCTTCGTATCACAGCCTGCACTTCACTCTCTATCTATCCATAAAGCTAACTTGCATGCACAGGAATATTATTATTTAATTTTGAAAACTATTGTTCCCTAACCAAATGCTATTTTTGGTGTTTGTACCTGTTAAACATGCTGAGTTTTGCCTTGTTGCCAACTAAGTATTTCACAGAAATCATACAGACCTGTGAGAATCAAAAATGGGTATGAAGTTGTGCTCTACCACAAGGTCCAGGCAAGGCTTTTTCATTTGCCTTATTATTTAATATTTAATCCTTTGCTGTGCTCCTTCTTTGGTATGTATTTGGTTTTCCCATTTCAAAGGTAGACTCGGTGTAGTTTTTAAAACCGAGGGTGCTGACTTTGCTAGAAATCCAAGGAAAGAAAAATTGCTAGTATTGCTACAGTTATATTGTCATCAGTGATGGCACACAAGACCTATATGTTATGCCACACTTCTACTGGAGGATGCAGCCAATTGGGATAGTAATGGGAAATCAGCAAGATGAAGTTTAAATATGAGATGTGTACTGTGCTAAGCTCTACATAAAGAAATTTGATGCAAAAATACAGAATGGTAACAACAAAATGGTTAAAAAAATATGGAGCTGAGTAACTGATGCTGTTGCAAAAAAAACCCCAACCCTTACATTAGTGTCAGCCCAAGAAGAATATTATTCTCTTCTACTTGGAAGTGACAAAGTCTCATCTGGGAGACTTTTGCCCACTGAGCTCTTAGAAATGGAGAGACGATTTGGATAGCAGCAAAAATGAAAAACACAATTTAGGGAATGTCATATAAAGAAAAATGAATGAATCAGGTTTCTTTGGGGGGCTGGAATGGACTTTCTGTTTGGAAGCAGCTATTATGTTGCAATTTAAGAGTGATGAGTTATTTTCCATAGCTGCTGGGGAAGGATAAGAAGACATTTGACTTAATTTGCAACAAGGGTTTAAGTTGAATAATAGGAATTATTTTTTTTTTTTAACTGTTAGGTAGTGAACTGTCATTCTGGAGAGTTTCTGAGCACCGTTTTGGATGAAAGTCTCTGAGGAATGCTCCAAGTGTGCCTGATCATGTATCTCTACTTGTGCTAGATTAGAATAAATAGCTGAAGTCTGTGTTTTCTTTGTCACCCTAATACATATTTTTGCATAAACATGTGAAAGGCTATATTAGGTAAGAAGATGAACCTCTCGCCTTGCTACTAATATTCAGCATTCTTTCCAGTGCAGAAGTCCTTCAGTCCAATGCTCATTTCTGAGCCATACTCTAAAACTCATGTGTTCAAGAGTGCTAGGTTTTGTAGTATGGTCATGGTTCCAACAAAGACCAATAGCTAAAGGTGATTTAGCTGTTTCTTTATATCCATTTATAGGTTTGAGAGTGTACTTTACTGTCGCCTGGAAGTTCATATTCAACATGTAACCTTCCAGCTCGAAAGTAAACTTTGCTTTCATTCTGCATCTGATTTTGTTAGTCCAGCTGTCAGCATAACGACAGTCAGGTCTAGGGGATGAGGAACAGGCAATAATGAACTGAGATATTTTTGTAATCCTTCAACTTTTATGGAAAGTGATTTTGCAAGGTGCTAATTTTTACAGATCTGTAGGAAAAATTACTCTAAAATGCTGCCTTCCTTATTCATCCTCTCTGTTTTCTGAATCTGTTCAGGGAGGTGCAGACACATATTATCATTTCTTATTCTTTCTGTTCATGCAGCAAAGATGAAACTAGTGAAGGTGTGCCTTTTGTTCCTGTAATCCCTCCCAGCAAAGCTCAGTCCTGTTTTTCTAACTACAAGGCAAAGCTGTCCTCTTACCTTCTTATATCCCTGTTTGTGCTGGGACAACCTTTTATACCCAAATCTACAAATAGCTCACCAAGCCTTGGAGCACTTGCTTTGACTTTGTTGTTTGGTAACCTTCCCGTGTTTCAAAAGCAGATCTCTCAGAGCCTCCCATCACTGCCTGTTGCTGCAGTCTGGTAGAGTACCTAGAAGTGGAGATGGCATGACACATAGGGTAGTGTAGTGAGAGAGACTTGCTGTTGTCAACTGCAGTTGTCTTTCTAGATTCACAGCAATGAATACAATGTCACTCCTTTAAGCAAACAAGACCACAGAGATCGAGTGGGTATTTTGTCCTGTGTACTTAGTACAGTGGGCAGCAATGAAGTAGTTAAATACACTTTGATATAATGGTCTAAGCAGCAAGGGGGTAATTTACTGTTTCAGCAATCAGACAAGCAAAGCGTAAGTGTTGGCACTATTGATGATTCAGAAGAATCTGTTCTGGTCCAGCTCTTAACCAATTTTTGCATTAAATGTCTGTAAAGTACATATCTCTCCAGTGGACTACAACAGAGAATGAACTAATTTAACATGTAGCCTAAGTCCAGCAAGCCTTAAAAAGTGTCAGTAGGGGTAAGCCTGACACATTGCAACAGCTATAATATATGGGATTGGGAGTGTCTCATGTGCACACTAAAATAATATTTTTATTTTCACTTTAAAATCATTAAACTCCCACTAAAATGGCATAGCAACTGCAAAAAACTGGCATGAAATAACAACTCATCAAAAATAAACACAAGGATAGCTAAGTTCTTCTCTATGCCTTAGTCTTGCTGTGCATGGGTTTAGCACAAGGACGTGGAACATAACAGCTCATTCTCAGCTCTGGTCCTTGCAGACCAAGGACACTGCAGAGTGAGTCATGGTAGCAATGGAGCAGCAGCAGCAGCAACACAGAACTGAATTTCCTCTACTTTGTATGTTTAATTCTATCTGTCCTTTTGTCTTCCTCCATTTTAATAAGGAAATATTTACTAATAGTTGGGATATCCTTGCTTGTTGTAACTGCACCTTTGCAGTTTAAAAATTCCATATATCTCCCTCTATTAATTTCCATTTGCTAGCTCTGTTTTGCTTGTAAAAGTAGAAACTGAATGAAACCATAAAAAAAATGCATACTTGAACAGGTTGAAAAGACTGTCAGCAGGTCTGAGTGCAATGTTCACCATAAGAGGGCTGAGCACTGTTCAAGCACAATTCCCTGGCTCCGTGCACTGGATCTATCATGACACTATAGTCAATAGTAACAACTTTTTAGGGTTATGCATTTAGGTAAATAGGGACAAATACTTATCATTGGAAGGTGATGACAGCTTTCTTGCACTTGACAGTGGTGAGCGTGGTACATATTTGCTACAGGTTAATTGACACTGAAATATGTTAATATGTTTCTCAAGGATAAACTTTCCATTAGTTATCCCTAGTTCTATATTTCTTCTCCCATACCCTGCAACTGGTCTTGAGGGTATAAAGCTTAGGCACATAGCCTGGTGTTATTCAGGATATTCAGAAATACGTGCAGCTAATCATTAGGAATTCACTATGCAGTGTTACCTGTGTTTATCTCAAAGTTATTTATTTTCATACATTATAGGATTTGCTTTGCTAATACTTGGGTCTTGGTAGCAGGCAGAGAGAACTATTTTCTCATGATCCACTGTGCTGTCTTCCTTGGACTGATTTTTCACTTCAGTTTTATAGCTGGTCTGAATGTATCATCCACTTGGGTTCATTATCCATTCACTTTCATTATTTATGTTCTAATGTGTGGAGAGATTTGGGACATGAAAGTGAACCTATGCAAGGAGGGGGAGCGAGGTCTGTAGGGGGGCACATATAGATTGTAAAAGAGCTCCATTTCCAAATTCATATTTCTGGGAGCTCCCAGTTTAATTCGGTGGTCATTCAAAACTACACTCTTCATAGTGAAAGCCCTGCAGTTTGCCTCCCAGGTGTTCTGGCACTGGCTTCCCGTGGATGCCTGGGCTGCCTCTGCTTTCCTCTGATCCTCTGAAATGAGAGTGTGCTCTCCACAATTCCTGCACCTGACACAGCATTCCCAGCGCCTGCAACCTGTGAGTGCTTTTTACATGTCTTCCAAGAAATTTCCTCTGATCAGTGTTTTTGCCTCAGGTTGTTGTGGCTGCTGTTTGCATCTAAGTGCATTTTGTTCTCCTACAGCCATGCTTTTCCTAAGCATAGACTAGTGCATGAGTGCAGTAGAGGGGTGGACTGAAAGTGGTGGGGTAGGGCTATTCTGAGTCACGGCAGTGTCAGCCACTGCCTTTTGCGGAAATGCTCAGTCTCCTGAGGGAACCCATTTACTCTTAGCTGGGTCATAAAAGGGTCCCAAAGAACTTCTGAAAAGTTGGATGGAGAAGGCCTTAAAGAGAAAATTTCACTCCACTCCTTGATAAGTTTGGGGAAAAAGTAAGGAGATGCTTCTCCTCTGTTGTTTATCTATGAAAAGTATTCACAGCATGAGAGAGTGTCTGAACCACATACAGAAATACCTTGCTGAGCAATCTGGGACTGCATTAACGCTAGGATTAGTGGGAGTTTGTATCCCTGTGGTGGTTATTAGTATTCTTCCATAAGCTTGGAGCATTTTCTCCACTCAACAAAAATTATACTGATGCAAGAAAAAAGGAAAGAAATTGTACTTCTAAACTGAATGCACGACATACGGAAATCAATGTGCGGGACTGAGAGCGGCAGAGGTGGCAGCAGGTTAAAGTGTGACTAACTGAGTCAGTCAGGTTAATCTGTTCTAAAGCAACAGGCTTCAAGCCAGAGGAAGATCTACTGTTGATTGCAACCTAATTGTGAGGTTAATACAAAACAAATTCAGGGCAAAAAAGATGTATCAGTTCGTGTTCTACATGGTATGTATAAGATTTTAATTTCTATCGCAGGCATGTTATTCACCCTTCCAGGTTTGAATAAGTTCCTGTATAAGATTCCACACTGAGTACAATTTTAAAAAGCACTAGGTATCAGTTCAGTGTGGTTAAGTCCAGTTGTTTGAAAGCAGGGGGAATTAGCCTGCTTGCTAAAATGGCTGTGCTGTTTCTAGTATACTGACTTGGCTTGTTTTGAGTTTCATATCCTTATCCTGTGCTGTCTTTATATCTATAAAAATCGAAAAGTTTATGGGACAGTAAAGCAAGACATAATACTAAGAATAGTCTTAGGATAGATTCTGTTCAGAGAGTGATGCTCGTAGTGTAGGAATTCCCTAAGAATATTGTGAATTGTGTGCACCTGCCTAAAGCTGCCTGAACAGCATCACCCATGCCAGGAAGATTTTAAACTCTGGGTTTGCTACACTTCTCTGGGTAGATGGTATTTCTTTAAGCAGAGAAAAGTTACCTTTCCTGGCTTAAGATAATGGGGCATCAGGAGTGCCTATGCAACTTAATTGGAGCCAGTTTTAGGAGACTAACAATATATGAATAAGGGCATCTTGCCTGTAAATGGTTATTTCTTTTTCCTAGAAAAGTGTGAAATGATAAAATTCAGTCTATCATTTCAGAAAAAAAATATTTTTAGGAATTAAATTCAAAATCAAAATGAAAGAATGATGAATGGTTCTGAAGCTTCTGTTACTATAGAAAAGTGTTTAATTCCTGAAACGCCCTTGGACAAAGTACCCTATACTTTTACAGTTAAGTACACTTACTGCAGTGGGAACAGAGAAAGTGTGCCTATGTGTGTTTTTCTTTGAACCATGCCCTCAGCTGTACTGAAAACACAATATATGTTTCTGGTAGAGTGACTGTTCCATTTCATATTTATGGGTAAATCAGTACCCAAAACCAATGGCAAAAGCTAGTGATCTTGTAGATGAAGAAAACGCCCTGTAATTTGCTATTGGCATCACAACTCTTGGGATTTTAATCTTTATTCAAAAAATATATGTATTTAAACACAGGATCTTCATAAAAAATGTTCAGACCACATGTAGGCAAACACTGACTAGACAATTTACCACATCCTATGCAATTCACAACTCTAAAAAGAAATATGGTCTTCTCTCTCTTTTTTTTTATATATATTTTTCAAAAAATGCTTTGCTTCTAGTTTTAGCAGCAAAGAGTTTGTTTGGACATGAGTCTAGATATGCTGTGATTTGAAGGGAACAGGTACATTCCACATCTCCTGCCAGAAAATCTATTGATTCCCTAGTTAGTGTCACTGCTGGAAAGAGCAGGCTGAACAGAACAACTCAGTGAGTGAATGGGTTAGCTCTGCAGGGGAATCTGGCCTTTTGGATGGGAGCGTACTATTCAAATGAGATTTAGAAATAGCAAAATCTGCTGAAGGAAGCATTTAGGTGTCTCTCTCTGGAACCATTCTGCCTGAAGGCTGATATTTTCAGTTTGACTGCCGTGTATGTACCAGTAGAGAGACACATACATTGTACTTTGCCTTGGAGTCTTCATGTGTTTTATCAAATGACTGCTTAATGTAAAAAAAAATAAACGGCCTCTTGGAGCAGGGTTTGGAACCCAGGTTTTCCTGTTTCCCAGAGTGTGCCCTAAATGGTTTGGCTAGAAAGTAACATTCCTGGCCTACTAAATCTTGAATTCCTTTACAAAGGTGGAACAGCTCCAGTAGAAAGAACTAAAACCACCACATTTTCTTCTACCCCAAACAGTCTGTACATCTGCTGCTAGAGCACTCTCCCAGACTGTGAAGGAGGAGAACTCCTTTTGCTGAACACACCCTAGGACACAGGGTTCCCATGTCCTGTGTAAGTGTGCTAGTCATGGAGTTGTTAGTTAAAAAACCCAGCCAAAACTCAAATGGGTGTCCTGTCATGCTTTGAAAGAAGCTCATAGGGCTAAGCTCTCAAGTCTCAAGATTGGGAAGGATTTAAGACATCATTTCTCATGAGATGAGGCTCTGGGTGGCCTTCTGTCAATATTCTGCCTCTCTTGGGTCCCAGTCCTCCTGCACATTTATGTACAAACACTGAGGGATAGGATGAAGGGCTTGGGACTCAAGGTGATGTTCTCAGTCCTGCCAGTGATGAGCAAAGGTTTGGGTAGAACAGATGTATCCCACAGATCAAGGCCTGGCTACGTGGCTGGTGTCACAGGCATGGCTTTGGCCATAGGACCCTCTTGTGGAAAGGAGGATTGTTGGGGAGAGATGGAATCCATCTCACAAAGAGGGGGCAGAGCATCTTTGCCAACAGGCTTGCTAACCTAGCAAGGACAGCTTTGAAGGACGTTCATAAAAGGATGGAGACTGTGGCCCACAGCAAAGCAAAGGAACAGGCAACAGAAGGGAAGTGTACCTGGGACATGGCAACCTGAAAAGTTCTTATACTATACTTGAGAAGGCAGGGCAGCTGGGGACTTGTTGCAAGCACCTGTACATAAGCACGCTCAGCTTGGGAAACAAACAGGAGAAGCTGGAAGTCTGTGCACAGTCGCAGTTCTCTGACATCTCTGGGATTACAGAGACATGATGGGACAATTCTCATGATTGCAAAGCTGCAGTGGGTGGGCACAGGACGGTTAGGAAGGACAGGCAGGGAAGATGAGTCTGAGGTTGCACTGTGCAAGGAGCAGCTCAAATGTGGGGAGCTCTTTAACAGAAAAAAGAAAGGGCCATTTGAATTTACAGGTGAGAATCAAAGGGGAGACCAATAAAAAGGATGATTGTGGTGGGAAACTGTTACAGACTACCCAGTCAGGAAGAGAAGGTGGATAAAGCCTATTTCAGAGAATCAAAAGACATTTCATGAAAGAAACAAAGGTCCTGGTGATTCATGAGTCACTCCAGTATCTGCTGGAAGGGCAGGACCGTGGAAGGCAAATAATCCAGGGGATTTCTGGAGCGTCTTTTGGACAATTTTTGATGCAAACATTGGATGAACCAGTAAGGGGAAGGACTCTGCTGGACATGCTGCTTATGAACAGGGAATAACTAGTTGGGAATGGGGTAGACAGTGGCAGCCTTGGCTATAAGGACCATGAAATAGTGGTGGTTAATATCCTGCAGGAAGCAAGGCAAGCAAGTACCAGAGACCAGAACATGGACTTCAGGAGAACATTCTTGTTCTTGTTCAGGGAACTAGCAAGCAGGATCATGTGGGAGGCTGTCCTGAAGAGCAGAGGAGCTCATCCTTTAGAGGGAAGGAAAGTTTGTTGTTTGTCAAGGACAATATCCTCAAAGCACAAGAATGATCATCCATCCCAATCTGTGAGAAAATGGGGAGGAATAACAGGAGACCAGGCTGGATGATTGGGGAACCCTTGGCTGGGATCAAATGCAAAAAGGAAGCATACAGGGGGTGGAAACAAGGATGGGCTAACAAAGAAAGAATATGGAAACATCAGCCACATGTGTGGGGATGGAATTAGAGAAGCTAAAGCTCATCTGGCATTGAAAATGGAAAGGAATGTAACAGGTAACAAAGAGTACTTCTACAGGTATGTTGGCACCAAAATGAAAGACTGACAAAATGTGGTGTCCCTACTGAATGGGAAGACAATCTAATGAAAAAGGGCTTGAAAAATGCTGATGTGCTCAGTGTTGTCTTTCCCTTGATCTTTCCTGTCAAGGTCTTTTTTCAGGTCTCCAACATCTCTGTGCAAAGTTTATGGGAAAGAGGTACTGTCTACAGTAGAGAATGATCAAATTCAAGACCAAATAAGGGAACTAGACCTATACAAATCCATGGAGAGTGCTGAGGGAGCTAACTGTCCTCTTTGAAAGGTCATAGCAATTGGGGGAGATTAAAAGAGTCAAGTGTCACACTTATCTTCAAAAAAAAAAAAAAAAAAAAAAGGGCAAAAAGGAAAACCTAGGGAACTACAGGCCTCACCTCAGTCTCTGGGAAATTGTGGAGCAAATCCTCCCAGAAGTCACGTGCAAGCACATGAAGGACAATATGGTGCGAGGGAAGAGCCAACACAAATTCATTGTGGAAAAACTGTGACTGATTGACCTAATTGTGTTCTTTGATGAGGGGAGACCAGTGGATGTCATTTCCATTGACTTTAACAACACAGTCAGCACAGTCTCCATAGTATCCTTGCAGTTCAGCTAGGGAGATACGGACTACATGTGGACTACAAGATGGGTGAAACCTGGCTGGACTGTTGCACTCAAAGGGTTGCGATTGAGTGGTTTGAAATCCAGCTGGTTGCTGGGTACTAGTGACTTTCCTGAGGGGTTATACCTGAGGCTGATACTGCTTAGCATTCCTCATCAATGACCTGGGCAATGAGACTTCAAGCTCAGAAAGTTCACAGATGACACCAAACTGGGAGCAGTGATTTAAAGGCTGCAGGTCAAAGCCAGCATGTAGCAGGACCTTGATAGTCTGGAGGTGTGACCAGATGACCTCCACAAGTCCCTACCATCCTAAACTAGTCTATGACTCTTTTCCATGGCAGGAACCAGGTTTCCAAAAGTGAGATGCTGCGAAATGAGAGCAAGATCCATCTGACATAACTGAGATGAGATTTATTTGCTTCTGAAGGGTTGCATTTGGCTGAGTGGCAATCTAATACTATATTGAGGGGACCATGCAGGTGGTTAACAAAAAAAAAATTGCAATGAAAAATCAAATATTTCTGTATGTACTGTTAACTTATTTGATAAAGAAAAACATCTCAAAATCTATGTATATAAGCCAGGATACAAAAAGAAACCTAATTCCCCATTCCCACAGATACTGTTGGAAGGAACTGCTTAAGAGAAAAGTCAATCTTGCAACATTTCTGAATATAACTGCCACAAAAAGTGTCTTAAATCAACCAGTGAGGTTTTTTTTTTTAATCTTTCAACCCTGTATTGAACTAGTCATATTAAATTATTTCCAGAAGACATGTAATTCAAGAATGATCTGACCAATTTTGAAATGTTTTATTTTAAATGCTATGAATAAATCATACTTAGATGCTCATAAATTATGTTACTTTGAAAGGGGGACATAAACCAGCAAAAGATGCTTAATAAAAAAAATTATGGTGTCTTGCAAATGAATAGCTGGCTACTTAATATCAGGATATTGCAATATAGAAAGTATTGAGTATTCATTGAAATGAATGCTCATGGCCAAGTGAGTATTATTAAACTTTAGCAAATAATCTTTATAGCTTTTGAAACAGTCTCATTCTGGAAGATCATAATGTCTCAGTGGTTAAATGAAAATGAGATAGTAGCTCTATAATGGCAAGCGCTATTGAATTAACTTCTAAAAGAAACTCACTAAATGCTTAATACTAACACTGGAGAATGCTGAGAGAAATGCAGCTGCAAAGAATTTCATTAAAATGGCAATGCTCAATGTTTCATTTGATTTTAATGGAAAATTTATGAAAGACTGCTATTAAGGCTGGGTGGGGGAGATGATCACTATCATTCTTTTATTAGTATAACCAAGGGGTTTAATTTTCCTTAGCTCTTTAATTGTTCCTTCATCTTTTCCAGTCCCATGCCTTGCTTCCTAGGAGCATGTGTTTACCAAAAAATATTTAGATTTAAGCTGGAGTATAGGTTTTAAAAAGCAATGATTTTGTTTTCAAATTAGAATACCGTTCATTTTTTAAATGAAAGGAACAAATTAATTCCTCAGTGGTCATGGTCAAATGTTATTCTTCCACTAGAAGTATGTATGCCAATTCTTCCAAGAGGGTTATTTGTATCTTGAAGTTATGTCTGTTGTCTAGGATGTGGAGAATTGGCCACTGGCAACCAGTCAGAACCATTTAAGGGAAGGATTTGCTCATCAGTTTTGAACTTGGAAATGGTGGGTTTTGGACATCTCATTCATTAATTTTGTGAGTGATGACTCAAGACTCACCAAAACTTTTTCTTCCCACATTTACTGAATTGTGCATTGTATCCTTTTTTTAATGACTGTGCCAGATTTCAGGGAGACGTCTGCACGAAGTGTTCTAGACACTACTTTTTCCATGCTTAAAAAAGGTAAAAATTTAAAAAGGCATTTTTGTTCACTGATGTAAAAAAATGGTACAAGAAAAGCAGATATATAGCGTGAGCAAATTGTAGAAATGCAAAGAACAATGTAAGATAAAGAGCTGTATTGACTTTAGTTTCACTCTAAAGCTTAGCCAGCTCAAAGGTGAGTTGCAGTAGCTCATGTTCAGCCTGGTACTGCAGTACGTCAGGTGTAGCAAGGGATTGCTGTGAGGTGGATGTGTTTGCCTGAGCTGGGGAATGCAGAAAAGACCTTCAGTTAATGTAAATAAGCAGCTGAAAAAAATGCAACTATGACAATTTATAGGAGATCGGTAACTGAGGCATAGGTTTTTCTCTCTTCATTAATACTGGCTGATATAGGAGGTGCTCCCTACTTCACATGCTTTGGATGAGCAGATGTTTAGTCCTCCTTACTGAAAGGGTTTGAATTCCTTCATCCTCCTCCAGAGCTGCCCCATAGTCCTTGTTTCCTTAAAAAAACTATATAGGGTTGTTATGTGCTTTGTGGTTAGCATGCAGCCTTATGAGAGGGAGAACTGTACTCATTTGCAGTAAATTGTATTGTGTCAGTACACTGCACAAATTATGGAGTTTGTAATGGCTTGCTTTTTTCTTGGACCTTTGTATTTCTTCTGACACTTCTACCTTCAATAGTCTGCCTTTTCCAGAGGACTAACCACACTCTCACAAAATGCTTGTTCACAGCTCTTTCTTTTAGTGTATGATAGATTTCTGCTAAAGAACAATGTTCAAAGAACAAATAATGCCCAAAATGATCAGAGAACAATTTGAGTTTCAGAAATGTAGACAGAAAAACCTTTAGGATAAAAAGATTACTTACATCTGTTGAAAAGTCCTCATACCTTTTGTCTGCAAAGTGGCAGGCATAACTATGGCAATGAATAAGGAGAATAGCTTCTATAATATATCTTTCCCTGGGTAACTGAATTGTAATTATTCATAGAGATGAGCAATATCCAGAGTCTTTTCTACAGTTTTACCATAGCCTAAATATATATATATATATATATATATATGTAGGAAAATTGGATTTAGCTGGGTGTTGTTCACACCTTTTAGGTATGAACAAAAATGGGTGCAATTGCATGTATTTGTAAATACCCTTGCTCTGAATGTAGCTGTCAGGAAGCAGTGTCAGCTCGTATCGTAAAAGAAATCAGGAGGTTTGAGTGCATGATGTGATGCAGACAACTGAACATGTACTTGAGGAAATGACTTACAACTTACAGAATGGAGGCTCTTTAGCTGTAGTTATAAAATCTACCATTTGAATTTCTGAGTGAAATTCACAGACTCCAGCTGCCAATAAATCAGTCTGCATTTCCATCTTCTTCCAAATAACCTTCAATGAGGTCACCCAAAAGGAGATAAACAACAATGTTTCATGCAAGTATGTGCCTCTGTTGTTGCAATGGGAATTACAAGATGAGGGATCTCTGAAAGATAACTTGAACATGGTATTTCTTTTTTATTTTCCAATAAATGATGACTTGGAAGAAGACTTCTCAGCAGAAGCCAGAAGTGAATAGTAAATTATATTTTTTTCTTTAAGTGTTGTACATGCTGGTTATGTGTTGGGGAAGGACTTGGGATTTTTAAAAGAACATTTGCAATATCATACTGCAGTTTGAGAGGAGGCCATTAAGCAAATTGGGAATCTTATACATGGAGGAAGTATTATGTTCAAGGCTTCAGTGCTTGCTGTGATTAGAGTGCTCTTTGTGGGAGATTTGTTAAAATTTCTTCATCCTGGACACCTGCCAAGCTTAAGGCTTTAATGCTCTGAGACTGAGTCACGGAAGTGGGGACTGACTGCTCTCAGAGCCTGTTGACTTGCCAGGAGGTGGGTGTGGGAGGTAGTATGCAAGTACGAAAGAAGAGGGGCATGAAAAATAATCTCGACATTCTGTGATAATTTTTTGTTTAGAAGAAATAAGTCCATGGCTTCAGGCTTTTGATCCATTTTCCAAACTTGCCAACAAAAATGGGACATTTTAGACATGTGATCTCTGTTTTCAGGCTGATGGCAGAAAGAATGTCCAGGTGTTTGGTATAACAAAGACTAGAAAATCAAGGACTAACATGGTACTGAACAAGGATAATTAAATATAGCGTCAGTCCATAATAATTATCATCAAGTGAAATGAATAATTTCAACACAGAAAATAACTTCTTTCAACTTTTTTCATTTGCTAACCACAAGAAATCTCTAGTGGATCTCTGCATGACTAATTTAAGCTTGCTGAAAATAGACTAGCTTTTCTGGATCATGTTTTATAGATTCTGACTGTACAGCCCTTGCGTCTTTTAGAAGCATATGCTGAAAATCATTAGATAAACAGAAATTGCACAGACAGCAAGAAATGACAGCATTTGTGAGAACCATTTAACCAAATCAGATCAGTGTAATCAAGTATTCAACCTTTCTCAGAGCATATGAGGGGGCTAACACACAAAGCTCAAATGCTTTTTGGAGGGACAAATGGTAACTGGTAAGTTTTGAAAAAACTGCTGAAAACTGGGATACGGCTGCAGGATTACACACAGAGGACTGGATCCTGAAAGCAAGGCAAGACAAATGCCTGGAATGTATCCACCTTTGATATGTTAACATTCACAAAGCCTGGCTAGCACAGGCTGCGCAGATACTGCTTTTCAGCTGGGACATGAGGACTGAAGCCATGAAGGAGCTACTTCATCAATCTCACATCAGCTATAACTGAACTTGTCTGTGTTCCAAGTGAGCTAAGGCCAAAGAAGCACAGGTTAGCCTAAATTGCTCTCAGTGTTGGATTTGCTTTTACCCTGGTATACACTGCCTGTTCTTGTACATCAGCTGATACCCTCTTGCTCAGAAGTTACAGTAGAGAGCATAATCTAATGACCTCTTAGTGATAACTCTCTGCTCTTCATGTCTCATGCATGCTTGTGTCTGATGTACTGCAACTACATGAGGTTCAGACATAGACCTGGGAACCTTGTATAGTTCCAACTATATATCAAGTTTGCACCCAAATTGACCTGTGTGTTTAGTTCCATGTTCAGGTTTAGAGGTGGATGTATGCAACTGTGTAGGATGGACTTGATTTGTTGCTGTTGATTCTCCTGTACCTAACTGAAAAGTGAGAAAGTAGTGACACAGGAAAGATGGTTTATGTGTGTAAATGTGTTCATATAGGGCTCCCTGTGATCTCTCATGGAGACATTAATAAGTTTGGGCAAGAAATAGGACCATTAATGTTATAAATTTTGACCTCATCCAGAATGCAGACTGTAGATCCAGTCCATTTCCACGTCTACTCCACACATTAAGTTTGATCTATAAATGCCTGGTATGTACAGGCATGGGAATTAACAGTGCTAAGGAAAATAGCATTTTTTTTTTTGGTGGAGGGATGGTAATCTAAGCTAAATGAGTATGTCCAGAAAGAGCCAGGGAATGACCTCAAGAACTAGATGCCAGGTCATTATATACAGATAGCTGTTAATTTGCTTTCTGGCTCTCTTCCAACCACCTCTCTCCTAGACAGCATCTAAACATGGTTGAGGTGACAGTGCACCATAGGGACTGTTCCCAATAGTTGGTATGAGTGAAACCGCAACAAATTTGCCTGCCTCTATCCTATTCAGTCCTCCACCTCTATCTCCAAAGCTTATCACTATCAAACATGTCCTCTTGCCAGAGCCAGGACATGCAAAACACTGACCACAGCCCTCATTTCATAGACTTTAAATGGAGAAAACAGAAAAAATTATAATTGTCTCTTAAGAAGTCATAGTCCAGGACTCTACCTCCAGATTTTATAGCCAGAGCAGAGCTGCGAGTAGTGTACTGTAGTGCAATATGCCCATTGACCTGTACTATGAGACCTCACCAGCCACAGGAGTCTCCCCCTACCAGCCGCTGCCAGCTGCCTTCTGGAAATATCTTTGCGCTTCTTTATTCCTTGATGAGAAATGGCACAGCACAGACAAAATACTGGGCTAGCTCTGGGACTGTTGTGGTGAGTACCTTTCCAATTGCTGAGGGTACAGAAGTGGATTTGCCACTGATGAAACTCTCTCAGGTCCTGACACAAGTCACAGTTGTTCTTCATGACATCGGCATTATCCACAGACAACTTGCATGGGAAGTAAGCCCCTGGAGGGTTTGTAACAGAGGATCTGGCAGGGTAAATTGGTGCTCTTTGTGGATTTTAAGCTTCCAGGGCCCGTCTGTGCTGGCTGGCTGCCTTCCCAGGTGATTTGCACTTGAAGGAGAGAGAAGACTCCAAAAAAGGCCCTCAAAGCCCAACAGTTGTCATAATCTTTTTAATACCCCTGAATTTGAGTGTTTTCTCCTCTGTGTGCCTGCTGTCTGCTGTAAAAACCCAAGTGTTTGTAATCCAGACAATATTTCCTGTTGGTCTAGAAGTTTTAAGATAGCCTGACGTGAGGCTTAATAGCAATAAAGTAAGTTATGGAAGGTTATGGGGTATTTCAGAGAAGGGGAAGGCCAGTGATGGTCACAGATGTTATTGATGATATTTTATTTATCTATTGTGGAGAATCAAATAAAAATAGAGCAGAAACAACTTGCTAGTTAAGTAGAAAATTATATCTACCTAACCATCTGTTTCCATACTGCTGTAAGCCAGTTACAGTGAATCTGGAGGAATCTGTTCTTCAGTGAGGCAATGCAGCAATTCAGTCTTTTCCTTCAGAGACTGAAGAATTGTGGACATACTGTTTCAGTCTCTCTTCTGGTGTTAATAGGCCAGCCCTTACCCCAAGGTAAATTCTCATTGTTCTCATTTCATTTTTGGAGACTTTGCAGCTGAAATGCTGCATTGCCCCTTTCTGAGTCACATGTGATTGCAGCTGCTCAGCATATATATGCATGAATTCACTCAATTTCAGTAGGGAATTTTTAGGCTAAAGCCTGCATATTACAGTTTGAAAAAAGAGATAAAGGAGGGAAAGGGAATGAAGGGAGAAGACCTAAAACTTCCCCTGAATGCCATTATAAGATGCAGGTTTATTTGAAGGTTCTATAGACAACAAAGAGAACGTTTATTTCCACTGCACCTTTTACATTTTAATCTAAATAAACATTGCCCTAAAGCAGGAAAGGAAATGATCCTTCCTTTTGATGGTCTTTGAGGTAAATCTTTCAGTATGTTCCCCAAATGTCTTTATTTCTTATTTTATCTTTCCAAGGCCAATATTTCTACTTCTCAGGTTCTTCAGGCTTTCTATTTGTCTATTGTATAAGAATGTCCCAGGGTGGAGAGCATCCATCAGCACCAGGACGAGGACATTTAAAAGTTTTTTCCAGTGTAAAGAACGTGGATTCAAACACTGGATTTCACAGTTAATCATAAAAATGAGATAAAAGCTTTGCTTCCAGGAATACAAATAGCAGAAGAGATGCTAATATATGTATGTACACGTGTGTATGTAAACAGGCGCATTATATATATATATACACATCTATACATAATATAAAGGCCTGTTCCTTGTTTCATTGGAGCAAGAGGAATTCTCCCATGGATTTTATTTTGTACAACAAGGGCATGGTTACAGCAACCTAAAAAAACATTAAGGCCTTGACTGAAGTGCTTAAGCATCTGAGAAGCCTGTTGAATTCATGGGGCTTCTTCACATACTTAGTTTGGCATGTGTGTAAATACTTCACTGTAGCAGGGTCACAAGGCCTCAATTCAGCTCTTATAAAACTCAGTAGAAAGATTTCTTTTGATTTTAAAAGCAGTTGGATGGCTTTGCAGTGTGTCTTTCTTATGCTAATGCAGAGAGAGCCAGCCGTATTGCAGGAACATGTGGTACATGTTAAAAGTTTTAGAGGTTGCGAGCAGTAGCAACCTTACACTGACAATGTTTATCTGGACTGATTAAAAGATGCGAATAAAGAGGCATTCCCAGATGGGCAGAAGGCAGCGAGCGCCTTCCAGAAAGGGCAGCATGGAGTGAGCTCTGGCTGGGCAGCCGTCGGTGGCGGTGGGAGGGTGCTGGGGGAGCCCAGGAGGAAGACTGAAGATAAGCTCATTATTTGGATGTATCAGGGAGACAGCTGCATTGTCACACCCCACGTACACCTGGGAGCGTAGAGGGAACTCCTGCTGTGAGGAGCTGACGCCAGCCGGGGAGGAAGAGCAACATCCATCCGTCTCAGAGACTGGGACTTGGCACCCATCGGGGCCAAATTTCTGGGGAAGAAAAAACACGCTGGGAGTTGCTGCAGCATAACTGCAAATGTAAAACAATCACTGCTTTGACACAAAGCCTGCTGAAAAGGATTTGTCTACAATTGTGTTAAATTACCTCAAGCAAACTATTCTGGTCTAAATTTCTATTACTCCAGAGCTGCAGGGCACCAGCAGAGGAGGTGCGATGGAGAGGCATGCAGAGAGGCACCCCTGAGAGATATGCTGCACATGTCTTTTGTACTGAGAAGCGCTCAGTGAGCTGGATGGGACCTAGAAAAGTGAGGTGATACTATTCCAGCTCACACTCAATTGCTCCTGGAATGCTACTTCCAGGTATTTCTTTAGCAAGAAAATTTGGAGGAAACCTAGAGAGGGCAATACAGTTGTAATGAAAATGGTTCAGTAAAAATGATAAAAATCACAAGTAAATGATAACTCTATAGGGAGACCTAATTACTTGTGGCATTTGCAGGAAATGGATTGCAAGGAGTCCCAGATGAGTAATCTAAGGAGATAAAAGGAGATAATTAGGAACTGGAACTGCCTGAATGTTTTCAAAATTTCAATATGGGGAAATGAAGAGAAGAAAAATCATTCTGTTTTGACCTGTTCTGTTGGCAAGGACAGATGTAAGAAAGGGGGATACTTAGTCTGGCTGACGCAGAGAAAGTCTGTTCCAATGAGACCATAAGACATTAAATAGGAATGAATGGCAAACCCCGCACTGTCTATTGCATTCAAAGTGAGACTCAGCAAAACTGAAAAACAGAATGTAGGGGTAGGCAAAGAACAAGAAATGAACAAAAAAAAATATTTGAAAGTGCTCAATATCTGTATTTCATTAAGGTATCATGTAGGTTTCTGTGCATTCATTTAATTCTAGATATCTGTCCCTTTAAATATGCTGGATAATATAGTCAGTCTTTTCTTTTTGCCTCCCCAGGTTGAAAGTCAGCCTTAGGTAGTACTTGACTCTCAGGTGTGTACAGCACTCCTTTGGGCTGAGTATTTCCATCTTCTATTCCTCTATGACCTCAGTTCTCATTAGGAGAAAATCTGCCTTCTCTTCCTCTGATGAATAAGCACCCTTTTCTACTGTCCTTTCATTTATGAAAATGTTCTTTGTCTTTCATCCTGCCTTTTCCATAATCTCATCACTCTTGTACTTCAGCTGTTTCTCAGTGCTTTATGACAGCCTAGCTCTGACTGATATAAAACTATGCATTAGTTTCCTCAGCAATCTTCCTAAACATTTTGCTTCAAAAGATACAATAACATATAATTTGATTCCTTTTTAGTTTAAGGCTCAAAATTTTTGCCTGCATAAGGGTGGAGCATGGGAAGTTCAAAAGACAAATGGATATTGCTCTCACTTTCCTCCAGGCAATTTTTTAAACCAGAAAACCTAATCGAAACATAGCCCTTACCAGAATCACAGGAAGACTTGGCACCAATGGCACTTGCTCCCTGCCTGTATGTGCATCCCCTCCCAAACTCTTCCATCTATTGTTGACATGGTCCCACAGCATCCACAGTCAGCATGTTCCTATTTACAGCTCACAAGACACTATTGTTCTATTTCCTAATTATTTCAAGTTTCAGTTAGGTTAGCTGGGACAATAAGAGGTATCTGGTAGACTGACAACCTCAGGTTTTGATATTGCACAATGTTTGCTTAATTGCCTTGGTAGAGTTATGCTGTTTATTTTGTTACTCAACTAGAAATGATAGGCAATTTAAAGTTTAGAAATTTGGTTGATAAATGGGAAGATAAACGTAATAATATTGCCTGCTAGAGAGGGTAATCTAAAACTGCATCAACTGAAGAACAGCTATGCTACGTAATTGTGTACTGAGTGGGAGGAGGAGTCAACACTTTTATTACTCAGATGTGTTGAGGCAAGGAGGTCCAGTTTCACTTTGAGAGGGGCTGAGCTGGTTTTCTTATCCTTTCTCTCCTGGGTGCGTATGTTACACATTTACATAAAGGTCTTACGTCAGCACTGCAAAACACTGCTACAGAAATGGATAAATAAAGCTCCTTAAAACTCTGTGAAGATGGGGATAGAGTTTACCCATTTCAAGCAATGGAAGCAAATGAGTGGACATGGGACTTGTTCAAGATGAGGCACAGAGGCCATTGCAAAGGTGGGGCTGGAAACCTTGAGTCTTTAATCCCAGGCCTGTGCCTGTGTTTGGCGAGGGAAGATTTCTTGCTGGATATTGGATGCATGCTTAACCATTCCCAAGTGCCTGTCATTCCAATCATACTTTCAGTTATTAGTATTTAAGCGATTAATATTTAAGTTTTGTGAACATGTGCTGTTTTGGTGAGGAAAATGCTATATAGCTTCATTGTATACAAGTGAGATTTATTCTTCTAGCATGAGGTACTAGTAAATTGGCTGTGAGGCTATCTTGCTTTTTGATAATGACACCATGATTGGTAAGTCCGACTGCCTTGAAAAGACTAACGAACCTGATCTCAAAGTTTCTCCTGATATTTCTGAAATCCCCAAGTGGATTCATTTATGCTTAGGATGTCCAGTTGTCTCAAGGGTGTGCCATTAAGTGTGCTGCTGCTAAGGTAAGGTCAGAAGCTTTAGAGCTAAGTTGCAGCTTTTCAGCAAGCTTTGAGCTCCTGTGGCATTGCTCTGCAAGGCAGATGGAGGAGGTTCAGTGCTTAGAGCAGAGGCCCCCCACCTGCTACTCCTGTCTCCTGTATCCTCAAACCTTGGCAAAATTTCATGGGGGGAAATAAAGAAAAGAAAAAAAAAATTATATTTTGACCTGTTCTATTAGGAATGACAGAAGTAAGAGAGGGAAGTTATTTATGCTACTTGGTACAGAGCCATCATCCTCTTAGCTAATGCCCTCCTGACCTCAGGACAGCACTGCAGCTATATGCTGGCTGGTGAACTAGTACAAGTAATCAAACCCACCCTTGCCTGGGAGGAGAGACAACAGAGACCTACAGGACCTACATTGTAGTCTGCTAAAGGTGCTTCCTTACGCTCCCTATGCAGTTGGGTTAATTGGACCTTTTTTGTTTCCTTGCTGTGCAGCTGACTTGTTTTAGGATGGGAGATAAGCTTTGTAGGCACTGAACAAGAAAGAGCAGTACCTAGGAGTCAGCAAGGCTCCTCCAGCTCCTGGGTGACGAGGAAGGGGGAGAGTAGAAAACAAGGAGGGGAAAAAGTCCATTTCCAGATAAGCATGCTGAAAGGTTGAAAACAGGGAAAAGTCTGCTTTTCTGCTCAAAGTTTACTCATTGATAGGGACTTGGTTCTTGGCTGCTTCTGCTTTGTGGCTGCATATGTTTAGAATTTGTAGAGCTTTACATTCTGCTTTTGCAAATTATAATGTCAAGTGAGGAAAATGATAAACTATCAGGATGCTCGCAGGAGATGACGTATGTTACCAGTATCTTATATGGGCTTTTATTCAATTTTGTCATCAGGAGTCCTCATGATTGCTTCAGTGTTGTCAACATGTGCATACACACACATTCACTCACACACACATACTGTGTATCTGCTTATCGATTTATCTCTTTATCTGTCTTTATATACCAATTTCCTGTACGTTACCGACACTTGGTAGGAATCATGGCACTGATGTGACTTCTAATAAATGGCTAATACTAAATCTCACTTTACAAGAAGAAACTTCATGTTGAAGAACTTCCTGGTCTTCGCTGTTGGAATTCCTTATCTCGTGCTTGTGAGATATTTTCCTTTCTAAACATAGTCTTCAATTCTGTCAAACAAAGTTTGCCTTCCTCTGTTACAATTAGCCACACACACTTATGAAACAGCAATGAATATTTCCCCCACTTTTTTCTCTCTCTCTTTTGTTTTTACTTCATGATGCTGCAGTGCTTTGTACGGTTGCTTTACTGTTTTCCCTGGATGTTCAGTTCCTTATTTGTACTGTTCTTTCACATAGCAACAGGAAGAAAATATCTTTCATAATGGGGAGATGGGAATATGACTACTAAGCCACAAACACTACCAAGAATGATACAGGGAGAGGTGTGGTACATGAAATTGTTCGACCCTAAACTAGAGTTCAGTAGCACTTTGCGTTTGTCTGACTTTTTGATACAATGTGATTTCAGTTCTTGTCATTGGAGAAAAAGAATGTGCAAAATCCTGTCAGTGGAAGGTTATGACATTTCTTTCCCAGACATATTTTCCTAGACTAAAGGCACCAAACTTTAGGATGTATATCGGTGCAGTTCCACACTGCTGTGCCTTCCCAGACCAGATAGCAATTCTGGTCATGAATTCAGTAGATATGAAGATGACTATTAAAAAACACATTAAAAATATTTTCTGGACATAACAGGTTTGACTGATTACTCTTTATTTTAACATCAGTGTGAGAGTATCCTTTGGTTTTAATCAGGATTTTTAGAATTATGTAGCAAGAAATTCATGCAAGTTTCCTTTATATAGGTTCCATAAGGGTCATAACATGATCCTTAATTCTTGTTTTTCCTCTCCTCCTCTGTAAGGCTTCAGAAAGCTGAAAGTATCCTAATTGCTGATAAACAGCATGTCATATTCATTCAGAACCAAGGCTAAAGTTTTAAAGTCTGATCCCTCAATAGCATTAGCAAAACATACGAGACTGGTGTTCACTCTTCTCTCCCTGTTTTTAATTATAAAATTTGAGTAACAGAGAAGTTGTAATTATGCTGCGCTATAGTTCTGAATAATATTTTAGCTACACTCTCAGACATCACAAATTAATGCTGTTCCATTGAAATCAGTGAAGCTGTATGTCCTGGGGGCCAGATTCAGTCACGCACACATGTCTGGTGCCATATGAGATACCCTCAAGTAGCTCACCTGGCCTCTGACTGCCCTTTTGGAAGCATGCCTGCCTCCCTCCCATAGGTCCTGTGTTATATCTGCCAGCTCAAAGGGCATCTCAGATGGCACTACACACCTGTGGCCAGTCAACATACCAGCCTTGCCTCCTGAGAGCTTAATTTGTAGCTTTTTGAAATTGCAGAGAGGGAATGAGCAGGTTAAAATACATGTCTTCTGGAGAATCTTTGGGGACAGTTCTTGCAGTAATTTTTTAATTAAAGCCACCTGTCCCTCCAGGTTATATTCATTTCTACCTGACAGCCGTTTCTCTTATTTTTCTTACTTTTTTTAAGTGCACTTAGTGGGTAAGTGCTGGCAAAAAGCCTGACCTACAATCACCAAGTAATACCATCAAGGCTGATGTATTAACTGTCTTGGTTAACCTGTAAGGTTAATAGGGAGATGTTCTTAGCTAACTGTGTCATATCCTCATTAATCCATAATGCTGGAACGTAGTAAAGGTTTGGGAATATTCCTCAGTAGAGTGCAGAGGACATAATAAGGATTTTCTTGCCTTCAGTTGAGCAAGAAGAATTAATAAGCTTTACAACCACTCTTCATCTTCTTCTCTCCTGCTAATATATTTTCCCGGTGCCTCTTCCTACTCCCTGTGTAAGTTTTAATGTTGGAATTGCCAATATAAGAGGATAGCTTTTTGTGTCTATTCTGAAGATGGCTAGAACCAGGTAAATAAAAGAAAATATTAATAATCAAAAAAACCCAAGAACCTCATCCGATAGATGGGAGTTCCTCTGTCCCCTGGGAAGTGTTGAAGATTGGGATAAATTCTGAAAAAATCATTTGATACCCTTTCCTATGATTTTGTAATATTAATATTAATGCTACAACACTGGATATCTTTGTTCTTTCTGAAAATATGATTATTATTTCAGCTTATCTAGATTTTTGGCCTCACTGACATCCTGGAGCAATAAATTCCAAGATCAAATTGCATAACAAGATTTATACCTGCTACTTCCTGATACAGGTGAATGATGCTTTATTCCCTGTCATATGAAATAAGAGCAGAAACATAACTTCTCTGAAGATTTGATAAGACATATAGTTCCAAGCTTTGTAGTTGTTCCAGTTTTAAGAGTTTTTCTATTTCAGTGACTATTTTCTGTCATCTTCCTCCAAGTCTCCTCTAACTGCAGATTCTCCACTCATACTGCATGACCCACTAATGCTAAGTATTCGTTATACATTACACTGTTATTTTTTTGACTAGCTTGCACTCCACTCTGTTTTTTCATTCACTAGTTGAGTGATTTGTAGATTATTGTAGGACCTGGCTTTTGTATTTGATCTCAATTAGGGTCCTGGCAGTACTATGAAAACAGCATGCTGAATAATTGCTGGAAAATTGTCACCAACAGTTGCCATATGTTTTCTGGGTCTTTTCCAGTTGGTTTGGTAAGATTCTTGATATTCAGATGAATATTCAAATATTCATTTTTCTGGTTATGTATGAATGCCAGTATAACTCTGAAATGTGCATGAATAGGTATTTCAGCATTAGCCAAATAAAAATGCTTATGAAAGAGTTAATAGATGGTGCATGGGTAAAATGCTGCCTTTTACTTACAACGTTTGAAAGCTAGCGGTCTTCATTTGTTTTAAGCACTTAAAATCACATAGCCTTTCAGTGCTCTGGCCATCTTTGCTAACCAAATGAATACAGGTATCTTTGCCAACTTAATTATGGACTCTTTATTCTCAACCATAAATCAATATTACCAAATCCCCGCATTCATTCTCAGTTTGAAAGGGTCGGGCACCTCGCGGCTGCCAGAGGACGGCTGTGCTTGCCGGGAGGCCCCACGGGTCAGCAGCCTCAGGTCATGTCAGGCTGGTGGTGGAGGGAGCTGAAGGGGGAAGAGCGGTGCCCACCAGCAAATGGCCAGCTCTGCATCACCCTGCTCAGCAGAACCAGTGGGCATCCACGAGGAACAAAGAGGCATTTCAGGATTACACAGGTCTGACAGCAACATTTGGCTTCCAGTGGAGTCGTATGGATCCAACTGGCTGTATTTAAGCACTTGCCTGATTCATATGAACTGCATTAGAGTGATTCCTTTATTTTCCCCATATTCTGCAGATGTTCTTTTCAGGCCTTGCAAATATAGTTCAACAAATATTAAGTAGGATGACTAGAGAAGAACTCCCGCATTTTCAAGCCTCGTTTTCTGCTATCACAGTAAACACCTTTTCGTCTCACTAATTAACGGCTCAAGCTTGAAAACAAACTGATTTTCTGCTCTTATTATTTCTGTAGAGTATCAGTCTGCTGGTAAAAACTTTTCTCTAATTCCCCACATTACTTTCTTCACAGCCAGTTTATGATCAGTTGTTTTCATGCATGTGTTGCGGATGAGCTGAGATTACTCCCGTGACTCCCCTGTTTACTTTCTGGTACTGACAGACAGCACTCCTTATCTTGCTAGGTAACCTCCTGCAAATGGGTAAAATAATTTTTATGGCCTTCTCTCATTGGATTGACTCTTCATTTTTCAGACATCTCAGTAGCCATCTCTGCACCTATCCCAGTTGGTGGTATTCTTTTCATGATCAAGGTATTTCAGATGAGATCTTAATAAGGCTTATTAGAATCATAGAATACCAGGTTGGAAGGACCTCAAGGATCATCTGGTCCAACCAGTTAACTATTCAGTAACTGAAATGCCCCTTTGATTGCATTCTGAGATTGTATTTGGTTTTGGTTTGGATTTTGGGGTTGGTTTTTTGGTCATGGTTGCCTTACATTAATAGCACAAAGCTGTCCTGAGATCAAACAATGTATTCTTTCTCACTCTTTACCTCAGGGCATAATTTGCACTTTGTTTCTTCCTGTTTACTTTACTCTCCTTTTCAAAAAAGAAATCTAATTCCTTCTGTAGGGAAGCTGTTCAGATCCTTTCCTGATGATGCATCCCCAGTTTGTGTAATTTGTAAATTGCGTTACCATATATCTTGAGCCAGCTCACCAATGAAAATGCTGTAGAAGACTAGTCCCAAAATACATTATTTCTGAGTAATAAATAAATAAGCTTACACAGCTGCCTGTGCATTCTGGTATTCATTAGGCAAGAGGAATACATACTGAAGTGCCTGGTCAACAAATGCTAAATAAATGACACTCCATACTTGCATTACTTTCAGTGATGATGTCATACCAGTACCACTGATGTCTGAGTCATGAGCAACTGTTCTGGAATCCATCAGAATCACTAGGCAGGATATTAATATTAATTATTTAATGCTTTTCATTCAGCATCTGTATGACCCCCATTGTAATGGCAGGAACACTGAGGGAAGCCAAGAAAGGTGTTTTTCACAAAGCTGTAGAGCATCAATGAAATATAGGCAGCATTAGTGACTCTGTCAGGTATGCTCGTCAGCCTGCCTAAGCTTTGTGACTGCAGATTACGTATGCCATATTTGGGCACAGCAACAACAACAACAGTAAAGATATTTACTCGGAATGAAACTCGCTGTTGACTAGTGAAAAGGAGTCAAATGATACTTGGCCATGGCCAAGGAAATTACCTCTCCCACTTTATCAAAGATTATTTATGAGCAAGCAGAAAGGCAAGTCTGACGGTTGAAGATGATTGCTTGTTCACCCAAGAATGCTTTCCTTGAAGGAACTTTGACCCTGTTCCCAGATAACCTTTCCTGTCTTCCAGTTCTTAACCCCAGCTTCTGCACAACCACAGCAAGCAGTGTACCTCTTGGAGCCTCTGAGAGAGAGGTTTACCCCAGCTGCACAGCCTGGGTTCCCCAAGGACTGACCAGGCAGCAGGCTAATGCCTTCTTCATTGTCCCTCAATCTCTGTAGCATAAGCAAAATATGTTTTTCACATGTTTACATAATTATTTGCAAAGTAATCCGCAAGACCTGTGAATGTTTTGGCAGAGTATTTCTACTAGATATTTCTATATAGTTTAGTGGTGAGAGGGAAAGATGTGCTTCAGATCTGCTGTCAGTAAAATGGGCTATGATCTGTCAACATGAAAATATAAATATTCAAGGAAATTGCCTAGAGATCCTCTAAAGAACATATTCTGCTCATCCATCTAACCATCCATCCATCAGATAGTCAGGTATAAACTATTTATAGCGAATATTTGTCAGGCTTAGCCATTGGCCCCTTCTTTGCAAATTATCTAGAAAAGGATGATGATTTTTACGACTGGTGCACATTTGCTTTTTCTGAGTGAAGGTTAGCATATGGCTGAGTGCATGGCCTCTTTCTAAATTGTAAATTCTAAATACTACTAACAGCATTGCTTCAAATGGTTGATGATAGTCTGAATGGCAAAACCAGAGAATATGACTGGTCTGATTTACAGGAATAAAGTTTTCCTGGTTTCAGTTTCTCATATGAACTTATCTTCCTCCTGCTTCAGAGTTCACACAGGTGGCAACATATGACTCTTTTCTCGTAGTTCTGATTTCTAAGGAAAGAATGAGTTGAGTTAAATGAGAGTTTGCTTGGTACGGATAGTGTCATGCAGTGGCAATTCTTTGGAAGGTGAAAGCACAGAGAAACAGCAGAGAAAGGGAGTTATTTGCAGAAAAAATGGGATCCTAGAAGATGTGGGAATGGACTCGCCTCACCACCCAGAAGGAAGAGAGTGGCTGGAGTTGCTTTTTCCATAGAGTAAAAGAGAAGCAGGGTTTTAAAAGAAAGAGGCCTTTGAAAATCCCAGGGAGCAGGACCTGGACCTTGTAATGGAGCATTTAAGAGGAAGCATTGGATGTGATGGGAAAAAACTGACTTTGACACTGAACTGCCATTGTATTTTAGTAGTACACATCTCAAAAAGGTATGTCATGGTCCAGCGGGGAGTGTGGGGAGGAGAAGGTGGAGCCTTGTGTGAGGTTGGCTGCACCACGGTCCAGCTCTGACAAGCAGTATTACCTTCATTAGATGTCAAACTCTGTAAAACTGGGCCAGTGCCTTGGCTGTTAATTGTATGGGTTAGTCCACTGAAAGAAAGCGTGGGAGCGTTTTAAGGAGAGAATGATGGGAAGACTTTCTTCTCACTTCAAACACATTCTTTTCTCTTTTTCCATAGAAAAAAAAAGGCAATGTATTGTGCAATACACAAAGATTCAAGTAACAAAAAAGGGGAAAATATCTGAATTCCTTCCTAACTGAGTGAGAAATTAGATTTATTGGCTGCTTAACAGAACTAACATTCATTTTTTTCTATCCATATTAGTATCGTTCACGTGTATGTGTACAGGCAAGCAAAATGACCGCCCATCTAATCAAACACTTATTATCTTTCTGTGAGAGGTCCACAGAGCATAGCTGGCTGATGGATGTTCAACGATATTCGATACTTTTGTAGGCCACCAATTCCTCTTCGCTGCAGTGGCCAGCTGCACTTATTTTTACTTCTGTTGGTGCAGTCACAGCTGTCCTTGCAAACCACGGGGGCACTGCATGTGTTCCCACCTGTGATTGGGACCCCTGGCCAGCCTCATCTTCATTTGTCCAAAGTCTCAGCCATTTCTTAATGCTTTTTCTCTTGAAACAAACTGCTCTCGCTCCTTACCATATGCATGTCAGGATGTCTGGGATGTGTGAGTGCATGCTCTGATAGCACCCATACAACCGCGTGTTTGGATAGTAAACGCTAGTCTCGGCAGCAGCTGACTCTTATTTAAATGTTGCAAAGTGTTCAGGAGTGTGGCTTTTGCTTTGCTTGCTGAGCCATATTTAAGAACAAACTTTCCGAGACCTTGAGGAACAGCTAAAATTGGCAGCCCTTCCTGCAGCACTCCTCGCCTGCGGCACGACATGGGTGCCATAGCCTCACAGGCTCACAGGGTGTCCGGGGAGCCCAGTGGCAGAGACAGACCAGGGGGACAAAGGGCAGTGCTGTTTTTGATTTTCCATGCTCAACACTATAGTCACATGCTTCCTGCAGGCTTAACAGCATCGCATTACAAATGGAAAATAGAATGGTTTTTTTCTGCCTCTAAATTTAATTTTTTATATGTTTTAAAATAACTTTCTTCCTGGTTACCACTTTATAATGGGCAGGTGATACGTCAGTGTACCAGAAGCTATTGTCTTGTAGTGAACTCTCTCTATCACTTATCCGAGCCTAACAGAACATACTGCGTGACATCAGCAGCCCAATGAGTCATACACCAAGATACCACAGGTGTGTTCCTATATCCTGGAGATCAGAAAAATCCTACGCAGAAGACTTGGCTTGTTTTTCCTATCTTGTTATGGAAACTACGTGCATAGGTTCTAATAGCATTAAACAACTGTAAATGAAGTCTTTCTGCTTCTTATCAGAAGATAAACTGCCTGTTTAAAAAAGGTGGTGCCAAGCCCGGGAGAGCCTCTTAAAAGGGCACAGGCTGCTGATTGTAGCTGTCCAGGGAGAGATTTTGTATGTAAAATATTTTAATATTGTCACAGCAAACAGCTGTGCTCCTGTTCTGGGGGGGAGTCCAACCAGTCTGAAGCATCTGACACATCTGAAGCTTGAACAAGCTCAGTAGTTTGACATATAGCAAAACATGTATAAAAAAGGATGCAAACTGCATATGTGGAGGGTGACACTACAGCTCCTCCCCCTTCTGCAAACAGAAAACTGTAGATAGAGCAGAGTATTTATAGGCAGTTTACAACTTTTGTCCCTGATAAAAGGCAGCAGGTAGTTTTACTGAAGGCATTTGACAAAGCACCAGTTTCCTTCAGTTCTCATTTATTCAAATAACTTCTTACACATCCCTTTCCAATAAGTATGTAGGATTATGACTTTCACCTCCTTGCCTCTTTGATCTCACTAATAACTTTTCCATGTAGTGCTTGGTTCAGTTCCTCTTCCATAGCATACAGAAATGGAGGAGGCATTAGGGTGTCTGCTGAAGCAGGCTGGAATAGTTCCACCCTAACAATATTTCAGACACAAAAACAGGGGAAAGAAAACTTGAAGGTTGAGTGTTATGGACAATTGGCTGCCCCTCAAAAGACTTGGTGGTTTAATGGAGAAAAGGCTTGCTTGGTTATCCAAAAACCGGGCTAAGAACCTTATAAAAACAGGCTCACTCAAGAGGTTTCTGGAATTTTCTATTTCACATCAAAAAAGAGAAAAAACCCAACCTTTCATATGGCATTTCAGTATTCCTGCTTTTATTCCCAGCTGGAACAGAGAAGGGCAGAATCATGCACAAATACAAAATAATGACAGCATTACAGCAAGAGCATGCTAAATCTCACAGAAATGATCTGAACTTCAGGAAAAGTTTCAGAAAGGGGGCAGCAACTGAATTCTACTGTTACCTGAGCTCCTGGGTCTGTTACATCTTGTGCTCTACGGTGCCTTTGAGCTGTGAACCACTGGAGCCTGTGGAAGCAGGAGGTGCTCTGTTTGTATTTGTATTTCCATGGCAATGTGGCTAAGGAGTTGTTTGGTCTCTTTTCCTCAAGAGATCTGCCAAATCACTCCTTTTCAAAAAGTGAGTTGGTAGAAGGAATTGGGTTGGCATTCCTGCAGAAAATTTAGCCTTGTTGCAGCTTCATATATGGTTATGCTAGTTGTAGATATCATTCAAGTATTTCATCAATATTTTTAATTACTAAGGATTTAGTGGGATTTTCTACTGCTGCTTTACAGGCTCAGTTGTCTCAACTGATTCTTGTTTCCTTAGGATGCACTTTCTCATTTTTGTGACATACTTGAATATAATTCTGAAGGTTCAGAAACTTAATATTTTTAACAGTGAGATTCGTGGATGTGAAAACCCTTTAAAAGCCCTGCTATATTCTTGTGAGATAGGGGTTACACTGGAAACTGGAGCACCAAAGAGGCAAGGAGGACATTTGCAAGTGTCTCATCTTCAGAAGCCTGCTAATGATAACTGTGTTGGGAGAGGTTTTACTGAGGCCCATGGACCTGTACACCTCCTGCCCCCAAAAAGCAGATCTGAGGGACACCTAGGGATAGCGGTGTCCATAGGTTTGTCCCCTTCTCTCACCAGTTCAGCAGCACAGTTCTGAAGAGCCAAAGAAAGCCAGGAAAAAATCTACCAGCTCAGTCCCATCCTTCAGCTGCAGGATATATTACATAAGTATAGTGATCATATAAGGCAGCGCAGTGGTCTCGCAGAAAGAGAGGTCATAGCAGGGTATCCGTACTTTATCCAGGCATTTAACTGGAACAGCCAATTGAGCGAGCCTGCTTCCTCAGCTGACTCAACGCAGAGTTACGCTCTTGCTGTGACCTACCCTGCTTTTCTTCATGGGCTGCTGCTGAGGTTTTCTAGGATCTTAAGTTAGGTATGCGTCTGCTCTGACACTTTCAACGCTCATACAGTAATTGCTAGTTGTGTGTGCTAAGCGCAAAATTGCAGCATGATGAATAGCTGAGATTAAGCTGGGACGTTAATGTAGGAGCGCGCTGGCTTTTGGAGCTGGCTTATTTAACTGAGAATCTCCTGAGGTACCTCTTCTGTTTTGGCATTGAAAGTAATTTGGGTTTGACTTAAAGCCTAGTGAAATCAGCTGAAATCTTTCTGTGGATTTCAGTGTATGTAAAGGTCTATATGAGAATGAAAGAAAGGAATTTAAAATACTGTGTAATATTTAGCTGAGAGAGCCTGAGTGCCTGAAATCCAGAAGCTGAGGGTGTGAGTCAGTTAAGGGATAACAAGCAACTCCTCCTCGTGCCTTGAATGATGGTGTTATACTCTATGGTGGCAGGGAGAACATGAGAAATGAGAAAAGCAAAATTATATCTGACGTGTGCAATGTCATGAGGGCAAGTATCACATACAGTAAGTATGAGCAATAAAAATAGATTAACTACCAGAAATTCTCCATTTCTGGAACAAAAAGAATCACATTTTTGTACAAAAAAAATTATGAAATTACTTTTGTTTTAGAAATATCCATGAATGGTCTAATCCCAGGCAAACTGTTTTATCCTTTCTTTTCCTGCGCTCCAAGTTTTAAATAGAAAAGTATGAAAATTTATTCCTCTACGTCTGACACTAAATAATTCAACAAAACGCTGTAACTGCCGTGAGAGAGGATCCTGTGGACCATTAGCTTGTAAAACTAGACTGATGAGCTAACAACTGACTGCTTATAGGAGTAATGTTCAGCATTTTGCTGCATGTTTTGCATGCTCACTGAGAACGCATTTAATTCATTGTCAGCATTTTTTCCACAGGAAAAGGCTTTATACAGAATTTTATTTAATCATAACTCAAAATTCCTCATGAAAGTTGTGAGAGCACAGTAACAGAGAAAATAATATTAGTTAATCAGGGTCATGGCCATTACATTTAGATGAGTACATCTAATTTTTTAATAAAGTTGTTTTCTACAGCCATTTTCTTGGCTTTTTATTCACCTCAATCAAGTTTTCACACAGAAATTGATAACAAACTGGGGTGGGAGGGAATCTTAAATAATTTCAATGTGATTTTTGTTAGAGACAGTCCTTCAGAATGTCTGCCTTGTGTCTTTATGCTTAAGCAGATTCTCTTATACCATTATCCTATGGAATAGCATTTCTGTGTGATGAATGGAATATGGAAGAAGCCTCATAGCCCTAATGGGTGATCAGGGCACGTTTGTGCTAGATGCAGTATGCACGTATATCAAAAACACATTCCCAGCCCTGAATAAATTGCAGCTAGAGGTTACAACCACTTCCATAAACTGTAACTTTACTACAGCATATAGTGCTACTGACGTCAATAGGGTCGCTTGCTGCCATGATGTCTACATGTAAAGTTATGTACATGTATTAGGACTTGCAGACACAGAAGAGGACCTGGTTTGGGTGTCCATGTCACTACATGTACGAAGTGGAGCATGCTGAGTTGGGCTGCGTTTATGCAAGTTGTGCTGATGATCCATTTCCTTTTCTTTTCTGGAAAAACAAAACGATGAACCAGTTTATTTCCTATCAGAATTTCATCCCCGAGTTTTCAAAACTCTGGCACTCGCTCGTACCAGGCCTCAGCCTGGCCAATCGTGAGATTCACTTGTTAGCAAATTACTGGCTTTTTATCAGCTTGGATTAGCATCAGAAAAAATTGCATTAGTCTTCCAAGGATCCTCGAGAGAAGTGATGCTTGGCTGTAAGTATCAATATTGGAGGTAAAATAGGGTAGCTGGGAAGGTAAAAGTACACAATTAGATGCCCATAAGACAAAGTAAGTAACTTATCTAGCAAGCAGAAGTTCCTTCATACTGCAGTAGTGACACAGTACTGCCTAAATACTTTTCCCCAAAACAGACTCCCATTTCAGTTTTACAGTAGATATTACATACATATGTACTATTTATTGTGTATATGTTCATGTATAGTATATATTTGTTTCAAAGTATAAAATAATATTATCTCTCATATCTTGCTGTAGAAGTTATTACGAACGAGCAGTTTTATTTGATCAGACTATACTAAACTGTTATGCTCACTTTGGTCAAAATATTATCAGATGATTTCCTGGATGTATCTAGGTCATACATAGTGGATTTTTAAAAATTTTTTTTGAAGTTGTTTGTTTTATTTGTAAGAAGTTCCCACTAAATCAGATCCAAACCAAATCTACACTTTCCCAAGAAATGGTTTTCTGGGTAACAGTATATTTTGAATCTGGAGATTAGGCTTATGATGATTACAGGACTTGATTTATTTTGCTGTTAATGCAATTTGGTATTTTGCAGTATTTTTTAAGCTGTTAAAAATTGAAATATTGGAATCAAGCTAGGATATAATTAATATAATATAATATAATATAATATAATATAATATAATATAATATAATATATAGCATCCAATGGGCTTACAGAAAATTTATGGATTAACTTCATGAAGTATAATAGGAGAAAAATCTGTATTTTTTAAATTGGTCTTTGAACTGAAAATCGAGCCAGCTTTTAACGTGGTCAAGTAGAGAATGATAACATGGTAAAAAAAAAAAAAAAGGTATTTTTCTCCTTCTTAATAAACCTTGCTTCACTGATGCCCATGCATGACATCCTATTTTTAGCTGTCAGGAAAGCAGTGAAGCGTATGCAGTGCAGTGGAATGCCCTGTTCCCATGCCTGATTCTCCATATATAGCTACTGCACTGCACTGTTCTCCCCTGGCTCCCACTCTGAGGGCTTAACTTGCATTTTCTTGGCAGAATTGCCTCCGCTGAGAGCTGTCCTCATGGTAAACACTCAGGCAGCTACTCCTTCATTGCACCCACCTTCCCATCAGGAACCACAAAAGAAAAGGTTTGCAAAAATCATGTGCAATGAATCTTCACCCACGCTTTTTTATCCTCCCCCCCCCCCTCCATTTCATCTTGGTGTTGGTACTAAGTAAGTCTAATTTTCTCTTCTTTTCTTGTTATTTTTGGAAACAACTTTCAGACTTGAAAGACTGCCATGCATAGATGTGTTTTGGCTCTTCTGCCAGTTGCATTCTGTGGATGATTAGATCAAACCGAGTGGCTGCCAGATGACTAATCAACTTGTTACAGAATAACAGGTCTCACTGAAGAATTAACAATGTCTTTATAGTCTCCCCTCAATGAAGTATCTGGAATTTTCTTAGCTAACAGGATAGATCAGTTTAAGATTTTCCAGTGCTACTTGAATATGGTTTATAAGAGAGCTTTAAGAAAAAAAAAACAAACCAACAACAAAACCAGCCCCTCCCTCCAGTGTTTAAGTCTTTTAATTTTACTTCAGTGTCAAAGCATTTAAAGAATACTGGGCTTTGCACACTGGGAATTCAGAGCTCTCGGATATAATGTATAGCTGACCGTGAATCAGATGAGTTGTGATGAATTGTAGAAGGATCTAAAAATGTTGAGGGTCTGGGAGAGACAGCGTGTGGATTTCCCAAATCAGCAGATCTATTCTCTCTGCTCTCCTTCCAGCCATTTCAAGATTTTTTTTGCGAAGGGGTACTCTGTCACTGTGAAGCATGGGTATTCCTAAAACACTAAAAATTTGGAAGTGTTTGAAAAGCAAAGAGAAAAACTTGTATTTTCAGTTAAAACCATTGGCAACAATGGTGTTCTGTTCCCATTTCAATCTGTACAGTTGAATATAAAGATGAGATTGAATTTGACCTCGATGAGTATATATTTATATATGTGTATAATCACATGAGGAAAACATGTCCAGTAGGAAAATGTTCTTTAACTTTGGAGTCACAGGCACAAGATCTGGAATCTGGATGTTGACTAAAACAAACATGGTATAAGACACAGTATTTTAAGTAAGGGCCATTAACAGCTGTTACAATCTGCAAATAAAGTAAAGCCTATATTATGTTAAACCTTTTAAAAGATATGCTTCATTTCAAGCACAAGTCATTGCATCAGATGCTGGAGTTGCTGGAGGAAATTGTATTGCCTCTGACAAACTCTCAGAAGGCTGGGCTTCTGGTATGGGTTCCTTTTGGCCTTTTGACCCAAGAAAAAAAATTTGGGTGATTCACCTGTACTCACTGAGCATATGCAGAGGTGGAAGTATGGCTGGGATGGCTGGAAGCGTGCTACACAGAACACTGTGGTAGTACAGTCTGAGACCTGTAGAAGTCTACCATTTTCTCTCCTGAGCAGGGCCAAAACTTATGTAAAACTATGTACCTTGAAGCAAAAGGAGGATGATGAGCAGCGGTCACATGTTGAAATCAATGGGGCAGTTAGCTACTCCCAGTGAGTGCTGTCATTCGTGCTACACCCTTACCTTGATCCTGCCCAAGACTGGAAGATGCAATTTGCATTTTTTGTGTCCTGTGGTGACTTCAGATTGGCTTCATCACACCTAACTTCAGAAGTTAAAAATTAACTGTCTAAATCCAACCTAGTCATGCAGGTCTCCCTATGTAGATAATGAAGAGAAACAAGACGCTACAGGTTTCGATTCCTGATTCAATCACAAGCACAAGCTTCCCTCCCCTGCATCGTTGTTGGGAGCACCTGGTTTTCCAGGATTTCTGTCCTGCTGCGGTGTGGATGAGTGCAGCTGATTAAGCATGATTATCCTTGCTTATCGTGCTGTTCAAAGTGTCCTCCTGTGCACAAGCCAATCTTCCCCCGATACCAGGGCTGGAGCTGCTGTTTCTATTGACACTTTATGCTCCTTGCATGCCTCGTCTGCAAAAAGGGAGGCTAAGCAAGGCAAGGAAGTATGGAAAAACCCTTGACTGTTAGGAACATATAAAAGGAAAAGGCTAGCACGTTCCCTCACAAATCCAGGAAATAGTTGCATGGTTTTAGCTGCACTTGTTTTTGTATTTGGGTCAATTCCAGTCATGATCCTGGCCAGGAACCGTGTCTGATTTTGACACATTTTTTGAGCCTCTGGAGTGTAAAATAAATATTTTAAATAATATTTATCTGTGTGTTACAGATCTCCTACCAAAATGATACCCACAAAATATTACTTTCTGAAAACACAGCTTAGCAGCAATTAGATTTATTTAAACACTTTCAACAGCTGCACTAATGACTTCTTTTAAATAAACCCCATATTTCACACAGCGAATCTCAGTCTCTAGCTATGCCAAATTCAAGTCACTTTGCATGCACAATTTTTTTTCTGTTTTTTATCTCAGAAGGCTGTGGGGGAAAAGAAATGTATTTGGAAGTTTTCTTGTAAATAACTGGTATTATCATCCAGAGGGCACTGGTTGTTAGCAATTTCTTTCTGATCACATAATGTATTTGTATAATATCAATATTAACATGAGATTAGGTGGAAAAAAGTGTTACTGAATGACTGTGAGTGCAAATTGAATTGTTTGTACTAGAACTGTATGAATAGTGTATTTGGTGTAGTGTTAAATTGGACTGCTGAGATAGGGGAGACATTAGCAGAGATCTGTATGTGAAACTCAGCCAGAGTCTGCATTTGCAAAGGTCTTTAACTCACACTGAGCACAAACTGGACTGTGCTTTGAATATGACTGTTACAAAAACTCCAGACATTACTGCATGATGGTAATATTACTAATTTAGATCCTAAAAAAGATTGAAGCATGCTTTAAAACAAATCAAACCATACAATGTAGCAGACCTGGATACTCTGGCCTTCAGTCCTGAACGCATATTTTACATTATAATTCATACTGTGCTGCCAGAGCCCACAGAGACACTGATTATCACCTAGAGTTTGCTTTTTCCCCCCCACCCTAATGCTGCAATGTAAGTTGTAGCAGCGCTTTGTCATGTTTTTCATTTAATCGGTGTTAGTGAATGTGAAATTGAATCGGTGGTTTGTTCCTTTAACTTAGTTAATAGATCTAAATAGTCTTTTTGCCATAAAAGAGATTGCTAGGACCAATATGCTACACCACAGGGGTTTAATTAGGCATTCTAGGAAGAGTGGCTAATTATCGCTTTCTGGTTATTATCTGAAACAATGCCCTATGTATTGAATGCTGTCTGGATCTGTTTGTTTAGTTGGTTTTGGCTTCAGTTTCAATAATAGAGAGCCTAATTCTCATTTAATGCTAATGTTCACTTTCAGGTAGGTTGCTTTGCAGAGAAATGAAGAAGTGATTTATAGTAAATGAGAATCAGGCTCACCATAGCATGTGCCTTATGCTCGTCTTTCTTTAAAACACCTAATACTGGTGACGCTTTCCCTTTCAACTGGTGCCATGGGTAGGTAACTTTACTGGGTTCCTCAGCATTTGATTCTACTGATATTCAATGTTGTTCTAGCATTTTGCATTCCTCCCAAAATAAAAAAAAAAAAAGGGGAAAAAAAAAAAGAAGCTTGCAATTTTAAAGTATTCCACAAGTAACTTACTGGTTGATTTGATAAAACTACAAAAGATGCCAACAGCATATTCTGCACCATTTTAAAGGCATGTGATTTTTTCACTATTTTGGGGTTCAGGTGATAAAACCTCATTTTTTAATGCTGATTTTGAATGTTAGTTTTGGGAATCAAGTGTCTGTTGGAAGCCAGAGAACAAGGGCTGTGAAGAATTCTTGTATAAAACACAGGGGTAAATAAAAGTGGTGGTTAAGTCAATATTTCCTTTTATTTTTCTAATTTGTTCAGTCTATAAACATAATCCATGAAAAACAGACAAAAATCTTGCTCTTCTCACACAAGAATTCCAGTTCATAGTTCCAGGAAATTAGGATAAGAGAGCTGAGACTGATCATACAGATAAAATTGGGACCTATTCTGGGTAGGATTTCATTAAATAGTAGGCAGATGGAGATGATGAGATCTTAAATTAGTTTGAAAAGAATTCATTTTTAGTGACAAGGAAACAGTGTTGTACTACATGTGTTCATATTTAATTTCCTATTTGGTGATGATAACCTGGAAGCTCTCTATGGCATTACTGAAATCTTACTTTTGCATATCTTGGTTTCTAATATTTGGGTTTGGCTTTGGTTGGTTGTTTCTCTCACTTTTTAGCTCTAATGTTTGTGAAGAAACATTCTCTCTGGTGGTGCTAGTGCTGTACACCAAAGCCCACCCCCAGCAGAACCCTTGGACAGTAATCTTCACCTCTTGATGACCATACTCACAGAATCATATATATTTACAGCCTTGGACTAAAAGAGGGAAATTGCCTGTGATACATATCCTCTGTGTAGAGAAGAGACAGAGTGATAAATGAACTGCTTAAGAGAAGCATAAGATGCAGGTACAGGACTAGAACAAGATGGGGAACATCTACATCTGGCCAGAAAATGGGTCTCAGATGCAGGTTACTAAGGCAAAGAAGAATACCCTGCTCTGAATTGACTATATGGTTCGAGGAGCTTAGATTTAAGGTTTGGTTGGCTTTTGAAGGAGGGGTCTGACAAAACGGGGGGCTGTACAAGGAGCAAGAGCAAGCTTTTCACCTTGCTCTCCACTTGAGTTAGGTGACATGCCTATGTCACACTCCTCCGTGGCCAAAAAGCTAGCTTTGTGGAAGCCGGGCTGGACCACCGACTTCCAAGCAGCCAGGATTTCTCTGCCTGAGCTTCTGCTTCCCTCCTCACATTTTTTTCTTGTCTTGCCTGTAGCTTTCAACCTGACCAGGGCACCTACCTGAGGTGGTGCTGCACCATGGAGATGGCCAGCTTTTGCTCCCTGGGCTGTCCTCTGGGGTATGTTGCCTGCTGTGTGCTTGCAGTGAAGTGATCTAAGACAACAGGGACCTCTGAACAGAGCCTGGAGGCTCTCCTGTAGCATTAATCCTAAAAGCAACTCATACATGGATAAAATTTAAAAACAAACAAACAAACAGAAAAGCCATTTCCTTGGTTCTGCTCGAATCCTGTTTCCCGAAGGTGACAGAACATATGAAAGAGCCAGCAACACATGAGAAAAACATCCTGAGGAGGCACAGAAATCTCCTTTAAAAGCTTTGCATTCAGCAAGTTGCTGTTTAGTTCCTGTGTGAACAATTAATCTTAAAACAAATATTTGGCCAAGGGGGATTGAGCTCCGGGAGGTTTCATAGCTAACTAAGGTTGAATGAAAACACATACTGCCTGACTTCTTCAGGCCAGTTTTTCAATGTCACCCTCTCCATAAAAATAACTAAGAAAAAGTATCTGTTACAATGACCCAGGTTTTGCCATTCAAACCTCCCTAAATTACAGGCTTTCCCTCAGAGACCATTTACAATGGGGTATATAATGCATGGCTGTGTTACACCCTACCGCTCTTTGAATTCACTATAACTGGTTATTACTACGTTAAAATGTAGTGGTCTGGTTCAAAGGCTTTTCTATAAATAAATATCTTCCTAGCTGGACAGATGACTGTCCCTACCAGCAGCTCCTGTGTTATCGGCTCTCTAGTTTTTAGCTCTTCGGCTAGGCATGGCTTGGAGCTGCTTTGAAAAGTCTGTGAATGGCTGGCAGCTGCAAGGTCTTGCAAAACCTGAGTAGGATCAGATTGGAAATCAGTAACATTATTACATTGCTCATTCTTATTCTGGTTAGTATTTCAAGGGGGTATTTTTTGATTTTCTGTTATCTATACTTCCTGAGTTGTATTTCTTTTTAAGGGAGAGGGGAGGAGAGAGGGCATGGCTGTACTGCTTGGGACACAAAGGTTGTATGCTGTTTGCGCTGTCATGGATGCTCTATCCAAATCAACGGAGAAGCTCCCATTGGCTATAGGAAGGCTAAGGTACTACCTCAATAGCTGGTAGATGTCACCATATCTTGGCTATATTCTGGATTATGCTGTACATATGTGTGCTTAACCCCTGGAAGATGGTAAAAAGCATAGCCAGGGAGTATATAAAGCACCCATAAATGTTGCCGTGCTGTGCCCCAGCAGTCAGCAAGAGCCCTCAGCTTTCCCTGACTCTTGGCAGCTCCACCTGGAGCAAGAGCTCAGCCATCCCTGAGAGCCTCTTCCAGCAGAGGATGAGTGCCGGCTCCCTTCGCCTGCCTGAAATCATGCCCACTCTGAGCCTCCTGGGCCATCTTTGGATAAAATGTAATTGGTGCCTCTGCACTAGCAAAGATAAGTGAAACAAAAAGTCCCTTAATTGAACAAATTGACCAGGGCAATCCATTTAGACCATGCGGTCTTTAGGGAAGAGGCTCGCTTGTGCTGTGTGTAGTAACTAATGGAAAGGGCTTGTGATTACTGCAGGCTTCCTGGCTCTACAGTAATACAAATAATAAAGGGATATAAAAGTATAAACGATATGTGGCACTGTTGGCAAACAGTCCTTTCCATTTTCAAGGCACTGTAAAAGAAAAAAAAACAACCTAATTACTCCTTCAAGTGTTAACTAACAGCAGTGCTCACCTCATGGGTCCAAAAACCATAAGCTGGCTCTCCACAAGACTATGAGTATTGAGAGATCCTTTAAAAAATATAGCACATTATTTGGTGCTTGGTTTGGTTTGGTTTGGTTTTGTCTTCACATCCTAATTATTAGGCTTTATATTTTCAAGATTTTGTCTGCAATGATGGGGAGGGGGAAGGGGGAGCCAAATTTTTTTTTTTTTAAATTGCATAACTTCAAGGGCTGAGTCTTTATTGAAGCATAAAATATTGTATTTAAATAATGAGAAAGAGAAGCCACAACATAGCTAGGGAAAGAATACAGTACTACCAGCTGTGTGAGATCAAAACTCATGAAGTATTTCCTAAGAAATCATGGGATTGCTTTAAGATTTCATGAGAATGAAAAGTTTTTTTCTTTTTTAATTGCCTCAAGGTTTCTGCAGTCACTTCAGACTCTCAGGTGTCCTTCCAAAACCATGAAAGCTGGCAATTTACCTCTTTTTAATGAAAGACAATTCCAGTAGAGGGTGCTTCTTGAAAAACACTGAATATTGGAAAAATTAGTGACATTGAGATTACCATGATTTGGTGGCTCCAGGCGGCTCGCTCTGGGCCTCTTTTCCCATAAACCATGCTGCCTTTCAAGTTACTATGAAAGAATATGATGGAAAAGAACCTGCTTTTTCTTAGAAAAACAAGTTATTGCTTCAAAGGATGCTAAGAAAAATCATATATCACAAGTCTTTAGTGGGCTAGACAGAAACTGTCAAATTGATGTGAGTTAAATGAGAGAGACAAAAACACAGTGGGTTTTTTTTAATTGAACTTTGAGTACAGTTCTGTATATTTCTTTTCAAGATTTTAACAGGCTGGGGTTTTTTAAATGCCAAGTAGGAGCTTATAGCTAGTGACATCAACTTCTAACATAGTAACTACTGTACTTCATTCCGGTTTGTACTGCTCCAGTGATACTGCATAAAGTACTACAGGAAAGGCAGCTTCCAAGGAACAGGAGATTTTAGCTGCCCTAAATTACTGGAAATGTTGTGCTTATATGCCATAATAAAAGGATATGCATATAGGAGATGTTTTGGCAACTGCAATCTGCTGCAATTATAGCAGATACGACTACAACAGGCGACCAATTTAGGTGAATGATATTCAAAACACAAAGCCAGACAGTCCGTGGGGAATTTCAACTCTTTTCTTCTGTAAGGACTAGTTTTCCCAGACATCCACGTCCCTCTCCCTCCTCTCTGGCATTTCATTTTGATCTTGGTGAACCTGTCCTGGTTTATGGATGAAATTTAAAACTAAGGACTTGACCACTTGTGGTCACTGAAAATCACAAGGCATTCGTAGTAAGAGCAGGGTTCCAGCTCCGGCGTCACGGACATGTTTTGCTGGCAATAGCAGTGTTTTGGGGCTTGCATGGGGGACCCCTTCAGGTCAGGGGTCCAGGCTGCTACAGCCTGACAGATCCAGCACAGAGGGGAGGGAGTCTCAGCCACCCACCCACCCACGCCCCTCGGGATGCTCCACTGAGCATGGGCCACGTGAATTTGACACAATTAGTGACAAAAGGTTATCTCTGTGCAGGTGTACGTCCTGTGCTTGTAGCCACTAACATTTCCAGTTCTGCAGGAAGGAAAGGATCTCCCATGCTTACAAGCTCCTTAAAGAAACCAATTTCAATAACATCAAACAGAGCCTGTATTCTACAAATGGCACAATATTTTGTGACTAGGTTACCAGCAAAATATTTTTTCCAGTATTAACACTGCTTGAAAGCCTGCATATGTTTGAACATGACAGTGTTTTTGAAAAGTGATTTTGTGATTGTTTTAATTTTTTTATTTTAAAAATGAGGTGTGATGTTCTATTTTTTTCTGCTTATTTTACCTACTTTTGCTTTACACATGAACTAAAATATTTCACTGTGGCCTCTCTACATTGATAAGCATCTCGAAAAATGGATTTTCTGATACAGAAAACTTCTAAAATTTCTAACTTCATGTGGCAATCATAACCATCATTAGCTTGGAATATTTCTAATATGCTACTGTGCAATACATAAAAAATCAAAATCACTTATAAGGAACTGATTTATTTGTCCTTGAAAGTGTATAGGCATAGGGGAGAAATTTTATGCTAAAAAAATTACCTTGTTTATTTTAAGTTGTGAATGAGAAAACAAAAAAAACCCCACACCTTAAAGAAATGTATGTTTTGACAGACATCTACACATAATTCAGAAATAATTGACAGCATCTTGTTCAAATTTCCAGAAATGTTTCTTGGCTGGGACCAGATTTAAAGAATTTGCAGTCCCCAAAGTAAATTGTTTTTCCAGAATGAGTATGTGAAAAAAAGGAATTATTATAACAGTCACTGTCAATAAGAAAAAGCTAAAGTATATTGGCCCCTTAGGGGGAAAAAAGTCATATACTACATGATTTTGCTACTGCATTTAACAGGTGCAAGGAAGGCATTGCAATTCTGTATAGTTCTTCTTCCTTCCTCAGAGCTGCAAATATTTTTTCTTATTTTCTCTGCTTGTTTTTTTATTGCAGGATTATATTTTCATTACTGGAATTTCCTGCTTATATGGTGATGTGCAAGCCAGGATTTTCTTGGCTGTTACCAAACCATTTGATTTCTTGTTGGAGAAGCACAGAACAAATAGGAGTTAGAGGCTGGCAATGGGCTGCTCATACCTTCACATTACTTCCCTTGTGAATTTATCTCTGTTCAATACCATGATGTCTGAAGAATGTCAGACTTTTCCTACTTTGAATTAGATGATTTTCTTCTTGTGAGATACGCAGTTTCTAGGTAAACAGCCACGTCGCTTTGCATTTGAGTTTTCTTTTCCTCTTCTGGATAAAAATTAGCTCCAGTAAGATCAAAGACAACTTCCACAGCTCAGAGAAGAAGGTAGCACTCCCCTTTTACTTTCTCCCATGTTTATTTTACTGCCAACTCGCTTTGAAAATGGCCCTTTTTGCCAAGGCTACAATTTTGCTAAATGAATTAGTGTTAATACTATGTCTTGTTTATTTGCACAAGTGGAACATGAAAGGTGGGAAATGCTGAAGTCAAAAGAGAGCAGGAGATAAAAACCAGAGCAGTATCAAGAAAAATGTGAAGAGTGGCCAAGGTATGTACCACACACGCTTCAGTCCTTGGGCAGCAGGCTGGCCCTCGAAAATCCTCCCAACAGACCTGTCGAGGTACCAGACCTTAAGGCTCTCCTTGCAGCAATCCTTGCGGTCCTCCAGGCTCAACTCGGGGGATTTTGAGGAATGATTTTCACTGACTGCGGTGTCGCAAATGTGATAAGTCAGGCTGGAGAGGGGTGAATGCGGCCTCACAGGTGACATCCAGAGCTTTGTGAGAGCAGGACAGGGACTAAGCAGTGCCTGTGTTTCTGTCTCTGTTCCTGAACGGGATGCTGAAGTAGCTGAATTTGCTTCTGAGGGGCTTGCTGCCAGCTCCCATTTCATGTGCCTCCATGAGACTGTGAGAACTACAAGAGCTTGGACCACTTCAGTCAGGTCCTCATCCTTCAGCCTACTTCAGAAAGTAATAAATTAGACATGGATAAAGATGGGATTAGATGACAACTAAGGACAGGAATCCTTTAGGATCCTTTGAAAGTTTAAAAATATGCTAGTCACCACTGAGGGCTGCAGAAAGAGCTTGTCACTTTTTAAATCCTAAAAGCCTGCCATATGGCCAACATAAACTACATGCTTCCTCCATGTGGTAACTATCACAGGCTTGCACAAAAAATGCAAGGTGGGCTAGTCCAGCCTCCTGCTTAACGCAGGAGATTGCTCAGGGCCATGCTGAGTCCAGCTTGAAAACTCTTGGGGATGGAAATTCCACAGCTGCTCTGGGCAGCCTGCCACATTGCTTGACCACCCTTGTGGCAAGGAATATGTTCAGTCGGGATTGTTTAATAGCTGAAAAATGTATTTCTCAACTAAAGAACTTTTATGTAAAATGTCTTCTTTCTGAGTGTGACATTTTCTCAGAAAATGACAGTCTCAGAAAGACAGTTTATTTAAAGAGTCAAGAATAACTATTTTTAATTCAGTGGAAATCTCCTGGGCATGAATGTTAAATGGCTTTACACTTCCACTTTCTTCTAGGCATCAAGTTTTCTGGTCATCCTACGACACTTATGATACTATTCTTATTGTATACATACTCCTCTTATTTTAGGGGAAGAAAACAGTTTATGATGCCAGAGGAGTGGTCCATAAGGTGGAAATGGGAATATAAAACACTCTATAACAAATCTTGTAAGAATTTCTGGCACCACTGTGAATTCAACTACTTTGTTTGTTGACCTCTATGTGAATGCATGTATGTGCACAAATCCACACATATATGCATATATGGATGCATACCTACATATCCATAGGTTCACATACACACATATATATATATGCACTCATGTATATATGTGCATGTATATGTGAAAACACAAACATAAATAAAATGCTTCTTTTTTTGGAAAAAAAAAACCAAAACAAACCAACAACAGAATTTGCAGCTGGCTGTGAGTAGAAACTCTGTTTTCTGACCTTTAGTATTCTTTTCCCTACAATCTAGTCATCTGACTGGATGCAATGTTACAGTCAATGATCTAACACCTGTAACGGTATGTGTGCTGACAGACCTGTTGCAGCTTTAGTCTCAGCTATTCCAGGACAGCTTATTCTGGGCAGTAAAGGCACCCTGAGCAGACCCTGTGGCTACCAAGATCGTGGCCAGTATCACTTGCCTGCAGGTTAGGGCAGGAGACACTGCCAGGTAGGTGATGAAGCGGTGCCTTGGTAGCACAGTGCTTCACAGATCCAGGGAGGCTGTCTCTCTCTCACGTCGGCACGAGGGCTGTGGGAGATGCTTTTGGTATGAATCACCTTGGCAGGAAAATTGTCAGCCAAAGGGAATGTACACAGAGAAGAGCCACATAATAATTAGAGGTGTGAGCGTAATGACTTTGTGCAAATACATACAGAGAATAAAGACATCTTTGGTGTCATGTCAAACTTGGAAGTGTGTGGTGGCATGAGAGATTATAAATAGGAGCACTGGGATGAAAACAGAATGGCGCCGGGCTGAAAAGACTCCTGATGCTGGGCACTGCCACCTAGGCAGGTCCCACCACCCTCTGCCACCGCTCCTCCTTCTCCCACCCTCCCTCGCTCCACAGTGCCAGCAGCATGTTTTGGGACTTGTCCATTCTGGGCTGAGGAACTGACCGACCTAAGAAAAAACATGCTTTTCTTTTTTTGGCTGTGTTTAACCTGGTGGGTTTGCCCACCTGGGCAACCGCACGAGTGGTTGTGCTGGCAGAGGTGGAGAGAAGCATGAAGTGGTGGGGGCAAAGTCTGTGCAGGCCAGTCCTGCAGCCACATGCATGCACACACATTTGGTGCTGCAGCTGTCTACTGAGGAAGGTGGAAACCTGCCTTGAGGAAAGGAGAAGAGGATCTTGCACAGTGCTCTGCAGAGATCAGTTCTGTGCCAGAAGGATGGAGATGAGCATGTAGGTTCTGCTTCCATCCTTCTCTTTGTGTATGAGCTGCTTTGAGCTCCCTGACCACCACCCTGAAACTACAATTTATTCTTGACTGAAGAACAATGAAAACAACATCACCATTTCCCCAGAAGACTCATGGCAATTACATTAGTTCTATCTGACAAACAAATGAGTATACATAATTTCTTTCCATGTCTTTCCATTGTTTCAGCCAGAGAGCATGTGCCAGAAGTGGATGCTAGCCTTAAAGCACTGTCTACCTATAACTCGATCTCAGACACTGTCTTCCTCTTTAAGTTTTGCAAAATGGAAACAAATCCTCATTTATCATCAGTTGATAGCTCAGCTGGAAGTGGAGCAAATTAAATTGAATAAGGACTGCTTTAATTCTGGACAACACTGTCCACTCACTGTTTTAAAAAAGTTTTGCTAGTGCACTTAAAATGCTTAGATTCACTGTCTTTATTCTTTCCATCCAGGCAAATCCTTTTATAAGGCTAATGAAATCCCATCCCTTGGTCTGAAAACAGTCGCGGCTTTATTTCATACGACCTGCAGCCCTACAATATCATAGTAGTCCAGGGAAGGTAAGTTGATATTAATTTATTTTTGTGGTATTATTGGATAATTCTGATGTACCGAAATACTAAAAAAAGTTCCTCACATCTGCCGAAAAGGATGCACAGTAACTTTCTGTAAACCTTGTCACTGACAACATGAAGTAGCATTGCTGCTTGTCAGGAAAGCTGCTATAGTTTAGTTTCTGTGTTTCTAATGGGAATTCTGTGGAACTAAGAGCACCAGGTGGTCCCTAACAGCAGAATCTGGACTATTGTTTTTTAGATTTATGTAGTGTTTTATGCCTATCCCAAAGGCTGGCTGTTGGTAATTCCTTCTGCTATTGTTGCTTAAAGTCATCTATAAATGCAAAATGTTTCTCAGCGGGTACTTGACAGCAGTAACCTAGATAAATATTTTCATTTACATAAACATTGTCTTAACATTTCAGAAACTGTAGTAAATAGTCTCAAATCCCAGAAGCCATCTAGACATAGCACGAGTTACATTGTCTTTTGAAAAAGATTGATGCACTGTATTATTTCATTGGTCAAAGTCCAACATGAGAGGGTGGATTGATGAAAGAGATGCTTAACACATCCAGAGTTTGTGTTGCTTTCTTTTTCTAACTGTGCTAATAAATGAATTTCCATTTGTTTTTCAATTTTTTATGTACCCTTACGCAATAAAGGATAATCTAACTGGACAGGAGCAAACAGACCAACTGGCTTTTAAAAGCAAATCCAAAGCCAAGAAACCTCTCTCTAATTGCCACAAAGTACTAAAAAGAAATGAAATTACTTTTGCTTACTTGAGAGCACAAACATTGGTATTTTATTAAAAATGGATGCCCCTCAGAGCTCAGTAAGTTTGCATGTGAGTAGCTGCAACCCTCTGTTGTACGTGCTCTTCATGGAGGAAACGTGCTCCTACAAGACCTCTTAGACTTGGACAGGTTCTTCACCCATGCAATGCTGCACCACAGGCCTGTGCCAAAAACAGCTGGGCTCCAGGCATTTCAGAGAGGCTAAAGCTAACAAAAAATACACTAAATATGGTGTGGGTTGTTTGCATTTGTTCTCTGTAACTAATATCTTGTAAGATCAAACAAGAAAGAGACCCTTTCTGTACACAGGCATTTTGACTCCGAGGATTTTGCTTTGATTCAAAAAAGTGCACGTATGTGAACAGATCCAGAGAGACCTTGGGTCACCTCTGAGGCGATCCTTGCTTGTTGCTTACACAGCATGAGGCGAGTGTTGCTCTTTGCAGCTGGACAGGGCTGCCTCCTGCTCACGGTCCAGTCTGAAGCCTTGTAGATAATGAGGTTTAGGTGGAGTAGATGTGGCTGAATATCTATCTAGTACAGGTTCACTGGTATGCTGTCTTCCAGGGTTGCCATTCCAGCCTAAGAAAGAATGAAATAAATGTGAGGACGTGAATATCCCCTACTCAGGATACTGGTGTTCTGTTAGAAGTGAAATCCAGCATCCAGCCATTGATTGCCATTACTTCTGCATGTATCTTCCAGATCTTGTGCTCTGTGTACATTTTGCAGCCACAGCATGAGTGTGTGTTGGAGCACAGCCCTCTGAGCAATTGCATTGTTGCTGTGATCTGTTTATACTGAATCTCAACAGCTAATCCTTCTAATCCTCAAACAATTATTTTAGCCAATACTGTAGCTATTCAGAATTAGCTGACAGCATTTGTGTAGTTCACACTTAATTTAAACCACCATTTTCTTATTACGAGTCTCCTGCATGACCAAATGACTTGACTCCATATGAACACATTACAAATTCACTCCAAGTATGGGTCTGCAAGCACACGCACACATATATGTAGCCATCTGTGCACATGTGTTTTACATGTTTACATTATAATTTAGAACTGACTAATGGCGTTTGGTGTTCAGCTTGGGGCACTTGAAAGAGAGTTTCTTTTCAGGAAGGACTGATTACCCTACAAAAACCAAGCCCCCGATAAGGGGATCAGATTTTGGATCTGGATCCAAGCAATTTCTAAAAATCTGGTGCAGATTTCCTTACAGTCGAGGGTTCTTCTGTGCTCTGTCACAGGCCACAAACTGGGATTAAGCAGGGACCTTCAGGAATTAGAGGTGTCTTGGCTCTTCTCTTCCTGCTGGGCAGATGCTCATTAGCTGGTCTTTATCAGTTGTGATGTGTTCACAGGTCTCAGGAGCCCAGACAACCATTTTATAGATACATATTTTGCCAGCACAAAGAAGAAACACACATTTCTTTTTGCTTTCTTAATCTATAATATTAAGTAGATGACTACTGACCTAAATCTCCTACAGTCTCTTTTGGAGGAGGTGCTTCTCTGTGCTTCGTTTCCTCTCTCTGTGTGGGAGTGTGGCAATTCCCACCATCGACTGCAGAAACTCCTGCCTCCCAGTTATGGTTTCACTGGTTTGAAACTGCAGCTTGAGGGTTAGCTCCCAAACTTGCACCCAGCCATGAGCATGTAGCTTCTCGCAAAGCCGCCAGACTTTCAGATTCCTCAATTTTAACTGGGCTTTGCCCACCAACTAAGATGTTCAGACAATATAATCATGACTTTTCTGAGTATTCTGTGATTACTGCAGGATTTTCAAGAGATTGATGTCCAGGTGCTATAAGCTTATATCTATATTAAAATGCTAGGAAATAGATTAAATGCTCTTTAACCCTGGTTTTGTCACTGTGTCCAGCTAGCAATGGAGCTCAGGCCCAATTGCAAAGTTACGCTAGTACAACTTGGTGATAACACTGCCAAGCAAACTTCATGGGGTATAACCTGTCTTTCACAGAGTAATTTCCATTAAATTCAATTTCCTGCATCATTATATTGTAAAGAGAGAGGAATCTACTTATTCACAAATTGCTTTGAAGACTCTGAGTGCAGAGGCAGTGAATTACACTCATTTGATTGCTAAAGCTCAGTGGATAGAGAAAGCCCTTAATCATCCTTTAAAAATATTTTATTGGGTTTTATTTTATATAGTACTCCTTCCAGGTAACTGACATATCGTTCAATGTAAACCAATAAAATAAATATTTAATAAAATAAATATTTAAGCAGAACTATCCTAGGTGGGACAAGAAAACTATAATTAAGTACAGAAAAGGAACAAAGAAAGAAGGATTTGTTTCAGAAACAGGGGTGGGGATTAAAACCTAGGAAGATCCTGCACTGAGTTTTTACAAGTTAAATATTCTTCTGCCTCTCTGTCTAGATCGAAATGTCCATGCTTAGTGAGCAGCTGGGACAACGAGATCAATTCTCGGCAGCTGAAAGGGAGCCTAAGCAAAAACCAATATTTTCTTGCCCATCATCTATTTGCACATGTCAGCAGCTGTACTGAAAGCGTCCTCTGTCTGTGTCTCCGTGCAGGGTGAGACACCGATCGCCAGTCCTTCTGGCTTCTCCACAAGCAAACTGGGAAGTGGAAAGCGAAACTGCCCAGGGCTGCCCCTCGCCAAACAGGAGGCGGCTGCTGCTCTGTGCTTTCATTTCCAGAGGCTCTCCCTGAGTGCCGCTGGACATGTGCACAAGAAAAGGCAGCTGGTTATTTTTAGATACCAGTTGTATTTTCTCCAGCCTGTTTCTGTGGCACACTTTATATCACTGTCTAATTTGACAAAGGGTGACAATGCAGGTTTAGGCGACAGCATGCTGAAGTGTAGAAATTCATTTGGGAACGGTAAAATGCTTTTCAGCTTGAGGCTGTTATGTGGTGTTATTTCAGAGATGAGCTGGTACCTTATATTCCCAGAATTGGTTATCTGTCAGTGTCAAACAAATATTCAGAAAGGCCTGTTGGGTCTGCTGTCTTGCTAACACACCACATGTACAGCTCAAGCAATCTATGGCCTGCTGAAACTGCTTCTGTTTGACCATATATTGCACTGCCCCTGACCAAAATATTTAAATACTGATTCAGAAAGGTCACAGTTAAACTGCCATGTTGCTCGATAAGGCTACATTACCTAGATTTGTCAGGCTTTCTTAGAGTTATTTGTCTGGCAGAATTATCTGTTGAGCTTTTTAGAATTACCCAGATTAATATTTGTAATGGACAGAGAAAAAGGGGAGTTAATTTATGGCAGCAAAGAATCACTTGTGAAGAGGCACTGCTGTTCTGCACACTGACATCGCCTATCTGTTCCAAAAGAAATTTTGTCAACTACAGTCAAAATGTTTATACATTTACTGAAATGTGTGGATTTTTATTAAGACTGAATTATCTCACGGTTCTCATTTCTACAATGCCACTATATTCCTGCAAGGAAAACAATTTCAGCCACCCAACCACTCTGACCCCTGCTACAAACTGCACTGTTATGCCAAGGGGAAAATGCTAGAGAGATGCTGCCTTGAAGGCACAAAAAAGGCCATTGCAAGAGGAAGTCCCTGATACACCTCAAAATATTCTTTGCTGCTTTGCTTATACAAGAGGCACCTAGAAGGCATGCTGCCTCCAGTGCATGGCAACACCACAGGCCCTTTCTGCATTAGGATGAAAGAAGTTTAAGTAATTTGTTAAGAGACCAAGCTCATCAATAGCCAGAGTTTTGGGCTAGCATAGGATGTGTGAAATCAAACCAAAGCCTCTTCTCTGCCTGGTGTGAAGCAGGAACCTATGGTCTCCAGCACTGAAGTTCAGGGCTCCTGGTGCCAGCCTATTACCCTGATCCAGGTGGTTTGTCCTCTCTTTTCTAACCATAAATGCTGCCTTGGAGCTTCCCTTCCTTTTGAAACTGGGGCACATGGCTTCTGACAAGAGGCCCTTTAGCGAGCTCATTCTCAGCCAGCTCAGCTGGTGAACACCTCTTACCCTATGAAGACTGCTCAGCCCTGTGCCTTGAGAAGATCCTCACGTTCTGTCCTGAATCCTTGCTTGGCAAAATCTCCCAGGGAAGAGTAGGAGTTTTGACTGAACAAGGTTTCTAGGATCAAGCCACAGATAAATTATGTTTGTTGCCTTGCAGTCATTTGGAACTTGTCTGATCATTGTAAAAATAAGAGTTAAGACTGAAGCTGAGAAAGAACAGGACACTTAAATTATCATTGTAGTATACAGAAAAAACACCAAGTGTTCAGATTTCCATTGCAAAACTGCTCTTTTTATGCTAGTGTTTTCACAATGGATCAGCCTGAAACTTGGCTCTGAATGGGAAAATGAGCCCCTTTGAGCAAATGAGCTTCTAGTCTGTATGTTTGTTTGTTAAACTTGGCAAGCAGGGGAGCCTAAAGCCTTAATTAATGTCACTTGTGATATTAAGAGGCAAATAATAGAGCAGCAACTCAATTTGCAAAAGTGAAGACAAAAAGGCAATGGGGAGCATTAAAACAGTTGTGTCAGTTCCTATGGATTTCTGTAACACTCACAAGCAATGCTTTGAAAAACTGGGGAAAGGAGAAAGCAATTTTGCCCTCTTTTTTTGTTTTGTTTGCAGAGTCTCGGGCTAATTGTCCCATGTAAGCAGTTCATTTGATAGAGGAGGAAGTTAGGTCTATTAAGTTGCTCAACAACTTCAGTGTTGAATTTATTGCAATGTTTGTTTTAAAACAGATCTGCATGTTTCATACAAAATACTTTCAGATTTGAAATTGTTACTTTCCAAACTATCCAAGACTCAGCTGGTTTGTTACACATTTAAAATTCAGCTGGGTTTTGTTGAAAAGTTTATGAGCTCTTCTGTTCTCTAAATAAAGCTGAGCATCCAAGTGAGAACTGGGGTTTCTGACTTGGCCTGAGTCTGTATCCAAAAGCTTTATCTATCTCAGACAATACAGAACCATGACCCTGGAATACAAAACTGATGAGAGTCTCACAGCACAAGGTGCTTCCTCATTTCTGACCTTCCTCTCACTGAGTCAGACACAGTATTTGCCAAGCAGGGCTTAGTTCAGGTCAAACACAGCCACCATTAGCTTTGAGAGAAGTGGCAAAGTCCACATTTCCAATACAGAGGCTGTTGTCTACCTGATGACTTGTATTCCCTAAAAACCCATATAATCTTCTTCCATTTCCCAACTTGAAAAATGACCATAGGTACAAACACTCCAGGCTCTTTGACTGCCTGGGAATTTGGATCTTTGAGGAAGTTAATGGGATTACCCAAGTGACGAGGGACTTACCCATGTGAGAAGAGGTTTAGGAGGGCTATCCCTTAACTCGGCAATGACGTTCTGCATGTGCATCGGGAATGATTCAGTTTGCATTACTCCTTCTCAGCCGCTCTACACCGTTAGACTTAAACAGGCTATTCTTGGAGAAAAGGAGTGCCTAAAACAGCAGTGGTTTTTAGTCTGGTCATATATCGCTTGGCTTTGTCAGAGCACTGGTGTAGTGTCAGTCCTGGAATCCTGCTAAGCAGAAGCAGTTGTCCTCTTTTTTGCCCCTGTACATCTGGTCACACTGTGGCTACAGCTGTAGATCTGGCACCCACAGCAACTTCTCAGGCTGAAATTTACAGTGTTTATTTTACTATTTTAAAAAATCAATCTTTCTCTCTGAAAGACTCTAAAAAATAAGAGAAAAATGTGGATTTTTCCTCAAGAGTCAGCATGAAATGTCTTACAAAAGAAAGGCAGAAAAATTCTGTATCTGACAGATAATTAGGTTTTGTAAAAGCAAAGCAAGAATGAATCAGAACTTTAGCCAGGTATAAGCATTCCCATATCAAGTGATCTCCTTGTGCATTGATGTCAAAAAAAAAAAAGAGGAGTATCTCTGATTTGGTGTCTGAAAATAGATTCATTATTCTCTGTAGTACAAGCATGGCCATGCATTTTGCTGCCAACATTTTTTTTTCAAATCTCTGAAGTGCTAGAGTACTACTATGTAAAAGCAAATATTAGTGTTTTAGATAGATGGATCTATCTATTTAATAAGTTTCTGCTGTGCAAATATTTGTGTTACATGGGATTTTAAGTATTTTAGGTTTTTTGTAAGTTTTATTTTCTTTTTAAAGTAACGTAGCAGGAACTGACTGTTCTGGTAGTATTAGATAAATGTAAACTAGTACAAAGCTCAAGTCATGAGCTAAAAATGCCAGACACCTGGGTTTGCTCTGGGCAGTCCATGTTTCCGTGCATCTCAGGGTGATGGTCAGAGATTGAAGGCGGAGTGTAACCCAGCCCACTAACAAGGTGGCCGTACCTCAAACATAGTTCAGAGGCAAGCTGGAAACTTCACTCCGCTCTGAATGTCACTCCAGCCCATCTTCCCAGATGCAGAGGGGACAAATCACTGCTTGAGGCTTAGCTGAAGCCAGGCTCCTCATAGAGAGGCTGGGACTGCAGTTACATTCCCTGAGAGTTTACTCAAATTACTAGTGGATACCCATTATCTCACAGAACTGGGCGACATTATTAGTGCTGAAGTCTATGGGGATGCAAACAGGTATTTGACTGAACTGTGGGGGAAGAGAAAATTAAACTTCCAACATCCTCCAAATTCATATCTTGACTACAATTCAGCCTCTGAGTAGACAAAGAGATAAATAACCTAAGTCCTAATCCTGTCCTCCTTTTGTTATACCATTAGATACCACTGCTGTCAGCTGTGCAGGGAGCCTCAGCACAGACACTGAGACAGTAAACAAGGGAAAAAGGTGTGGAGAGTGTCTAAAATACAGCAGTTGTTGTATTGAATGATCCGATTGCCATGGTTTCCCAAGTAAGACGAGGCTTCTTCATACCAGGAGGAGGCAAGGGAAAAGAAGTAGGGGAGGCTTGGCAAGAACCTCCTCTTAAAGCAGTGCTTTGTGCAGATTTGAAGTACAATTAATTTCTTTAAAGAGTGGTGTCCCTTTGATAAGCTGCCCGGGAGAGGAGGTGTGTACCAAGATAGGGCTACCTGGGCTGTGAGTAAAGCCCCACAGCTAGCCATCCATCTTGAGCTGGGGGCTATCACCGCTGCTTCATCAGTGCCTGCAGCCAGGTCCCAAATGGGCATTTAGTGCCAGCACTGCACTGTGTGATCCTCGCCTGGTCTGAAGCCATTTCTGTAATACTTTGTTCAGTCATCTTCAAGCAGCTGCTTTAAAATTGTTTCAGAAAACCAAAGTAAACACCCCTCCGGAGTGAGTGGTTTCGTTCTCCTGGATCCTGGGGAACACAGGGAGAAAGCGAAGGAGTTGGCTGCGGCACAGGGGCTGCGGTGCTGCTGGCCAGGCGCTGTCCTCGTGTCGGCCCCCAGCCCTGCTGTGCAGTCCTCCTCTATTGCTTTGCAACTGAGAAGCCTGAAAAAATCCTCAGCCAGACTCCACAGTCGTGGGATGGACGAAGAATTTGTTTGTCTGCCTAAGATCTGACAGAGCTACAAACCCTAGGGTACATCTCTCTCCAAGCTGATAGAGCCTCTATTTGATTTTTTTTTAAGGGATTATCCATACCATTAAGCAAAATACACAACAGTCAACCTGTTTATGTCTGATTATAGCTTTGCTTAGACCACCTGAAGCATGCAATAATTGCTCTGAAATGCATTTCCTGATGAGCCAATTATTTTGTTTCTAAAATATAAAATACTTATGAGGAAAAAAACCAACAACAAAATCCAAGCAAAAATGGACAGTAGGGTTCATTTTTTTGTGCTGGCACTCTTTAATATACAGTTTCCCATTCTAACAGCCAGTCCAAAAGCTCCAGTTCCACTGAAAAGCTTTTAAGGCATTTTAGCTTTTTTGGTTAAAGCCTGAGCACATTGATTTCTACTTCACAGCTCCTTTAAAAAAAAAAAAAAAAAAAAGAAGATATAATGCAGACACATGGTTCTACAACCTTCATTATGACTGTCTCTGTTTTGGCATACAGCTTGATTTATGTGTTATCTTTTCCCATCTGTAAAGTATGTTGTTTCCCTTACACACACATTCATATTAGAGAAAACAGAAGGATGAAGTATGGTTTAGTGAGGCAGGATGTCAAGACACAGTAAACATTAAAAAAAAAAAAGAAAAGGAAAGGACTTAGCAGAATAAAAGCAGAAGGGTTTTTTTTGTCTTTGGTGACAATAAAGGGTTTTGACATATGGCCTCTATCCATGGGAACAAAAATACTTAGCCTGAAAAATCCCAGAGGTCTGTGTGACCAATTTCAAGTCAGATGAAAAAAAAAATCTTCCAGAAAATAAGCAAATGAGCTGTTTGCAGTGCAACAAATGCCTACAGTACTAACATGAATTGTGAAATCACTGGCTGTGACTGATCAGAGTTCATTAAAAATAAATCTTGGCCCAGCAGTTTTAATAAACGGAATGAGCAATAAAGGCAGCAATGATTTGCTTTTTCTCATGCAGAAAACTGTCTGATTTTGCATTTTTCACTCAGCCAAAGGATTTCTGCTGAATAAAACTGATTCTGGCATCCACTGTGAAAATTCAGGTCTCGCCTTTCTGGGGGTGAGCAGAAGATGGGAGACAGCAGCTTTGTCAGCCCTTCAGAGCCTTTCAAATTTAAGTTTTTCTAGAATTTATTTTGGCATTTAAGACTTTGTGGGGAAAAAAAAATCAAAGCCACATTTTCTGTTCTGCCTGCTGAGGAAAGGTTGAGAACACAGGCGTAAAAGAGGGTTCTGCTTGCTCCCATTGAGGACAGCTCTGCCTGATGGCTGAAGGACTGCTCACGTGGAACCGAGTGTTACCTTGGCTGGAAAACTCACCATAGAGACCAAAGGCAAAGCAGTTTTGGAAACACAGATACTGTAACGGCATTATATATGCACCTCACTGGGCCAAGGAAGGAATGGATTAATGACCTGGCCTGGAAATATGTTCTGCACTTGACTCTGCTCCATCACATGTGGAGGCTAAGAAAATTTGATGGAAAAGGTGTAAGAGTTACTAGCACTCTGCTGCTCAGAGGCACGAGCACCAAGGTGCTAACACTGCCCCAGAAGTCAGCTGCTGAAGTGCTCGACCCTCCACCTGGGGTGGAGTGGCACTTACCAACTCCGGGCATAGCCTGAATGCCTACAGTAGTGCTACAGGTCTAATCTGGCACCTAAACCAGAAATCCAGTCGAAGCTTGCTGCTTTCTGGTTCAGGAAAAAGGGAGCAAGTGGTGCATAGGCACAGCGCATGGCTGAAACACTCACATGCTTCTTCTGCATTTTTGGTGTTATTTTAATTTTCTTCCTCATACAACAGCAACAGCAAATGGACAGATTCAGTCCCAGAATACGGTAACATGTCTTCATATTATTTATGGCACACACAATGCAAAACAAATATGTCATCTACTAATGCTAGCACTTCTCTGTCACTGGGACGCAGAGAGCGGAGTGGGTCGACCTCTCTGGTATGACAGAACTCCAGTTAGAGAAAAGCTGTCCAGAAAGCAATAAGCGAGAAGGGGAATGAACATGGTTGCATTTATTCTTTCCCTCCCCACCATCCCTCCTTCCTTCCCTGCCACCTTCCTTCCCCATTGCTGTCTCCACATAGTCCCAAGTTTGGCTGTACCCTTGAGGAGCAGCAATCCCTGTTAGAGCTCCTCTGACCCTGCAGATGTTTCGTAGCTCAGGAAGCCAGCTCCTGAGAATTACGCTGTTCATGACAGCAAATATTTATCAGTAAAAATGCCATCAGCAGCAAGCTCCCCCATTAAACTAAGCATACAGAACAAGCTGAATATTGGCGTGGCAAAGATGACTGCTCTAAGCCAAGATCATGCAAGCTCCAGTCAGCCTGTATCAGGCAATTTCCACTTTTGGGTAGGGCTAGTGCTGAATTCACTGGGGAGTCAAAGAGGCAAAGGTGTAGTTATCCTGGTCTAAAGCCCAACAGAGTGGGTGGAAAGTCACACACTGGTTTCAGTGTGCTTTGGATCATATCTGTAAGTGGGGAGGAGCAGGCACAGAGTACTCTCTGGACCTGCCATAGCAGCCCTGGATTTGAGGAAAATCTCTCTTTTAAATCAGAACACTTGCTATGCAAGTGCAAACTCAGCATGCATGTGCAAGAAGTGATGCCTGGAGAGTATGGGCCATTTATACCCTAAGGAAAGACACTCACTAGAATAAATGTTTTTAATAAAGTAACAATGTTTACTTTTCCTTTGCTGCAGCAGAACACAGAGCACCTTCATGAAAGGTCCTCGAGGTTAAATAAACTATACTTAGTCAAATACCTTACAGTTAAAATTCAGGGTTGTTCCTGCGCATGAGATCGGGTCTTCATTATTCTCTGGGGTATAATAACTTGTGCAGCTTATTTCTTTGCACCTTGTATCTCTAATTAAAAAAGGCAAGTAAACGAAAGGCTAAAGTAAGACTGACACATGTCAGCAGACTTGTTAATGGTTTGTATGTTCTGATGATCTCTCATCACTGGGGTTTCTCACGTACAAGGTATTAGGCAAGAACTGATCCTACAGGCCACTGGCGCATGCCCAGAGGGGTACATCACACAGTTATTTTCAGGACTTCTCTTTTGAAACTTGATTTTCTTTACTACTTTCAATCATTTTCTCATAAGTGGCAACATGATGACTAATAAATGGGGTTATGTCTTGTAGATTTGATAGTAGCAGCCTGCTGCAATAATTCCTGTCCTTTAAGCTAGCCAGAGCAGGGGTTTTTTTGGCCTGCAGTCCCTTTAACTGTACGGCCTAAAATGTTCCCCCTCATTTTGATTTGATAAAGATCCCTGTTTACCCATTTTATAGGCCTTAGATGAAGGACAGTCCCAGTTTATCAAATCCGAGGAAGATTGTGGGGAGGGGAGAGCAGCACCGCTGTGTTTTTCCACACAACCTTACGGTAACAAGCACTCCCCCGCAATGTTTGCTGACAGATGTTCAAGGCTTGGAAAAAAAATTTGCTTTCAGCGGATGGCTGTACCACCACTTTTGAAATAAGTGTTAGTTCCAGGCTCCTGAGTTCACGAGGGCAATGAAATGGCAGGCGGAAAACAGATGAACTGGGTAACAAGGGAGAAGAACAAAACGGCAAAATAAAACCTTGGTGCTGACAGAGCCGACAAACGTAGTATTTCCTGGGCAGCAGGGAAGAAAAAAAAACAGAGCTGGATGTGAAAGAGCTGGAGCAATGACCTTCAAACGGCTGTGTGTGTCTCTGAATTTAAACCACCACGGAGGTCCAAACTTCCTACCAGGTCTTCTTGGACATTTAGTTACCACATACGTGCCCTGACAGTGCCCAGGAGGATCTGGGGATGGATGTCCCTTCTCAGGGCACTAAGAGGTCATCTGTGAGGCACAGGCCATGCCAGGGGAGAACAGGGACCTGTGTTTTTGTTGAGCCTGTACAGCTGTTTGAGCACAAGGAGAAGCGTCCAAGGAGTCTGGGTGACACCAGCAGGAGGTCTCCCACTAGATGATCCAGTTTGCCAGTCCTGGCTGTGGCTTGGGGCATAATCCTACCCCGGACAACAGAAATTCAGTGTGCAAGGCCCATCATGGACAAACTTTCTGGGATGGACAAAACCACTGAGCTGTTCAAGTCCTGCTGATTCCAGTGGGAATTAGGCAAGAAACCAGTCTGAACATGAGGCGCTACATGAACTAGGCACATCAGCAGTCTTCAGTTGCTTCTGAATTCCTGGTTCCCAGCTAGGATTGGTTTCACATCTGGCATAGTCTGGATTTTCTCTGAGACTACTAAAGCTTATCCAGCTGTAGCCTGGGCAACTGGAGCATGCTGAGGAGGATTAATCTAGAGCAGTGAGACTTCTTGTCGTTGCCAGTTTGTTTGTTTTTTTTTTTTTATTAGGATGACATAGGTATGTGTGTAGGAACTGGAAATCCTGGGAGTGTATCCATTTCAACACACTGTTTGTTGGAAAGGGTTTCTCTGCCCATGGGCAGACTGTAACAACATGAGGATAATCCCTTTCTGTCTTTGCTTCCTTCTTCCCCTGTCCCAAGCAGGCAGGAGTGACTGGAAAGACTATTCACAGTCTTTCTCAAAATTTCCCTTGCTTTGCCTTGCCTTACCTTCTTTCCCCTCATTTTGCCAGCTCAGATATCTATTAAACAGTAAAAACGCTTATTTAATCTGAGGTTCAAAGTAAATTAGCTGTGCTATCACCTTGTACATATCCCTGTCTTCTCTCGCAGCGTGGGAGTACTTGTTTACTCACTGCAAATGTTGCAGTGATTTGCACGTCTACTTTTTAAAAAAATTGAATCAAAGCATTAATAATTTACCACCAAGTAACATTCAGCAAGTAGCATTCATTTTTGTAAAGTCGTAAACCCAAAATGCTGTATGAGCAGCAGATTGCTGAAGATACGAACTTCAATATAAGACTAACAAGCAATGTCAATTTTCAGCTTTAATAACCCTTGACATTACCTGTTTAAAGGTGCAGATATGTAGTTTCTATGCAGCTATTCTGGAAGATGGATTAATTCAATAAAAGTTAGCAACGTGTGGGTTTTTTTTTTTCTATGCGCAACACTTTACAAATAACATTCCCTAAAAGACAGGCAAAGTTTAGATGTTTTCCTTTTCTACCGATGAATCATCTGGCCATTTGGATAGACTGAACTAATGGGAATTTCAGTAGCCTGAGCCCTGTATAGCAGAGAGAAAGAGTGAGGTGCGTAACATGAGGGAGAGTGTATCACGCGTGTGTGCGTGCATCCCTCCCTCCACACATACATCCAGTTTTGGCATAGTAAAGCAATGCTAGACAGGAGAGAAAAACTCTAGACAAGAAACTATTCATCCCTTTGTCTCTGTGGCTGTGGAGGTAATGGAGGTGAATGGTGCTAGAAAAGTTTTTGAGTTTTATAGGAGCACTTTGGCCCTACTTTTTTTTTAATTGAATCCTTAGCACTTTAGTAAAGGCAACAATGTTTTCCCAGGGTGTGCTGGAGGAAGAATGGCTCAAAATGGAAAAAATAAGTAGAGTTTCCATGATTTATGCCATTTACTCTGCAAACATAATATGTAGAGCAGAACTTTGGCAGGTGTTAATCAGTATATTTTTCTTCACACCAGTAGAGCTGCTTCAGCTTATACCAGCTGAGAATCTGGCTCCATGTATTAAATAAAAAAGTGGGTCTGGCTTCCTGATCTTTTGTAGTAGACACACAAAACTGTTCGTTATTGAGCTGTGGGCTTGAAAAGCAATCTCACTTCTCAGTATTGGCAGCGGGCTGGAGAAATGGGGACATGGTGTGCTGAGCTCCTGGGTAGAAGAAATGTTTTCTTTCAAACCATAACGACCTTTTTGGCCATCTGAAGGAATATGTTCAAGCTTCCTTGGCAAGCAAAGGTGGGACACTAGCCAGTTACTACATGAAGGCTTTGAAGATGGAGGGAATAATAAAAGGGGGAAAAAAAATTAAAGAGGAAAATCGTTTTGTTCCCAGATGGGTAGCTAAGGGGTAACCATTCATCCCTCTGCTTTGGAAGCAGAAACACAAATTGACCTGATACATCAAAACCAATACATTTTTTTGACTGTTCCATACCTCAGATGTTGTGTCTGGTTTTTACATGACCACAAGGTTTTAAAGTAGGTCCAGTTAGCTCCCAAGAGTGGCTTCAGGTCGTATTTCTCATCTGTAAATGGTTCTGGACCGAGCTCATTGGAAGATGGTGTACACTATAATAGGTAAATCAGTTGAAACCCTGCCCGATATTCCTGACTTAATGTGGGGAAGATACAGGACATAATTTTGGGGAAGAAATAAGAGATTTCTGGGGGAAAACAGAAACATTGTTTTGGTAGAAATGACACAGATGCACATGTGTATTAGTAATAGAAACTGTCATTTGCAAACAGCTGCTGTTAGGAAAAAAAAGTGAAAAAGTAAGCAGAAACTGGAGGGAGATTGGGGAGCTACAGAAATATATGCGCACTATTTATTTTTTCTGATCCTTAAACAAACTTCATTTAATCAAGATGATTACTTAGGATATGCACAGAGAAGTGCTGGTTCTTATACACTGAAACATGAAACAAGATTCTCATAATGTGAAGGTCCTGTGAGATCTTAAGGTCACAAAAAAGTGAGCTTTATATAACAAATTTTGGGGGAAAGGATATGAAAGCTTGATGGGTTTGAATGTCAAAGTCTGGTGTCCACTAACTGAATGCTTAGATGTTGCAATTGTTTGTTTTGGAAGGAATACACTTTTGAGTATACAGAGCACACTATTTTAAAGATTAGTTCTCTCCTTAATAAGCAATATTTTTTTACCCTAGAATTTTATTATATCAGAGTGATATTTAAATGATGTTTTCTGTTATTAGAGTTTGACCTAAACTCCTGAATAGCTCTATTATGTCCAGCGACCTCATTCTTACCAGGTTTTACAGGTCAGTGGTGAATTAAGCAGCCAGCTTCCTGCTAATTAATCCTATTTAGTTAAAGAACTGTTAGACTGCATTATCTTATCTATGTTAAAAGGAAGTTTTTACAGGATTGGCACCAGATTACTGTTATGAATGACAACCCTCCATCCAACTTTGACATATAGTACATGAGCGGAAAGGTAGAAGAGCAGAAAAAGAGGTCGGCACACAAATGCCATCTTGTTCTTCGGTGTTACCCCATGACATGAATGACCAGAGTTATTCCAGCACCCAGATGGCTTTGAAATTACACAGCCCCCAGATCTTCCTGCCCAGAAAGGCACTGCATTTTGGTATGCCAGAGTTCAGGTGTCTTGTCAGAAACCCAAGCCTGCAGTTGGTGCAACTGCAGATGGGAGAGACGGACAAAGCCAACAGTGTATTTGTGTACACGGTCCTTGTTTTACTCCAGAATAGCAGTGGCCCGACAGAACCGAAACCTGCTGTGTGGCAGGAAGCCTCTATCAAAATAGCTTATACTGAGATTGCACAGCTTGCTATAATCGTGAGGCCCCAGAGGGGCCTTTTCTATGTCAAGTTTTGAAATCAATAGGTTACATGAAATATAATGGAAGGTGAGCCCTTGTGGAAAATACCCATGAGTATATAAAGGACAGGGTGCTCAATAACTGGAAACCACATAGCAGAAATGTATTTGGTGGTTCTAGTCCATGTTGGGCGAGCTCTACGTGCACCAATGGGTGTATAGCTGCTTCTCTTTTATTTTTTTTTCCTTTTTCTTTTTACCTTTAAGTGCTCATCACCATTATGCCTTTCACTACTTTATTGTTTGGTCTGGAGTGAAGTGGACAAAGTCTATGACAGGCAGGGTTCATCCTGCCAACAGGCATATCTTGGGAGCAGGGCAGGGAGGGAGAGGAGGAAGGAGAAGGAGGTGTTTATAAATGGCCTTATTTTTACTGAATTTACATATTACATGAAATTTCCAGAGCTATGTCTATGAAAAGTACACATTTAATAGGACAGCCGTTGGCATGGGGGAACAAGATTAGCTATTCTGGGGACTACTGAACAATGTATGTATTTTTGCCTGAGCTGCTTGAAATAACCCACCCGTGTGGCTCCTGTGTCACCCCATCCAACGTGCTTTTCTGCCAGGAGGTGCTAGCGCCCCGGCACTGGCAGTGTCTGGCCACCCCAGCTGCAGTACCTGGCTTCGAACACAGGCTGGGCAGATGACGCTTCCAGGATGCTGGCAGGAACAGCAGGGGCTGTAAAGATGGGTGTTCACTCTGCTCAGGGTGGGGAGGACCAGGGGTGGGGGAAGCCCTTAAAAACTAAAGAATTAGAAGTGAAATAATCTACGCAGAAAGTTTACGAAATCCTGGGTCCTCTCCTAGGGGCACTGAGACATTTTTGTCTGTTGGACAACGGGCCACTTGTGGTTTGTGTCTCTCCTTAGTATCAGAATAGCGAATCCTTGGTGGATATTTCAGATGTAGCAAGGGAAAAACTGCCAGATATTTAATGGTAACTGCTGCATTTGTACTATTCAGGGTGAGTAAGAGGTTTAGTTTTAACACTTTGGGCATCTCAGCCACCAAAAGAAGACGTACATTAGCTAGAAAGAGGAACAAAAGGGGCAATTGTTAAGAAGGACTAAGTTAGGACATTAGCTCCCCTAAAAACTCTTTCTAACAGGTAAACATCTCTCATTTCCTCTCTAAAGGACCACTCCCTGCTAGAGAGTGGCCACAGGCTCCAAGCACATGCCAGGCCCAGGCCTCAGATAGGTATAATTAAAAACAAAAGGTAATGAAGAGCTCTTTAACTAAGTTGGCAGCAGGCTGACCATAATGTAGCAATTCTTTTAATGTGAAGAAAAGCTACCAATATCTGAATGCAAAATGATACATTAAATTACACACGCCTTGTGATGAATTGCTAACGTATTCTAAAGTGTCCAAGATTAGTTTAAAGAGCCTCTTTTCAACAGCACAAGAGAGATGTGAAGTAAACCTCCTTCTGCACTAAATCTGCACTGAAAGACTATAGAAAGTCCCATTTCTTTATGTAGGAATAAAAACACACACACAAGAAAGAGATGATGAATGAGGGGCTCAGGATACGTGAACAGCTTCTGCTGCTGTGTGACTGTAGTTTGTCTGACCTGTGCCTGAGGGCTGCAAACATCTTCCTCAGTAGCTACAGAAGGATTATGAACTGCATTTAAATGTATGGCATTTGCCTAGCAATAAAAGGGGAGAATCACATGTATTCTGGAAAAAGTAAGAAATAGTTTGAGAAACAAATTCTTTTCGTGTTAAAAATGATAAGTTTTGGAAGGAAGGACCTGCTCTTTTTTTACCCTGGAACTTTGCTTTCTTCCTCTTGGATGGCTGATTAAATATGTCTCCTTTCTTAACTAATTCCTTAGCCAAAAATGCTCACGTTTAAAAAGATGCATTTTGCAAAAATAAGTAAACCAATAGGAAATTAGATTTTTGAAATTTCACCTGCATCTTTTCTACGTGGCTGGATTCAATCACTTCTGCCTTTGTGGACCACGTGTTTGCTGTGCTGCACTGTATGACACAGCCTAACGTGCACAATACAATTACTTTGAGCTAAGCTGAGCTAAGTATATCCAAGTACGCTACTGGCTTTCATCACATGCAGTTAAAGCACCAACCTATTCAGTTCTAAAACGAGTGCCTGGGTGTTTTTTCATGCTTCTATATCCTAAGCTGGCCTGTGAAAAGCAAAGGAGTCAGATCTGTACTGTGTGGCTCCCTACAGCACAGACTTACTGAACAGCCCATTCTGGAACTCAAGTACTTGCAAATGACACATAAACCTCTAACTAAGCCTTAAACCAACTGACTTCATATCTACCAGCATGGTTATTTTTAATTCTTTGCCTCATTTCGCACACCAGCAATAATCTCATGCCTGGCAAATTGGAATGACCTGGCCTGAAAGTTCAGCTGCAGCCATGTTAAAAAGACCAGAGGAAATGGATAGCTCATCTCTGGAAAATGCAGCCCTTTGGAGCAACGCCAGAACTCCTTAAAAATAAATCAGGTCAGGATTACAGTTTATTAGAGGCAAAATGGCAAAATCATTTCCAGGCTATTTTTTGACCCACTACTTCCATGCTGTCGTTAGCAGAGAGCAGTTTTGCTCATCTCTAGTTTTCTGCATTCGCCAGGTGTGATGTTTTGAAGGGCATGTGATAATCCTGTGCTTTTAGTACGTGAGCACATAAGCAATAGGAGGCAACTACTATTAAGTAGAGTAGCTGCTGGAAGCATTGCGAGAAGCCTCCTGGCACTTTCCTCCCCGGCACATCGCCCATGGGAGAGAAAACGAGGAGAAGGCAGCCAGAAACTAAAGCTGGCAGAGCAGTTGCAGCCGCTGTCAAAGCAGAAACGGCCTTGGCATTTTTGTCAGTTAGATCTGGGTTTCCTCTGTTCCTGGTGACCGCCTCTTTGGTCAGCCTGCTCTCCTGAGCCTCAGGGCTTCTTCTGTCTGCCTGCTCGCCTGCTCTGCCACCTTGCTTTGGGCTCTCTTGTTTGACTTGCCATGAGGTCAATGGGGATGCGATGGGGGATGCCTATGCTCTGCCTCTTCACAGGGCTGGCACAGCAGGGCTCGGGGCTCGTTTGGTCTCTAGGCATATCCAGGGTGAGTCTGGTTCGTAATAAAATGCTAAGCTTCTGTGAGACTGAAATTTAGGTGAGGAAGGTAGTGAGTGATGAAAAGCTGCAATTAATAGGAAAACGAAGTCATTTTGCCTGCAGGGGATCAGCTGCTTTTACAATGTTACTGGTTTACTTATACAGATGATATAATCTAAGACAGTTGCTAGAATGATGCATGGAACAAAAACATTTATGGGGCATATGCTATTTAAGAGCAATTCTTCTGAGCAATAAAGTGCCATAAATTATGCAGTGGATACTTGCCATCCTAGAAAGACAGAAATGTATTACCTGCCTCAAGTGGGCACACAGCGTGATGTAATCATCAAAAAAGGGATAATGCACTGCTCCTTCCTTGCTGTGAAATACCATGCTGGATGGCTGGTGGAGCAATGCCTAGCACAGGAAGCTTTTTCATAAGAAGTTGCCTCATCAGTGGACTGGTCCACTGGGCTCCTACCAGAAGGACACGGGGCTCCAGAAGTGGACACAGGGCTACCAGAAGTGGACACAGGGCTCCTACCAGAAGGATATCCTGGGATTGTTGGGAAGGGAGTGATGGGAAATCAACCCTCTTGAACAGAGGACTTCTGCACACCACCTCAAGGAATAATTCAGCGTTGTTTGTGGGGCCTTCTGCATAAAAGCACAGATTGTCTCTTTGTAAAATTCTGTACATCTAGAGCCAAAATCCTTCCTCTGTTATTCTAGTAGGCATGATAGCAGCATTTGGCATGTGGAATATAAATCTTTCTTTGAAGCTCTGCATTAGGACAACAGGTCTCCTGGGCAAAGCATTATTTGGAATTCAGTGGCAAATGAAACAAATGCTATGCTGATAAATAAGAACCTCTGGGGGTTAATTTCAAAAAGCAAGACTGTTCCTCAGCAGACGAACAAGAAATGGACTAATAGTATTAGTGTGCCATTCACTCTGATTTCATTTACCAGGTCACCTCACAGAACTGTGACACTCATTTGCACTTTCAGATACACAGTAATACAACCACAATGAAATTCCCTAATGTCAGGGAAAAACTCGAGGAGGAGATGGTGTCCAAATCTGGACTGGGAGTGATCTGAGGCTGTTGCTCAGGATAAGATTAGGTTTGGGTATGAGTAGGAGGCAAGCTCAGGGCTCTATTTCAAAAGGATGAAATTTCACAAACTCTTCTCTGCATTTTGGCTCAGATGAGCTGTCTTAGAAGATTTCCACTGTGATGAGGAACATTTAAACATCAGAGCTGGAAAAGAAGGCTCCATTCCCAGTTCAGCTCCTTCCTACAATCCCAGTGGTAGACTGAGGTTACACTCTGGGATGCCTCCTCCTTATTCCTTAGCAGAGTCCACCTGAAACTTTGCATGCCCAGGGAGCCTGTCCAGGAACAAGTGAGAGCTAAAAGGGCCATGTAGTGCTGTGGCTAAGAGAGCATTTTTACACTTGGACTTCTAGTCTCTGCCCCTTTAGCAGCCTTGTGAGGGCTTCACAGTAAAAAAAGAACAGAAATGCGACAGTTGCCCTTATTTCGGTGTTAATGTTATTCGTGCCTTACTATTTTTATCTGTGCACAAAGTCAGTTTACGGTTCAGAGCTCAGCTGGGCTACTGCTGAGCTCAGCAGGACCAAAGAGCTGAAGCTGCTGCTCTGAAGAAGAGGCTGCTTCTGCCTCTTGAGAAGGGGGGCAGCAGCTGAGCTCCAAATTCAGCAGAAGCTGGGAGCAGGAGCTGGTCTGGCACTTACCCAGTCAGGAAAACGCTCCTGGCTCCTAGGTCTTGCTGATTTCTGAGGTCTTCAAAAGTGGTGAGACCCATGTCTCAGTGGCAGAGCTCAGTGAAGATTGCTGTGCTCCAGCAACTGCTCCTCAGGGAAGCAACAACTCTCCTCCCTGTGCAGCAAGCGTTTGTAGCCCTCTCTGAGCTAAAACTGGGTTGCAGCTGCTGCCGTGCAGCTGCCCATCCCTCCCAGCCGTAAATAGCCCTGGCAATGCTCGGGTGATGCTCAGGAAGAGCTGGAGCCCCAGGGTCCCTGCCTTGCCTCGCACAAACACCAGTGGTAACTCACAGCTGTGGGAGGCGATGGCCCTTGATGCAGTTGGCTCCATTTGGGATCCTGCAGGGTCTCAGTGAGAGCAGTGGCAGCACAGATTGGAGTCTTCTCCTCATCAGAAGCTGCTCTCTGCCCTTCCCAGTGAGGTGGAGGCAGGGCATACTGCTACATAATAACCCATGTCTGGTACCAATCTCTATCATTTTTGTGTTCCTGGATGAAAAATCTTGCATGGGAAAAAATGCCTTACTTTTTTTGCACTCATTACATGCTCCCCCTTTCTAACTTGGAAAAAAAGGGTTTTTTTTCAAAATACCCTACTTTTGCTTTGCAATGTAGTTGATAAATTGCCAAGTTCCTTTTTTCTCCATACTCTGACTAAATGCTCTGCTCTAAGAGTATTTTGCTCCTTGAGTCTAGCATACCAAAGCAGTGCAGGGTGTGGAGGAGCAGGGCTTCCCATGCAGGAAAAGGAGACCCATGAAAGTAAAAGGAGTGTTGTGGGTGGGCGTTTGGCAAAGTATATTGCTGCATTCTTGTTTGTGACAGCAACGCAGTTCCAAACCAAGTCCTTGCTCCAGCTGCCATCGTTAGCACATGGACAGCTGGAAATGATCTGCAGTGGGTAAAAAGAAAGGATTAAGGAAACAAAAAAGAAAGGGGTGACCTCTTATTTTTTGGGTGACAGTTTGGCTGGAGACTGAGAAACGTACAAAGCAGATTAAGATTAAGAACAGATCCCTGTTGGCTTCTTGCAATTTTGGAAATGCCAAGACAGCACCAGGATTCAGGCAGGATAACAGCGCACATCGGCCCAGCACCGTGGCATCCCGTGGGCACCAGAAAAGTTATTGCTTGCTAAAATGTCTGACACAAACTGTGATTTTCAAAAGGTGGCATACTGGGGCCATCAGAAACCCTATTTGTCTCTCTGAATATGAACAAATGGACTGTGGTACCTTCCAGCTCTTTGCTTCCTTGCAAGAGGGCTCTCACATCCTTTTGGTCCATTGCTGCACAGTGTTTTGATTGTGTCCCCACTTGCACAGCCCTAAAATGCTGGATTTCGTTCTTTCATCTTCAAGGCACTTTGATTCTTTGCCTCTAGGCCAAAGGCCCAGAGCATCTATACAAGTCTAGATGACCAAAATCTACTCTAGTATGTATAATGGTTATGTATTAGCTGTTGATGTACGTGAACCTGTAAACTAACTCATTTTGCCTCCCTGGGAGCAGCTAGAGATAGGTAACCTTCTTTCACGGCAACCCGCTGTCTTCGGTAGTCCTAGGTGAGATGCAGAGCAGTGAGGGATGCCAGCTGAGGAATTTACATTGTGCCTCTGCCCAGACATCTGTAAGTATTACTTCAACAAGCAGTTTTAAACAGGAGGAGCACCGAATGTGTGTATCTATCATCTCACTTCTTGATAGTTGCTAAGAATTGCATCCTGGGAATACACATGTCCTTTCAGTGTATGGCAACTAAATTCAGTGCAAACACTCCCATTCTGTGCAAACATGCCCTCTGACTAGGAACATTATGCACATTTTTAACAGTGAGGGTAATTAGGTAATGGAACAAATTTTCCGTAGTTATCCAGTTAATTTCCAGCATTTATAGACTTTCATCAGGACTGAAAGGTGCCCTGACTCCATCAGGAGTCATAGTCTTGATAGCAAAAGTACTTGGTAAAATGGCTTTTGTTTTGCCATAGGTGAAACTAAATTATAGCTTTGAATCCGTGAAACCAATTCTGCCTGAGTGATCATAACCCGATTTCTGTTAGTTCGCATTGTGTATTTTCACACTGTCGTTCGCTGTCCCAAAAGCAGGACAGCTTGTTTAAATCTGAAGTGATGAGTTTTTCCAGCTCTCCTGAATAAAAGGCAGAATGCTGAAATCCACTGGAGTATTCCCACATGAGCTTAATGCATTGTAGGATAAACAAAACATAGAAAAGTAAAATCGGCATAAAATCCTATCGGTCATAAGCAACTGGGATTGCACGAATGCATGAGTCATGAAACATTGGGGGTTTGTCTTTCCTACGTGGGTAGAAAGACTGAAGCTTTAAACTCTCCTACATACCAATGAAAAATGTGGCCTCTTCAAGAAAAAAAAAGTTATTCTTGGCTGCCATATGAATAGGAATACCTGGATCTTGTATAGTTCATTTTAATTGCATTTAGATCCCATCGGCCAATATGAGCTAAAACACAACAGCATCTGAGTGTAAAACACAATCGAACCTGAGACTATGGCTATTTTTTATGCAGGTGAACTGGAGAAGAGGGGTTTGCCAGGACCGCCCATCCTGCACCTTACAGAGTGGGGTGGCTGCCTGCCTGCCTGGCACGCAGGAGAGGAGAGGCTTGCTGGTGCCTCTGCCATCTCCTGCATCCGACTACAGCCCCAGCTCTGAAAAATCCTGCTCAGGAGGTGACCCTAACACTCCTTCCTCTGGGGGCAAATGCTGATGGGTTTATTTAATCGAAGATACTGCTATTTACCAGTATATTTGGGCTATGAACTCCCTAGGTGAGGCAGGGATATGTCTTTTGATAGATGAAAACTGTTTGGTGCCCTGATCTCTGATTTGGCCTGTGGCTGTTGCAGCAACACACATGTTGGATGCTACTATTTCATTTAACACGCACTTTCTCAGCAGAATTGCAAAAAGCTACTGGCAGGCTCGTCAGAAAATTCTGATAATTTGGCCTGCTTTAAACTCTACCTTTTCAAAACAACACATCATTTAGTCCAAACATTGAAATTTTTCCCAGGATGAGTAAAACATCTTTCCAGTAAAAACTGGCAGAAGGAAAATAAAACTAATAGAACAGTAGTACTTTGAAAGCACAAAGATTTCTTTTATTTATCTTTGAAAGATCATTTGCTAGATATCTCTGCTTTTCATTTTATTCAAAGAACCTTAGTATCGACTACTACAGCAGTCAATGCTAATTCCAGTACCAATTCCTAGTATAGACTATTCCATGACAAAATGTAATAATTTTTTACAGTGTCAAGTAAGGAAATAAATTTTGGAAAAAAATCAGTGTGAACTATAGACTATCAAGGTATCAGAAGACTACTTTGTGCATGCATGCAAGAGAAAGACAAGGTCTTTGAAAAGAGTTTTAAAATCAGGCTTGAGTACTCTTGTGAGAAAAAACAAAAACCAAAAAAAACAACAAACCCCAACAAAACCAGCCTTTGAGCTCTGCTTCTACACCCAAGCTCAAAGTTTGCCCAGACTAGTTTCGAGGAAAGATATGAATGAATCAAGATTTGAAAAGGATTGCAAGTATGTCTGGTATAGACAAGGTCTTAGAGTTCACCTGGAGGGTACTTTGTTTTGTGCTATTGTCAATAGCAGTACTAGTCATTTTGGTACTGAAAGTTACTTCCAGCGAGTCCTCATCTACCATGGACTGTTTTCATGAAACTCAGGTTTTGGGCTGTATATGTGTGTGCACATGTGTGCGTGCAAGGGTGAGGTTGGGCTGTGTTTGGATCTGAAGACTTTGTATTAATTCGCAGCGTTTCCCATCCAAGTCTGGAGTTCTCTGAACTTCTGTCCTGTTGCCTGATGCCTCCTCAGCATCTCCCCGCTCTCCAGTCTGGGGTAGCACCCCGCAGGTAAGAGCCGTAACACACCCAGCGCACCGGAGGGTCGCCCAGCTGTGATGTGGTGGGAGCAGGACGGAGCCGGCGGCTGCCCAAAGCAGATGCATGCGAGGCAACGGGGAGGGAAGGAAAAGGGCACAGCGGCCTGAATTCTCCAGAAATTTATACCTGGAGATGAACTGATACATTCACATGCTATCCATGTGGAGAACAGCTAGGGATATTCTTCAGTCATATAGCTGCTGTTTCCAGCAAGATAATTGTGTAGCAACACGGTGAATAATATAAAGAAGTTTTACAGTGATTGCTGCCCAGCGATGTCTTTCCACCTCTAGCAGGCAAAGAACAAAAAATTAGGTCAAGATCTCATTTTTAATGTTTTAGTTGCCCTTGGATTCTGTACGAGAGAGGCCAAGCCAGCCATGCTAAGGCATTATTGAGCAGAGACGGAGAGAGCTGCTGTGCCAGAGGCGGAAGGTTGCGGGGCTGCCGTACCCCTGTGCGGCCGCCAGCGCTCCCACTGCAGCCAGGGCTGCCACCAGGAGCTCCCCACTGCCCAGCCTGCTCGTCCACACTTGATACACTGCGCACCCAGCCACCGGGAAACGGTGCCTCTTGATGTCCATCCTGCTACAGCCTATTGCTTTTTTAGTATATTGCATCTATTTTCATTTTTAGCGTTGTCAAGAGGAGACAGGAAAAACCACCATGGTGGTACCTGCCATTTCTCTCTGCACTGTGAGTAACTGCCCTTAACAGAAGGATTAGAAAGAAACAGAAGAGAGGAGGAATGATATTACTAAACTTTTCATGACACAATTGTGATAACATTGTGCTGTATCTTTTTTCCAAACTTCTTCTGAGGGAGTTTTTTAGACTTCCTAGGCCCTTCCTAGACTTCTTTGCTTCTGTCAAGTCAATCCGAGACAGAAGGCTGCTGCTTTTAATACCTAGTGATGATAGCAGTATTGATGTTTATTATGTTTTTAACAAAAACAAACACCTCTGGCTGAGTCAACACTAGCTTTTGGACTGAAGTGGAGCGGCTGCTCAGAAGTGAATGCCCTGATTGTCCATAGGTACCACACGTTGGCTGCGTTGGCAGACCAGCTGTGACACACAAACTCAATTCCGCTTGGAAGAAAAACTAAACTGGAAGTTTTGCTCCAGCTGGGCACCAAATGGGCACCAATTCCTAGCACAGACGCAGCCAAAGAGTCACAGTTTTTTGGGTTTTTTTCTGCCAAGGAGAGCATGTTCCTGTTTTAGGCACCATGTCATGGGCAAAATGGAGGCAGAATGACGTTACAGTCGAGGTACATGTGGTTCTGTCAAGAAAATACTGACAATTACTAAATTCAGCAGAATTCACCCAGAGAGTGCGCTTTCTGCTATGCAGCCGAGCTGAATGAACAGCTCACACCGATGACTTTATTAGACAAATATACACAAATGCATATAGAAACACATTTATTGCTATTACTCCTCATTTGTTCTAGAGCAGGGCTGAGAGTGTGGGTGAGGTGAAGGGACTAATTGAGCAATATTGTGCGAACATACAGAAAGACATGATTCCCATCACACTTCTTGTGTTCCTGTTAATTGCTTGGGCAGTACAAACAACCTGTGTGAGTAATACGATCAAAATTCTCTCAAAGAATTACTGCTCACATTGACAAGTTAAAAAAAACCCTTTTCCTTCCAAAAATATGTATTTGTCATTAAAGGGACAAAGCGTGTTCGTGAACTGCATTAATGCTTTTATTAGCAGCAGCATTACCAGTATCAGTCATCACTAGAATGATCTCTGTAACTCATGCAAATATTTCTAAATTTCTCACAACGTAATTCACTGTAATTAAATTTCTTGCTAAAATTCTTAATGATTTCTACTCATTTAAAGCAACATGCGCTTTCACATTCAGGTAGGGCAGAAGAGCAAAAAATCTAGAGTTTACACGTACCCTAAATAAAGCACTGTGCTGACAGAGTTCTGTTTCCCCTACATTTAGACAGTTTATTAAAAAAAAAATGCACCATCTATCTAGCATCCATTAATTAGGAGAAGTGGAAAGAATTGCACATCAGCGCAAATAATTCTTAATTTATACAAAGAGCGTGATGATTAATATCCCGTGTACCTTTCTGAACTGAGAAAGTGTAAATGCAGTGATTCTGACTGGAAACGATTTCCCCTCTTCTTTCAAGTGAGGGGGAGGTGGTTTGCAGGTGCTTACGCCGAGGGAGGGAGGGTGAGGTGAGGGCAGGGCTTGGCTGGCCTTGCTCCTTCAGCAAAGCCCTGCGGTGTAAATGGCTTCCTTCTGAACTGCATTCACCCTGTCTTTAGCAGGTCAGTGTTCCCCAGAATGATCTTCTGCCCGTTTTTCTTCTTCAGTGTGCAAGTAGTAACAACTTAAGAGAGGTTAAAAATCATACTTCATGGGGAAATGAAACAAGTTGCATATAAAGTAGCATTAAATCCTGCTGGCCAGTGTAAATGCACCAATACATTCTGCAGTATTTAAAATACTCCTAAAATTTCATTGCAACATGCTGAGAAACACAAGTTAAATGAAATGTTGACTACTAGCCAGGGTTTTCTCCGTTACTTAGGGGTAGCCTAGCTTAATGTGGGATGAGCCAGCAGGTCTGATCTTTGCCCCTGTCCTAGAAATCAGTCATCCGGCTGCAGTGATATTGATCATTTGCTCATAAATAAGGAGGTAGCTACTCCCTTTGAAAGATTAAATCGCGTGCCCTAGAGAGCTGCGGTTCACCTGAGCGAAGCCAGACCGGGAACGGGGAGTTGCTCCCCTCGGTTGTGTTTTAACCTCCCCGAGTTTCCTAAATAGGCGCCGAGGGCAGCGACGGCTCAGCGTTGCAGGTAGCCCCCGCCCCGGCCAGGCCCCGGTGAGCCCCCTGCCCTCGGCCTCCAGCCGGCCGGGCCCGGGGAGCCTCGGGCACCAGCGCTGCCCCGCAGGGAGCTGGGCGCTGCTTGGCACCGTCCTCTCCGGCCGCTTTGAGGAAACGCTGCTCCCCGGGCCGAGCGGCGGCACCCGGCCCCCAGCAGCGGCTCGCAGCCCGGCTGCTGCCCTTACTACTCCGAGCATTTATTTTCAATACAGCAGCAAGCTGGGCAGCCCCGCTCAGCGTGCCGGCGGGGGCGCGGCACGCCGCTTCTGCTTGCAAGCAGCATTCACTTGCGCACATTTGGATTTTAAAAGCTTCCTGCTTGTTTTTTTTTTTTTTTTTCTTTTTTACATAAATGCATTGGCACAGAACACTACAAACCTTTCCCCTGGCCAGCCAGGTCGCCTTTCCAGGCTCGCCCAGCCGCCGCAGAGGCGGGCAGCCCACCCCGCACCCCCCACCCCCCACCAGTGCGCGGCACGGGGGGGGGCTCCACGAGGGAGGCGCAGGGCGAAGGCACCCCCGCTCCTCGTCCCGCGGGGCCGCAGAGCGGCTGGGTTCGCCCCGTGCTGCTGCCGCGGGGTTACGCTGCAGTCAGGAAGTAACAGGGAATTTGGGCGGCGAATCAAAGCTTAACACCCCCCCCCCTCCAAAAACCCCAAACAACCCCCCCGCCACTGTCAAGCGGTTTCTGCCCGCGGCTGCGCCCCCCCCCGCGCCCCGGGAGCGCGCCCGGCGCCCGGCAGGGGGCGCCCTTGCCACACGGCTGCGACCCGCGGCGGCGCGTGGGGGTGGGGGGCGCCCCCGCCCCGCGCCCCAGGGAGGCTCCGAGCGCGCCGCCGGGCCCCCGCGGGGCGCTGGGGTGCGGGTGGCCCTGCCGCCGCCCCATCCCACGGCGGGAGGTGCGGGGGGTGCTAAAAGCGGGGGGAGCCCCGTCGGCCTCCTTCACACGCCCCGCTCACCCCCCTTTGGCAACGCGCCTAGTTGGGGAGGCCGCACGTCACGCCGCCGCGCACCCCCATTGGCCCCTCCCGCTGCGCGTCACGAAGCTCCGAGCGGTGACGCAACGCCGGCCCCCGGCCCCGCGCAAGTCGCGCTGCCGGCAGCGCGGCGCTGCGCGGGGTGCGGAGCCGGGCGGCGGGGCCCTGCCCGCTGCGCCCGCCCGCCCCGGCGTGCGCTGGTGCTGCTGCGCCCGAGCGGCTGCGCTTAGTCCGTGTTAAATAGTGCTTACATGCACAGTTGGGACTTTCAACAGGTGAAAAACAAGGCGATGCATCCATTGCTATTAAATAAAATATTAAAATAATTAAAACGCAATTGAAAATAAAAAGTATGTATATGTTTGCCTAGTATGCCTGTATCACACGTTCTTCTTCCCGCTCCGCAGTTCCCAAAGTTGTACTTTACGGGCAGGCTGCTCCCCTGGAAGGCACTGGCTGGTTCGTGCTCTTCGGGATTTCTTTTTTCCCCCTGCGCCGGCGAGGAGGGAGGCAGGGAGGCAGGGAAGCAGGGAAGGCGGGCGGGCGGGCACGCCGCGGTGCCCCTGCGCTGCCGCAGCCGGCTCTGAAAATCTCGGTCAGGAGCTGAGCGGCTCAAACCACACGGCCCGGGATCCTCGGCATCTGCTCGGAGCGGGGCCCTTGCCAAATTCCGGCGCTCTGGTATGAAGTTTCGCTGTGCCTGGGATGACAGGGAATGTCGGGGAGGGGGTGGGTGGTAAAAGAGGAAGGGGGAAAAAAAAAATAGGGAACGAATGGCAGCGCGGAGCTGGGTGCCTGCGGGCGCGCATCCTGGCACGGGGGGAGCCGGGGGGTCCGCGCCCCCGCGGGCGCAGGGCGGGGGTTTCGCTTGTTGCCTCCCCCCTCGGCGAGCGGCCAAACCCGGCGCGGGGGGCGGCTGCGCTCCGCGGCTCTGCCAGCGGGGCCGCGGGTGGGGCGGGGCGGCCGCGCTGGGCCGCGCTGGGCGCTCCGCCGGCGCGGAGGGGCGGGCTGTGCCGCGCCGTGCCGAGCCGCGCCGTGCCGTGCTGAGCCGAGCCGTGCCGAGCCGTGCCGTGGCGTGGCGCGGCGGCGGGGAGCGGCGGGGCGGCCCGTGGGTGCGCAGGGCGTGGGCGTGCCGGGGGCACCGCCGAGGCCGGCCATGCAGATGGAGGGGGCGGGACGCGGGCGCCGTGACTCGGAGCCCCGGAAGAGCGGAGAAACCCCGTATAAAAACTACTGGGGACCTTTCCCGGGCAGAACTACGAAAGCTCCGGAGACGGCGGCAGCCCGCGGAGGCAGCGAGCGGGGCGGCGGGCGGCGCGGGGCGGCCTCTGCCCCGGCGGGGGCGCGGAGAGCGGCGCAGGCGGCGGCTCTGCAGGTCGGGCGCCTTCCCCTGCCCTGCGGCACCGCCTGGCTCCGGGGGGGCTTTTTCTCCCCCCACCTCCTTTTTTTTAAAAAAAATCACTGGATAGGTGCGTCTCCCCCTCTTCCCCGCTGGAAGGGGCGGTGGGCGCCGGCCGGCGGTGCGGGGCGGCTGCGGGGGGAGCGGAGCTGCGGCGCCGGGTGCGCGCCGCTGCTGACCGCTGGCTTTTCCTCCTCTTTTGCCAGGCGCGGAAGGAGAGGGGCCCCGGGGGGGCAGTGAGGAGCCGGAGCGGTGCCATCCAGCCCGGGGAGGCGGCGGCCGCGCACCATGGCAGACGATGAGAAGGCCGGCGGCAGCCCCGGCGGGAGTTACGCGGGCGGCTGCGAGAGCGCCCACTGCAACGTGCTGAGCTGGGAGCAAGTGCAGCGGCTGGACCGCATCCTCAGCGAGACCATCCCCATCCACGGCCGCGGCAACTTCCCCACGCTGGCCATGCAGCCCCGCCAGATCGTCAAGGTGGTGCGGAGCCGGCTGGAGGAGAAGGGCATCGGCCTGCGGGACGTGCGGCTCAACGGCTCGGCCGCCAGCCACGTCCTCCACCAGGACAGCGGCCTGGGCTACAAGGACTTGGACCTCATCTTCTGCGCCGACCTCAAAGGGGAAGCCGAGTTTCAGACTGTGAAGGACGTGGTCTTGGACTGCCTCTTGGATTTCTTACCCGAGGGGGTGAACAAGGAGAAGATCACGCCGCTCACCCTCAAGGTAAACCTGCCCTCTGCCCAGGCGCCCAGCGCGGGCAGGTGGACGTGCCAGCCTGCGGGGAGCGGGGCACCTTCCCCTCCGGGGATGGAGGGGTGCGCCAAGGGACGCAGCTCCCCCCCACGCCCCGAGACCCACGGGGACCGCGGGTGATTTTTTCACCCCACGCTTAAAACCGAGGAGGAGTTTGCAGTGAAGCGTTCTGGCCGGGGCTCCTCAGGATTAATTAATCTTTCCTCCCTCTCTCTCGTTTGATTTGCTGGCAGCGTTGACTTACCTGGGGCGTGCGTGCGCCAGGCGCCGCACATCTCCCAGCTCGGCTCTGCGGCAGCTTGGTTCCCTGGCCCCGGTTCCCGGGGTGGCTGGGGGGAGCTGAGCTGGCTTTAATGTCTACAGGGAGGAACCGCTGTCTGCAAGGCGTGCTTTCTCGTGTGCTAAATGCCCCAGCGGAGGGGCATGTTCCCTCCTCTTGGAGGCAGTTCGCTCGAGTTCATTAGGCTGAATGCCAAATGCCTTTAAGATTTTTTTAGAGGGATTTTTTTGGAATATGGGACAGATTTGTGGAACCTGCACTGAACGAGCAGGATTGAGGGGAGTGAACGCTGGCTAAGTTTATTTTTTGTGGGGAGGGGAGAGAGAAGTGGAAACCGGTAAAAAAGATTTCTTATCTGATTGTAGCGGTGACCTTTTGTGTGGGGGTGCATGTGTGCCGTGGGCTTCATGCGTAGATGTATTTAGAAGTGATTGAAAGAAGCGGCGTGGCCGTATGCTTCCCTCGCACGACACAGTCCCAGCAGAACACCCTCCCCTGTCATCCCCTTGCACTGACAGCACTCCGAGCTCTCACATTAAGCATTTCTCCTCTGGTTTGTATCTGCAGGCTCTATTAAATCTTTTATGAAACGTTGGGACGAAGGGGGGGTGGGGGGGCACGTGAATGAATGCAGTGAAGGGGAAATTTCTTGCATCTGTGTCTTCATTCGCTCATTTTGTCTTTCCAATTATAGGAGGCTTATGTGCAGAAAATGGTAAAAGTATGCAATGATTCAGACCGATGGAGTCTCATCTCCCTGTCCAACAACAGTGGCAAAAATGTGGAGCTGAAATTTGTGGACTCTCTGAGGCGGCAGTTTGAATTCAGTGTCGATTCCTTTCAAATCAAGCTGGACTCCCTGCTGCTTTTTTATGAGTGCTCAGAGAATCCGATGACTGAAACTTTTCACCCGACTATCATTGGTGAGAGCGTCTATGGGGATTTCCAGGAAGCCTTTGATCACCTCTGCAACAAGATAATCGCCACCAGAAACCCAGAAGAAATCAGAGGAGGTGGTCTTCTGAAGTACTGCAACCTTTTGGTAAGGGGCTTTAGGGCTGCCTCCGAATCCGAGATTAAGTCCCTGCAGAGATACATGTGTTCGAGGTTTTTCATTGACTTCTCAGACATTGGAGAACAGCAGAGAAAGCTGGAGTCCTACTTGCAGAACCACTTTGTGGGATTAGAGGACCGCAAGTATGACTATCTCATGACCCTTCACGATGTGGTGAATGAGAGCACAGTGTGCCTGATGGGACATGAGAGGAGACAGACGCTGAGTCTGATTGCCATGCTGGCCATCCGGGTCCTAGCCGAGCAAAATATCATCCCCAATGTGGCCAATGTCACCTGCTATTACCAGCCAGCCCCATACGTAGCAGATGCCAACTTCAGCAATTACTATATTGCCCAGGTTCAGACGGTGTTCCCTTGCCAGCAGCACACATACTCTACTTGGCTGCCCTGTAATTAAGGACTGAAATTAGTAGACCCGATGGGGAGAACATTTTCTAAGACGTAGGAAGGGGCAGCGTGTCCCTTTGAAATGGGGTGTTTTGTGCAATGATGATCTGCTCTAGTTTTCAAGCTTGGGAAAGGCTTGTGGTTCTTCTAGTAAATAATGGGAGCATGATCGAGAAAGAACCCCAAAATAATTGGATCCTACCCCAGAGCACAAGAGGCCTGTCATTAAAAGCAACCAGCTTTCCCTGAAATAAGTGAGGGAGGAATGCTTGATGACAATATGGGTTGGCAATATCTGCTCCCATAGCTTTGGCATAGAGAAGGTGGGAAAGCCTTATTTTCTTTTATTTTTATTCTTACTCTAGAATGGGATCTGCAAAAGGGAGACTATGAAAGAAAGAAAACAAACAAAAAAAAACAACAAAAAGAAAAAAATCACAAAAAACAATTCTATATATATTCAGGAATTAAAAGTTAGAGGCATAAAGCAGAGATAAGCTGAATAAAAATGTATATTGGAATTACTGCATTTGGGGCTTGCAGCAAGTGCCGTCTATGGATTGACCGTGTAGAATGTATAGCTTGCTTGACTAGAACGCTTCACCAGAAACAGCTTGCTCCAAATGAACAGTAGTGGATTGGTACAGTTACAAAAACAGAAACACATACGATGACAAAGTCCATTATTTCCAGCTGTGTGCATGCCTCACATTTTAAAAATGTGAGAATGCAGGAAAACCAGCTGTGGCAAACAGAATATACTCAAGGACCAAAGATTTCACAAATAAGTTATCCGAGCAAAGAAGATACAGTAGAGTATATATATATATATATATATATAAAAGAAAAGAAAGATGTTGCTATATTTGTACACACCAACAGTAATCAAAAGTGCCTGATGCCTTCATAAAATTTGAAGTGAGAAAAAAACTATAGTTTTGTGGTTTAACCATGCATTTTGTTTTATCAGGGACACAAGGATTAAAAACAAAAAAACCCATAAGCTTGTGAATAAGTGGTGGAGGAAATGCCCTATTTTTTTTCTTGGCGAATACCTGTACAGAGTTAATGTTATGTCAGTGTGCTATTATCCTAGGTACGTGTGTGTATGTGTGTATATATGTTTGTGTGTGTATATATGTACATGTTATAGGTGTATATCTATATATATACACACACAATATATATTAATGTGGTCTAGGAAAATGTAGCAATTAAGGAATGTTTAAATAAAGTACTACGTGTTTTCCAGTTTGCAACAGGATGGCATAGGACAGTGGGCACCTTGCAGTGAATCTTTAACCCACACCTGAGAAATTTGGAGTAAATGAACCAGTCAGGATTAAGGTGGGATTCAGATAATGTCTTTGGTTGCAAGAACAAGGATTACAGTAATTCAGTGGGTTGCTTGTGAGCCATAATAATTCCACAGATGGAGAAACATATGACTAGCTGATTTTTTTTTTAACTATTTTGTACTGTAATGCCATTTTGACATTTAACCCACTAATGTTGTGACTGCATACCTCCATGATGTGTAATTCAGTGGAACGTGGATCAAAGATAGGTTTATTTAAACCCCCTGACAGCTAAAGAATATTGTATTAGTTGGTGATTTGAACACTAATTGTTAATATTTAAAGGAGTATTTTTAATAGAATGCGTTACGCATTCCAGGACCACTAGAATTTAGCAAATGTGAAATGAACCCTTTTTAAGAGTGTTGCACGTTTGCTTAAAATTATATTTTATATATATATAATATATATATATTTTTATGCAAATATTAAACATCTTTGATCTGGTTGTCACACTGCATTTACAATTTCAGTACTGTACTTTATTTAAATGGAATCACTTTACATTGGAACAATAACTATTCACTTTCATTTCCTCTCCCAAAAGACCAGCAGGGGGAAAAAAGCAACCTCTGCTGTTGTTTTCACTTCAGTGCCATCTCTGAAGGTGTTAAATTCTTCGTTAGGCTTTGAAGACCTAATGACTAAGTGACACTTGACTCTAATATTTTGCTTTTTCTTACTGAGGAAAAAAAAAAAACAAAAATAACAAAAGAAAAGGGAATTCAGGCTTTTGAATGAAAACTCGCTGTGCCCTGCCTGCTTGCAGGCAGGGTCTGGCGCTGGAGGAGGCAGGGGCAGGGGAGAGGGAGAGGACTCATGTCCTGGCAGTGTTTTCCCTACGGAGCGAGGAAGGTACATCTATTTTTGTCGTGCTTTGTACTTTTCACTCTGGAGGCAATTGAACAGGAACCCAATTTGTTTACTGAAGCACCTTCCCTGTGAGCCCTTCAGGAAACACAAGAGCTGGTTCATTGTCATTGGCGGCGTTGACTCCCGGACCTCGTCCCCACCTTCCCTTCCTCCGGCGCTGGCTGTAGCCTCCCGCCGGGATTCTCATCCCCTGGTCCCTGCCAGGTTCCCCTCCAGCCCCCCGGAGGGTCCGGGCTGGGTGCTCCTGGCCTGCTATTTTCCCCTTGCCTCCCACTGCTGGGAGGGTTTGCTAGCGGAAGCTCCGGGGAGGGCTGGGGAAATAGGATCAGCTGGTAATGTGGTATGTCTTCTCTCGCCACAACTATTTGCAGCAAATAAATGAGTCATCCGCTCTTTAAAAGGGTTTGAGAATCTATAGCTGTGCCACAACCGCAGAACGCTGATAGTACATGGCACGATGTATTTTTCCTTTGAAGGACCCTTTTTTTTCCGTTGCTTGAAAGAAAGTTTTGATTTACTTCCTCTCAGCTCAAATTTTATTGTGTTGGTTTTTTTTTTTATGATTGACAGCAGCTAGTTACCTTATAGTGCATGCAGCAGGGCTCTGAGCTAAACTGCACCTTTCAGCGTTTGCATTTTGATACATATATAATATGTTTTTATATATATTATATAGGTATTCTGGATCTGTTTTGCATATGTTAATGATCAAGTGGTGGAACTGGTGGAGCTTTGTTTTATCTGTGACTGGTAGCTTAAAAGGTGCCTGGTGTTAGAGGTGGGAAGAAGGCATGAGTTCAGGCCAAGAGTAAAATAAGAACCCCTTTTCAAAGCTGGTTTATTTCTGCGGTTTGCACACCTTCCCCTCCATAAAGTCTGACTTTTTTTAACCGGTTTTTCCCCTCCTCTTCAGCACACTGGTACTTTTAAAGTTAACGACTGCGTTCTTGCTTTGTAGACTTCGTTTTTCCCATCCAATCAGATGTGAGGTTAGAACTTGTACTACAAGACACAGTGCCCCTTTTAAAGAGCTGAACTGATTAAAAACATTGACCTGATTACAGTAAAACTGTTTGTGCCACAGCTGAATTTACTGCTAACCAACAGGGCGCTAAACTTGGTTAAATGTAGTGATCCTGAAACAACTGAGAGCTTTGAAATGGGATTTTTTTTTTCCCTTAGATGTAGCTGTCCTCCCAAATGCAAGAACATTTTTCTAAAAATAGAAGGGCAATTAGAAGACCAAAAAGATGATATTTTTCTAGTTTCTCTTATTGCACTAAAATATTTTTTATCTTACACAAAGGCCTTCACACAAATCTTCTAAACACCTCCGATTAAATGCTTGGTTTACATCATGTCAGAAGCTCCTACCAGTTCAAAAAAGCGCTTTTTTTTAAATTGAGAAAATGAAGTGTGTTAGATAAAACTGCACAGAAAAGGAAAAACTGTAATTGCATATTCAGCTCCTATTTGGATATATTATTTTGTATGGTTTTCTTTATGCAGAGAGTTTCCCTTGCAAGAAAGAAAATCAGTGTACTGTTTTGCTGTTGTAATAATGGTTTGCTAACAAAATAAATAGTAAAAAAAAAAAAAGCCTGCAAATTTCAAGACAGCTTGGCTAAAGCACTGCAGGCTCCTGCAGTCTGTAGGAGTCTGTGCAGATTTGCTTTCCCTCAGATTTCCTTACAACTGTTGCCTTCTGCAAGGCATCCTGTTGCAGCAAACTGCTCCTTGGATTGCTCTTTTGGAACATTTTGACTATAGGCTTTGTCACAGACAGAAAAAGAGCTGATGGAAAACAGACTCTAGAGGGAACAGATTGTGAATTTTGTTTACAGCATCCAATATTTGGATTTTTTTTGTAAATAAAAAGAAGTTATTTTTTTCTATTGATTTGTGTCTGCTGTCTTCCGTGTCTGAAATAGCTCTGGCCTGCTCCTAATGAATACCAAGTTCGCTTTCATTAAAAAAGGACAAGGGCAGTACTTTCCTGAGAAGAGCAGCGTTCGGCCGCTTTCCGACTGGAGCACAAGACAGTTTGAAAAGCCCTGCCCCATGCCAGCCAACTTTGACTGGCTGCACTCCCCTGCGGAGGAACCTCCCCAGCCAGTGCCAAAAATACTCGCCCTAGCGCTGCTGGGGCCGTGCAAACGATCTGAAATCTGAAAACTGAAACAGCGCTGCAGCAGCCCCGTGCTCTTGCTGCCTTCCCAGTTTAGATCCCAGTACTGGGACCGAAACCTTTTCGTGATGCCCGGGACTTACGCATCGTGAACCACCTGGCAGTAACGCCCGGGTGCTGATGCCCTTGAGATGTATTTGATAGGGGCTGATGCCTCCACCTGACTGTTTCAGTAGGTCTGGGAGGCAGCGGGGTGCTGATCCCTGGGTGCAAAGGTGGGGCAGTCTGTAGCAGATGGGTGCTGCAGGTACTGCAGCTCGGGGAGCTGCTGGGGAGCGGGGATGCAGATACCCATTTGATTCAGCTGCTGAATCAGTCCAGTTCTTCCCGCAGATTCAACATTTACTCTCCTTCCCTGCCCTACAATGCTGTCCTTGTCAGCAGAGGTATTTTCTGTTTGCTGTGTTTACAGGGGAGATGCCTCTGTAATGAAGGCTAATTTCCTCAAAAGGCACTTCAAGGGAATATAAAATATTAATTTACAATGCTCGTGGCAATACTTTTTCAACCAGGGTGCCTCAGACTGACCCAAATTTGAAAAACACTGGCTAAGACTCTGCAGTATGTAGCTCTTACTAGGCTCATTCATAGACAGTCGCGGAGCTGGGAAGGCTCACACCAGCTAAGCATGAGCGTGAATGTGCTTATTGTAATGATGAGTGAACCTGTATTCCCCTGTAAAAACAAACAAACAAACAAGCTGCTGGGACTGCTCGTTTTTCCAGGCGCAGGAGCAGCCCCCTTGCCGAACGCCGGGTGCCTTCTGCACAGTGCCTCTTTTGAAACCTGCCGGGCACGGGATGGGACCGTCGGCCAGCCTGGCCTGGAGAGGGGGATGCGCTTGGCATCCCTGCCTGTGCGCCATCGCCTTTCCTCCCACTTTACTGCCAGGAAAGGGAGGGGGACGTGGCGTAACGCTTCCTCCTGTTAACTTGCTCAGTTACAAAATATTTTAGGCAGTCTGACAAAAGTGGCTGCAACACCCAAAGCTGCAGATGGAAATCAGGGGATTAGAAACCATCTAAATCCAAATGCCTTTGCTCGTCTCTCAAAATCCAAGCCCGAATGGATGCTCTTATGCTTTGGCATGAGTTAATTCCAGTTTCTCTGCTTAAATTTTGGAGGATTTTTTTGAAAGATGAATGCCAGTTGAGTATCTGGAGCGTTGTGATTCCTCCTTCCCAAACCGAGGAGTATGATGGGGATGGAGCCAACTGAACACTGTGATTTAGTAGGTTGTGTTTTTAAGGAGGGAGGTGCATTCAGGACTGTGGAAGACGGAGGGCAAAAGCAAGGTGTGAGAATGTGAATCACCTGAGCGACAACACCATGGAAAGCTGGGGGACATGCTGATAGGTTAAAGAAGGAGGGGAGAAACGGCTCATGTCTTTAACTTGTGATTGCCATGCTAAAATGAGTCTGATCAGGGAAGCTGTCACTTGTAAAGATAAGTAACAGTCTGCAGTTTCTCTTGGCCACAGCAGCACATTTTTATTTTATTGTGTTAAAAAAAAAAAGAAAAATCCCCAGGAACCCCTTTGCCCAGGAATGAAGCTGAATGTAGGCTAAATCAACCCTACATCCTCTAGTAAATGTATCTGCAGTCCCTGGAAGGCAATAAATTAATAATACTGAGTTCAGTTTTACAATCCCGCTCTTGGAAAACCTCCATGAAACCTCTGCAGAGATTTTTGTAGCACAGTCGTGTGCACCTTGTTCCCAAGTGTTTGTGTGGATCTGGTCGTGCCTTCCTGAAACTGCCACCAAGCACCCTCCTTCCTTTTATTTATATGGTTTTAGTAAAATTCAGTGCATGTGGCCGTATGCACTTAGGTAAAGCACAGTCTATAGCTATGCACCGTGGCATTGGAGCTGGTGTAGTTTTGCAGCAATCCTCTAAATATCTATAGAAGTGTGTCAGAAGCAACTCTGCATGTGGGACTCCGCATGTAAGGAGCAGGAGCACAAAATCAAAATATGCGCTTTAGAGAAGAAATACTGAGCCTTCAAAGGCCTGATAAAACACGATGAACAAACTCATCTTCTACACAATTACATAGCCTTAGGCTATTCAGAATGATTGTTCTGTGGATGCACAATTCCACCATTTCATGTGGCTGCTATTTCATCAGGATGTGCAATGCCAATACATGCCAGAAAATTTTCCTTTTGCATTGTTTTGGGAAAAAAAAAATGTCCCAAATACACACCTAAATATTGTGCGCAAAACATGGGTATTCTCCAGGGTAAAAGCATCCCTTAGATCCCCATAGTAGCTTGGAGGGCATAAATTCCTGCTTTTCAAGAGGATAGTATGCCTAACATATTTTGCCTTCTGTTGGACTTGGGGGTGAACAACTCTTCTGGGTGAGCAGCTCTGCTGATAATTAATTAAGTTTGTCTTCCTGAAAATGGAGAAATTGAGAACAGACAGTGCTTTTAAAAAGTTAAATTATCTGCATCTAACCTACACAGGCTTTCTTCTCTTCAGCTTCTCTCTTGCAGCACGTAGAAGAGTCGCTTCTAAAATCATGGCTAAAGACAGTAGACAATGAATATGTTTTGGACACATGTAGCTCCCTGTCAGCATGCAGAGCTGGTTACCTCTCTGCCATTTGAACAAAGGGGATGAGAGGTGCCTGGAGCGGGAAGGCAGGCATTCCCGAGGGAGACAAACACAGCTCTGTGACAATTTTCTCTCAGGGAATGTGTTCCTTAGAGAAGGTGTGCTTGAATGTGGCTGAATGCCCCTCATTTTAACTGTGACTCCCTTGCTTGGGTCATTCCCTCAATCCAAGACATCCATGGAACTCCTGCAGCACATTCTGATGTGGAAAAGTAATTGCAAGGCAATCTTTCTGTAATTGCAACCGTTCTTAATTTAACTCATCCTTTGAGGAAAAAGTAAAGCCACGATCTTGTTTTTTTTTTAAATCTTTTGTTCTTGAGAAATTTCTTTTGCTTTCACTACTGCATTGCTGTTCCGTGCTTGCTTCTCTGCTGCCTTCTCATCCTGATTCTTGCAGCAGAAGTGGAGGAACTGGCACCACATGCTCTTCAGGCTATCAATAATCCTGCTGGTCCCTGGTGTTTGAGAGCCACTGACGTAAGGTCCGTGCTAGATGGCTTGTTAGATGAGGTTCAGCAAGTGGCGTGGAACGTTTCTGTGTAAACACGGGTCCTGGGTCTCCTGTGAAATGCTCTTCTGAAATATTTCAAAGCAAGTTCTCTGCTAGCAGTTAGTTCTTCATGACAGGGGGAATTATGCATACAGACTTGTACAAACAGTTATTTGGACATCTCAAGAAGTGCAGAATAGCAGTTAAATAAATTAAAAATTTAGAACAACAATTATGATTAAATCAGGGAAAAATGCACTGCAAGGTACTTATTAAAAATGTCAGCATCCAAACTAGTAGAGAAGCTCTTCCTCAGCTTGAAGGCTTCTCTTTGGGTTGTAGCAGGTTGTTCACTCTCTTTGCAAACCAGACACTTGGCTTTGGGCTAAATTACCCACTGGAGAAGCATACACATCTCATGTTCCTCACCTCAGGCTTTCTCATTTAGGAAACAACAAATACATGATATTTGTCTGCTTTGCGATAGTGATGTGAACTGTGACTTGACTGATTTATGTAAGTGCTGTTTATAAGTAACCCTATAAATGTCAGTCAGTGGCGGAAGTGAAACCAAGAGCTTGGGCCTTCCTTCTCACCAGCTGTGAACTGCTCTCTTGCTGGTTTTATGGAACTGTAAAATTGAATCGCACATTTTTTTTTAGATTGAGCTTTCTGACGTGCTTTTCATTTCTTCCCAACCCTCTCTCACCATTAATGTCAAATATTTAAGGCAGGATTTTCTAGTCGACCAAACTCATTCTGTGCAAGTGTGAGCTGAAGTCTTGGTCCCCTGTGGGGCCGCACAGAGGCATTTGTGCTGTGTGCTAGATGCTTGGGGAGCAGCATCTGCTTTCTTGCAGCCACCATGGGTCTTCACGTATGCCACATTCCATAAAATTATTAAAAAATCACAGAATGCACAAGAACATGAAACTAACCAAATTTCACCCCAAACCTAGACAGCCTCAGATTTGTCTCCAAGGTCTCACAGATGCCGCTTGTCACCTGCCATTCACTAACCCCAGGAAGAATATCTGCATTTTATATGGAATGAGGAAAGCAGTATCTGCCTTGGATCAGGCTATTGCTGTCACTTGTATGAAGACAGCCCATTAGGCTGCAGAGCCTCTGCAGGGCTGGACCGGTGGCCATCCCAAAGGTAATCTACTAAGAAGAGAGAAGCAAGGGCTTCAGGTGCTGGTGAGGAACTACTGACAATCTTTCTGTGAAGTGCTCATGCAGTATTGGCTCAACACTGAGCATGACACATCTGCTTTCTGGAGTTTTGTGAGCAATCATCTTATTTGCCGCAGGTCACTTGGTATGTTACTTGCAGTTTAGTTGTCACAGGTGCACATTACTGACCAATACACACGGACTACTCTTTTAAGCTGTGCTTTTTGGCTGATCAGAGGGTATTCTGTATAAGCAGCACAAAGGTGTCTAGCAGATATTCTCCACTGCCAAGAGCTCACCCTTTGGACTCTGAAGACATCTGCATGGGAGTCTTTCCTATGGGATGACAATCTTCCATCATCCCAGAAATGCCCTCCCACAGCAGTGGGAACACCCATGAACGATGGGAAGCATCTGATGAAATTCTGGCCGATGCACCAGACACCTGAGCAAAAGCCAGTGGGCCCAATAGGAGAGTTATCCTTTGGTTTTAGCCGGCCTTTGGATGCAGCGGTAGCAGCTACCTCAGTGCTCGAGGAGGCATGCAGGGAACACACAATGCAGATTCGGTGGCTTAGCTTGACCCTAGCATTACTTGCTAGTTCTTTGTTGTCGAATGTTTGCTCTGCAATAGCAACCAAAGGGCATGACCAGGTTAGGACCCATTGTACCAAGCACTGTGCAAACACCCCTGTGTGAGTCCCTTCCCTTAGAGCTTCTCTGCGTGGGGATTTCAATGAGCTTATTCTTTTCCTTTAGCTGTCTTGCAGTAAGTCAACTTGTTTGCTTAAGGCAAGCTCTCGCTTTTCTAAGAAATGGGATATATGCTGCAAAAAGTGTTCCCAAAGAGGCAATTTTCATGAAATATTATTGAATTCTCTAAATTTGTTCACTTGCTAAGACTGTCATGTCAAAATCTCAGCTCGCCTTCATGAATAACTGAACCCACTTGCTCTCTTAAAAAGCTGTGTGCTTGATGCAATACATTTTTGTCACTGAGAACTGAAATCAGTCCTCTTTCTCTATAGTCAATGCACAAACAGGTGCATTTCTCTCCCCCCGGCCCCATCTTGAATTGCAGTCACTTCAGGAGGTGAAATGAAACAACTGTGGAGTAATGTGCAGCAACACTAGATGACTGCAGAGCCAGAAGTTGCAAACATGCTGAAGAAGCTGAGCCCATACTTTGCACCTCTTGAAAGCTTTCCGCGAATGACTGGGTATCCTGACTGAGCTTATTGCTTTTTACTTCTATGATGTAGGTGATACCACAGTTTTGTTTTGTTTTGATTTTTTTTTAATTGTCTGGCTACCAGACAAATGCATCAGGCTCAGAAATTTTCTTAACAAGCAAAGATTAACTCCACCCTGCAGGACTACCTCCACCAGTTGGCCATTGAATCCACCTCCTCAAAATACTCACCATCATAAATCCACAATGTCTCAGCCCTAAACTGACAGCAGGAAAGCATTATCCTGGGGGACACAGTCTCACTAAACAGTATTACCTCCTGAATATATCAAATTGCAGTGTTCAGAAAAATCTTGATATGCTAAGCAGTTTATAGACAAAAGTTGTTAGAAAGAGAGTTTAATGATGGCAAACCACTGTATATAATGAGGTCAAGGGGAGGGGAGCTTAATAACAGCCCTTTCTGTAATTCAATAGAATAATTTGAAACTCAACTGTAAGCCTGTGACTATAGTGGCGCCCGTGAGAGCCGGGTACTGTGGTTATGGGGTAGTCTGTGTTTCCATCATCATTCCCTGTTTTCAGGGTTTATAGTTTGGCTGTAAAACACCCATCAGAAACTCGGTGAGTCCACATATGGCTTAAACCCACAAAAGGCAAGAAATTCAGAATTAGCGCTGGAACTCCCCGTTCTGCCCCTCCACCAGGCTCTCGCACTGTCCCCTGCTGCCCATCAGGAGGGACCATGCCCATGCATCTCCTCCATGCAGCTCTTCACAGTACAATTGCTGGCTAATACGAGCTATTTCTTTAATATATGATTCCATCTCCCCCAAAGTATAATGTAGTGCATTGGCAAAAGTTTGGCTCATGTCTCTGATGTTGTGATAACCATTAGCGGGCATTTTCCCTAAGAGCTTGGCAACAAATATAGGAACTTATTCACATAAGAACTTTATTTACTCTCTGGAAGGCATGTGGATTTCTAAATGAATCCATTTGTTAGGTATAGTTTAAATAACATGCCAAGAAAGACCAGAATGATAACTGTTTTTGAAAAGTATTTCAAATATTGCTCATTTTGGTTGTGCAATAGAGAGAAACATTCTTATTTGAAAGGCTGGGATCAGACGTATTTATTTTGCACCAATAATTTTAGATCCAGTTTTTCTTAGACATAGTAAAAGCAAAAATTGGCAAATCTAAAAAAAAACCACCCCACTGATTTCTTGGGAAGCAATCGCTTCACTAATCAGAGGTCTGGCCAGTCCACCACAGAGAATGTCCTTCTCATACTGGTCTAAGCTGACTTTCCTGAAGAACAGGGATAGCTCATGGCTCAGACTCCTTCCTACATAGTATGGGGTTGATGTAATTTCTACTTTCTTCTTTGGACAGATGAGAGTGAAAAGCATGTGGGCTGGGGGAAGCCACCTGCCTCATCCTCTTGGGTCCAAAGGAGATTTGCAATACAGTGTACAGTTTGCTTTTTTGTTATTTATTTCTGGTCACCCCAAAGCTTCATGGGCAGAATCCATCCTCAGTGTCTACAGTCCTTGCAGGACACTGCAAGAAGAGCCTGGAATGAGCATGGCCGGGCAAAGGGACACTATGCAGTTGTCCGTGACCTGCACGGTAGCCATGGTGCACACCTAATTTACTGGATGTGCACAAGGGGAAAAGTGATTTATGAAATCTTTTTTACAATAGAACTGGATTATGCCAACTTTCTGCTTATGAAGGAGAGCTGGATTTCAGTGGAGCTGTAGGAAGAAACCAGGTGTTACTTGGTGTGAATATGGGATATGGGATTTCATACACTGCTTATGATGGGACCTAGGGTGGCCAGGGTTTTCAGGTAGGCCTGCCTAGTCTCTTTTGTTATAGTGAACATATCAGAAACTCCATTCTTTCTTCATGCCTGGCCCACACTGCACTCCAGCAGCTGTCCCCATTGACCCCGGTGCTCTCAGGATGGCCAGGGGGCTCCACCTGATTTCGGATACAGTGACCAGACCCATTGAAACACATCTCCTCCCCTCTTGGCACCCAGCTAAGGGACTTCAAATAAATCTGAACATCCCCTAGTATGCAAGGAAAGAAAGCGACCAAAGGAAATGGAGGTGGGCTGCCATGTTGCAGAGGCGAGGGTCTCGGACACTCTCAGGGGGCACCCCTGTTTATGGCCAGCCCCTGCCAGGAGTGAGAATGGTGAGTAAGTAGAGAGCTCGGTTAGGAAACCATTTTTTGGTTCTGGGACAAAACCTGAGAAAGCGGACGGGGAAAAGAAGCCGCTTAAGTTAGCACACTTGAAAATAAAGAGAGGGGGATTGAGCATGGGGAAAAACTGGTACTGAAACAGGGGATTTAATGAGAATTACACAGTTCATTTTGTCTTAGCTTCATTTGAGGCATTTTATTCCATCTGAAACAGAACAAATTATTTTAAATGTGCTTCAGCTTTTTTTAAAAAAATGAGGTCAGTGTAGAAGTAAAAAAATGTGATTTCCAGAATAAGAATTATATTAAGTCTTTTGACATTTAATAGTCCAAATATTTATCTGGAGCTGTGTGGTAAATTTGTTTTGAAATAGCAAATTTTTCTGGCAGCATTTGTGTGTGTGCATGTGTGCACGCATGTGGTTATGTGCACATAAAGAATGGATAATGCCTTTTAAGTTTTTCTTTACTGCTTTTAATTATATGATTTCAAAGGCATCTTAGCTAAGGCCTATTCAGTTGCAGTTCAGTGGCTTCTGTGCAAAACCAAGTACTCCCCACTGGTTGTCTCATGCTCGCAGGAAGGAAGCATGTGCCTGCGAAGCCGTCTGTAGGGACTTCCTCTGCTCATCATCAAAAACTGCAGAGTTAGCAGATTGTCTGCAGAGTTAGCATATATAGCCTTTTCCGTCTCTGAGGGAAAGAGTCCCAGGAGGGCTACGAGTGAAAATTCTTTGCGAAGTTTCTTTGCTGTTCTGTCACTTTCTATTCACCTTGAAAGCCATAAAATACAATTTGGCTCATATGTCTGGGGGCAAAGCAAGGGCAAGTGTATGTTCCTCATTAATTTCTTACAGGCCAAACTTCCTGCCTATTTACTCCTTATGTATTAATCCTATTTATTTCCTCACTAATCTCCAGTGGCCTTCCTTTTTACAGTAGAATGCCTGCATGAAATACTCTTTTTCCTCCTATGCTAAATCCAAGCTTTTTGACACGGAAATTTGATTTTGTGTGTCACATCATTGATTTTTTTTTCCCAGTGTGCCTTTCATTCATAAACCCTTGATTATCTGTTTTTAAGGAAGAAAAACAAACCAAACCACAAATAAGAAAAATGTATCTCCAATAAATAATCTGGCACTCCTGCCATAAAAGAAAGTTAATCCTCACAGCCATTATTATGTCTTCAGATTTTTTCTCTGACATTTATTAACTTTTCATGAAAGGCAGGGGGATTTCTTTCCCCAGTGGACACTTCCTGGCTTGCTTTACAGGCATCTGATTTTTGACAATAATCCACAAGAGGATGTCTGCTGTCAGAGCCCCACTGTCGCAAAGACCGCCTGGAGATTTTTAGCTTCCTAGCAAGAAATCATCGTGTCTATGGAAGCATTTCCAGGGAAGTACCAAAGACCTTGGTCCCCTCCCGTGTGATGCTGTGGACATACTGCGCACCAGCATTTTCCCTGCTGATGAGCTGGGTGGCTTGGGGAGCGAGCAGAAACCACATTAAACCCTGCGAGTACCTGGCACAGCTGCCGGATTGCTCAGCTCCTCCTAGGGGCCCCAGCTCGTTGTTTGGAATATCTGAATCTGCTGGAGCACGGCGGGATGGGGAGGAGGTGAAGCGGCGAAGGGCCTTTATATAGGCTGTTTCTAGGGTTGGAGGGTGCTTGTTGGTGCTATTAGTGTCTAACTCCAAAACTGTCAGTCAGCATAATCTTATTAGAGAAAATGGGGTGGGAACAGCTGGCAGGAGTATTCTGCGTCGTCCCCTTGCCCAAAGGCAGGATCAGTTGTCCTTAAACTCTTCCTTATTGTGCACTCGCAGCCAGAGCAAACAAATATCTAATATATTTTCTTGTAGCAAACCCTTCAAGTGGGGTGGGAGAAAGTCGGTTCATGCTAGCTCCTCTGCCCCTAGAGTCCTCTGCCCTCCCTGGCTGGTCAGGCAGCTGTGAGCAAATGTCCCACGCCTCCTCACCAGGATCAGGCAAAAGGAGATCCATCATAATCCAAAGCTGACAGATGATTAGCATTTCATATCTCAAACTAACAGTAAACAATGTGTGCTGAGGATGGGTACAGGCCAGGGATCAGTATATCTCATCAGGATATGGCCAGCAGGGGAAGAGTGGAAAGATTTCTGTTTAAAAACTTTGCACAGCAGACGCAGAGTTCTCTGGATCTGCAGAGTGAAGACTTCTTCAAGCCAGCAGATCTGTTTGCTCCATGAAATTTCAGTGCTTCTGAGCCTTTGAGGTGACTCAACACTGAAACTGGATGAGGCTGTTTTAAGGTACAGGCATTTTGCTTAAGGCACCGAGAAAAAAATAACGGGAGAAGAGACATCAAACATTATTGCTGTGGTTTTGTTTCCTGATGCCTCCGTCTTGTGACTCTTGGTGTGTAGCTGCCTGCTTGGCATGGCTGCAGCAATTAGCATCTGGCTGCGAGGAGTGAGGCCGTGCACGTGTGCGGTGTTGCAGCACCAACTGCCTCGAGCTCATTCGTGCCCTGGAGAAGAGGAAGAGGTGATGTAAAATCCAGAAGCAGAGGATTGAGCAAGGGAGGCCGGGTCTGGGGAAGGCTGCAGGGATGATGCTTGGACTGATAACATCAAGGTGGCTCATTCCTTGTCTGGGTTTTTGTTCTTGCTTTTGAACTATGTTGGTGTGAGAATTGGTGTATCAGAGCTCAATCCTGCAGGCTTGCTTCATGTGTACAGTTACTGGAGGTGGATATGGAGGAGTTGCTTCATGCACCATATCCTGGTTTTGAAACTGCTTTCCTATCTCCCCTATATGGCTTCCTAGATATTGTACTATGGACACCTTCTTAAAACAGTAGATTCTCAGCTACATCCCCAGTCTAGTCCTGACCATTAGCTCCCAAAAAATAGCGCAGTAAGTTCCCATCTCTTCTTTTCTCTCCCTTTTTGTCCCTCATTCCTTTTTGTTTTTCTGCCTTGAAATAATTTTTAGCCTCTTATTATCCCCACACTGCCTGGCACAGCTCAATAACAAACCCTTGTCCTCCAGCTCTATTGCCATGTCCCTCATACTGTCTCCTGATGGTATTTGCTCCTCCTTAGATGCTTGAGCAGAGTTCAAAACCTGGTATTTATTGGAGCAGAATTAGTTCACTTCTAATATGCACAATACACATTTGATCTGTCGTACCCCTCACAGCCTTTGACTCCAAGAACTAATGACCAACTACTTATTAAAAAAAATAGGGCTGCAGAGTTCCGTGACCTGACAGAGCAAGACTAAAGGATGGAAACTGTTGGGAGGACATCTCACTCCTATATAAGATCTTTTCAAGATCTGGGCACTCTTTGCAGATGACCCTGGCTTTATTAGAGGGAGCAGAAAACAGAATGAAGGAATAGCCAGGTTTTTATTGATATGGGTCTAATTTTGAGAGCCTGTCCGGAGCATGTGGCATTGTAGTCATGTCCTTTTCCTAAGAGGCTTGACGGAGACTGTCTTCCAGTGTCTGCTTTCCTTCGGCCTGGTTAATGGGTGGCAGTTCAGATTTTACCTGAACCAGCCCTGTTTCCAGTCACTCTCCTCCTGTTAGCCTCTGGGGTCAGATTACCCTTTCACCGCTTTTAACTCCATGGAGATTTGTTCTCATCTTTGGGCCTTGGCTGCAAACAGTGCAGGTTATACATAAATTGTAATGAGAACCACAGAATTTTGCTCAGGGCAATACAAATGCAAAATTCAATAGGCCATGAGACATCGAAAACCTTCACAAAAAACCTTTGGGCGTTGCTCACTTGTCTGGAGTTTCTACCAATAAAGGATGGCTTAAATCCCCTATTCCTTTCCAAGCCGATTACTTGGCAACATCTATTAACACTTTGCTGTACTTTGTGTCAGGGAGTCTGAGCGACAGACTATCACATCTGAAATTGCACGTGCTATCCAGCAAACTCTCTTTTTCACAGCTAAAACTGAGCTGAAAATTTCCTTTAGCTAGCTGGGTATACTGGAGAATATGATACAATCCTGGGGTTGTACCAGTAAACTGATAATGGCAGCGGGTGGCATTACATAGGAAAACGTGAAAAATGAACGGAGCATCACTAAGAGCTGTAAGTATAAGCAGTGAGAAATCTGAAAGATAATAAGCATAAAACTGAAAGTTGCACTGGGGCCAATATTTCATTCTGTAAATTGAATCGTACATGGTTGTAGAATTGCCCAGAAATAACAAGTAACAATAGCATGTTGATGAAAAATTAGAATATCACTAAAAGCAATCTCCGTTTTCTGAAAAGCTAGGAGAAGTTAACAGTAAGAAAAGTAGACCTGTAGGGCCAAACCCAATGATTTACCATTGGCTTCACTGGGACCTGGACTTGTTTCTTGTTCTGTAATTGGAGCAATTAAAACCAGTTGTGGCAACAGCGCAGCACCCTCGGCTTCCTCTGCTTCCTCTCCACCAGTGCCGGGCATCCAGCATTCCAGGGCATGATTACTTGCAGACTCCTGGTAATTTTAGCCCCTCCGAGATGCCCACAGTTTTTCTCGTGAGGAAAAAAAAAGTCAAGCAGCCCTGCATTCCATATCTCAGTGTGTTTGGTGCCCAATTGTTTCTGTTGAGTTGCCGCAATGGTTTTGTGTTCTTCTAGCCCCCAGTGTAGTATGAGTTTAATTTCACCGGTCTTGCTAACCAGGAGTTGGCAGAATCCACAGGATCCAAGTACGTGACTCAAAAACCTACTGAAGTCAATTAGTTTTGACTGTTGGTTACTAGGTAGGATTGCTGGTTGGACTCCAGCTCTTCCTTACTCGCAATGTTCGCACAGTATAGAGCGCATACTCCCTTACGTGAGATCAGAACATCTGGCATTTCTTCTGAGATTGTTGGGAAATAAAATCAAAGCAGCATGTGAATCTCTGGGCTCTCTTCTGGAGATTTATTGGGTGACATACTGACCGTCATCTGTCTCATGGATGGATGTGAGAAGGTTTGGATTTGGCTTGCCATCTCAAAATCTGGATCTTTATCTAAGGTTTATCTAAATATCTGAATCTTAACCATGCACAAAAGATTCTGCATTACCTCTGCTTCCTTGTGATCTCAATGACCTTAAAATCCTGCTATGAAGAAAGAAAAAAAAAATCAATCAGATTTTGTATGTTTCCCTAGGATAGTCTCTTTAAACAGTAGCATTTTCCAGTGATGTGCTCCACTGCAGTACCTAAAGTTCCACATTCTGAGAAGCTGAAATAAAAAGCTGAAGACTGCTCGTATAGACATTATTTTTACCCGTTAAGTCACTGTTTTTCCACATTAATCACAGGGTAAAGATATCGGGCTTCAATTCAGATTATGACAGTATCTAATGTCTTTTCCACATACAGCTTCAAACTAGGAGAAGACTTCCTCTCTCGTTTTCATGGGAATTTTGTGAATTCCAGTATGTATATTTTTCCAGCTGTAGTATTTTATTTGCAATTGGAAATTGCCAATTGAAATATCACCTTTCCTATGGAAAAGCTGCTAATACTAAATCTTAGAAACATAAGTTTATTTCAAGTACTCAGGTTAGATAGTCTCTACGCATAAAGCAATGTCCTATAATGCTCTGCAATCGTTCTCTATAGGTGTCAACACCAGGACCTTGGCTTGTTTACTCATATAGAAATCTGCTGCTACAAAGCTGAAGGACAGAGGGGAGTGCGTTACATCTTTAGTCTAAGGTCATTTGAGGTAAGCCTTTCTTTTTTAAATCGGTCTTCTGACAAAAAATAGTCTGGTTGAAGTGGCCACCTGGTTTTCTTGGGAAGGACTGAATAAAAGCAGCTACTGCTGTGTTTGCGGGGTTTGAGGATAAAACCTCAGGCCCAAAACTGCATCTGGGGAAGCAGGTGACAAGGGAAAATCATGTCCTATATGATATACTATATACACTATATGCACTAACATTCCCATTATAGAAAAAGTTTGTTACAAACCCAAAAAAGGTAACCTAGCAAAAATAAATATGCTTATTTTATATTAGGCATCTTCCTTCTCCAGTGAATCTAAAAGGATGAGATTCTTGACATTTGACCTCTCCTGTGCTCCCGTCATGGGTTTTTCTCCTTCTCCAGCCTTGCCTTCTGTCCTTGCCTGGAGCCTCTGGCTAGGCTGACAAAGGAGTGATGTTTCCTCCCACTTTCCAGGCTGCTTGGCTCCAACCTTGGCTCCCCATGGCTTTGAAGTCTGGCAGGTTTCAGAGCTTGGTTGGTGCAGCCCACCATGAAGTGGGGTATTGCCCCCAGAAGCAGGAGTCTCAGGCCTGTTTGATGCAGAGATCCAGTCTCTCAGGAGGGCGAAACAGGAGTGTGTGCACTGCCACCATGGGACCTGCACCTCTGCCAAACTGGTGGCAGCCCAGGCTGAGTCAAACTACATGTCACCTCCTAAGTGAAGCAGCGAAGGATCCAGTCCAGAGGTGCTGCTGAATAAGACAAACTGCATGGTGATGACTGATGGTTTTAAGCATTGACGTGATCCTGGTAAGCATTAAAAGGTGATGGCCACAGTGAAGTGGAAGGACAGGCTTGATTTAACTGGACGAACTAGTCTGAGGGTTTGGTGACTGCTTAGGAGGAGTGCGGTTTTCCTCTGGGTTCAAGCTGGGCTATTTGGTTGCATTCAGCAGAGCAGATGCTCTCAAATGTGCTCTGCCTTCATCTGAGAGGCAGTAACTTTAAGAAGTTGAGGGCTTTGAAAGTTGGGTGTCTTCTTGACACTAAAATGCATTCCCAATGAAGGACACATTGACAAACTCCACTGCCAAAGGTAGGAAAAATAATGTCAAATTTCCTATTTTATGGCTGTTTCAGCACACAAACACTTTCCATCTATGACTTCTCCAGATGGCAAATACCTTTTGCTCTTTCACTGCAGCATGTATGTGCAGCATGTATATATACACAGGAGCTCTTATTCTCATTGGCCACATTTCTAGTTGTTCAAGCTTCAAATTTGCTAAGCACGCACTGCACAGACTCTCCAAATGCTCTTTTGGTTTTTCCTGAGGTTTTGCTGAGTGTGGATGCAGAGCAGAGAAAGCCCCGGACAGAATTTTGTCACCACAATCTGTAGCTGCTATACACAACATCAAATTTAGTAATCATACCTATCAGTTTTCATTCTGATTGCCACACACACACAAAAATCATGAACAGAGAGGTTTTGGTAAATTTTTGAAGATTTTCCATCACTTATTTTTCTCCCTCTCAGTTTCATCGCTGAAGAGCCATTTACCATGAAAATTACAATTTTTACCAGTTGCCCTCTGCACGGATAATCAACTTCTTTTTCCCCTCCTTTTACCTACATAAGAAAAAGAAATACCCAAATGGGTGCTTTGCTTTGCCCATAAAGCTGGCCAGTTATATTTTGTTTATTAATTCTTGTGCTGTTGCTGGCCTCTTTTTAAGTATTTTGGAATTTTACATGATCAGCAACTTGGACAAGATCTAATGGACTCCAAAAGGATTATATTAAATGCTAAGAATAAGATAATGTCTCACTTAAACAAACAAAGAAGACACTTTTTAAGGACCTTTTGCTGTGATATAAAGCATCTTTGACTATTTTGGAAGGAAAAGCAATCCCTAAATATAAGACTTGCAAAAACAGATAATCTAAAACTCCAAAATAAACTCACCCCTCCTATTGGAAACAGTATCTGTCTTTACTCAAGCTAGACAATTTCGCAAGTCATCTTCATTTTTTGAAAAAGACATCCTAGAATGGCTGGCAAATCCGGTGATTGGATGGAAAGAATTTCTGGGTGTTCAGCCAGTCTGATCCATGTTTTGACATTTTATGCAAGAGAATAAAAGCTGTTTTTCCCCCCATTACTTCAGGCTGCTATTACCAATCATTTCACACAGATCTGGTTACACACTCACAGAAAAGTCATCAATGTATTGGAAGAAGGTGAAGAGAGATAACTGTTTCTCTTTATGCAAAACTTCTGGAGACGCAGTGCAGGTGATGTGCTGTTTTGTTATGCAGCTTGCCATGGATCCAAGTCAGCAGTCCCACTCTGTGCAGCAAAACCCTCACTAACAGCTGTGACTGTTAGCCTGGAAGTCCAAATAATGCTAGTCCTATCTCACTTGTCCCTAGAAGATCAGGGAAGTACATCCCCACACTAGATAGCTCAGGGAATGGTGGACGTGTTGAACAGTCTAACTAAAAAAGAAGTAGAAAGATGGCACATGCCCTTCTAGAGACATTTCAGAAACTGCTTCTTGAGGTGAGCTCTTAGGAAGTCTGTTGGGTGCAAGACTTGGGGTGGGAAGAGTGTTTTGTTTAAGCAGTGTTTCGTTGTGCCCTCACGTCTGGAAATACACACATTTTGTTTGTTTGGTTTTTTTTCAGAAGCCTTTGTACCAGTGAGACCCATGATTCAACACATGAACCTGAAATTTCAGGCACCATCATGGTTAGTGACTCTTCTTCTGATGCCTTCTCTGCTAGCTTCTGACTTACCTTGCTGTAAGACCTGTGAAATGGCTGCAGTCAGACGGGAAAAAAGCCCATCATGTACTTAATGAACTGCACAGTGTCTTGGGGGAAAAAAACCCCTTTCTTGACTTGTTTTCTCATCCAACCTTTTGAGGTGAAATTGTATGAGTTGGAGGTAGCTGATCCTATCAGAATCAAGACTAAGGCTCTTAGTCACAACTTGGGTGTCACATCCAGCCCACAAAGAACAGCTTGGGCCTTTTGGCAGACAAAGGGGATGTGGAGAAACAGACTGGGAAGCAACAGATGTTCCTTGGTGCAAACAGCCCTGGCTCCTTCTCACAGCTGAGGGAAAATCCATGATGCTGAGAGCATTGGCAAATGGGATACCTTGGGTGTACCACACCTGAGCTGCATCAGCACTGCCTGATGAAGGCGGTGGATGGATGCAAACATTTGTATGTTCATTCTCCACTGCCTTGTGTGGTCTTCCTGCTCTGTGTGCTCTTCCGCGGTTCTCTCCTCCTCAAGATTAAAATGCTGCTGACTCTCCACTTCTGACTTCTTTTTCCATTTGGCCTCTTAAAAACAGGAGTTAAAGATCTTTCCTCCAGGCCATGCAGATTGGATTATATTTTAGGAAAAAAATAATGACAGGGTGATCCCCAGTCCCAAATCTCCAAAAAACCCCCACATAGGTCCTGCCTTTCCCCCTGCAGAGCTGAGAGTACCTCTCAGCTATGTACCCTGGTATATGCAGTTATACTATCCATCATAGTGTAACCAGACTAGTACACACCCAGATTTCAGGTAAGTCCTCACACTAAAGGAGAGAGATTGTTAGCTAACAGAAAAAAATGCTTTCATGTGTATTAGTATTTCTTGGGTCGAAAGTTTTAAACTCAACAAGGCTTTTCTATTTTTTCAAATAACTTAAAAGTAGCTTTACTAAAACCTGAACACCAATTTTTTTAAAACATGAATTTGGTTATTCCCATGATTTACAAAGCCCCTGGCTGGGTCTAAACTTCTTAGAGTGACAGAAGCAGAAAGGCACTTGGATGTCTTTGATAGCTTGTGTTTGCTTACAGAGGTTTTTCCATCCGTTAATGAAAGGAATATGTGCCAATTTAGATAACTGAGGTAGTTTAGATAGGCTTCGGTTAAGATAACCATACATTACAACCAAACATGCAGTTCAACTGAGTTGGTAACATGACCTTTTATAGAAATATCAAGATTTTTGTAGATATGTTTCTGATTAATTATAAATCAAATATCAAATTAATATAGGGTCATTGTTTTTTTAAGCGTTGGTTACTTGAAAAGAATGTCTAAGGTTGACTTAAGTAGACAAAAACAAGTAATAGAGAAAAAGTAATAAAGCCTGTCTTCATTAACATTCAATATTTATTGTTTTTTTTTTAATTTTTTATTGCCCAATCTTGAAAAGAACTAATGAAGCAGCTAGAAGGGGCCTAAATGATGAAGGCCAGCACTTCCTCCTGGCAGATCTGCAGTCTTCTGCTTCTCCAGAATGGCTGTCTCTCTGACATCTCTTCTTGATCTGTTGCTGTTCTTCATGTGCTGCCACAGAAAGCTGGCTTCATCTCCACCCATCAGGCAGCCTCCTTGTCCTCAGGCTGAGGAAACCCCACCTCCAGGCCCCAGGGACCTTGGTGGCCCTCTGAGGGATTTCTCCCAGTGCAGCAGCCTGGCAGAAGCCATGACAGAAGCTTCTCAAGCCCCAGAACTGCCTTATAAGCTACACTGGATATTAATTTGAATCTGTGCCATCCCCTTCTCTCATTTGCTACTTATTGCAGGGGGCTTTTGTTGCATGTGTGTCAGCATCAGGATGCTGTGCGGTCAAGGCTTGTGCCTTACGTTGGCTGCCTCTGAAGACTGGGACTGGCCTGACATTTTTCAGGCAGGAGAAAGGTAGTTCTGAGGATACTCTGGTGCTATCAAAAATCATCAGCATTTGTGCTATAGCAACACCTAAGAGTCCTGCACCAATGGTCTGGAACGTCACTCCCGAACAACTGCAGGATCCTAATGAAGCGATAGAATGTTTGAAAAAAATATGCCGTGGCTATTCCAAAGAGGCACAACTTACCACACTGTTCTGGGCCCTGGCCAGCATCTACCAAACACTGCTCAATATTATGCAGCAGCCTCAGGGAGAAGAGAGGGAAAAATATACCAACAGACACCATGGCTAAACCAGACACTGTATCAGATGCCCCTATAACTAAAAAGAAACAATGGAAGCAGAAGTCAGATCATTTAGTAAGGGATGAAGAATCTTCTCCTAAGAGGGAGCAGGAGAAAGAATCAGAAGAGGCAGCCTGTTCTGCAGCAGAGCTGTCACAAGAACGGGAGGAAGAAGAGACTGAAATCATAAATGAAATGGAACCGCAGCAATCCCTATCCCTAAGTGAGCTGCGAGATATGCAAAAAGATTTTAGCTGTCAACCAGGTGAGCTAATTCTCAGCTGGTTAGTCCAATGCTGGGATATTGGGGTCAGCAGTCATGAATTAGAGGGTAAGGAAGGCTGGCAGCTGGGATCCCTCACTAAGGATAAGGCCATTGACAAAGGGATTGGAAAAAAGGCAGGAGTCCTCAGTCTTTGGTGGTGACTCCTGTCAAGTGTGAAGAACAAGTATCCCTTCAAGGAAGAACTTGCAAATTTCCAAAGCAAATGGACCATCATTGAGGGAGATATCCAGTATCTGAGGGAATTAGCCGTGGTGGAGGTGATCTACAACAACCTGGATGATGGCCAGGCGTCCAAAGACCTGGATGAAATCTGGTGCATGTGGTCCATGTGGCAAAAGTTTGTACAAAATACACTGACATCATACGCCCACACCCTGGCGATAATGAGCTGGACAGACATGGAGGCACCAACTATAGATGGACTGGTCAGACAACTCTCAGAATACTAAGACAATCTTGCTTCCTCCACGTGGGTCTGCATCTTGGTTGTGAAGGAACTGACCCAAAAAACGTCCAAGCAAGCCAAGAAGGATAGGTCTTCCTCACGCACTCCAACCAAGGCCTCAGCTATTAAGAGTCGGCCTTTTTCTGTTCAAGGGAGAGGGTACCAGTGGCGCACACCACGTGCAGCCCTGTGGTTCTTCCTGTGTGACCAGGGGGAGGACATGAGGAAGTGGGATGGCGAACCTACCTGGAGACTAGAAGCTCAGGCACAGGAAGGTTTACATAAACTTCCAGCACAGCACCCAAAGCATAAACCTCTTGATTTTAATTTTTGCACAGACAGGCTCTGGAGTTGAACACTTGTCACACCTGTCTTGGGAGATGTGAGTCTACTAGACAAATCTCTTTGACAAAAGCCTTGTTGATGTGTAAACAACTTTCTGGTAGCCTCTTTCCCAATGTTGCTTTTTAGCTCATGGATGTTAGTAGAGCCTAGCTGCTTTTGCAGACTTTCCTGATTCCTTCTGCTTCATGCAGTCTTTGCAAGGGATCCCAGAGTCAGTTTACTGCTTGTTTGGAAGCAAGAACAAAAATGTAGAAATGCAGTCTCCCTTCCAATTATGCTGCCTTCCCACTGGGTGCCTGTGTACTTTCATGCTTCATTTGTAGTCCTATGTGTCCACAGGGAATAGGAATATGAGCAGGGATGCAGATGACGTTACTTGTTTTGCTGAAGGACTCTTCTTGCCAGCTGTGAGCCTGCAATGGGACTTGCCTGGCCAACTTCAGTGCGAAACACATGGACCAGTGAGGCCACGACTGCAGTATGCATTTGAGAGCAAGAGCAGTGATGGGAAGCTGAACAACATGCTCCCAAAGCCTTGCCATTACCCGCAGCACATCACGGTACTACTCACTGCCACTGCAGTGAAATGAGTCTTGGAGGAAAAAACCCAAGCCCTGCAAACATTAGCAGGCACTGCTGTGTGCTACCTCCTGGCATTTTCAGTTATCTCCTTGAAGTCTGTGAAGTATCTTCCAATTAGCTGCAACATAACTACTATGAGAATTAAGGTGTAATTCTGACGCTGGGCTTCCTGACTGGTGTGACTCCAAAAACGTACGCTGAGTAGAGCCACCGAGTAATGATGTGTAGGATATGATGTGCCAGTGGCACAACTTCTTCGCAGACACCTACTTAAGAGCCTTAGAAAGCCAGACACAGCAGTTTTCCAGTCCTTTTTCCCCCTGAAAGCGGTGTAAGAAGAGAGCGCAGGACCTCTGGTTGTCCGTGTGGGAGCAGCCAGGAAGGGCTGGATCGACAGAGGTAATTACAGGGAATGAAAGCAACTGTGTGATTTCGTCTGACAAAGGGATGCATTTGATTTCCTTTCTTTATACACACTTCTTAGTTTCTGTTTTGGCTGCAGCCCCGGTTTTCTGTTCCTTCCTTTAATTCACGCATTTCATATTTGCTTCTTTGCTGATTTGATACTGTGTAACTAACTTTACCTCTGATTTTTGTTTTAGAAGGTTTGGGCCTGATTTTGTAAGGATGTCTACAGGCTTGAACATATTTGATGATGTTTTCAAAAGCATTAAATGGTTTTGAAAATCTACTGAGGGCCTGACAGTCTTCAGTCACTCAAATCCTAATGGAAATTTGGCCCTTCTATGACAAATGATATGCTATGTAATAAAAAGCAGCATGTTAGTCTTGATTAAATTATAAGATAAATTACATGCTCTGGAAAAATGAGAACTTTAATTTTTCATCGTTGACCTCTATTCTTGATTAAAATGTGCAAAGTCAGAGAGCCTTCAGGCAAGGCTACCTTCATTACTCAGTTCAGTGGCAAAACAGTGGACTATTTAACAATAATCTTCCATCTCTCATACTAATGTTTACCTGGTTTAGGGCAGAAAGCAAAGTGGAGGAGAATTTGTGTCTGACTGCCTGTGAATACAGAGGCAGGCTGAAGTTAGCTTGAGTGTTACACTGGAAAGGGATTGTGGCTACTTAACTTTTATGGGGATAAGGTGATGATCAAACTGCTCTGTGGGGAAAAATATTCTACATGCGTGCAAGCATCAAGTGAGCACGTTATAACTGGAAATGCGCTCCTGCTACAATGCTGGTGGCCACAGGTAAAAGTCCTCATTCCCATTCAGTTGTACTTTTGGAGTCGCTGTGGCTTGGCTGCTCGGCGGTGCTTGAAGTCATTCCCTGCTCCCTCAAAATCTGCTAGCCCAGTGGTTTGGGGGGTGTCCCCTTGCTTTTGGCTGGCTAGGACAAGCTGGGCTGATCCCCCAGGCCAGCATTTGTGGGCTGTGGGCACAGCCGGGGCTGCCCACTCCTGGCAGCACAGTGCTTTGCACCCCTACCTAATTTACCCCTTACCCCGTGGTTCACCTGGCTGAACTGGATCGACCTGAAAGTTTGGCATCCTTGCGCCCCTGTGCCTTCTCTAACCGATGAAGGGAAATAGGTGTCTACAGAGGCAACCCAATCCTTTCCAGGCGGGCTGGTGAGAACAGGGGGAGGACACAGAGCTGGAGGTTTCTGTGTGTCTCCCCTTTGGCTACAGAGAGCCTCATTGTGCAGCTGAGACTAGAAATTCAACTTTTAGGTAACTAAAATGAAGTGAGATGAATTTAGTCCTCTGATGTCTTTCATAGGTTTATCTCGGGACTGCATGGACCCTAAATAAGTTGTACTTGCTTACACAAGCAACGAATTGTGCTAATCAGTATCTTAATTTCTGCTTCACAGCTGTTTCCTCTTTTGCTAATGTGCCAAAAAGTATTTTTTTTTTTTTAGAGTAAATTGAACTTAAGTACCCAGCTCTTGTATATCATCATGACACCTCCCCGCAGCTACTTGGGTACCTCCATATCCACCTCCAGCCTTACTTAGACAGCTCTAATGACACTTGAGTTTGCATACTAATGTTGTGCTAAATAGAGATGATTTCCTGAACTGGGACAGAGAAAAAGAGGAGGGTGTAATGGCATTTGATCCTGTTGGGTAATAACTGGAAGAACGGTGTAGATCAGGAGTCGGGCTACTAGATTGCAGCAACTACATGGGTATGTTATCCTTCTTCCCCCTACACTGCTTGAATCAGCCCTTGTCAGACTCCTCTGGGAGTCCGAAGGTGTATTTATGCCGGAGGAGAGAAGCTGGCTCTGCCTGCCCGGGCTCTGGGCAGGGAGAAGGTGGGCGTGCGGTCGTGCTGCAGGGTGCAGCTAAACAGCACCAGGAGCTGTGCTCTGCGCTCCCGTCTGCAGCGCGTGTGTACAGACACCACTCTGCGGTTTATTATGTTGGTTTGTAACTACTACAAGCATTTTAAAAGCGCCTATCTTTTTTTTTTTTTCCAAGTACTCTACTGTGAAAGCACAGTACAGGACAAGTAAACCAGAAGTCTTCACATATGCCTCCTATAGAAATAAAATCAGCTAAACAGTACCTCATTTGTGAGGAATAAATAGCAGCCTGTGTCTTGCATTTGCTATTCCTGTAAACGAAATTTGTCTTGAAAGTGAACAGATACAAGATATTGCAGTTCAAACAAGTGGGATAAATTGCAAAGCCAAGGGGCCATCACAACATCATGAGGGTAAGTCACTTTATTTTAAACTGTGGAGACCAGCTCCTGCGGCCACATTGCAGTGGTTGCACCTCAGTGGAAGATGTAACCAGAGTCCAAGCCGTCCAGCATTTAGAGAACAAAACTGCAGTTTATGTTGTCTCTGGACAATCAAAGCAGATGCAAAACACTAGTATCAATAGTGACTTCCACTGCAAGCTGAACTGGACTGTCATCTACTGACCACAGTCAGGCTTGTGGAGTGATTTAAGGTATGGAGCACATTACAACAGTCTAATCCAGCTGGCTGCAGCAGCCAGACCTGTATCCATACAAAGAGTTTAAGAGCTCCAAAGCCAGCAGAAATGAGAGACGTTTTCCCAGACTGATGTCTGTTTGCAAAGGAACAGCAAGGGATCCAGTAAAAAGCCATGTGTGTAATTCTGATTTTAAGAATCCATCACACTTTTTGAAGGGCAGCAGGTGTAACAACTGTTGCACTGGATATCTTTTGATCACTTGCTGTAATTTGATAGATATTCAAGCAACAATCAGTGCAAGCAGGGGGACACGTATAGTTTGATTGTCTTCAAGCTTGATAATACTTTGAATTTGCTGCTGTCATAGGCCCACAACTTCTGTTTAGCATGTAAGCAGATGGTTCCTAGCATGAGGGTTACAGGCCAAGCCCTGGCTGATATATTAAATTCAGACCCTGGCCAGGAGTTTGGGGCATTCCTGTGAAGTTCGCCATTCCCTTTCAGACTTATCAGAATAGCTTTGTGTCAGGCCTTTCATTCATGAAACGGTGTTGTGGAGCAGAGCTGAAACATGCAAAGGGTGCAGTTCCCAGGTGAGTAATGGGCCCACTGAGCACGATAAGAAATACCACCCTCTGAGATTTGCCAGAGCAGCCAGTGCTTGTCAGCTATTGCTGTTCACTATGGTGGCATGCACAAAAATAGAAACGACAGTCATGTGGACAGCTTGCATGGAGTGGCCTGGGATTTCCTCCACCAGCTCACAGATTCAGGAAGTTCTTGGGTTATGGTAATATAATTATTCTAATATTGATTTTTTTTGGTATAGACATACTAGTAACATAAGTAGCTCAAATTTCTTCACTAGTTAGGAGTCCATTCAGCATCTGGTCAACAAACATAGTGGAAAAATTACAGTTTGATACAGACCAGTTAAAACTCAGGGAGAATAAGGATCTAGGTGGAAATGCAAATTGTGCGAGGACCCTGGAGGCAGGACTAGTGTATCCAGCCAAACTCAAATGGAAACAGTTTTATCCTTCAGACTGGAAACTAGAGCACCATATTGTGTTTGTCCGAGTACAGCTTGATATACTAACTAACTAAATACTACAGAAATAATTCTTTTGTATTCATTATGAAAACCATTTGAAGAACAGTAACAGGACAGTGACAAGCAAGTAGTACAGTTTAAGAGTCAACATAACATAATTCTTAATTTGATAGACTCTGGTCCAGAGCTTGAGTAGAAGCAAGTCTCAGCAGATAAATCAGTAAAGGGAGATGTTTTAAAAGACTTCCATGGGGCACAAACAGTATAGTAGGGGAAATACCAGAAGAGGAAAGGCCACAATAAATGAGACAAATGTGTATGTCTGAGGCCATGTCAACTAGGAAAAATATCATTGGTCTTTTAGGTATAGTAAATGGTGTTTTGCTAAAGTGGAAGGGTGTATGAGATTGAAAAGACAAGACATAACAGAATGGTCTTCTCCAGCAGTAGCTCGTTCCTTGAAGAGTGAGATGCTTAGTCAGATCACAACTGTTTTTGTTTCTCTTGGCCTCCATAGACAGTGATGGGGTGGTGCCATCAGTGGGTCAGAAAGCTCACAAAGTGCAGGTTGTTTAATATATTTAATACTCTAATGTGTTACACTTTTTTAAAAAAAGGTTCTCATACTTTCTGTAGTCTTCATGGGTGTGACTAAGATAATTAAATAGCTTGAATGGTAGTTTGTAGGTCTATGCTACGATGTCTTGCAACATCCTGAAAAAGTCCCCATCTTCTGCAGGTCACAGTTCCCCTCTTCAACCCACAGCAGACCACTGTCTGGAAGAGGTGATTGCCTAAGGGTAGGACAGGACCTGTGCCAAAGGGGAAGAAACTGGCCCAGAGCACTCTCACACAGTACACTGGGGCTGAGGCTGGTCCTGCAGTAGTAGACAGCACTGGGAACGAAACCCAGAGTGCAGGATCCTGAGAATATACCCCATGAATCCTGCCCAGGGGACAAACAGCAGATACTCCGCAGCCAAACCCAACAGACCCTGGGACTGCAGATTGTCTTGACAACAGATGGCTATACATGTTTGCCCTCAGTCTGAAGGCTGGTCACAGTCCTTGTCAAATCCCCAAAAATGCTGCCTTCTGCCAACAAGCATTACTACTGTTTTATCTGGATCAAACCAAGAGTATCAGACTTTCATACAGACACTGGGGGCCACTCTGGAGTTACACTGCAATTACACCAATGTTACTGAGATCAGATTCTGGCAGTGGGTGAACAGAAACAGAAATAGCTGCATATCATGAAAAGGAGACAAAGGAATTTGTCATGAGCTGTGATGTGACAGGAAAAATAAGGAGGTTCATGAGACTAGACAGACTTAAAGTATCTTTTGCCTTTTTTTAAAAGACTTTTATGACTCACATAATTTAATGCATAAAATATGTATTTATTTGTGTTGTTTATTTGAGCTGTTATATATAATGAAAAAAAGGAGCCCGACGTTTCCAGATTAAAAGCCTGTATAAACCAAGGGTACACACTAGGTATTTTTTGGAAGAATGTTACAACAATGTCTTTCTTCTACTTTCCTGAAGGTCAACAGGGTAAAAGGATGGCATGGTCCAGCTGATAAAAAATATATGTATCAGAGTAGAACACATGGACTGAGTACCTCGGAGCCTGTGTACTTCAAGACAGGACAAGAAACATACCATTTATATTTCTGCAAGGTAAATGCAAATGAAACTATACATTGGCAAGTATTTCTCAGTTTAGCTCTAGGACTTTTAGAGTAAGAAATCTTCCCCCAAGCAGAAATTAGAAAGGAAGGTAAAAATAGGGTTTAAAGTTTATTTTAAGAAAGAAAAAATGCACATAGAAGGATAAGAGAAAGCTCTCAAATAGAGAGAAACATTTTTTGAAATTAATCCAAAAATAAGAACAGATTAGATTTTATTACTCCGCCAAAGGAACAAGTTCATTTGTTGTTGGACAAAGGACTCAATTCATTAAAAATTGCTTAGGTGGATAGTGATATTTTTGATATTTCATCCTTTACACTGGAGTCAAGATGGAGATTTTCTACCTGACTTAAAAATGAAAAAGGCACTTTTGTGGCTGCATAGAAGATATATGAGAAGGTTAAATTAAAACATAAAGCCAATAGCCTTTTTCATTGCATTAGGCCACTTCAGACAGATACCCAGAGGATGTTTCAGTGACAGAGCTTGAGTGGGAATGGGTCTGGGCCAGAAGTGGCTTTTTCTTCTGTACTCTTGCGATTGCAAATCACTGTCCTTGCATTCATAAGAAAAAGCAAGATGATCATAGAATAGAATGATAGAATCATTTAGGTTGGAAAAGACCTTTAAGATCATCAGGTCCAACCGTTAACCTATCACTGCGAAGTCCACCACTAAACCATGTCTTCAAGTACCACGTCTACCCATCTTTTAAATACCTCCAGGGATGGGGACTCAACCACTTCCCTGGGCAGCCTCTTCCAGTGCCTAACTACTCTTTCAGTGAAGAAGTTTTTCCTAATATCCAGTCTAAACCTCCTCTGGTGCAACTCGAAGCCATTTCCTCTTGTCCTATCATTTGTTACTTGGCAGAAGAGACTGACCCCCACGTCGCTACAACCTCCTTTCAAGTAGTTGTAGAGAGAGAAAAGGTCTCCCCTGAGCTTCTTTTTTTCCAGACTAAACCACCCCAGTTCCCTCAGCCGCTCCTCAGAAGACTTGTGCTCTAGACCCTTCACCAGCTTCATTGCCCTTCTTTGGACATGCTCCAGCACCTCAATGTCCTTCTTGTAGTGAGGGGCCCAAAACTGAACACAGTGTTCAAGGTGCAGCCTCACCAGTGCTGAGTACAGGGGGATGATCACTTCCCTGGTCCTGCTGGCCACACTATTCCTGATACAAGCCAGGATGCCATTGGCCCTCTTGGCCACCTGGGCACACTGCTGGCTCATGTTTAGGCAGCTGTCAACCATCACCCCCAGGTCCTTTTCAGCCAGGCAGCTCTCCAGCCACTCCTCCCCAAGCCTGTAGCGTTGCATGGGGTTCCTGTGACCCAAGTGCAGGACCCAGCACTTGGCCTTGTTGAACCTCATACAGTTGGCCGCGGCCCATCAATCCAGCCTGTCCAGATCCCTCTGCAGGGCCTTCCTACCTTCCAGCAGATCAACACTCCTGACCAACTTGGTGTCATCTGCAAACTTACTAAGGGTGCACTCAATCCCCTCGTCCAGATCACTGATAAAGATATTAAACAGGACTGGCCCTAGTACTGAGCCCTAGGGAACACTGCTTGTGACCGGCCACCAACTGCATTTAACTCCATTCACCACAACTCTTCGGGCCTGGCCATCCAGACAGTTTTTTACCCAGCAAGGTGTGCACCCGTCCAAGCCATGAGCAGCCAGTTTCTCCAGGAGAATGCTGTGGGAAGCCATGTCCAAGGCTTTAGTAAAGTCCAGGTAGACAACATCCACAGCCTTTCCTTCATCCACTAAGCGGGTCACCTTGTCATAGAAGGAGACCAGGTTAGTCAAGCAGGACCTGCCTTTCATAAACCCATGCTCACTGGGCCTGATCTCCTGGTTGTCCTTTATGTGCCGTGTAATGGCACTCAAGATGATCTGCTCCATAACCTTCCCTGGCACCGAGGTCAGGCTGACAGGCCTGTAGTTCCTCGGATCCTCCTTCCAGCCCTTCTTATAGATGGGCGTCACATTTGCGAACCTCCAGTCGACTGGGACCTCCCTGGTTAGCCAGGACTTCTGATAGATGATGGAAAGTGGCTTGGTGAGCACTTCTGCCAGCTCCCTCAGTACCCTTGGGTGGATCCCATCCAGCCCCATAGACTTGTGTGTGTCTACGTGGTGTAGCAGGTCGCTAGCCATTTCCCCTTGGATTATGGGGGCTTCATTCTGCTCCCCATCCCTGTCTTCCAGCTCAGGGGGCTGGGCACCCTGAGAACAATTGGTCTTCCTATTAAAGACTGAGGCAAAGAAGGTATTAAGTACCTCAGCCTTTTCCTCATCCTTTGTCACTATGTTTCCCCCCCGTATCCCTGGATTGTGAGAATGAGAGGCCTATGCCTGCTTAGAAAGAACCTCTCTCCTCCAGAAAAGCCCTCATGATAGAGCAGATCAGCATGGATAGGCTGAGAAGCTATAGCAGTAGGAACAGGAGACAGTAGGAAGTATATCTTGACTGTGCTACCTCCGCAGACTTCATCTCCACTCACTCTTGGACTGCTACGCTGGCTCTGCCAGTAAAGCTGTCTGCTAGGGAAAGTTCATCTGTGGCATGCAGCTGGGAGCAGAACAGAGATCAGTGAGCACCAGGGAGTGTGAGACATCATTCTAGGGGCACTTCTGTGGGTCAGAGTCACTCCTGGGGACTATGAAGCTCTTTCTTTGTAAATGCCCACCTGTGATATCTCCAGTCTTTTCTGATGGCCAGTAATTGTGTCAGGTGTGCCAAACCATGGCTTCCTTCCCCTTTCTCATTAATGGCAACAATGGGAAGGAATATCAGATTCTTTTACTACATCTGGGCGCTGTCCTGTTTAACACCTTTATGAATGACCTGGAGGAGACTGCCACTTGATAAACCACATGATTCACAGAGGTAGATTTGATTAACCTGGTTTTAACTGTAAACTCCCTGTATACCAGCCACCCCTCTGCCTTGGTCTTTGAGTTTCTCAGGACCCAGAATAATTTTTGAGACATATCACTGACAGCAATGCCACCACGAGTTCAAATTGTAGGTATTCAAAACTAACATTCGGTTGTAACCTCGCTGTAGGGACATAGACATTTCAAAGGTCTGTGGTTTCACCATGTTCTCTACATGTTAGAATTTGTTGGGGATATGAAGTCTAAGGAGCTATACTAATAGACGTGAGAGTCCCTGCCCAGCTACAGATGATCAGTTCTTCCTCTGATATATATTCTTAGAACATGCCTACAGAAAAAGGCTTCCCGTAAAAAGCAGGAGGCAGAAGTGGTGCCATTGATTTTGCCACAGGCCCTTTCCAGAAGTGTAAGTCATATTCAAGCGTCTAAGCATAACCACAATAAAAATAATAGAAAAAAAAAAGATCATCGTGGAGCTAATCATAACCAAAGCAACCTACAGAATTTACTGCTGTGTCTCCTGTTCACCTTCATAAATCCTGAGAATCAGTACTACCACTTTTTTAGGATGTGTAATGACATTCAGACATATTTCTGCACTCTTCTCTCCTCTGACAACCATTTCTTCCTTATTTTTAGTTCATACTAACTTATCAATATAAAATTACTCTCTTACAGAAGTATTCCTTCAGCATGACATTTCTAGTGCTAGCCTGTTAAATTTGATGGTAACACCTGGAGGCACCCTCAAAACAGCTAATTATAGTTTTCTCTCTTCACCTCTTACAGCTGGCTGCCTTCCTTGCTCTTACTGTCCTCTCTATTTGCTTCCTGGGTCTCTGGGGAGGAAGCCTGTTCTTGCGAATCTTTCTGCAATAGCGTCCTATAATGTGTGCTTTTGTCTGTAATGCTGTTTCCATTTAGGGAGCTTAATATCTACATAACTATGCATGCAAAATTATGGGTATGAATAGCCTTTCCTCAGCCTTTGGTGCTGCAAGGCAAACTACTGAGTTCTATAAACTGACCATGTCATTCACCTGTAGGCAAAGAAGTATAAATAGTCTATGAAATGTGAAGAAGTGAGTTAGTTGAAGTGGAGTTGTTTGTTAGTAAAGTTTTGTGTAGGCATAGAGGGAAGGTCTAGTTTTCCTTCAGGTTGGTGGGGGACAGCGCTTAAGGTGAATGCAGAAGGCAAATAGAGTCTGTAAAACTTTGTGGTGTATGTTCTTCCGGACTATGGGAAAATATAACCTGTTACTGCAGTTGAACAATTTGAGGAGGGCAGTGAAAGGTAAGAAATAATTACATGAAGAAAATAATTTTCTAAGCAATCAAAATTCTTACAGTGAAATTCAGCTGAAGTGACCATTTCAAGAATAAAAAAGAAAACAACAAAAAACCTTTTCCAAATGTTTTGAACAGATCAGTGATTGGAAAACTACCAATATGGTGAAAAAAACACCTCTGATGGGCAAGAAGCTAAGGAATGAGGAAAAAAAATCTGTCTTATTTTCCAGCCAGTGTTCTTAAATTTCTCTAATGAGCAGTATATGTTTGCTGATCCAGATTGTCTATGAAGTAATATGGATAGCATTTGGTTGCTAGAATAAATGCTTGATGAGACTTTGGCAGCAGAATCTGGGTCCAAATGAGTATCCCTGCTCAATGATGCGAGGAAGGTTTATGCAGTTTGGTCATCAAAATAGATTACCTGCCTAGTAAAGGACCTGCAAGATCATAACTGAAACTTCAAGTTCTGATATGCCAAGTCGAGTTACTTCTTGGTTCCTTTGGGATTAGTCTCTCACTTTGCAGAGATTAATCACCACTTCACAGGATCAGGCCCCAAGTGGTCTTATATTAGGCAAAACTATAACTGAAAATGTTCCTGTTTGATGAAAAAGAAATGTCATCCTGCTGAGAGCAGCTACAGCCTTGGAGTCAGCAGCAGTCGGAAAGGATGAATTACCTTTATAGCCCTCTCAGTGCATCAAGCATCCTAGGAAGTCCTGGGGATTAATTTAGAACAGAAGCTGCTCTAAGAGATATTGGCGTTTTCTCTGTCTCAGCCCTACCCATTACACCAAAACCCAACCAGTGCCATTAATTTTATGTCTGGAAAATATTATTCTGGCTGTTCATGCGATCTGCAAGGATGTTTTGTGCCTAAGTAGATGAAGGAGCTGGACTGAAGTATTCAGAAGAAAAAAATGGATTGCATTAAGTAAACTGTGCCCAAAATTTTTGTGTTCTATCCATTAATTGCTAAGTAATAATAACATCTGTGGTAAGGATGTATTATTTTTCCCCGTTTCCAGTGGCAGAGCTCAAATTTTTTCCTAATTCTCAGTGCTAACTTCTGCAATTCAGATTCTTAGATACTGCACTGAAAAATGAATTCTCAGGTCTTGTGGATCTACATTTCCTAGTATGACAATTGCAGTCAAAAGTGGCTTTCTTGTATGTGACCACAGGAAGATGAAAAATGTCTAAATGAAAGCTTTGTTCTCTTATCTCCACAGTCTATTGGGGTGAAGAGCACTCACTGAGTCCAGTTAGAGTCTCCAGTATATCAGATCAATGGCTTTGGTGGTTTTTTTTTTGTTTGGTTGGTTTTTTTCCCTTTTACGTAGTCTTTCTTCTGTTGAACCAGACTGCTGCTTTGGAACACACTGTTTCCATCTCCTCTATGACAGACATTGCTACTTTGGGCAGTTTTGATAATTCAGGGGTGCTGGAGGGATAAGGATCAGCACATTTGTAAACTTTCTATGTAGTTTCTTAAGAGAGTTTAGTAACAGTATTAGATGAATTCCGTGGAGTGCAGATTGCAGTACAACAGCACACAGTCCAGAGATGCTTTAGTTAATGGGGGAATACTAGGCTTTTGGAAGATTTGTCCCAGTGAAGAATTCAGGGCATGCAGTTCAGCTCCCAGGTGAGCTGGTATGATTGGCTTGTCTTATCCAGGAGATCAGAACAGATGATCAGACTCATCCCTCTTGGCTGAGGGATAAGTCAAGATGTAGCTAAATGTGATGGCTGAAGAGCTGAAAGGAAATGAGCCTGCTGGGACCTCTGAGTCTAAAATAACGATCAGCTATTAAATTGCTGCTTCATGCATATTTTGAGGCAGGGATAAGTTTAGGATACCTGGAAGCTGTGCAGTGATCCAGCTGGGTGTCACTCAAGCCTCTTATGTAGCTCACATCACATGGAGCTGGGCTTAGTCTAGGTACAGTGAGATTATAAATACTCAATAGTGAACACTGTTCCATAATATTTTCTTCTTTGACACCTCTTCTCCCTCGTGTATGTTCTCAATCTGTAATTTTCACTTATGTGGGTGTCTTCCAGCTCACTGGGTTTGCCTAAATTAATCATGTTGCTGGTTGCACTAAAGTCAAAGATCTTCACTACTCTGCACTCTGTGTATGATCTAATGCTGTTTAGCTGTTTAAGTTTTGCACTGTGGTTTAAAGGTATCAGGCTGCAAAATTACTTTCTCTGGCTTCCTTCGGTCTTTCAAAAATAACATTATTTCTTTATAATTGCCAAGCAAGTGAGGTGTGGTGAGGACTTGGTGAGACAGGGAAGGCTGAGTCAGTCTTACCCACTTAAATGTAACATAAAAAATTATTACGTAAAGTGCGTTCTTTCAAACCAGACCTCTGTGTCTGTGCTCAGAGACAGCAGGTGCTGAAAGAAATTTTCATTTCCATTTTACATCAAAATAATCTCACTGAATCAACTACAGAGTACCACTTTTCCTTTCATTCCTTTTCTACCCTCTGTTAAATCTACAGTGGTTAAATAGTTCTGCACATGCAGTATGTTCCCATCTCTTGCCAGATTGGTATGTGTGAACTGGTGAGAAGGCTGGGAAATTCTCATTTGCTTTGTGCATGGAGATACTGTTCTACATATAATATTTTTCCTCCCTGGATACTTACACCTCTGGGAAGAGCCTTCCTCATATCTCTGTGCATTTTAATTCATTGATATTTCTTAAGCTGATGCTATTGGAAATCAAAGGCAGGGAAAAAAGAACAAACATCTAGAGATGTGAGTAAGGATTTAGCTCAAAGCAACTGACTTTCCTTTCCCTGGCTTCCTTATTGAATCCTAATGGAAGCTATTACTAGGAAGCTAAGGGAGGAAAGGTCTGCCTTAAAACGAATTATTATTAGATGTAGAAGTTGGACCCACATAATACAATTCTGAGATCCTCTAGTGCTCCTGCCCTTGATTTCTGTAATGTTTAAGTAAAAATTGTGACAGTATTTCAAAATGAATGATTACTGACATGGCACCAGCTAAGACGCAGCAAACCAAGTGTGGATAGAGGCTATATTAGTTTTCACATATGCCAGTGAAATTCATTCCTGGGTTTGACATGTCTATTATTCCAGACCTGAGACACTCCATATAGCAAAAGCTGTGATTCTATAAGCAGTACTATTTAAATCAAGATTATTTTTGCTTTTTTGTATTTGATCCAAGATCTGAGAAGAATCGGGGGGGAAGCTTCTAGAAACTCAAATGCCAAGTTGGTGATTATTCTATTTCTCCCTGAAAAGGATGCCAAATTCTTCCATCACACAACCTTTCTGTACTGCTTTTTCTACACCATTGCTTGCAGCCTGTATATGTTATGGCAGAGATCCAAGTGACTTCAGTAAGAGCAGGCCCAAGAGGGAGAGGGTGGAGTGAAAGGTTACAAGTTCAACAAGAAGCAATTCAAATCAAATTGAATCATAGCATCTTAAAATAGTTATTTAACATAACTGTGTTGTCTTAAATTAATCACCCTGAGTAATAATCCATTGATTCCCAGGCTGACTTTTTATTCCCTGTCTTGATAGAGGCTTTGATGTCTTTGATGTCTTTGGTGAAAAATAAGGGGAAAGACTATGTTCAAGCCACAGAAAGAGGACCCTCCAGTAGATGCTGGAATAGAGAACAAAATGTATTGTTTATCTCCCTTGAGTAGAGTCTTACCTGCACCATTCTCCCGTCTAACATCTAGCCATTGCAGAGGCCAGTTCATTGTCTGTCCACATCTTTCACGAAAGGCAACGTTCATGTAGGGTTCCTGCATTTACCATCTGCTGCTTTCCTGCATCCTTCATGGGTAGACTAAGTGTCTTTGCAAAAATAATCTAAACTGTCTGTTAAACATAAGAGAAATCAAAAGCTCACCACAGAGGAAAGATAGGAGGAAAATTTGGACTTGTGTAAGTCTCATAAATGTGTTGAATAGTGTTAAACATTATATCTGTTTCTGCAAATATATAAATCAGCCTCTTTTTTTTCAATAAGTGTTATGACTTTCCTATTTTATCCCTTGCAAAAAGACAAGCAACTCTGTTTTGGAAGAAAGCTTTTTCAATGAGTGGGCTGGCCCTGCCAAGCTCTTGCTGTTCCCGGTGTTCGTTGTGGGTCACTGGGTCGTACTGTAGCAGCACCTCTTGCTGTAGGCTGTGTCTGCTGCTCGCTGGAGTGGAGTGCTTTCCCTCAGGGGCAGATTGCTTCACATTGCTTTTGTTCATTTACTTAGCATCTTTTTTTCCAGGGAAGCTGCAGGGAAAACTTGAAAGAATACTTCAGTGTGTTTTGTAATGAGTTTTTGTTTTGATGACCAGGACCATATTCAGATGACATGTAATAGGTACCTAAATTAGACCCTCTGATACTTAAGTGAGACCCCGACATCTTTACGACTGCCGAGAAAGTCAAGTATTGGCATGCATTCAACAGGAGATCTGAGCTGCTCATTGCTGCCTTGAACTTTGATGCTATGGCAGGCAAGCTGAATGTGCCTTATGAACCCACAGTTGCGTTCCTACAGGGATTGCTGGTTGTCATGCTTGGCTCTCATGCATTGACTGCTTAAAGGAAAGCTGATTTTTTTTTTCTGACACCTTCTGGGTTTTGGCCAAGTAAAATTGTAAAGTTAGTTTCATGCTTATTCTTGGAAGCAGTATAGCAAGTGAAAAGTAGACAAGCTTTGGGGTCAGACTGATTTAGGGGTGGGATAAGGCTATACATCTGTATGGCTTCTAGTGCTGTGATGCTGTGGCCTGTTCAAGCATTGTTCGTGTGACTGCAGTGCTAATGTTCATATAAAATGACAGGGGAGATGGTGATGGTTGTGGCCATATCCCATTGATTTGCTCTAGGGCAGGTTGTAGTAAAGGGTAGAAAGCTCCCCAAAATCTTTCAGGATCAATTACTTTCAGGATCAATTACAGGATTGATTGCAGCTGGGGTGGCAGGGGGAGGAGAGAGAAGAATAAGAGGGCTGATGATGCATGTGTGTTTCTTTCAGATCAGCAGATGTAAAACATGTGCTATTAAGCTGTGAAAGGTCTGGTATTAATGCTGGGTCAGAGACAGGCAGAGAGGAAGAGTAAAAAATTAATTACAATTTGGAGAGAAACTGGGACCCTGCCCAATTTGACTTGCTGTAGGCTGAGACCAGGAGTTCTCCTCTTCTGAGTCCCTTCCTTCCCAGCCTCCCCTGAAGTGTTATGCAAGAGCCAAACCATAATACCAGAGGTAAGAAATCTACCTCTGACAATGTCTGGTGTGAGCAGATGTCAGTGTCTGCTGCTTGTGTGATCTGAGGCTGGAGCTTCTCATGGAAATATTCAGTCTGAAGCTTATCGTGGTAAAAGGACACTGTTTGTTCAATTCAGACTATGCTGGGACTGCTGCTAAGAAGGAATTAAACTTAGAAATCCCTGAAAGTTCTCTGTACTCAGTCATCTTTTTATTTTTTTTAGTACTCCTGCCTAGACTTTATTTTTCTCTTTGTGTTTTGCATACATGAATCTAAGTAACATTTAGAGAATATTTTCTTATCAAATGTTTAGGCTAGTATCTCGAAATGCACTGTCAATCTGAGTTCTGCTTGCAGCTCTTGGTATAAAAAGGGTCTTTGAGTTGGGGCAGACAGGTAATACATATAATTTCTTACACTCTTGTAACTGGCCTTTCATCAAAATGTAATTAAGAGCCTACTAATAGTAAGTCAGTAAAATTGTTTTTACTTTGAAGCAGAAAGAAGACACACAATGGGACAGTCAACCTTTCCTATTACAGGACTTCAAACCTTATTAAAACCTTAGGCAAATTCTACTGAAGTTCGTTTGAAGTTCTATAGGGTCTGATAGATGGGGATCTCTGTTGCCAGTTTACTTATTATTACTGAAGTATATTTAAAAATTTAAATATTATATATAAAAGGTTGGTAATTAAACTAAAATCTATTGTCTTTGTACAAATTTCTGTTGTTTGAGTTACTCTTTCAATAGATATCTGAATCTGAATCATGAATTCCAGAGACAAAAAAATTAGAGCCATTTTTTTTTAATTCTTAAAAAAAAAATTCCTGATCATAATGAACACATGCCAAAAATGGATTCTGATACTGGATCTGAAGACTGGGTTATTTCATGACCTGGACTCATCTATTATTTCATTTTATTACTAATCCTAATATTTTCTTAGAATCAGGACATGCAGTTACTTGCTATTTCCTTGACTTACCTCATCATTCTGCAGAGTAATTTTTTTTTTTGTCAAGAAACCTGCTCTGAGATGACTTACATTATGCAATTTAAATATCAATTTGATTAATACGCTAGAATTGTCATTGGTAATGCTAACCCCAAACAGATTTTTTTTACTTCTTTTTCATCTGTTTTTTAGAGTTTCCAGTGTTATTCTTTCTGTTGTTTTGGCTCTTGATGAGGAAAAATAAATGAATCTCTTTTTCTCAAGTAAGCCTTTAGGGAATCCCACAGCATATTTGGCAAGGTTTTAGGAGATTTGTTTTTATCCATGGATTTCTTGATCTCTTCGCTTATAAACTCACCAAATTTGAAGTTTGAAATCCTTGGAAAGGAGTTTTGCCAGAAAAAGTCAATATTAATAAAGAGTGAAATGAGCATGGGAGCAACATATGAATTCTGCCAGTACCAACAGCTATTATCTGTGATGCCAGGAGTGAGGAAACGAAGAACATATCAGTCCTAGAGAATTACTCTTGAAATGATGAGAAAAATATATACTTGCTCTCTGCCAGATTCCAGTGATGCCAAATATCTGATCAGGCAAAACCAATATTTTCAGATTTTGATACCTAGCTTTGGGCCTGATTTTTCAGAGGTTAAGTGTCCTGTGGCTTTACACAGTAAACAAAAGTATTTCTATGTCTCCATAGGGTTATATATTGCCCTGTTAAGGATGGGATGTAATAGTAAATGCTACCATTTGATGATATTCTGAACTGTCATTCACACTGGCTGCACATCTATAACCTCATTTTGGTCGATGCTAGCAGGGGCTGGAGTTCAGTGCATTTTCGCTAGTCAAGGCTTGCATCTAGGGTGACATCTGTTCTTTTTCAAACTGAAAAACTTTCCTCCTTGTATCTAGTTTGATCTAGCAGTGGAGAAAAGACATTTCATTTCAGTGGTTGCAACACCTATAACCTTAACAGTATAGGCTAAACAAAAAAAACCTGAGTAAAACCAACAGTGGCTGTGCTCAGCAGAGGTCTTTGGAGAAGGTTCAGGCCACCTGCTTTAGGTGCTGGAGGAAGATGGATGGGTTATGTAGCACTTGGGTCTGGAGGACCACTCAGGACTGCTTCAATGCTGCTTGATCCTCACTAACTCTGGTGACTACTTCAGAGCCCTGCATTCACAGAGGTGTCTTGGGCATTTTGCTTCTCTAGAAGTCCCTGGAAATCTCTTGGTTAGGCAGCTCAGCCAGAAGGGACAGTGTTTGAAAGGTTCGATTTCCAGGATTATGTATGCATTTTCCATAAGAAAAGTTGCTAGGTTAAAAAAAAAATAGGCAAACCCAAAAACCTTCAAAATTTAAGGAAGCAGAATTCAGGTTTGTCCTTTTCCAGCAGGCGTCATAGCCTCTATGCAGCAGAAGCTAAGGTTTGTGTTGCATTTTAGCCTTCTGGTGAAGTGAACCTCAGCTTCATGGCTGAGTTCTGGCTGATCATTAAAAAAAGGGACAGAAAATGCATCAACCAAGAATAGCACAGTCACTAGGAAGGTCTGTTGGGAGATAGGTGATATGGGTTTGAATCTCCTCAGGCTAGCAGAATTTGAAGCCAGTGTTTCCATTTCATGCATGGACGAATGCTCTAACCACCATGATGCAAAAAAGGCAGTAGTTGCCATCTCTCCCTCCCCTGGTCATGGTTCTGTATCAGCTGTGATGAATGGGATGACCCAAGTCCCAGGTGGACAAAAATTCTTATGGACCTGATTTGGGCTCCAGGGAGTTCAGATGCTGCCAGAATATCTGCCATTTTCCTCCTGGATGTCCCTGGGTAGCGCGCTCCATGTCAAGGCATTTGGGAATATCCTTCAGGCAGCACAGGGATCCTGTATGCTTTCGTACAGACTGGGACCCATGTTTTAAGTACTGCAATAAGCACTTGTTTTAGTGGGTCTGAATCTTATCCCTTGGGATATGTTTAACTTTCACAAAAGTGACCAGAGAAGACCCCTTCTGTATAAGGTGACAACTTTGGCGTGATCCCTCTGGTAGTCATTGTTCCCAGTAAAATGCAGATGCTGTCTACGGCACATCTAATTCTGTCTGTATTTGTTAGTGGTGAAAGTTTGCCTTGCTAAGGTTTGAAAATATATATATATATATATATACACACACATATTTTTTTTTTTTTTTTTTAACACCAGGAGCTTTGGTGTTTGCTGGGGACGTTGTGTTTTGTTTCGTTTCAAGAAAAAGTTGTTTTCCACTGAAAAGTGGGGTAAGCTTCCACGTTCTCTGAGGCAAATGTTTTGTTCAAGGAATTTACAGGCTGTTCTGGCTTTCTCTGAGCTGGAAGGTGCTGGTAGTGAAACTGTTGTTTATTCCTTAGGAAGTTCTGCAGTTTTTTCCTTGTTTGTTTTTGTTTGCTGAGACAATAAAAAGTCTGCATAAGAGTTCTAGGCCAGCAAATCTGTGCAGACAAAATCTATGAGCCAGGACATACAAGCTGACTTGCATATTCCCTAGAATCTGCATTGGTTTGTCAGCAACGTGCACGGGTCAGTTGGTTTCTGACTAAGCTGTAGCAGCATTTAGATATGGAGTATGAAAGCAGAAGCCCAGGGATGTGATTCAAGCAGTGAATCTACGGGTAAGAAAAATTAAATTAATTTCTGAGTGTACTGCATGCATGGTTCTGCAGTCCAGGATACAACATGCTTTTATGATATTTGTGCTACCTACATAAACGCTAGCACAGTCAAGGAAAACATACAGAAAGGTTAAAAATAGCATCTGAGAATTTATGGTAAGAGCTTTTTTGTTATTTAAAAGGGGTCTTGTTGTTGTGATTAGAAAAATACGTGTTCTTAAAGCCTCATGTTGCTTCAGTTGCTCTGACTTGCTGCTTTCTCCTTTCAATGTTTCCAGGAGCTTCAGCCAATGTATATTTCACTTCTAAAAATGAAATTCAACATTGTCATGCCTATGTATGTTTTATTAAGGAAAATTAATAGGGTTTCAGAAGCAGTAATTGGAATAAAAAAGTGTAACTGAATAATACTCCTTTACTATAAATAAAACACTTGACAAACAGAAATAACTGTTGTTCTGGCAGGAACATAGCTCTGTAACCTATTGGAAATACAGCAAAGCTGTGACATCTTTGTGAACTTCCTTGAGAAAAGCTTTCAAGCTCAGGTTAATTCTGTGCCTTTTCCAATTCATGCCTCAATTACTTCATGCTATGGAATTATTTTGCATACAGCTTGACAAATATGACTAGTTTTTAGCCATTTCTATGAGAGCCTAACAACGTGACCTGACATCTGTCAATGTCAGAATGATATGCCAGTTCAGGAAACTTAAAAATTGCCTAAAAGTCATACATGTGTTAGCGAAGGATTAGCTTGCACAGAGAAGCAGAGAGACCAAGCATAAAACTCTTTATGGTCCAGTTTTATTGTTGTTTGGTTTTTTTTTTTTTTCCTATTATGTATTTGAATCCCAGCTTTCTTATTTAGTATTATTTTCCTCCCTCCTTTCTCTGTCTCTGACAATAAATGGAGTGGTCTTGCTCTTGAACAGTGGGTTCTTCTACCAAGATAACCAAGTAACGGTGTGTCCTCCTTTCAAGAGAAGAATTCTCATGCATACAGACTGTGAGATTAGCCTGTCTGCCTTCACATTGAGGGCATGCTCTCCTGGTAGTCTGTGCTACAGAAATATTAGTTTGCACTCAGACTCTGCTGGGGTGTGAACAGAGGAACTTCACTGATGGGAAGATGGCCTCAGTCAGTGGATAGACTGTAACAGAGCTAGAACCTCTATATAGGATTACTAGCCCTAAGACAGCACAGTCATAAGCAGATGTTCTTCTGCTTATGACTTAAGGTGCCTTAACTGGGTCTAGAAGTCAAGTACAGCAGAGGAGGGCTCTGTCATTCACCATTAGTTTGACTGTCCCTTTACATCTTTGTTTGTTTTGTTTATTTTCTTAGTGTTGGATGATACAGATGCTTTTGCATTCTGCAAATGTGTTATAGACTTTAGGAGTTCCATGCAGTGATTTATGAGGGTAATGGTGACAGCAACAATTGTGACACATATCCTTTTTTTTACATGACAGATTTCAGCACAGGTAACGTGGAGCTCAGAGCAGCAGGGAGAACTCAGAAGGAAGAATTGTGAGCTATGGACCACAAAACTGTGGACTATAAGGACCTATGCAGCTGAACTCATGCTGTCAGTAGGGACACCTTCCACAGTCTTTGGGGGGTGTTGTAGCTTACTGATGTGATTTCTTTTTGCCCTTTGAGAGTTTAGCATCCACTTTCCTTATCAACAGAGTTTATGCTGGATAAGCCTAGGCTGTTCTGTGTCCCCATATGTTTCTGAGGTCATGCCATAAAGCAAGTGTGGGGAAAAAAGAAATTAAATTCATGTAGTGCAGATAGAAAAATCAGGAGGTTGTTTTCCAGCAGCTCTTGAATGCTTAAGATGAGCAAGAGAAAGCAGAGGTGGAGAACTTCTCTGCAGCCTTCCCCCTTTCCACTGACATCAGGAAAGGTTTGCCCTTGAGCCATTATCCTGTTGTGGAACAAACGTCACTACTTCAGGATCATGTTGGTGCCAACTTGCTGTTCAGCTTAGCTGAAGAGGTTTTTTTTTTTAATTTCTTTTTTTCTTTTTAAATGTGTGTGTAGGGTATTTATGATAAAGCATTTGTAGCTTCCTTCTTTGAAGCTTATTTTAGCCCATGACTCAGGCGCTATAAACACTGGTACTTGTTGTAGAGCTCCTGCATAGTCTGTCTGCTGCACCAACCTGTATTTAAATTGTCTTAATGAATAGCTTGCTGCTGTCATGGGAAGCTGATTGCCTCATCCAGTTCACAGTGCAGAAAGTAGGGAAAACAAGCAACAATGATGCAAATTTTTGCTATGCTCCTCTGGCAGTAGACTGTGATTTGGGAATGATACTGCAGTTACTTTCCTTGAAAGAACAACAGTGCTTGGTTGGCCTGAGAGGTGCTGTGCTCCACCCCTATGGTAGGAAACAGGTGTCCTGAGGGGATTCTTGCCCATCAGCGAGTAAGGAAATATATGCAAATACAAAGTTCTAGGAGACTTGGTGGTATGTGTTTCTTTCCATTTACTCCTCCTCTGTAGAGGATTTCTGCCTTCTGCGGAACAAACATCTCAGAGCCACAGGAAGACGTGGTGTCTCAGAAGTGTTGCAATGACAATATAGCTTTATCACAGACTGATGAAGAATTTGGCCTTTACAGTGCACTGCTGCTCTCTCTCCTCTAGCACTTTCTGAGACAGCGACCTGAAGGATAAGCTTCAGCGGGCTGATGAGAGAAGGGGTAAGGCTTTGCTAGCTTAGGTCTCATGCTCATGAATGAGAAACCATCAGAGGTCATCCACCACTCAGAGCCTTAAGCGCTGTCCCTGAGAGTTCACTCAAGTGCTAGCATCATAGAAGACACTAATGGTTTTTCTCAGGTGAGATTAAGGTGTGAAGAAAGGAATCATGATACTTTTGAAGAGTTAATGAAGTCGATCCTTATGTGCCAGGCTTTCTCCTCTAGGGACATGACAAGCAGCACCTTTTATTGTGGTTTGCCTTGCAGAGATGATCAAGGAACTGAGAGCTGACGGCAGCAGCAGGAGGAAGTGGGGACTGTGGTCATGTGTGACCTCTGAGTAAACTAGGTATAGCAGCCATAGGGCTGCCAGCTGACGTACTACTGCTATGATATTACCTAAGCATTTTACCTCACAGGGCTGTTGCTTGCTACAGGTGACTATTCTCCTTAATACCTGGGTTTTTGAATTATTACTGTATTTTAAAGCTGGATGACAGCATGCGCAAGATTTTTTTTCTGTACATGTGTTTCTTTGCCTTTTAGTATGGTAGTCATCTTGTTGCCAAGGGGATGTCTTAACATTATGCCGCTTTGCTAGTGCATGCTTCTCTGATTGATTCATTGGGAAACTGCAAGCTCAACTTGCCGTATCATTTGCACAACTAACAATCACGGGCTAAAAATAAATGGGTTTCCCGATAGATCGAGGTCACTCTTTAGAGTGGTTGCCTCTTTCCACCTGGATTGAAAGTGCTTGGAGAGATGTTCCAAGTAAAAATTAACAGTAATTGAACAACAGTTTCCATTTCAGCACAGCAGACAGAGTTACTAAAACAGACATATAGAGTTCATTAGCAAAATAAAAGGCCTTGACATACTCTGTCACAAGACGGTGAAATTGCTCTGCAGTGAGCTGTGCCAGCGTGGGTTGAGTTGCGAGGGAGTGCTGCCCGTATATCTGAAGGAGTTTGATTCTTGCCAGATGTGCTCGAGGAAGGATTCTTGCTGGCAGATGCTCTTGCAGAGATGTGCTGAGTTTGTGCACCCTGCAGTCCCTAGCTCTTTTACCTCTCGGACTGTTTAACCCCTTGTTTTTTCTGTCTGTACTAAGTCTGCAGGGCAAGCTATTGTCCCTCTGCAACTGTTCTCTAGCAGAGGCCCTGCAGACAGATCATATTGGCAAAATCTAGTGTAACAAGGAATGAGTTTAGTCCAATTAATGAATTTAAACAAATAAAATGTTTCCTTTTCCTCTCTTTTTTACTGCTTAGTCCCCTGTTAACAGTTTAGTTAACTGACACAGGCTTAGGGGATATGCAAAGAGTGATCTAACTTTTGGCTGCCACTAATAGATCATGAAATATAAGCTTATCTGAACCATCAAGAGAAAACATTTGTCTCTTACACTGTATATTTTCCATTCACATGGACTCCATAGCAATAGCAACAGGCTCTTTTGCTACTCTCCCACTGTTTATTTTCTTTTGCTTGATAAGAGCAATACTGTTTCACTCTATGAGCTCCTGATGAAAAGCTGAGTAGGAAAATTGTCCTTTCTCTTTGAATAGTGCCTTCTGTTTCACATCTAACAATTAGAAGCTACAGAAATCAGGACTGTTAAATAGTCTGACAGTCAGAATGAAGGAATGAAGTGCAGAGGAGACTGAATGGAAATGAAGGCAAGGCAGGCAGCAATGCAACAGCAGCAATAGCAAGGAACCCTGTATTTTGCAGTGCCTGATGCCAAATATGTCTTCTGTGCAAACAGCCGTAATGTCTGAGTCTTGTCAGGGTTTGCCACCCATAGTCACATCTTTCCATGAATGAGATTTCCTATTTTGTTTTATTTAACTGTTTAATAGTGGATAAAATTTGGTTTCCTGCCTTAAATAGCTTTTGTTGCTGAGACACTCCTTTGCTGTAAGTTAGGAAGTCTAACTGGTTGAATGGGCGTTGGTCATGATTTCAAATATTCAAGTTCTGGTTTTATTGGTATTGAAAAATTTACTATCTATGTAGGACTATTTTATGTGTTTGTGTATGTATAAAAAAACTTTATGGTTTGGGAACTGTCAAGGACACCCACCACTGAAAAACTGAAGACTGAGGACCAATGAGACGCCACTGGATCCATGGTGGTGACTATCCTTTGCTTATCTCTCTGAATGTTTGCTTAATTTCATCCTAATATTTCCTGCCTTTCCTATCGCTTTACTCTTTTATATTTACCCAATAAAACGTCTGATTGGCGGCATATGACCTCATTTGTGTCTTAATTTCGCCCTTGGGATCATTAAGAACCTTCCCCGAGCCTGACAATCAGACCGGGACTTAACAGGAACATGAAACTCCAGGAATTCAATGAACAGTTAAATTGCAATAGACAATATTTCCTAGCATATTTAAAGGATGAACTATATTTTGCTTTCATGAAATTCTAATAGGAAAGTGCTTTCTCTGAGGTGTGTAGGGCATCAATTATTAAAAAAAAAATCTAGGAAATCGTCACTTTTGAAAATAATCATGCAGTAATTGCTAACACACCCGATTTAACTTTCATGTCCCAGCAGCAATTGGAAATTGAACATTGCTACCCATTGTGGGAACTTTAAAACGTACACAAGACATATAATCTATAAGCAATTTCTAGAAAAGTATAAATTATCATTTCCCAGAATGATTGTAGAATTTGTCTTGTATGCATTATAGAATTACCACACTGTGCAGAAACTGCTCATTTGACCTTGGTTAGCTTCTGCTACACTGAATCTGGGTACCAGATCAAGCGATCATGTATTCAAGGCCTGTTGTTGAAGCAGTTTGTTGCCATGTTATGTGTCACCTCTTGCTTGCAGGTCACAGCCCCAAGTCCGGTCTATTCTGTTTTGGGATGTTTTTTGATAGGGCCCTGAAATAATAACGTAAAGCAAGCTCTGCTTCCACTTACCTGAAATTATACACTGGACAAGCCAGTATGGCCAGTCAAAACTTTTAGCATCAGTATTTAAAACTGGGCTCTTTGTGTAGGCAGAGAAGTCTTATAGGCTTCTGATTGCATTGGCAAGATTTTTGCTGGCTAGTTCTTTGCTGGGAAGTGGAGAAATGGCAGCATGTGATCGATATGCCAATTTTGACTAGCTTATCCCCCTCCTTTGACTACAGGGTGATACGGAGTGTAGGGGTAGTACTGAATGTGCCAGCATTAGTATGATGTTTCTTCAGTTCCTTGCTGATGTTGTAGCAGCCAAAGAAGTGCTCATGCAACAAGCTTTAAATCTTTTCTAACATCATTTCATAAAGGCCATGTACTTTTTGATCCAGTTGTGTGCTGTGACAAAATTGCAATTTTTGCAATATTTGACAAAACTATGGTATGTTCATCCAGCAGCTTGGGATATGCTGTGCAAAGAGAAGTGATTGAATTAATATCAGATTTTTAAAATATGCACAGAACACTGCACAGCAGTGCTAGATAGATAACCTTGTCACTTGTGCACTCTTTCAGCTGGACAGCTAATTCCTTGCCCTGAGATTGAATAATTTTAGAGTTCATGTAAAAGCTAACAGCCTAAAGGTTTATGACATAGATATGGTAACTGTTCAAAAACCCAGATAGTATCTATGTGGAGATTTTTGCATTTCAATGTGTGGTACCTATGATGGTATTCTTGGTTGAGCGATGTTGATATGAGTCAATGCAACAACTTTGCTCTACCTTTCCTTGGAGATCTATCTTCTACCAGTTTCTCTTTCCCTGCCAAGCTCTAGCTTTCCACTGGATGTTAACTTCTGAGGCATGGTAATAAAATACTATATTCCAATGGACACAAACACAATGTCTAGAGTATTATATGCTGCTATTTTACCAGATCTCTTCTGATTTTGCTCTCAAAGTGTGATGCATCTGTTACGTGGAAAATAAAACTGCTCTTCTCCTCAGCACCCTCTTCCCTATAACATCTCTGTTCTTTTTCCATGTAACTAATTCAAAATTTAAAGACAATGTAATCCTTCTGAAGCTTTATTTTGAAGAATCTCAGACTACATGTTTATCTGTTCTTAACCAGATAGTTTAAACTGCCTTAGAAAGCAATCAACGTATGCAAGTATTGCAATATGAACCATGTGTGATACTCTGACTCTAGTGGAAGAAGGAATTAATATGAAATATAGCCAGCCATTTATAGTGGTTGCTTCAAAAGCTGTTGTTTTCTACGAGACATTATTTTTCAAATGCGTTTTTGTAGTCATATACACTACAGGTAATACAATGATGATATAATTTGTCCACAGTGCCATTCTGTAAATTCAGTTCCACATGACTAGGACACTATATTCTTCATATCCTGTTACTTTTGATGCAATCTGAAGTATTAATTTTGGTTCTGGCTAGGTTTTCATTGGTGTATCTAGAGATGGGGAAATATGCATGCTTATCCACTGCAGGTTAAACTCATATATGAGTTCAAAGTGTTGGTACATGCTAAATTGTTTTGATGTTGCTTTTGTAGTAATACATATTGAAACTCTTGATAAAATATATTCAACGCTTGATGAGTTAAAGCTGTTAGAAAGGTGTTTACTGGAATCTGACAGATGCAAGAAAAATGCTAACAGAATGTGGATTTGAATAATTTGTTTGGTTTTGTTTTTCTTTCTTTCATTTCAAAGCAATTTCTTATCTATAATTGCTTTTTATTTGAGTTGATTTTCATTATAACAATGTCATGAATTGGGCTATTGATGGATATATGACATCTTTGGACTTTGGTGCCTTCAGGGTACAGTTTAAGATTTCTATATTATCCAATTTTTCTAAAACTTAACACTGCTAAAACAGAATTCTACATCAACTCTTGCAGGTATATTTCTTTGTTTCCTTCATATCCATAGAAGACCACCATGCATGGTTGTTTTCAGTCTCTGAACACACACTATAGAGTCTGACATTCTCCCTGTAACAGTAACATGTAGTTTGAAGTAGAACATATCTTTTCAGAAAACTATATAAACATCTGATAAATGTTTAGTATATATATTAGTATATATATTCCTCTGTCCTTTGAATTGAGTGGGCAGACTGATTATGTAGCATTTCTCAGTTTAAGATAGGGTTTAAAAATACTGCAGTAAATCTGCTGCCAGATGTTTCATTTCTGCTTCATATAGCAAGCAGTTCATGTATAACTAATGATACCTAAGGTGGACTGAAAATAAAGGAAGAAGGCAGAAAGAATGGAAAACCTATTACCACTCCTTTCAATGATATTATATTGAGTTTTGACCTTGTTAGAGCTCTCATAACCTATACAGGGCCTGTATGTGCAGGGAAGCAAAAACAAACAGGATGTGGATGAGGGTGGGGGGAACCTGTGGACGCTTGAACTACCAACACTCAAACTCTGTAATTACAGAGAGTAAAGCCAGCTCAAAACGCCTTAGCAGGGCAAGTAAAAGTCAAAGGTGGCAGTGTGGAAGAGGGGACCTGGGAAGCCATGAGGGGATGATGAATAGGGGCTAGGGTGTACAGCAGCTGGAAGAAGGAAGAAACTTCAGGAAGGTGGGACTGTGGTGGGAGAAAAGAGAATCCCCTTATTGACATCACACCCTCACCAGATCTAACAGCAGAGTATGGCAGTCAGACCTAATCTGGTCTCTGAGAGCCAGCCTTCCCTTTAGCTGACAACAGTCTGCCTCGCTGTCCATTAACAACAAAGGTGCTGCAGTTAGAACAGATGACTTTGGGATTTAGTATGGCTGAGAGAACTGAATAACATCCCTTCCCTTGGTGCTGTCATCTCCGGGAGCTGAGAATGTTCAGAGTCTAGCTCAACACTGGGGAGTATTTTCCGTTTTGGGTAGAAATCAACTGCTGGGAATCATAAAGTTATTTGAATTTTCAAATTTGAACTTTGAATCTTTGGATTTTCTTTCTGTTAAAAAAAGAATGCTGAGGGGAATTGAAGGAGCTGTTCCATGAATCCTTTTAGGATTTCTTCTCTGTGAGATACAACCAAAGAAGTAGGTTGCAGTATTTGCAGACCTGAAGGAAAAAGAAGCAACTAGTGATTTGGGGTGAGGAAGATCAGCATCACAGAGAGGAACTGTGTGATAATGAATGATGTGTCAAAGCAGAAAGGCTGCAGTCAGTAGAGGTACAATTGCCACATTGGGTTGGTGGAACACAAACTTGGCAAGAGTGAAGAAGAGAGGTGATAACTAGTGTAAACTGAAAGTCACAGACTGCTTACCCACAGACACATTAGCGTGGCAGACCACAGCGGGTGATGTCTGATACCTCACCTGGGGCTCCATGTTTTGTTTTGAGGATACCCGAAGAGCTAGACTTTATGTTACTGAACTCAGAGGGGTCACAGTTTGTAATATTTTAGAGCACTTGCTCAAAATATGGGAAACCTAGGAAGCCATGTAATCAATTTTATAAGGTAGATGCTAATTATTATAGACTGTATCTTGTTCATAGCATAATATTGCATACAGGGAAAGGGTTCCAGTATCTGTGGGGAAATGAAACAGCCTTGGTCTCTCAAATACCATTATTCTGAACTGGCACCTCTGAGAGAAGGCAGTGTCACTTCTAGGATGTTCTCTGCACCTGTGTCGAGTTATTGGTGATGTCTCTCCATCTTCTTCTAGGATTTGTTGAGCTTTCAGAAGCAGGACAGAAAATGGCTCATTTGCAAACCTACTCAGAAATTTCTACGTTGGAGCTGAATTAACTCCTTTTCAGTGCCATCTCTGAAAAGTCAGAAGATCCAACCCAGTCCTTGCAATGCTAGAGTAAAGTGGGAAACAACATAAAGACCAGAACAAGTAGCAGTCGATAACAAAATAAATGAAAAATAGCGTGTGCATTTTTCTGGGAAGAACAATATATCACGGCAGTTACATGTAAAATGTCTTTTTTTTTTTTTTTTGTAACTGGAGATGTTAATGCGATAGATTATTAATCTGGGGGCTTCTGCACAGACCAAGATGGCATATTTTAGTGCCCCACCTCTCCGCTGCAGCATGCAGGGAGCGGAAGTCTGCTGAGGAAACAGAGACTAATTATCATGCCAGTGATTTCTATTTAATATATTTAACTGGGTTTTAATAGGAAAAAAGAAGGCTACTAAGGAACACACCCCAGTATGAGTAACTTCTCAAAAGTAGGTCAGCCAAGTTTACATTTCATGCTCTGACTGGCATAGAAAACAAGCACGATGCTCTCTTAGCAGAGATGCAAACACATCATTCTGGGACCTAAAGCTACTTCAGGCTTTGTTTTGGGGACTTACCTAGAACTGTGACTACTTTCTTGGAAGTGCATTCTTCATTCTTTTTATTTATATGTAAATAATCTTTTCCTGACACTTTTTACAGAACAAATTCCAGTTCAGACCTTTTAAATAAAACAGAGCAACAAAATCATATGTATTGCATATGGATGAATAACTTATTCAGGATTATTCAGCCTTTCAGTCACACAATGAGGGGTATTCCTACATCTTGCATGAGGATTTTTCAGTCTCTGATTCCCACTTTGCTTGTATTCAGCTTTTATTATGGCTGAGGTTTTTGCTTCCAAACTATAATTTCATTAGCATCCCGATGACTGTATTTAAATGTCTTTGTCATCAAGGAATCCAAGTAAAACTAGTTTTCATGTATTCGTCTTTCTTGAAAAATTCTGTCAGTGGTGCCTTGTCTTTTGTTTGTCACTGCATCAATCATGCCCTTATTTTACATTGTATTGAGCCTATTAGTTTACAACCCATCAGCAGCAATCAAGGCTGTGAAGGAATTTTTGTATCTTTGTATTGATACGGGACTGGAAACACAAAATGAAGACGACTGCAGCACAAGGGCTGCTCATTCAGTTAAAATAGCCTATATGGACCAGCTGCCAACATCCTGTCACTTTGACTCAATTCATGCCAATGAAACTGCTGTTTTCTTATAACTCTGAGCAAAATGGTGAATTCAAAAACCATTGAATTTTGGGCAAATAAAGGCCTGGATTCGATTTATGCAGCTGGAAGTCATCTCTTTCTGCTAGCAGGCTACTAGTAAAAGGCAAATGTGGTATCTGTAAAGAGAACATTTAAATGCTTGGATTCCTTTAAAGAATTTATAGCAGAAGTTATGGACTAAGGAGACTTGGCTAATATATTATAGCTGGTTTTCCTAATGCAGTTGACAAGCTACATGTCTGAAAATCAAAGAATCTGTTTCTGCAGTATAAGAGATAATGCCCTTACAAGGATAAAAACTTGTTAAAAGCTAGGAAACTATGAAAAGCCAGAGCATTAGTGGGACCTTACAAAAATCTGTGCTGGGATCTCCAGTGCTCAACACCTTAGTAACTGGTTTGAATAGTAGCGAAATGTCAAAATTTATTGATGATGGCTAATGATTTAGAATAGTAAAGGCTGAGTGAAGAGAGTCACAGAAGCACCTGCTGATTCCAAAGAATAAAGTAACAGCTGAAGTTTGATCCAGTTAAATTTAAAACAAGGTGGAGGGAGAAACAATCTAAATCCTGAGTGCTCTGTGTTGGCCTCTGGGCCAATCTGTATTGGTCTCTGGGAATAGGATCTTGGGCCAGAAATAGTATACAAAAGCATTACTTCATTGCTTCTCAGGGAGGTCAGGGAGAAAAGCAAACAATGCTAGAAGAATTAGGAATAAGAGTACAAAATGTTATATAAATCAGTGTTCCTTCTACTCATGAAATGCTTTCTTTGCATTTCAGACTCCCTAGTTCAAAAAGTTCTGTTATGGCTGGAAAAGAAAGCGGCAAACAAGGATGGCCCAGGACTAGAAGTCTTCAGCCTGGAGAGAGACGACAGAAGGCCATACAGCTGTAAGCACTATGCAGAAGATGAACCAGGAACAACTGTTCAGGGTCTTACTAGAGGAGCTAGGAAGCCTTGAGTGAACTTGACAGGCAAGGTAATACTTCACTGAGCGTGCAATAACTCTGCAGAACTCCTTACCATGGGACATTGTAGGTATCAGTTTATGTCACAAATTTGATCAAGGAAATTCACGGAAGAAAATCCATCTTGGCAGTTAAATTCAAGGATGCCACTACAGTCTCAGGAAGCTTTTGTGCCAGAAAGCACTTGAGGCTGGAAGACAGTTCTGGTGGAGTGTGATGTGCTTTCTGCCCCCTCAGTGTCTTTCTCAGATACCTGCAGTTTGTCCTTGTTAATTATAGGGCCCTTGGGCCTGACCTGGTATGTGTGTAAGTAAAGATGAAGAACAACAGTTATTTCTTTGTTTAAAGATTTGCATTTTTGTAGCTTTCATTGTATTTTGTGATATAGCAGGACAACAAAATCTTTGCCAATATGCTTTATTCTTACAACAAAAAGCATATGCATTTCTTTCTTGTCTGTCAACCAGAATGTACTTCACCAGATCCAGATGTCTCAGAGAGGAAAAGTGAAGCAGCTGAGGGGGGGGGGGGGGAAGAAGACTTTTTTTTTTTATGGTCTTTTTATCTTTATAAAATACTGTTTCTCTTAAAAAAAAAAAAAAAAAAAGAGCAAGGCAATTGTTTTCCCATGTATTTTACAGATGTTTCCCAGAATACTCTTTTAAAATATTCTGATGACCTTTCATGCTTTTCAGGTCCAAGAAATTTAATTTTGTTTTGTTTTTAAGGGTTTGGGGAAATGAGGAGAGAAGAGTGACAAGTTAATGTTATGAACCTGACGTCCTGGCTCCTAAATTTCTTTTCTGTTTCACAAGTCTGAAATGCTGTTGATAGCAAAGGGAACTCAAGGAGATTATGGAACAGAAGGAAATGCTTTGTGAAGCGACATAGAACTTCTTCTAGGGTCTAGAGAATAAGACTTATGAGGAGCAGCTGAGGGAGCTGGGGTTGTTTAGTTTGGAGAAGAGGAGGCTGAGGGGAGACCTTATTGCTCTCTACAACTACCTGAAAGGAGGTTGTAGTCAGGTGGGGGTCGGTCTCTTCTCCCAAATAATAAGTGACAGGATGAGAGGAAACGGCCTCAAGCTGCGCCAGGGAAAATTTAGGTTGGATATTAGGACAAACTTCTTTACTGAAAGAGTGGTAAGGCATTGGAACAGGCTTCCCAGGGAAGTGGTTGAGTCCCCATCCCTGGAGGTATTTAAAAGACGGGTAGATGTGGTGCTTGAGGACATGGTTTAGTGGCAGACTTGGCAGTGATAGGTTAACGGTTGGACCTGATGATCTTAAGGGTCTTTTCCAACCTTAACGATTCTATGATTCTTTATAAAGAAGAACCTCTTCATTCTTCTGGAGATAGCTCACATGAATAATCTGCATTAGAACTGTGACCTATTGACTGAAGCAATAGCGAGCTTGTTTGAAAGTGCAAACGTCTCACATAATGCTCATCAAAACAGTTGGGTTTAGGCTAATTTTACGTCTCCCCTCCCCCTGCCCAGGCCTTGTGCACTGTCATATGGAAGGGGAATAACAGATGACTGTGAATGAAGTGGTGGCTTGGAACTCTGTGAACTGGAAAAACTGGGAATACATGTAATTTGGGTATATAACACTGACTATCTACACACAAATGAGCAGCAAATGAGTAGCCTACCCTAATAATAACTCATAGGAATGAATAGCTCTTCAGATGGCATACATTTTTCTTTTTATTCAACTGAGGAAAACCAGAAAGCCTTTATGTCTGTTGCAAATATTTAAATAAAAAAAGGGGAAAAATGTTCTATTTTTCCTAGAATTTTTGGGCACTTTTTTCAGTCAGATATGTCTGAAAGTGAAATCTTTAGTGTTTTAATTAGTGCAAAATTAGTAGTTCTGTAGGAAATTAGTTTTATGGTTGCTTATTGATACAGACTGCATAAAAATGTGTTGTGGTTTAACCCCAGATGGCAACTAAGCACCATACAGCTGCTTGCTAACTCCCTGCCGGTGGGATGGGGAAGAGAATCAGAAGGCTAAAAGTGAGAAAACTCGTGGGCTGAGATAAAGACAGTTTAATAGGTAAAGCAAAAGCCACGCACACAAGCAAAGCAAAACGAGGAATTCATTCGTTACTTTGCATCGGCAGGCAGGTGTTCAGCCATCTCCAGGAAAGCAGGGCTCCATCACATGTAACAGTTACTTGGAAAGACAAAATGCCATCACTCCAAATGTTCTTCTTCCCCCAGCTTTATATGCTGAGCATGACATCCTATGGTGTGGAATATTCCTTTGGTCAGTTGGGGTCAGCTGTCCCAGTCGTGTCCCATCCCAACTTCTTGTGCACCCCCAGCCTACTTGCTGGTGGGGTGGGTGAGAAGCAGAAAAGAACTTGACTCTGTGTAAGCACTGCTTAGCAGTAACTAAAACATCCCTGTATTATCAACACTGTTTTCAGCAGAAATCCAAAACATAGCCCCACACTAGCTGCTGTGAAGAAAATTAACTCTATCCCAGCCACAACCAAGGCAAAATAAAAGCTACTAAAAAGATGGCAAGAGCAGTTTATGTTCAAATCATGATCTGTCAAATGAGTGGCTCTGATTTAATTTTCTGGAATGTCCTTACTATGAGAGAGAAGATAAAAGACAGAGGGCCAGGATCTCTGGTCAACATCAGCAAGCAGTGAGGCCAGTGTAATAACTACTCTGTGTGATCCCACAGTAAATACATAGAGAATCAAGTTCAGACTTGGAGTGAGTTGATGTTAACTCCTACTAAAGTGTAGCCCAGACAATAAATCATGAAGGTTCTTCTATGGGGCCTGGGCAATCTCAATGTAGCTTTCTGGTGGCAAGTTTTCACCCATGAAATTAATGTCCTATATTATGTTCCTTTCGACATGGCCAGAAGAGGAGGTTGAAAGTGATCTTTCCTGTTAGAAGTGTTTTACAAACGATCTTAGCATGTGATGGGGAAACAAGATTGTGAGAGTCCCAAGATGACTCTTACTAAGTGACGTGTGCAAAGTTGGGCAAGGGCTCTCTGCTTTCTTGATCTTCTTTGCACTGGGGAGCACTGAGTGTGTCCTCCAGATGCTTACAAAAAAATGGCCAGTCCTGTGGTGAGCATTGACCTGCAAAAACATCTCAATTTAATGTATACCTCCTATTGTAAAGTATTGTAGTTCTTTTGCTGATCGTGTACAACCACAAAACAGGATGCTTAAATCACTTAAGTCCGTTCAAATGAATTACTAATAAGCTATCACATTTCCATGTGACACAATGGGAAAAATATAATCTTCAGAAAACACCTTCTTTAACATAAAGCACACTAATCTAACATGTATGCGATATATTCACAAGATACCTTATATGAATATAAGGGATTTATGACTTGGAGTTTGTATGGAGTAAGAATCCAGAAATGTGTTTCTGTGTTAAAATTAGATGGTGGCAATTAAAATGTGTGTGTTGCCTGCTTACCATGTCACAAGTCCAGAAGTACGTCTCCCATCTTCGTGAGTCTAAGCTGGTCCATTTCTTAGTCTCCTTTGCTTTGTGCATTCTCTTGCTCTTCTACCTGGTCGTTGCCCCTGCTGATGGCCTGCTGAAACATCTGGCTTCTGGATTTCCAGGGCTTATTGATCAGATACACTCTGCAAATTTCCAGCCATCACAGAAAATCATGAACATGCACCTCGGTGACAGAGATTTATTAAATCAGATTTTCAGTTGAGTATGAGATGTGTATCCAGATGCTCAGATGATGAGTGTCTTGGGAGCACTTATCTACATCTTAAAATTTCATCACATTTGTCTTACCCATGTGTTACCTCATGCACACTACAAATGCACAGCTCATTAATGCTGATGTGTTTTGCTCTAGAGCTCAGTAATTTCAAATCCACTTCAGTTCTGAACAACCAAGCCAAACGTTGTATTTTGCATCCAATTCATGAACCTGGTAGAAGTTTATTTTTTTTTTTTTCTCTCAAGTGTTCATTAGCCCATTGCTCTCAGATTCAAATTATTTAACAGATGAACAAAATAGCCCCCCAAACTCTGGCAAAGTCCCTATTATAATCTAAAGGATGATAAAGAAGGCAAAATCTTTTCCAAAGATTTCTGATTCTGAGTAAGGAACATCTTTGCTACCACCAATGATTTAAATCACTCTTTTTTTTTTTTTTTTTTTTTTTTTTTTTTTTTTTTTAAATCAGTATGCTTTTAAAGTGCCCCTCTTTTGTGAGAAAGCACTTTCTTTTATATTGCTTTCCTTAAAGTGTGTTATGGAGATGACATCCCTGAAGAGTGTTGTGGGGCTATTGTCAGCTAAAGACTGGAATCAAGGAAACAAACTGAATGCAAACCAGCTACAAAAAGGATATTTTTTTTTTTTTTTGGTGTGTGCCTTTTTTTTTAAAGCAAGGAAAAAGATTGTCCTTAGGCATTTAGCAGAGTCAGGTCACCTACAGTGATGGTTACCCAGCACTTCTAAGGTTTATCTTCATCAGGACTGGCAGCTTCAACTTCAGTTTGCACAGAAATGTCCCAGTGACTCTAAGCTGTCAAAACAACCTTTCTTCTGGCTAAGGTACGCCAGTGCTAACCTCACTTATTCTTTGAACCTATATCTACAATAAGAGAATAAATAACCTATGAGGTTGTTTACCTTCTGCCAGTTGCATTTTAGACTGATCTAATTAACTTTTTCTGAATCAACTTTATAAGGATTGCATATTTAATCAGTCTGATTACAAAAGTAATTTCAGAAAGAAGTTGTCAGCTGAGTTTGGGGAATCATCCAGTGTCATAACATCAGTGTGTTATGAACTAAAAAAAAAAACTAAAAAAAAAATGACATGACTTAGTAAGTTTTCTTTTCTCCCAAAAGAGCAAAAGAGAATAAACTGCCTTAAAGTACCAGCACAACTTTAAATAGCTAGTGGTTAGTTTGGTCTGAATAACTTGTCATTTTAGGATGTAATATCATTGATTTTATCCTCCCTACCACCCTGATTATAGATTTATTAGAAAAGCATTGGGATTTTGGGGGGGAAGATCTTCCAGATATAGGCTATTAATTTAAAACATTTTTTCCCCAAACCCTTATAAACAGAACAATGAAGCAGAAATTTTCATATTATCCTTACATGATCAATTATCTTTGTTAGTGGTTTTCATAAATTTCTAATGCATAGGTGCCCTTTGAAAGTAGAAGGGACTCCAGTCAAAATGGGATATGATTGCATTTGAGAACTGTTTTTTTGTATTATATCTGATCTCTTTATGAAAGTCAGGACAAGTCTGTCCAGTTTTTTGGAAACTTTGAAAGTACTTAAGTGGTGATGCAGTACCAACATACTAAAAAGTGAGTAAATTTCACAAAAGAAAACACTTTGTCAAAGATCATAGTAAGAAAAGTTCTCACTCATTTTAAATGAGATAAAAATGCAATGCCTAACCGGTCAAAGAGCAGTGGAAGTACCAAAGCCTGGTTTCCTATGGGTTTGTGTTCCGCTTTCCAGACTGCTGAGTTTACATAGCCTCCTGTTTGGTTTGCAAAGGGCAGTGCATCTTGTTGCTCCCATGGAGTTAAGTGCCTGTTGGTGGCAACCCATAGGCACACAGTAGCATCTTTCTTATTTCACAAAACAATTATTGCCTTATCCTTAGTCCAGGCAGTAATTTGGATGTCTTTCCTCTATCCAGGCTGAACCTTTTTTTTTTTTTTTTTTTTTTTAATTTGATGGACTTGGAAGTTATTGTTAGCACTGATGAACACACAGTGCAATTGCTTAAGGTGTTTCTGTAAGAAACCAGACCCTCCCCATCCCTCCCCCCAAAAGGTGTGATTAAAAGAAATGCTAAGACATCTACAACATCGACCAAGGTTTCTCTGTTTTAATGTAACTTTATAAATTTTAAAATTAGAATATGATATTTTGTATTTTGAGAACTGCATTTTAATATTCAGGTAACCTCTTTAACATAGTTTATTATGTATTTCAAAAAGTGTCAAATATTCTAATAACTTTTTCACCCTGTTTTTTTTGCATGATAGATTTACTATCTTACTTAATTCTTAGAATTGATATACTGGTGAAGGCGGAATGTTAAAAGACCTGAAAGAATGAAAGGATTTGCAAAATGTCAATTTTATAACTCTTAGTCTTTTGGAGGAAAGTAAAGCTAGTTCTTTACTCATTTCTTGGAGTTGTAAAAGTTCACCATGAACAAATGTAATACGTGCCATGTATCTTTCTGTCAAACAAAGGATAAAGGGACTTGCCATTACTGATCATTATTTTTTAAGAAGTAAAAAATCTTTCATATTTCTTTTGTATAGTGTAAAGAAGCAAAAAAGATCACAAGCTCGATTTTAAGGGAGGCAAAAGAAAGACCTTGTGGGATACCTTAACATCATTCAAAGGGATACTGACTTTCTAGGACAATGCAAGTTTCCAGGGTTGTCTCCGAAGTTGTCATTGTCAGTACACTTGAACGTGATGAAAAGTATCTTTTATGCTTGTCTTCTCATCTGAAAAGAAAGTACCACGGCGACAGAGGGAAGTGTAGGCATTAGGAGTGTGTGCAGCTGTCAGTTGAGTGGGGAGGCAAGAGTCTCTGCTCAACACAAAAAATATTAAAAGTGCTTTTTACATTATTCTATAGCCAAGGCAATACATTATAGCAGCATATGTGTTGTGCTGCACTAATACGGCTGCAAAGTGAGCTAGATTTAAACTCAAAAGAAAGAATGCTTGAGGAGAGGATTGTTTTCATCTTGATATAAGAAAGGAAATTTTTTACAGTGAAGACCAATCAGTCACTGGAACAACCTCCCCAGGGATGTGGTAAAATCCCCATCACTGGAGGTTTTCATGATGTGATTGGGCAGGGTGCTAGGTAATCTCATCTAAGCTCCCTTTCCCATGAAAGTTTGGACCGGGTGACTTTCGAGGTCCCTTCCAACCCAGGCTGTTCTACGGTTCTATGATTCTCCAGCATATTTTTTCTCTGCTGAATGCAGAGGTAAGAACAAGTGTTATTTGGTGGTACTGGTGACTGCATCCTCCTTTCGTGTCAAAAGTATGGGAAGTATTTTTGGGAAAAAAAGTGGCTAGGACTGTTATTTGCTGTAGTTGGTAGGATGTATTTTTTCTGTATCTTTATCAAAGCCTGATTAGAGCCCACAGACTTAGTCATATGAGGATGCAGAAAAAGGAAAGTATACTAGCACTCTAAGTAGAATAGTGTTGTTCTTCTCAAATAACAATATGTAAATCAACCTGTCATGTAAATAATTATGAGCTTAGAGGAAAAATAGAGTTATCATGACTTACCCAACTGCTAATTGAGAAAAAGTAATTAATCACCTGCATGGTTTTAGCCCCTGGCAAATGGAGGTAAACGGCTTAAATTCAGTTTAAGCAAATTTGTTTTGTTTATCACATTTGTGATAGGTTGTGTTTGTGCTTGGTTCATTACTATCTGTCAACTGACACATGGTAATTTGTTAAGAGATGGTAGTAAATATGTTCACATGATTAAAAGAAATCACCATTGCTTAATATATTGCCTTTTATTACTTTGGTATCTGACCATGAATGCTTCTAGTTTGCTATGGCTGTGTAATATTGTGCTGTGTAGATTAGCAAAACTCTCACAGTAAAGTGATTGTCTAAAGAAGTTATAAACTCTCTATTCTGGGTGGTCTTTTAAAAACACGATAGATAAACATCTGTCAGGGACGACGTGAAACAAGCTGATCCTGCCTGTGGACAGGGAATGGACTAGGTGACCTCTTGAGATCTCTTCCAGTCCAAGGAGTCTATTATTTTAGTTTAACTAATTCAATGAAATGCCACACAGGGATTTGTGCTAATTTAATTAAGTTGGCTTTTAAACAAGTTAACAGATGTTTATACTTATAGATGCAACCATTTAAGGCCTAGAGTGTGCAATTTATTCCAGTACTTCTCTGTCCTTTTAATTAGAAAACTTTCCCCTAAATCTAACCGCAACATGTATAAATCTATGCTACGTCTATGTATCATTTGTGCTACTTTTATCCTGTCCACCACAACCACCTCATTGTAGGGTATTTTACTTCCTTAGAGTCATGTGCTGTCTTTCCCCCTTTCTTTACGCTCTTTGGTCTTTTCTCCATAGGTTTAGCAGCCTGCATTTTGGAGTCACAGGTTTTTTTACCCCTCTGAATATTTTTCTCTTTTTTTTCCCTCCAGAAACCTTCCCGTTAAACTATGTCTGTTTTTGAACTGTAGCTTCCCAAACTACATCACTTGTTAGGTTGAGTCTTTATCAGTACTGGTAAAGCAGAATGATATTTCCATGGGCAGCACTCTTGGTTATACATACCAGTAATTTTAAACTTGGTTTCAGATGCATCTGAAGGATCTGGATGGAGATTGCATGCAGGTAACTAAAAGTTTGAAATCACATTCTTCAATTCATCTCCTGCAAGTTTGTCATAGATAAAATGGTTTTGTGTCCTGCTTTTTATTTTTAGGTGAGACCAAGGACTTTGTGAGGACTTGACTCTTGAATATGTTGATATGCTCCTTGAGTTTTTATTTTTAATTAAAAGGAAATGTCTGCAAATTGTAAAGGGAATTTCTTTAATGTTTTCTGTTGTGGCCTAACTTACAGATTAAAACAGTGTTTCTCACCGCTCAAGAATTATTTGGATTCAGAGGCAGGATTACTGAATCTAGAGAGGGGGAAGATTGTTTCAGTTTCTCCCCAACTAGCCATATGTCCATTTATATAGCCGTTAAAATATGAATAATAATCGTATAGCACAAGTAATACTAGGCAATTGCTCATCACATGGAGGGAACTGTATGAACAGATAATGCAATTTTCCGTAGTCAGCTCTGTAACTCGTTTAAGACTTTGTGTGTTTGGATTTCTTCATGCTCTCAACGGAGGTGTGGAAGCAGACTTAGTGTTAGCTGATTGTATTCGCGTGCAAATGCTGACACTTTTCATAGTCTCCAGTAGGCATCTACAGGGGCCATCCTTCCTGCCCTGTTTTGCTAAGTGCTTATGTTGTCTTCTGGATATTTTCTCTGTTTGCTTCACTTTCAAACTCAGATGATTCACTGATATGTCTTTCTCGTGTACCTGGTGTTCCCTGGTAGGAAGCTTCCAGCCAGGCCATCGTCTTTTTCTTGTAGGAGCAGAGTCTCAGAACTTCAGTCTGAGTGCTGCAGCTGCAATGGATGGATTCTCTTGATCTCCAGGCATTTTTTCCAGAGTAATTGCCTGCTATTGCAGGAATCTTTCCCCTTTCTGGTGACATAATTGCTTTTCTTGAGGTTTCTTATTTTGTATGTGAAAAGCTTTAAGCTTATTATAGGCTGGATGGTGTGTGGTTTTGGTGAAGTGAAGCTGTGGGATGGTCTAAAATTCTGCATTCTGTGATGGAGAACTAGATTTGATAGCCCAGATCAGATTAGTAAAAGTCATGATCCCATTGTTGTTATTTGTAGTGCTGCAGCACCTTCCCTACTGGCACTGCAAAAGCAGCGAATGGTCCCAGTCACGAACTAAAGAATTTTAAAACATAGGACTGAAAAGGTCATGTAATCCTGATTAAGCAGAATCAACTGTTCCTAAATTCCTCTGTGTTGTATGGTGCTAGGCAATAGAGTATTTTCCAAACACTCAAAATTTAAATAAGCTGTAGCATTAATCTAATTTTAGTACTCTCTTCTGTTTGAATCTGTTCCTGAAATACTTTGGTGTTTGTTTCTTTTCTGTCTTCCTCTTTTGTGAGCGAATAAAGTGAAGACTTCTGTGATAGGGCTTTTACTCATGATATTTCCTCTTTTGTCAACCTTTAAACCCTGATCTCACAGGTCAGCCTCTAAGAGATATCTGAACCCAAGCAGCACTCAATTGATTTAACGGGAAGCTGGAAACAAGGACTATATTTTGATGAAAGTTTTGATCTGACACTGCTTCTTCATTTCTATTTATTTATTTATTTATTTATCATGATCACGCCCTGGCCATTCATTCTTGCCTTAGGCTTGCCTGCTTTGTTGTGCTGGAATTTTTATTTAATCTCTCTCATTCCAAAGGGAATTCAGCTCATTAAAGCAGCAAGAAAGATTTTCAACAGAGGATTACAGGCTCAGGAGCCATCCGTGGGGGTGTGTATACTGTGCATATATGTGTGTGTGTGTTGGTGAGAAAGAGGGAAGAGGAAGTGACCAAAATAAGGAAGCTCCCTTATGTCTTGTCACATAGAAAGTAGTATGTTTTTGTGTTTTGGTTTCTTTCTCTAGTTGCCACTTCTCAGAGTCTCTGTCTGTCTGTCTTTCACAGAGAATGGCAAACCCAGTCCTTAAAAAGTCAGTAGGTGTTTTAAAGTTTCACTCCAATCTCAGGCATCAGTGAACCTCTTTGAGGTTCTTATGAAATCAACAATGATAAACAACTGGAACTGCTTTAAAAAAGCTTTACGGTCGTGATGACTAACCAGTTCTGTGGTTTCTACTTCTTTCCACAGAACCACTGAAAGAGATCTGGAAATGGATAGTTTAAAACATTGTTATTTGTATCAGTAGTTACTTTTAATTTTCTTTTTTTTCAATTTAAATTTAAAAGATTTCTTTTTAATGGAATTGTTCTGATTTCAGCTGGGATAGAGTTAATTTTTCTTCCTAGTAGCTGGTATAGTGCTGTGTTTTGGATTTAGGATGAGAACAATGTTGATAACACACTGATGTTTTAGTTGTTGCTAAGTAGTTCTTACACTAGTCAAGGACTTTTCATCTTCCCATGCTCTGCCCGGTGCACAAGAAGCTGGGAGGGGGCACAGCCAGGACAGCTGACCCAGACTGGCCAAAGGGCTATTACATACCATATGGCATCATGCTCAGTATATAAACTAGAGAGAGTTGGCCGGGGGGCAGCGATCGCTGCTCGGGGACGTGCTGGGCATCAGTCGGTGGGTGGTGAGTAATTGTATCATGTATCACTTGCTTTGTATATTATTATTGTATTATTATTATTATTACTATTACTACTATTCTATTTCATTTTACTTCAGTTATTAAACTGTTCTTATCTCAACCCATGAGTTTTCTGACTTTCACCCTTCCAATTCTCTCCCCCATCCCACTGGGGTTGGGGAGTGAGCAAGCAGCTGTGTGGTGCTTAGTTGCTGGCTGGGGTTAAAACACGACAGGAATTTATCCCCTCCCACCACACACTTTTTTATTTTAGCCTAAATTTGATTATTTGAAGTGAAATAGGACAGATAGATTAGATAGATAGATTAAAGTTTTCAATTAACTTAAATTGTTTAGGCTTGCTATAGAAAATCTGTACTGGAAATGAGGCTAGAATAATTTCTTCTTCCACTTTAGTCATTACTTCTATGAAAAAGTGTTGTAGCTAGAAATCTAAGTATCTCAAGCATCCATCTTGCCTTGAATTTGCTTGCTACACCTATTGATGGGGTCCTTCAAAAGCTCAAGTAGGCAGGGAATGACTTTGTATGCAACTTGAATATCCCTGTACAGAGAAGCATGAAGAATTCTGTTAGTTGAAGGAATAGGCAAAAAATGTTGAGAAAGTTTGATCCAGGCCACTTTCCTATACCAAGACCAGTACCTTATTATGCCTAAGTGTTGGTAGACAGACATGTGTCCAACCTGTGATGTAGACTCTGCAATGTCCCTAGGCAATCCTATTCCCAGTAATTGGGAAAAATGTATAGCTCATGGTTAGAGCTCATTGCACTAATGGGCTTTCAAGAATGCCATTGGGTAAGTCATGTCGCAGTATGTGCTGTTGCAAATCCAAAGCAAAGAGCTAAGGTTACGTACCAAACATCTACTGCAATGACAGGAAAAATTCTGTGAGGATATATATGCACACAGCAAATACACAGCATTTCCTTTAACTAGCTTATGAAAAGAAACTTCTGAATGGATGTATTTTTAAGTTGGTTGGCTCTTTAATTGTTACTGTTAATTTATGGGATCGTTTAAAAAGAATGCTTGTCTGAGAAAGGCCCCCTTTACCGTAGAGGTATATAGGGCATACACGTATCCCATATGGGACACTCCCTTTGCCACAAGTTTATAGCATAGGGAGGGAACATGGAAACAGCCAGTCTGGTGACAGCACTTAAACTTATTCTTTTCTTGGTTGATTTTACATATAGTCTTGTCTAGTTGAGGAGAAAATGGAAATCCAAAAAGGATGCATTAATAGGCTCACAAGAAGAGGAAAAACAAACATTGAGGATGTAACTAGAGTGGTAGACCTAATGGGGGAGGCGGGGTGGGGGGTAGGAAGCAGTGCTGCAAGGAGACAGAAAAAAAAATGAATGACTGCAAAAGCACTGTAGGATCACAGAGACTCTGAAGGGAAACGGGTATGAGAAGGTCATGACAGTGAGAGCATCAATGAGCATCCCAAAGTGCTCAGTCTGTGCAGTGAGAGGCCATCTCAGTGCCTCCCCTCTCCCTGGAGCATGCTGGTACATCAGGGAGCCCTGGCTGGGCTGACCACCTCCACCCTCACCCTGCTTCTGCATCTGCATCTCTTTGTGGCAGCCCTTCCCCACCTCTTCCCACAGAGTTGCCCCTTGTAATTGTGTTTCTACCTTTCCCTGAGAGCCATGGGCCTGTGAAATGGCCAGCACAGTGCCATGTGTCCCCATCACCATCTGGTTCAGGCCTGGGGAGGGGGCAAAGGACAACTGGTGAGCTATTGCCTCTGAGACTGCCAGATCAAGCTCATAGGGAATAGGTGCATATAGAGGAAAACACGGTGTGTATCTTCTGGATTTGCCTTTGAGACTAGGAGTGTCATCTTATGTGATGAGTGAATGCTAAGTTGTTCATTCAGTGATCAAGAAAGCGGCTGCTGTCAAACTGGAAACATCTTTAAGCAAAAATTAGCATGAATCCCAGTTTCTTTATGAAAGGTTTCTGCCAGATCCAGCAAACGACTTAATTTCCTTCCAGTTTCTTTTGTTATTCTGCTGTTGTTGACAGACTCAGCCTTTTTTACTCAGCTCCAGCAAATGAGCATTGTGGCTGTTGTCCTTCTCTGAAGCAATCGTTCACACCATTGGAGCCAATGCAAAGTCTTTGGTTTGGATGTCAATCCAACTGGGTCCCACCAGCCTTACCTACTCTGATGGGCAGGTATTATGACTTACAATTTAATCAAATGATTTCTCAGCTATGCCCTGTAATTTCTAGAGGTTCCATCACAGAACGACATGCAAGCTGGCCTGAAATAAAATATGACTAATGGTACCATATTCTGCTCTAAGCTACTGGGTCAAGACAAGCTATTGAAAGGCTGGGATTAGTTATTTGCATTGAAGATGGTCTTGTTGAAATATAACATTTAGTTATATATAATCAGGCTACATTGTAGAGCAACCATCACTGGATGTAGTTAGAGGGAAAAGATATGAGACCATTCCTAAACCTTTTGAGACATTGAGGGAAATACATGGCTGAGGTAAACTCTTTTTAAAGAGTCTGTCATTGTTTTATGTTGACAAATTACAAACAAACAAACAAATAAACACCAAAATCCAACAGCTGGGATTGTTCTTTTCATCCTTCAGTTGGAACTCAAGTTTATTAGGAATACAAAAAGCTCGAAACCTTACCATGCAATCTTGACTTTGGTTTCATCCCACCCAAAGTGGGACAACTGAATTATAAATCTAGTCATACAAGGTTTTCTCTGCAGTTGACAGATGATCTTTCAGAATGACTGAAAAGGCAGATAGTCTCCACTAACTAAAAGTAGAGTACTTAGTGCTTTAGGCAAGTGTCTGAAATTAGATAAGATGAATCCAGACTTTGAGACGTCAAAAGATGTTTCAGAGGAAATCTTTCAACAGCTGTTTTCTACCAGAAAAAAAAGAGCTGGTTAAAAATAATAACAATAATAATAATAAAAAAGTGATATATAAAGCCTTTAACCTATGGCAATCCAATCAAGACTGCAATTTGGCCTTTAGTTATCTTCAGTTTGAAGACGGACTTGGAAACAGAGCCAAACCCACAGTCTCTGACATATGCCTCTGGCTTCCAGATTGCAATTCCTCGCTGCCATGTAGAGGAGAAAAACCAGCCTGCTCCTATGCAACTCGTGTAAATGTTGTAGGATTTCTGGTTTGCAGCTGGCAAGCAGATGATGATTTTATTGAAACAAAATAACATGTCTTCTTTGGTTTTGATTCCCATATGCCACTTAAGATGGTTCTTAGCTGAAAATGAGAAATGTTTTACTGCTGAAGAACCCTCGCCCTGAATTCAGTGGGTAGCATGTCCCTACCTGAAATATCAATACTGGATATTTGATTTGTGATTAGCCATCTGACTATCCCCTGCTTTTTTCTGGGTTGACAGATTTTGGATGTCTGACTCTTCCTGTGTGATCTTCTTAATGTTTTTTTCTGGGATTCAGAACATGTTAATAAATTATCCACTGTCAGGTTATTGAAAACGTTATTCTTGAACTATTGAATAGAAAATTAGCAACTGCTTGCTCACAATTTTTAACCAGAAGGCTTCCTGGTATAAAAATGTTTTAATCCTCTCAGAAGCAAGTCCTTTTTTTTCTTTAGTGATAAAAATGTATGCTCACACTATGATCTCTTCAATAATTATTTCTAAAAGTAGTATTTGAAAAATACTGTGATGTTGGAATGAATTCAGGTACAGAAATTTGATTCTAAGTTTAATTTTAAGGTAAATTATGATACCATATGTAATATGTGATAATAACAATGTATCCAAAATTACAGTAGTCACTGAAATTTTCTCTGCATATGTATGTACATATAAGCTTATGCATGAATGTGTGCATGTATATGCATTTAAAAATATTAAAGTGTTAATATAGGTATTTTGTATTAAATTTCTATGTGTGTGTGTGTACATACATGTTTGGGGATTTTTTTCCACTTGGGCAATGTCAAGTATTAAAATTTCCTTAGTCAGGCTCGTTCAGCCGCATTGCACTGATGGCTATTTTCTTTTCCTGTTTTCTTTTTCTGACTGTCCCTGGCAGATATGTTTCAAAGAGGAAGATCACAGATCTCCCTTCTCATTCTCCATGTTTGCAAACAAAATGATCCTCTGAACACAGAGAGGCCCACTGTATCTTGGACCAACAGTGATGTAGATGAGCATTATTCGTATAGAAATTGCAAGGTATACAGTGAAGGCAGACAGCATTGTACATGGCAGCAAACCATTTCATCCTATTTCATCCTGCTTTGAGAAGTCCTAACTTTGTGGTGTGTTTGTGCATAGTTGTCTGTGTGAGATAGCCCAAGGAGTTACTGCTTCTTTGTCTGCCTCCCTGCCTCAGCTCTACCCTGTATAGGCGTGGATGAGATAATAGCTAGTTCTGCTTTTTTGTTTCCTTTTCTCTCTTGCCTATGTTTACAATAAAGTGCCTGTATTGTAATTGCAATGAATATGCTGAATGGTCTAAATGATGTGAAGGAGAGACTCACTTCCTTTGGTGCAATTTTTTTTCTTAGAGAGGTTTTTCAGAAGTTGAGCAAGACCCTAATGAAGCTTTTATTCCTATTGCAGTTTAGAAAGATAGAAGCAGCTTTCTCAGTGCATGTGGAGGACTCCCACAGAAATCAGTAAGGCCTTGGGTTCCCAGGGGATGACTGCTGTTTCCCCACTGATGCAGTAAAAAACTGGTTGCAGGCTGGGGGGAGGCAGGAGGGTGTGGGAAAGGATTCCTCATCTCTAAGCATTCTACAAATACCAGTGAATTTAATGGTCTAATGCAAGACTCCCCACCATTTCACAGCACAGACTGCATCTTCTGAGAGGGCTCATCTTGCAGACATGCTTCTCTTTCATCTGTGAGGACACCAACTTTCCCTTCCTCCAAACAATTACACTAATGTATCTTTCTGTGGTGGCCTGTGTACATTGAGACAAATATTAGGAAACCCGATCTGTCTTTTAATGCAATTTAGCAGTTGGAAATGAGGACATCCAGCATCATGTAACCAAGCAGTTCTTCATGGACCACAGGCAAGTGCTGCACAGACCACAGGGCTGGAACTTCTCGACTAATGCATTTCCCAAATGCTGCGCAGCCAACGCTAACCGCTCCTGCCACTGCAGGGTCTGAATGCCTTCTCCTTGTTACTCTAACTCAACACAGTTAGTTATTACAGGCGGCTCAAGCAGAAATGGCTAGAGCTAAGGCTGCCTGGCAATTTCCATTATAAAACACTGTTTTCGATAGCGTATAACTTCTCCAAAGTTTAATTGGTTTGTAGTTTTCCACACTAAATGTTTGACTTCTTTTTTGAGGGGGTGATAGGAAGATGGAAGAGAGGAAGGAATGATGGTGGGTCATAAAAACAAATAGATAGACTAAAAGAAAAAGCTGAAACTTATGTAAAATGTTATCCATTTTTCTCTTATAAAAATATGCTTTTTTTTTTTTTTTTTACCTGCCCCATATAGGAGCAAGGATAGTAGACAGTGTTTGTGGCATGGAAGGTGGTTACTGTGGTTGTTCCTTTATAAATGTACCCATGGTTGCACCTTTGAAAACCTGTTTGCAGATGGTCAGACTTGTGACAGCTGGCAGTTAATTTTTCTGCTGATGTTGTTGTGTGCACTGTGTGTGCTCCTACCCCTTGCCAGCACCCATGTCCCATCAGCAGAGCCAGGCTGAACGCATCCCTTCTGGAGGTGGCGTGGGACCCATCGGTCCTCACCATGGCCAGGAGCTGCTGCGACGTTGGGCTTGGGACCTGAAACTCTTGATTCAAGGACATGCGAATAGAAAAGAGAAGGACACCAGGCTGTTGGGGGGAAAGGAGCCTTGTGTGAATGGCAAGATGGGTGTCAGTGTCATGAGGGAGCAAGGAGGCAGTGGGGCAGGAGAGGACCAGGAAACTTGGAAACAAGACAGCTGAAAGCCTAGCGCTGAATGCTGCCATTATACAACTTCTGGAGGAGTTACGTGTGTGCATGTACGCACGCAGTTATGCAGTTCTGAACTGCAGGAGCACTAATCATTTTTTTCATTTTTTTGAGGGTGTCCAGCATTCAGAGGGTGAATCGGGGCTGTGTCATAAAGGCAGCTGTTTCCTGCAGAATCCCTTCCTCCTTTGTGGCAGACAAAGTTGAGGGATGGGGGATTCCTGAAGGAGAGAAGATGGCTTTTGTGACTTGATTGTGAGTTGTAACCCACACCTCTATTTTGCTAATTATTCATTTTTACATGGCTTTTTTTGTTGTTTGACTAATAACTGTTTATTGTAAAATACATATTATGCAGATGAACTCCATGGAAATAAGCCCTTATGAAACTTACTCTGTCTTCAGAACAGATTTTCGATAATACCATGTAAATAAGCCATGAGACTACATATTTAAACATTTAAGTATTTTCATCTATTTTCATTAAGTGTTTTTTCATTGAGAACAGTCCATCCTGTGCGTTAAAGAGACAGACACTCTCTGGGGAGAAATAAGTGTATTATGCTTGAATGAAACATTGTCTTGGCATGTAGCAGAGAGGAGAAAAATGTAAGGTTTCCTGTGCAAACTTATTTGGACACTTTTTAAATTTTGAAAGCTTAACTGTGCTACCCTAGTACTGTATTCAATTAAAATTGTTTGTATTTGTTATTTAAGCTAATCTGGAAATTGTTTCTCTAAGTTTTTTCACATATGTGTGTGCTCAAACATATATGTGTTTATGTAAAGTGCATTTATTAGGTATGTATAGAAATATGTGAAGAAATACATGTTGGGCCAGAACTCTCTCATTCCTTATCTGCCTCATGAGACTTTCAAAACGATGGTTTCCTGTTTACTTGTTAATTCATCATTATAAAATCCAAATGCTATTAGTGTTCTCAGTGTTCCTGGTGCATATCTGGAGTTTTAAGCATATCCTTTATTTTCACAAAATGAGAAGACGACGTTATTTATATTGCTTTGATGTAATTTTAACAAAGAGAATGCAGAATGTTTTTATAAAAAAAATTCTCCCATCATCTGAATGGTAATTACTGGGGACAGTCACTGAAGGTTTTGAAAACACAGCCTTTAAGCTGTTCTTGTACTCCTGCTATTTCCAAATCCTATATTTAAAAGTAAATTAATGTGTGACTTTGGTGTTACCACTGATTCTGCAAGGTCACAGGACACAGAGTGAGCTACACTGAACTGTGGAGAAAAAAAATGAGTTGCCTTGGTGTGGTGAAGCTTAAAAATGATGTTCTCTCTCTGCCACCCAGCACCCTTTCCCGGCTGATTCTGAGACCAGCTCTCAGATCTGCTGAGTCAGTTTTCTCTGAAGTTCACTGAAGAGTTGGGACAATAATAATGACAAAATTAGATGTGGGCATTTCAGTTCTGTTCTCTCTGGATCTTCAGAAAAGTGCAGGTTTGGACAGCTTGACCTTGCTATAATTCACACAGAGCTCGTGCTGGAAATTCCAGTTTTCTGCCATTGAAACAAGCACAGCTCCTATCCTGGAGGAGCCTCTGGCCATTCCCAGACATTGTTTATGGCAAGAGTTCAGGAGGATGTGAGCCAACTCTTCTAGCTATTTGTACTATTTATCTCCCCGTCCCCCACCCGATCTCGACTTTTTCCACTGTTATGAGAAAAAAAGATTTTATAGCCGTCTCTTACAGCACGGTCTCTCTACTGATGTCCCCAACAAGCATGGTCTTCTCAATACAATGTAATAAGGGCTTTCAAATATGTGGTGGGTGACCAGTTTTGCATATATTTCCTCTCCACCTCTTTCATTTCCTCTCTGTGTCTGTACTGCCCTCAGACTGCAATGGATACTCAGCTGAAGCACGTACATAGGCACAGGCATTGATCCTCTCTCTGCTTGCAGAGTTTGGCTGGCTATCCCTCCTCTGAAGTTTTCTTACCATTAAAATGGTTGGGTTTGATCGGGGCTTTGACACTTAACCAGTTATTTTTACTTACAAAGTCTCTATCTGTCTTTTTCAAAAGCTTCCCATGTAGATTATGGTTAGTCTTCAAAAAGCTTTTTTACCTTTGTACAGCTGAAGATCAGCCCTTTTAACTGCATTTTGCTGAGATATATTTGATCTCATAATAAAACTTCATTTTCAGGAAAAAAAAATGGTTTAACTGGTCATTTAGTGGTAACATCTGTAGAGGCTTGGAAGTGTAATTTTTTTTCTTCTCCCCTACAAAACTATTCATTGTTTTGACACTTTTCCTTTCCCCTTACCTTCATATTTTATGCCACAAATTTGTTATCCAGAGATGTTACTGAGTAGCTGGGTATTGCTGTACACTGGATGCTCTTCATGTATTTGTTACAAGGGGAAGTCAGGTCTCTGCTAATCTGTTTGAACACTTCTTTTGCCATTAACCACACTGTGCTCCTTGATGAAAGAAAGCGTTTCATGGATCCAGCTGGAAGTCCTCTTTTCTTCTTTGGTCAACGCCAAGTCCCCAGCTGCACATCATGTTCTTGTGTATGAGCTGTAAGATAAGAAGGAACTTTGAGAAATTGAATCTGTCCTATTATGGTACCTGGACACCAATTATTGCTTCAGGTGATGATGCAATCTATCATTTACAGATTGTGTATTCTCATCTTTGGCTGACACTGCTGCCTCTGTAGTGGTTGTCCAAATGGATACAGGCATAAGGTATCTTGATTCCTTCTTGGGAATCATGCCACAATCTGTACTAATGCTTTTCCTATGGGCCAGTTGCCCACAGATGGATAATGGATAAATTCTTTTTATGGCTTTGTTAATGTTGTGATAAAATTCTTTAATTGTGGAAAACCATTCCATAAGAACAACTTCTTGAAAGATTTTAAGAAACTCTTTTCTATGGAATGTTTTAAATTTATGAATAGGTCAAAGACAGAACATAGCATGTTAAAAAATTTGAAAAAAATCATTCCTATTCCTCTATTGAAACAGTTGAAATAGAGTGATAAGGAATGCCAGTCTAACAAAGACATAGTAAATAAAATTAATTAAAAATAAAGCTCTGAAACTGTTTAAAAACCAAACCAAAACAACAAAATCCCTCTCAGTCAAAAAGAAAAAGCCCTTTGTGAATTTCTATGAAATTGAAATCCAGAGATCGTGATGGATGAACACCGAGAATCCTTTCATTCTGGGTACCAGAGGTTTGCATTGAGACATGCAAATAGAAACAGTTTTTTGGTCACAGCACATGCCATAACCAGGCAAGTTTTGAGCCTGATCCTCTTGTCTTGGATCCCAGTACTAATAGTACTTCTGTTTAAATAGCTCTGCATCCTGTTTAACTGGACTATTTTTAAAGCATGTGCAGTAGATGACTTTAAGTATGAAGACTGAACAAAATTAATTGATGGCTTATTTTTATTAAGCCCCAACGCACTTTCTAAAGTACATTTTGTCCATTTAAACAGCCAACTGTTAACATTACATTTCTTCAGAGAACTTTATTCTTTCATTCCACTCTTCAGAAATGTTGTATATTTTCTCATATCTTTAACTACGTTGTGTAGGTTAATGAGGTCAGACTCTTCTGGAAGAATGGGCAGGTTCTGATGCTTCATGTAAAGATGTGCAGAAAAGCCTCTCCATGTGCTGTCGCTGGGTATTTTATACAAGAACATTCACTGATAGCAGGAATGCTTATATTGCATTTTGCCAGCAGGCAGCTCCTTAGCTATTTAGAACTCTGCAAATCAAACCCCAAGGCCACAGTTTTAACTGAATCTAAAGATGTTTAATTAGAAATTAAAAAGGCATCAGTGCTTTCTCTTGCTTGAGAATTTGGAAAAAGAATGCTAGTGGCAAGTCTGAGCAACGCTGGTAAAACCAAGCTGGATATATGGTGAATTCTTACATTTAGAAGGCTTTCTCAAAAGACAGATATATTCTTAGGCCAACAAAGAACAAAAATCCTTTCAAAAGAAGTAAATATATACTCTATTTTTTTTTCCTTTTGTGCAAAGAAAATGAAGGCTGGCTTGTGCAAATACAGAAAATATTCTGCATGTGCTAGTTAACTTTTATTATTATTTTTATTTGCCCTCATGTCTCAAATATATAAATATGGAATAGTTTGCCTAAAAGAGCAAACGTTGGGTCTTAATCCAGTCTACCTGTTCAAGCCGCGTATCCTAACTTATGGGATACTTTCTTGTTGTTTTGGTGCTTATGTCAAAGGGACTCTGCTTAGTGCAGAAAATAATGAGGTTTCCTTTGAAATTTTGTAGGCTCTGAATTAGCCTGTAGCCAATAGAGTTCAGAAAATAGTCCCTTCACCTTCATCCTTTTTTATCTAAAGAGACAGACACTTCCCCTTGCCACCTTGTTTGATTCTAATCCATGCTTCAAACAAACAAGAAGAAATGGCAGAAAAGATAAATTACAGACAGAATTCACAGGTAACTGTAGAAGTAGAAGGAAGGAGCTCAAGAAAGAAAGGGTAAAATCAGTTTGGTAAATACGGTTTGGCATTTTGAAGAAGATGCTGTTGTATACCAGGGTAAAAATCTTTCTACACCCAATTCAAAACCAAGGTAGAAGTTCACAAAGTGTGCATGTTTTTTGCGTGAATTAGCTATTTAGGTCTTGCACCTGGGAAAACATAATCCAGGACTGAAGCACAGACTGGGATCCACCTGGCTAGAGAGCAGCTCTGTGGAAAGGGACCTGGGGGTCCTGGTGGACAGGAAGCTCAATATGAGTGAACAGTGTGCTGCTGCGGCCAAGAAGGCCAACAGGATGCTGGGTTACATCAAAAAGGGCATCACCAGCAGAGATAAAGAAGTCATTATCCCAATCTACTCGGTGCTTGTCAGGCCACACCTGGAATACTGCGTACAGTTCTGGTCCCCATTATACAGAAAAGATGTGGACAGGCTGGAGGGGGTCCAGAGAAGGGCCACCAAGATGATCAAGGGTCTGGGAAGCCTGCCGTACGAGGATAGGCTGAGAGAGCTGGGTTTGTTCAGCCTTGAGAAAAGAAGGCTTAGAGGTGATCTCATCACCATGTACCAGTACTTAAAGGGGAGCTACAAAGAAGATGGAGACTCCCTTTTTACAAGGAGTCACACGGCGAGGACTAGGGGTAATGGGTACATGTTACCCTCAGGGAGATTCTGATTGGACACGAGAGGAAAATTTTTCACAGTGAGAGCAGTCAATCATTGGAATAATCTCCCCAGGGAAGTGGTTGACTCCACTACGCTGAACATGTTTAAGACTCAGCTGGACATGGTGCTGGGCCATCTCGTCTAGACTGTGCAAATGCTTGCCTAGAAAGGTTGGACCAGATGATCCTTGAGGTCCCTTCCAACCTGGTATCCTATGATTCTATGATTTTTTCTCTGTATATTTTCATAGACAGCATTTGTCAATAATCTATGCAAACCTACTGTAATACTTACCCAGGTTACTTGCAACTATCTGACATTAGAAAGTTTTAAATAGTATCCAGGCTTGTAATGGAGTACTCTATCTACCTGTCTTCTTACAAACTTCAGCAAACATTGGCCCATAAATAGACTTCATGAAAATAATCGAAGTGTGAACTCAATACAGTGTGAGTGGGATATACTGCAGTGTTATCATAGATCTGGGTCACTCAAGCCTTTAAGAGGGAAATGACTGAGGCTCTGTGTGCGAAGGGGAATAAATTAACAATATAAATGGCATTATCAAAGAGTTAAGGCAGTAGAGTGTTATTGCCTTACAGAAACATGCTTCGTTATCTCGTTGCTAACAAAATTACTTCTTTTTCTGTTTTTCATTTGTTAATTTATAAATGCCATGGTGTTATCTGTAATGCTACCTGAAATTTGAAATCATGAATGCCTAACTGTGGAAAGGTCTTTTTAGAAACACATTTGAAATCATCTTACAATTTCTTGAAAAGTATAACAAGAGCAGATGCCACAAGCCAATTTCATGAGTGAAGGATGAGAGGCAGGTTAGAGTCCTCTTGGAGGAAGGGAGAGGAGGGCATGAAAGGAGATTTCTTACATAGGATCTTGTTACTGCCCAGTCCCTGGGTGCAAGGACTGGGTTTTGAGCTAAAATATAGCGGTTTAAGCAAGCTCTGGGGCTCCTTCTTATCTGGGAGCAGGGGTTTCAGGAGGGGAGAGAGAAAAGCTTGCAGGGGATCACAGGCTTCTTCTAGGTGCAGCTTCTCCTAAATGTAAGCTAAGGTGTGAGCTGTAAAACAGTGACACAAGGGAACATTGCAATGGTTTCCTGTAGTGAAGGGGAATTCCATCCCATTATTGTGTAGCAAAGGAAAGTATAAATTATGGAGTATTCAGAAACCAGATATTGCATGGCAAAAGATGACATATAAAAACATAAGCACATCTTAATATTGGAAAGTCTTGCTCAGATAGAATATAGAGACTCTTGGCAAATGCAGAGGGACACTTTGTAGAAGACCAGGATAGGAAATTCAGATCTTTATTTTAGACTTAATGGAAAAACTTAGATCATTTCTGCAGTCACCTCAGTATTAATGAAGGAAGAAGGTTCTTCTGTCTTCTGCAGGATGTTCATTTTCCTATTTGGTTCTTGGTGTTGTACTCCTCATGTCTAGGCCGGCCATCCTTATCTGGTACAGTGATTAATTTTCTTTTCCTACTTTCAACCTATTTACAGACACTAGTTCTAGAAGTTACTAAGGATTTATACATATTTGTAATTTTTCTTCCAAACCTTTTTTTTTTTTATTATGTTCACTATTCTTTGGTCTGGAAATGTTAGAATATAATTTTTAATGGCTTTTTTGTTGCCAGAATATTTGCTGTTGTTTTTTGATTTTCCATCCAATTTGGCAATATTGTTGATAATATATTCAAACAATATATTAAAATTAATGTGAAGTATTACACTGATAACATACTTAGAAGTTTAGGAGTCCCTATTGAAATAAGAAAAGTATGTGATTTGTCTGTTTTGTGTCAGAGGATGACTTTCACATGCAATCCAGAACTTCCTTTACTACTTTGGCTATTAGAGAGGATCAGACAACACATAGTATTATCCTGCAATGACTTAGTGAACTGTGTGTATGTTTGTATGTATAAGCATGTATCTTTCTCATCCTTATCCAGGTCATCCTCTACATTTTTTTTTTTAAAACAGGAATTTGTCTGTTTTCACAAGACTATCGACTTGTTTTATTCCAGGATGAGTATCTTTATATTGTTTTCAATGGTGCTTCTATACCACTGAATAGGGGAATAATGCTGTTTAGGTCCCCTAATTGTTACAACTGGTCTTCTTTCAGTTCCCTACATGCCATATATCTCATTCTGCACTGGGTGCCAAAGGTACCTGAGATATCTGTATAGGGGTGGCAGGTAAGAGAGAGGAACCTACAGGAGACCTGGGTACTTCTTGACTGGCAGCTGGAGGCCATATGGGATCCTTTAAGCACTGAACACCTGTGTTTTGTTGATTGGAGTCCAGTGGCACATTTCACTTACTCAAACTTTGCTCTAGTACAGTTGTGACTATGTTAAACCTGCTGGAAGGCTTGCCATTCACAGTGGTGTCATCTGTGCACCACTCATGGTGTTGAATACTGTTGTTTATTTCTAATTTATTTTGTGTTTAAGTCACAAGAAGCGAACATTTTGCAGTGAAGCAATGTCAATTTTCCCCACCTGGATTTGTGGTTTTAATATTAGTTAAAGCAAGGTAAATAATACACTGGGAAATGAATACTGAGAAATGCACTTACTGATTGTTTTCACAGAATTTCATTATACAATTACCTGTCAATCCTTGTGCCATTAGGGAATTGATTCTAAATTGTGTGTCATATTTCCGGTATTCTAGTAAAAATGTGATAGTATTTTCTTGTTCCTGGACTGAGCTCTCTCAGGCAAAAGCACAGGTTTAATTTGAGGGCAATCAGATGCTAATTTTTAAGACACTTCTTATTTATCTATGCTAATTTACTGCAAAGGAAATTTTGGTAGTACAAGGCAAGCAGGAAAACAAAGCAATTTGGCTCAAATTTCTCTCACACTCTTTGAATGGGGACTGTGCTACGTATGTAAATCAGATCTGTGGACTAAAAGAAGCGTGGAGGGCTTTAAAAGGCTCTAAATGTATGGGCGTCTTACTGTCCCTGCATCATTCCCACAGTCGTGCTGACTAATGGGACCAAACCTGGCCCCTTCCACTGTTCTCTAATCTAGCTATAGTCTTGCTCTGTTTCTTTGTGTATGTGAGGGGACAGAGACATGCCTGTCCTCTGTTCAAGTCTGCCCCCTTTATCCCTGCCTGGCAACTATGCCAAGCAAGAACGGGGCCATTTGAGACTTACGATTCGATTCAAAAGTTAGCTTGGCATTGGGGTGACAGTGGGCACTGCTACTCTTTAAAAAAACAAGGAGTTCTTTGAAAAGCAAAGTTAGTGAAACCATGTTTCTTACAGCTTTATACATTGTGATTTAATCTCAATGTCTTCAGCTCCTTCTTCTCTTGTCCTTTTTTAATACTCCCTCCATCCCTCTCCCCAGGAGTCATATTCCAGCAATTCTCTCCATTTTTCTGTGTCCCTTACTTTTGTCACCTATTTGGCATGCTATCCTAAAACTACATAAGCACTGGCTGGCCAGCTGACCACAGTCTGGTGTAAGGAAAAAATATTTTGGAATAACTACCTCTTTGTCAGTATTTCAGTTTCTGGGGAGCTTGCATCACTCTCCTTTGAGATCTCATTAGCAGCTTGAAAATCTGAGGTCACTTGAAAAGAACAGGAAAAACCTGAAACATTAAAATTCTATGTATATTTGTAATTCTGATTTGGACTGATATTTACCAAAATTGATTCACCAATCACTAATACTTGTTGCCTTGGGAAAAGTCTCAAGCATTATCAAAGAGTTAAGGCAGTAGAGTGTTATTGCCTTACAGAAACATGCTTCGTTATCTCGTTGCTAACAAAATTACTTCTTTTTCTGTTTTTCATTTGAAAACTCTGTGTGTGATCTGTTGTTCAAATAGGGATTAATTAAAATTTTAAGAGCTTTCTGTGCTTTAATGTGGGTGGGTATCTACTTGACCACTGGGATATATTGATACCCAATCCTAACCCTTATTACATAAAAAACTTAGTGATTTTTTTTTTTATTACTCCTCTAATGCAACAAAGCATTGTTTCAGTTTTTGTCTACAGCTGCACATTGACCTGAAGGCATAAGTCTTTTTTTTTAAGTTGTGTATTACATTAAATTCTTCAGTACTTTGATCACAGTGTTAGTGCCTTGCCACATGAAAAATTATGTGCTTTTAATTTATTATAGGGGAAAGGTCCTCTATTTTACACTTCATTTGGGTTTCTGTTCTGTAGGTCAGATATTCTGAAAGAAGTATCAGAAGATTTACACTTGATATTCTGATATAGATTTACTGGCTATATTATATTTAACATTCTGAGAATAATTTTGGTACCACCATAAAATTTAAGATTCATAGAGTAAAAGGGCAAAAGGAGCCATTCTATCATCTTCCCTGATCTGTGGATGCCTTATATTTAATCCAGTTACTAATATATTGAGCCAAGTGTCATGAACTTGATTAAATAATGTCACCCAGAAAAGCTTTCATCCAGTGGCACTTGTTACACTTTTCACTGAAATTTAGTGAAGTTAATCCCCCCAGTCCTCCCTTTCTAAAGACCCATGTGTACTATAATTACAGAACATAGAACTCTCTACACCATCTTTGAAATAAACTAAACATCGAAACTGACTGCAAGGCATTGCCTCCATTCCCAGACATTTTTGTGGATCTCTATTGCATTCTCCAATATTTTCAAAAATCCCCTTTACAGTAGGGGTAGCAGAAACATATAGTATATTCTAACATACTTTAAAAAATGTTATATATACAGATAGTATCATATTTTCTTTCTTCTTTCTCACTGCTGTCCTTTTCTACATCTTTCTTGCCTTAGCAAGAGAAATATTTTTTTTTTTCCCAAAGCTCTGATTGTAGCTAAATCCTTTGTAGTCTAGGACGTAGTTCTCTCTTTTGTTGTCTCCTTGGTTCTGTGATTGCAAGGTGTTTTCCTGTTACCTGTAAAAAATAATGGAAACTAGGGGAAGTCCATGATGACTAGAACAAACTGAATGTTACACTCATCTTTCAGAAAGTTAAGGTGGACTTGGGAACTATATGTGGGTGAACCTTATCCCGGTCCATGGAAATATAATGGAGTGTGTCCTCTTTGAACTAATTTCCAAGCATACAAGGGATAAAAAGGCAGTCAGAAATTATCTACCTAATTTACCGAGGGAAAAATATGCTTGACCAGCATGTCTGTCTTCTATGATTACATGGCTTTCGATGTGAATGAGCTAGGAGCAATAGAAGAAACTCATCTTGACTTCAGTAAGGCTTTTGATACTGCCTCCCTCAAAATTCTCATTTAGAAGCTGAGGAACATATGGATGGGCTGAATGGACTGTTTTAGGGGGGTTGAAACTGTCTGGAGTTCCAGGTTTAGATGATGACTTAATGTCTAGTAATGAGTGGATGGATACTGTGCATCAAGGATAAATACTGGCCCCTATTATTGAATAAATTTATCAACAGTCTGGAGGATAAAATACCTTTGCAAATTTAAAGAGGACATTAAAAAAAAGTTTAAACACAACATTAAATTTGGAGGGTTGACCAGTGAATGGCAGAATTTCAGTCAAGACAATCTTAAGGACTGGGTCAACAGGAATGCCATGGGTTTCAATAAAAAGCATACATTTCCACACCAAGGGCAAAATAGTAACACATAACATTAAGTCTGGGCAGGGACAGTCAGGGCTCACAATGCTCTTGTGGCCCTGACAAGTAGGAGAAGTAAAGTTAGCAGATTGATACAAGTCATTTTTCTCCTCTACTCAGCACTAGTGATACTGGAAGACTGCATCCAGTTTTGGGCTTCCCTATTCAAAAGGATTGTTAAGAGATGGGCTGGCATCAGCAGAAGGCTTCCAAGATGGTCAAGGGCCGCAGGCATGTGACCTACCTGAAAAGGTTGAAGGAGCTGGGATTACTGAACCTGGCAGGAGGAAGCGAAGGTGCAGTCTAAGAGCTGCCTACAGATACCTGCAGGCAGTTACAAAGAGGATGGAGACAAGCTCTTTTCATTGATGGTGGATGGTATAAAGAGGCCAAAGCCTACATTTTGGGAGGTTTATTAGCCATGACATTAGGAAGGAGTCTTTCATTCAGAGGGTTGTGCAGCACTGGAACAGGTTCTGGACTTGGAGGGGATGGACTGGCCAGACAAAACTACATCTGACCTGACCTTGTGTAGGAGATAGCTGTGCTTTGGACAGGAAGCTGGAGTAGATGACCTCCAGACATGCCCTCCAATCAGAGTTCAGTGATTCTGTAATACATAGTTGTGTTTCTCTGGATCAAAGTACCAAATATTCTATATGATCATTCAGACCTTCACATCATTTAATATTTTGTCAGTTGTATTATCCCATCAGTAAACTTTATCAACAGTGTGTAGTCTGTACTATCAAATTGTTGTTGATAATGTTGAATGCTAGGCCTCCTGGAGAAATGCCACTAGGTTTCCTTCCTTAATCAATGATGACTTGTTTTGATACATAATTCAGTTACTTGTTAATCTATATCCCTAATGAGGTGTTTCTCTTTAGTAATACTGCTAAGGCAAATGGGTTATATTTCAGAAAAGTCTAAATGTAAAAAAGCACAATTGTTTTTATCAATCAAGCATGTAATTTCCCCTCAAAAATTGAAATTTTTGTTGTGTGACCATTTTTCTATAAAATTTTAGTAACTAGTACTGATTACTTTTCAAACCTGCTAGTTTTGCTTGAGTTTGTCGTTAATACAATCCTATGTCATCTGTTCCATCACTATGCCTGGGATGGATGCCAGGTGACCTTGAGCTTTGTGGTGCCCTTTTTGTAAAAGACTTATAGTTTTCCATTCTTCTGGAATTTTCCCTGTGTTCCAGGACTTGCTACACATGAATATCAGTAACTCTGAAATTGGTTGTTCAGCCCTTTAATGAATCTTAGATTCCCATTATCTGGGCCAGCTGGTCTTGAAAACATTTAGTTGATACATCCTTAGCTTTGTGAAACTAGCCCCATATGAAGTGCTTGCATGTGTGCACACACATCTTGTGGATGGTCTCCTTTGCTTAACCCCACTCCAGTCTAGTAAATGGGCTATTTTTATTGATTATAAAGAGACCTGAAACACCTGCCTTGTTTTGACACTGAGGTGCATCTTTGGGTCAGATCATTCTCTCCCATTCCTTGAAACACTTTCGATCACTTTTTTTTCCCATATCTATCTTGTAATGACACTAATTTTCTTCCCATACAAACTTGAGCTTGAGGAATAATTTGCCCTCTTGCCTACCTTGATCAATAGTCTTGTATCAATAGCCTACTTTGATCAATAGCCTTTTTTTAGCACATTGATCTGTATTTATCTGAATTCCTTCAGGTTTGAGTTATGTTATGGTTATTCATAAGTTTTGGTGTGCATGTACATGTGTGTGTACATATATATATATATATATATTTGCCTCTCCATTCGATCTTTCTGAAATAAATTATAGCCAGAGATATTTAAAGATGAGATTTTTGGCAAAGAGTAGTCTCCAAAGTTTAGAAAAGATCAAGTGGTGTTTCTCTGATGAGATGAAATGCACAGCCTAAGTTAAATTATTTACATTATTGCCATTAGCACCGGATCTCAGTACCGTCTACGCTTAGTGTTTCCTACTTGAATCTCTCAGTGACCCTCTTTGCATTGTTGAAAAAACTGTAAACTTTGGTTAGTTTTCTGAAGTGATAAAATTAACCTCTTGCCTTTTTCAACATTCAGGTAACCAAAGTTGTTGGGGAGGAGGGATGCACTTGCCTACGCACTTATCCTTTCCTTCCTCTCTCTGCCTAGGAACCAGACTGCATGAGAGAAATGCACCGCCCCGGCTGCTCTTCCTGCTCTGCAGCACGTGTCACCCTCTTCCCTTAACACCGGTTCTGCCCTCAGGACTTACATAAAAACAAACCACTTTTTCCTTTTTCCTCCCCCCCCCCCCCCCCCCGCCCCTGTGCTACCATCAAGTTTTTTCAAGTCTGAGCTTACTTTCCACTTGATAAATATTTTTAATTATTTAAATATAATTGTTGGTACAAGTTAGTCCTATGAAAACGCTTGCCATAGTGAAGGAAAATACACAGAAGGACAAAAGGAAAAGAGAAAGAGTTAGCTGTAAACTGAGAGTTGGAGGCTGTAAAAAAGCTATTCCTTTGCTTCCCCTGAATTATGTAGGTACAAACCTAAAAAATTAAAAGAATCAGTGTTCTTTTTTTTTTTTCCCCTATTCCAAGATTTTGGCCTGACCCTACGTAGTAGAGTGCTTAGAAGGATGATTAATCTCATTGCAATAAAATATGGAAAGTTAGCTGTATGTTTATTTTGATCCCACCCCATTTGCCAACCTATGCTCTGATCTTAAAGGGAGAATCACTCACTGAATAAAGCAGTAGAGATTACTGGTAAAAGAGTTGCAGAATTATCTCTTGAAATTGTCAGGACCAAGCTAGGTAGAAAGTACTTACAGGAGCAAGGCCAATGATTGCTCTCTTTGAACAACCCTTTCAGTGTTCTCTGGGAACACTTACCATTATTTCTTTTTCTTTTTTTTTTTCCTTAGAAGTCATTTTGTGTCTGCTCTAAGTAGAGAATATTCAATGACACTGATGAATTCGGCAAGGATAAGTGAATGCTATAATTTCAGTGACACTTTTTCAACTAATTAGCCTCTTTCACTGACCCAAGGGATTTTGAAGTTCCTGTCTAGCTAGTTAACTGAAAATATTTTGAAGTGTCCTTCTTGCTTTTCCTCTCATTTTACTTGTCCCTCTCATTTACAGGGCTGTGAAATATGCCCAACTGCAGGCACCAATTGCAAGCAAATCTCCAAAAACTACTGAAAATGTAGGTGCTGCTAAAGCCTCTGGATAATGAACTCAGTTGGATGGCTGTGTGGCTGTAACCTGTAGTGATTCCAGTCACTGAATTCATTCATCTGGAGCCAGCTCAGACACCTTCTCATGCCACCTTGCAGACAGAACCTAGATTTCAGCTTTGCTTAGAAGCTGCCATTTGGTTGACTTTGCAGAAAGCTCCATATGGCAGGAGCCTTGAGTGTTTTGAGAACATGCTTTTACTTGTCACTTGTGTTCCAGTAAATGTCAGCATAATTGAAATCCCCATGATCAATGTCTGGGCTTTTTTACAAGTCTCCTTTTTTCATGCATAAATGCTTCCTGTTCTGCCTTCTAATCCTGCCCTGGAGATGCATAACAGTTCCTTATGACTGTTGTTTTTTCACTATTTTCACTCTCATCTCAGTCCAAACTCTTTCAGCTGTGGTAAGCAGACTATATTTGTAAACTTTTTCCTCTGAGATAATGTCCTTCCTTGCATATGTTTGCATATAAATGTATTGCATCCTGCTACTTGAATGTTAACTTTGCCAGTTCCTTGGTTTATTGATACTGAGATGGGGTAGTCACAATCCATCACTTCATTATTTATGGTAAATATGTAAGGATAAAGAGGGAAAAACATCCTGGATCTCCCTGTAGTTTTTTATGATTCTGTTTTGTAAGCAGTGTGAAAAACTAAGTGAGGTAATAAAAAGACTGTCTTATTTACACATGAACATTTCTTCGCAGATCTGTGACAGAAGATATTGTCTTAGAAATTTAAGTAACTTCTAGTGTAGTCTCATGTTAAGATTGATGTGACATTTCCCTGACCTTAGGAAGTTTTTTCAAGACTGGTAATTCTACATTTTTGACACAATATCTTATGATGCTCTCTCAAATCTCACTTTTTATTGTTCTTTTGGACATCCTTTCCTACTCCTCGCTCCATTTCTATGGAGTCTCCTCTCATGGTCTTTCCATCGCATCACATACCATCTTCTGCTGACAGCAACCACATCTCCTGTTAGATTCAACAGACTGCCCATGTGAATTAACTGTCCACATTAAATGAGGGAATTATGTAACCTGTTCTAGTTCTTCTCCTTCATCAGGAGCAGACACCAGGTTATTCAGAAGTACAGACACTGAGTCACCATAAACCAAACTATTCTCTTTTTTTACCCTACACCTTCTGCTAAAACTTTTTCCCCCACTTTCTTTCACTTTGAGAAAAAACAAAAAATACATACCCAAACCTAAGCAACGACTTCTGCCTTTCTTTAAAATGTTTGTTGATGCTGTGGTCACGTCCCACATGCTTCCTGGAGCCTCCACCTCGGACACCACTCTTCTTCCAGTGGTCCAAAGCAGGGACACTAGGGCAGTCAGCCACACAATGTCGTGCCTGGGTTTGGTTGCCAGCCACGTACCCTATTCTACTAAGCTTCGGCTCCTTCTTACCATCTTCATGGATTTGTGCAGATTTCACTGATCCTCTCAAATGTCATTTCTTACGGTAGCTGTTTCACTTCTTTCACAGCACTTGCTGTCCTTTGGATCAGAAACCTCTGTCTGGTGCTCGTCTCTCTCTTGTGGTAATGAAACAACCAGCACCTTCATGACACAGCAGGTCACTGCTCTCTTGCTACAGAAACCTTTCTTGAGGTCTTGCTATTCTGTAGTAGACCTAAACAGTAACTTATATCACAGTGCTTTCACCGAGGAGGTGCATAGGGAAAAAACAGGCCAGACGAACTGTGCTCTAGGACATGCAGTTGGCTATATCTCTCTTTTGGATGGCAGTCTAGTAGTGGTGGGGAATGCCTTTATTGTTCTCTTCTGTATACAGTTGTGTATTCTTTTAGTGACTAAGGTTTAACTGTGGAGGGTGATTTTTTTTTCCTCCTCCCAAGAATTAGAGGGCAGCAGATAAAAAAATGAAAGGAATGCAATAGGTGGAATACATTTTTAGAAAAGTGGATATGATACATGCCATGATTTTAGACGTATTTGACCTTGAGACAATTTTAACTTCTCCATCACTGGAAAGCAGCCTGGCTGAAAAGGACCTGGGGGTGATGGTTGACAGCCACCTAAACATGAGCCAGCAGTGTGCCCAGGTGGCCAAGAGGGCCAATGGCATCCTGGCTTGTATCAGGAATAGCGTGGCCAGCAGGACCAGGGAGGTGATAGTGCCCCTGTATTCGGCACTGGTGAGGCCGCACCTCGAGTACTGTGTTCAGTTTTGGGCCCCTCACTTCAAGAAGGACATCGAGGTGCTGGAGCGTGTCCAGAGAAGGGCAACAAGGCTGGTGAAGGGTCTAGAGCACAAGTCTTATGAGGAGCGGCTGAGGGAGCTGGGGTTGTTTAGTTTGGAGAAGAGGAGGCTGAGGGGAGACCTTATTGCCCTCTACAATTATCTGAAAGGAGGTTGTAGAGAGGTGGGGGTCAGTCTCTTCACCCCAGTAACAAGCGATAGGACAAGAGGAAATGGCCTCAAGCTGCGCCAGGGTAAGTTTAGGTTGGATATTAGGAAAAACTTCTTTACTGAAAGAGTAGTCAGGCACTGGAACAGGTTGCCTAGGGAAGTGGTTGCGTCCCCATCCCTGGAGGTATTTAAAAGACGGGTAGATGCAGTACTTGAGGACATGGTTTAGTGGTGGACTTGGCAGTGGTAGGTTAACGGTTGGACCTGATGATCCTAAGGGTCTTTTCCAACCTTAACAATTCTATGATTCTATGATTCTATGATCACCATTTGTTGATATTATTTTGCGCCCCCACCCCGAGGCTCATATCTGGGCAACACTAATTAGGTTTATTAATGTAATTAAGATTTTTCTGCCTCTTTTAAATAAAATACAGAACTGCAGATACTTCCTTCAGTGTAATATTTAACTATTTTATATAAACAATGAGAAAACCACACACTCAACTTGATTTCATCTTGAAAGTGAAAGTACCAGTGGTAAACAATATAAGACATTCAATTTTGTTTAATACAGTTCTAGCACTCCTGGGGGAAAATTAACTTAAATATAGCTTTAGAGTGAGAAGGAAATGTAGAAAACAACACTCCCAAAATAAATGAAGAAGTAGTAGAGACTGACACTCTAGGTGTGACTTTGTAGTGTAGTCCAGCTCCTAATGAGCCAAGATGATATCAGCCTGCCAATACCACATTACTCAAGCAGGAAGCGATGGGCCTGATGTGCTGACTTCAACTTTTTCTGTCCTGGAGATAAGGAACTGCATCACTGAGTAGCAAGAAAAGTAAGCAGTGTGGGGAGGGGTGCTTTTAAAGAAAGCTTGAAGACAGCAAAATATGTAAAGATTGGCAAGTTTGACCACAGGGAACAATGTATGAAATGTTGGAATCCTGAAAAGGCCAACACGGTTGATATATCCTTGCCCTTAAAATACCTAGGAGCATCAGCAATCACCCTCTCTTAGGGTGATTTAGCTGAATCACTAGGAGAAAAACTTGTGTTGCTTTGTTCTGCCATGTAAAATGCTGAAACGATTTGCCAAGTCAGGTGTGCAAGCCTTCATCCATTCAGACACACAGTGGAAAATGCACTTTAAGAAGCAAATCTGTGATGTATTCCCTGCCTGTATTTCTGGTTATTCTGCTTTCGCTGTGCTTATCTTTTATACCACAAGCCCTAAGAGTTTTCATTATTATTACTAATTCTATTTCTGAATATCTAGGTCCCCTACAGGGCACTCCTGTTCCTCTCAGGCTCATAATGCTACTCTTGAGTCAGAAGACAAAATTAGCTACAGGACAGTTAGGACTTTTCAGGAGTGAAGGAAGACAGCCTGGGCATGGAAATTCTTCTTTCCATCTGCTAGCATGATGCAGACCTTCTAGGATATTCCATTCAACAGCTAGTCTTTCTCTCCCAAACTCTTGCTGTAAAGGTTGTGGTTTTCAGTTCCTAGGGAATTGATGTGAGGTGCTGGAATAAACTTAAATGTAGTTTTGGAACAGATAATCTCGGAGATTTTGCAAGAGTCGTTCTGACACTGAAATTGTTCTTTTCACCTCACTTGGATTGAATTCTTCTGCAACATCCTTTGATAAAAAACAAAGTGTAGGAATCAGCTAGAATATAAGAACAACCTTGTTGTATAGAAGGGTATAAAACAAGCACATAAAAGCAAACGAAATTAGACTTTCATAAACTGCAGCAAGCAAAGCTGGGGAGGGGTATGTTACAGGCCTGTTAAATCATGGATGATGTGAAAAATGTAAGCAATGAGTGATCAGTCATCATTTTTCACTGCGGAAGAACTAGCGGGCCTCAGTGAAACTCTCCTGCCGCAGGTTTAAAACAAACAAAAGGAAATCTTTATGATGCATATTAAACTGTAGGAATCCTTGTGGGACATTTTGAAGGCCAAAAGCATAGACAGAGCTGGAAAGGATCTGGATAGATTAATGAAGATTAAGTCCGTTTGTGGTTATTCCATGCAGCCATTTAGATGCAAGCTTCATGTCAGACACTCCCACTGATAGCTAGAAACAAGGGATTACAACACAGGAAGAACCCTTTTATGTGTGCTCTGTTCTTATTCTGTTCTGTAAACATCTACTGCCAACAGCTCTTCGAGAAAGGATGCTCAGTATATGGACCTTCAGTCTGGGACACAGCAGAACCATTTGTAGGAAACAGCTGATAGCTTTCTGGAACCCAGAGGGATGAAACACATCTTGACTTGGCTATATTTCAAGCAAATGGTTAATGTGAGGTTTGAAGTGAACTTTACAACTGACAAATGTAAGGCCATTTGGTAATAATGCTATCATAGCTGTATCTCCTGAGTTAACTGCAGTGTACCAGGTGATCTTTCAGCTTTGTAATGACAACATTAATTTAATTGCAAAATGTTAGTATTAGTTATACATTAATATCAGCTGCATAGCATGTCTGTCATACATAGCATAAACAAAAAAGCAGAGATTCCCATGGGCTTAGAAATACCTCACTGAAGTTCTGAAAGTTTGAGAAAATAAGAAAGTATGCTGAATTAAGATTTTTCAGGTGCTATTACACAGAAAAATAACATTAGCATTCATATCAGAGACAGTAAAAGGCCCTGTTTCTGGGTTCTTTTCTCCTTTCCCCCAAAATAAAAATATAAAAAACACATTTGCACAGTTTTGGGAATTTTGTTTCTTCTCTACTCATTGGCAAAAAAAAAAAAAAGGAAAAAAGTTAAAAAGGGGAGGCGATGAATGATGTCTGGGGCTAGCTAAGGGGAATTTGAAGGGTGGGCACCGCACCTATGCACAGCACCTACTCATGGCCAGAAGACCCTCCAGGACATATCTGGTGAGCCTCGACAGCCCAGACAATGATGAGTCCTGTGCTGTACTCTGAAGAGGACAACTCTTAGTTGAAAGCTCTTTTACAGTGAGAAAGGCAGCCGCAGTTGAAGGCTTCCTACTGCAAATGCTTTTCTCCAGCCCTTGTCAGGTCTGCCCTGGGAACTAACTGCTGAAATACTTCTGCCATCTGCAGCTGCAACTCACGGGTGTAGAGAGAGGTGACCTCTCCATAGGAAAGCACATGCTGCTTGAATGCTAGGATGTGTATGGGAACAAAAAGTATTCTTTCTGAAGCGTAAGTGGTCTGGCAGTGGTCACTGTATGCAATGGCGTGGTACCAAGCAAGAGCATGTATCACAATGCACGAATGATTTACAGCCAAATGTGCAAGGCAGGGAAAAAGATTCTGTATCAGGTGATTAAAGAGAAATGCTTGCAGGACACATTATATGAATGTCTCTTTGTGTTTTGAAACATATTTGCTTTGGCAGTGTTTGTGCCACTCTTTGTTTGTTTTAGAGCATTTGCTAAAAAACAAATCTACTGGCAAGAATTTTTACAGATCTAGCAAAGGTCAAGCAACTATCGCAAGCTTAGAAAGCAAAAGTTGTATTTATGATGGTTGAGAGCTCATGTTGAAAAGGGCACAAGCTTATTCCTTCAGGTATTTGACTCATACAGTATCATGTGACCTCCTTTTCCAATGGAAAAAGGTCACATTTCAGATAGCAAATATTTTCAGAAGCAAGAGAAAAATTATTTTGAAAATAATTTTTGAATATGAGTATGAAATTTTTGAATATTTTTAGGGATAATAACTATTTATAGGGAATAACTATTTTCAGGGAAAATAACTATTTTGTGATAAATGGTTCACTGAACTCTGCTTTGAGCATGAAATGGATATTTCAGTTATGCTATTGTGAGCTCCACTCTCTGAGACAATCAGTAAGATAAAAAGGTGAAACCTTTTCTATTATCGTGGTATCAGAGCACATGAAGCTGAACTCTTTAAATTGCTCCCCTGGAGATCTTGGAAAAGAAGGTTGTAAGGTAGAAAAAATTTCCTACATATTGTAGTCAGCACACAGTCATCTGACTTCTTTCCATGTGGAATTTAAAGACTCCAAGAGGATTAACCTTTTTGAAGATGTGAATATTTGATAGTCCTGTATTTGAATGGAAGTGGTACAGTGACAGACAAATTCAGCAAGGAAATTTCTGTTTATTGTAAGTGTAATGCTTCAAATACACAAGGAAAAGAAAACTTGTCTTCCCTAAATAAAACCCAGTTCTGCCTCCTCTACTCAGAGTAGCTGGCATTTGATTACATAGTAAAGCCCCTGAGCTAATCAGCTTTTATTATTTGTTCTCTGTGGTTCTGTATTACAAAAAAACCCCAAGCAAAAAAACCGAAACAAACCAAAAAGACAAACAAACAAAAAACCCCTTGAAGAGCCATCATGCATTTATTTGCTTTTTAAAAATTTTTTTTTTTTAATTTGAAAGAATGTTAATGAATGCTACTCCTTACAGATGGCCTGGAATGATTGAGCTTAAAATTGATAAACTTTGCCCTACAGCATGAGACAGTGAGGAAAATTCACATACCAGCCAAAAGTATTGGAACTAACATTCAGGGGCACACAAAAGTCTGTTAAATCCTACACTTTACATCAGTCCCAGAGTATGGAAAAAACAGGAAGATCAGCCCTTGAGCTGCTAGTGGTTTCACCTGAGTGGTGTCATTTATTTGTTTGTGTGAGGGACAGAAGTAATATTCCCAAATAAAAGGAGAGCTTAAAAAAAATTCATGAAGGAACTGCACTCAGCTACACACTACTTTGGCACACAGTATTCTGTATCTTGGCCTTGCTCTGCTTTGTGGTCTAAGGGCTAGAAAATATATTTTGTTTCAGCAATTAAACTTTCATTTTACATTTCTCAGGACCAAAATTTCTGGCTGAGAGATTGCCAACAACAGAAAGCTAAAATGTTAATCCAAGGGTGGGGCACAACGTTGAATAAATTGTACGTGTTCTCTCAGAAGTTCTTTTTTGCTCCATACTATATCCATCACAGAAATGATAACATCTTTAACTAGGTTAAATTTACACTTTTGATTCATTCCTTGGGAGCATGTGACTGCAAGGTGCCAAGCCTCACATTTGGTCCTCAAATGGCTCTCAATTCTTTGCCTCTTGGACAGACTCAGCATTTCCCTGGGCTCAGTTATTACAAATTTTGAGGAAAAGATAATGTGCAGCCCTGTCAGACACTGAGTTCATCCAAGCCCAGCAGAGAAATATTGTAACCAATGGACCTCCGTGACAACTTTATGAAGGTTAGATCAAATATGTGTTTCCTACTCTCCCATTGTTTTCCATCCCACGGTTACAAAACCCGTTGTTAAGCCATGTTATCTGATCAGGCCCTTGTAAACCCTATCATTCAATGAATCATTATTAACCAACCAAATGTTTTCACTTTTCATTGTCTTGTTTAATGTTGAACGTGTGCAGTTTGTTTTCCTTATGTTTCATTTGCCAGGGGAAGTTTAGGTTGGATACTAGGAAAAATTTATTCACTAAAAGAGTAGTCAGGCCCTGGAACAGGCTGCCCAGGGAAGTGGTTGAGTCTTCATCTCTGGAGGTATTTAAAAGACGGGTAGACATGGTGCTTGAGGACATGGTTTAGTGGTGGACTTGGCAGTGATAGGTTAACGGTTGGACTCGATGATCTTAAGGGTCTTTTTTAAGGGTCTTTTCCAACCTTAACGATTCTATGATTCTATGATTCTATGATTTTCCTTTGTCACGTTCACATCTGTATTACCTGTCCTGCCTTGTCTCACCTTCTTTAAAAGGAGGACAACTGTGCTGTGAAAGTCACTGATTACTAGATTTCTCAAGTCCTTAGGTCTCAGCATCATGGTGCTCGTGGTCTAACTCGTGGACAATCTAGCGAGCAGAAGACTTGGTGGCTCTGAGTACAGATCTGAACAACACTCTTGAACTTTGTAGAAAGAATGAAGCTTCCAAATTAGGATCCACAAAAAACACTATGATGAGCTGTTTAAACTAGCTTCCTAGAAATGCCAAGGGGAAGTTTGAGCAAGATGTATCAAACTCTTGGCACATATATTTTGGGTCAATGCCCAGGCTCCAATTTCTTTAAAATAGATGACTGATGATCCAGTAACATGGGGTCTGCTGTGAATTACATATATCAGCAATCCAGACATTGTGTCAGACTTTTGAAGAAAGGACTCATTTATGTATCTTTCTTACAAAATGTAGAAAGCAAAAGGAAGAGCTGCCTTGCTCTGTAATACAATATGGTTGTTTTCAGGCTGCACACTTCCTGAAGAGGGAATCAAAGAGTGTGTGATGGCAGTCTTGTGTTTCTTGATCATCATTTGCAGAGCCTTTAAAAGTAGTCTATAGATAACCAGGAGCCCAAAGTCTAGTGGCTGAACACCTTTGGGTCAGTAGCAAAAACAGTCTTCTGACATATGGCCTCAAACATAGCTGAGTGGTCTTCAATGTAAGTACCTACATTCTCACCTAAAAGGTATTCTGGAATGATACTTTTCCTAGGTCTTTTTGTTGCAGTTCTGTTTTGCCTGATTTTTTTTTTTTTCCCACTGAGCTAGAAAAACAACAAAGACTATAATATATTGGCGGAGGAACTCATTCAGAAGAAATGTAGGGGATGATCCACCTGCTTTCAGACCCTGCATGGTTGGACTCATTTATATATATATAAGGGTGGGAAAGCAGGAGAGTGTACAAGCTATTGTTTTTATTATTTTTTGGATTGTGAGTTTTTCTGTGCAAGATTAGTTATTGTTGTTCTTTGTGGTACATTGTACTGACTACAGAAATAATGTTTTGTTGCTTGCAAGAAGTAAAGAACTGATGCACGTACTAAGTCAACCTCCCTGTTGCTGGACTTGGCTGAAAAGCTGTTCATGAGTCTAAACAGATGTTTAGAACAATGAAAAGTTTATGGAGTGTATGTTTATCTTTAAAAAGATAATGTTTAAGAGTTCATTCAGGCGCAGGGTCCAGTCTTTCCTGGAGGACTTTGACTGCCTAGCTAGATTAGAGCAAAACTTCATGATCACAGAAAGATATTTTTCAAATATCATAAAAGAGATTCCTTTCCATTGGAAAGCAAAGACTAGAGCATGTGGAAACTGCATTGCTCGCTACGTCATTTTTGAAGAACCGGACCGATAACAATAATTCTTTGAGCCAATTTTTTTTTTCTACTAGGTTTTCAAATATGATATCTGTTAACTGATTACAGTTCTTGACAGATTTGTAGAAGACAAATCTTATAAATCTTCCTTACTTAGAATAAATTAATATTTTGCTCCTGTATTTACAAATATTTTAAACAGTATTAATGCTTACAGAAGTGATGAAATATTTACCTCTGGAAGGTCTGCTTGTGTACAGTTCTACAGTTCTGGTGAAAATAAAACCACCTTTCTATCCAAATATTATGTATTATTCAAATTTATCCTGAAGGAAGATATTTCTTTGTAAATAACCTTATCCATATTTTAATATATTATATCTATGTGTCAGTATTGATTTTTTCTTTCCCCCCATATTTCCCCTTTCTATGTGATATTTTTGTGCTAGTTATCTTTTATTTACCCAGTGAATATTTTATTACCCTTTCAAAGTGTTTAACATTATAACAAAAATACTCTGTCTGTAGATAAACTTTCTTTTGAATTACAGTGACATTAAATAAAGAGTCCTTATGGCATGACAGCCAGGGTGAGCATTAATAAAACTGTAGAATCAGTAGATCCATCAAACCCCCTCCCCAAAACAACCATCTGTCAGAGACAGCGGCAACATCTATTGCCTGCATAGTCTGATATAAGAAAATACAGTTTCCAGAATAAAGTGATTCCATAATAAAAACGCTATTATCTTGGCAAATAAATATCTGGGCTTTGGTGCGGTGTGCAGCAGTTGGGCTCTGTGCTTTGTCTTCTGTGAAGAGGAAGCATTAACATGTGACAGTATTATAAGTTCTTGAAGTGAATTCTTCCTTATGTTGAAGAAAAAGCATATGTGGTGATACAAAGAATGTTTTATCTACGGAGAATGGGCTTCTCTCTGATGTCAGTGCTGACTATCATGTGCTATCTGTACCCATATTCCAAGCTGGGAAGGTGCAAGCTGGCTTTTAATTCAGAACTGCATAGCCATTTCAGTGCCTCTACTCACTGGTTCATCTAGGAGGCAGGATTTGTCAGCAAGTAGAAAAATTATTAGCCTGAAGGGATTGCAGAGGTGAGCAGGCTCCTGTTTAATTGCCTAAAACTATGAGTAGAGTGAGAGTGTGACTTTTTGACGGGTTTGATTGTTGGGATTCTTAAACACTTGGGAAAGGCATTGTTGAAGTGGGTGGAATGAGTAGACGGATGACTCATTGCAACAGGCCAAGACCTGGAAATGATTGCTGGCTTTATAGCATCTCAGAGAGCAGTATAATTTCAGTGCCACCTTCTCAAGGCCAATGAGTTGCATCAGTAGCTGCCTCTTAGTCTGACATGGCAAAAAGATGGATGCTTTAGATTTGTATTGTTGGACAGGATTTGGTGTACACTAACACCAGACTGCTTCTGGATGAGGTTATGGTCATAAGTGAAAGAGGATCAAACATCAGGTGGGGTAGCTGCATCCTTATGCAGGGAACGCATGTTGCATTTATATACATGGCATGCAGGTAACTCTGTCCGTATTACTTTGCCCACAGGAATCCTCACCCATGAGATGAATATTTGTAAGGACTCTGTCTTCAGTGATTTCAAGACATAGAGAAAGGAAATCACTCAGCAGAGGCTAAGCTCTTATCATCCCAAGGCTGGTAGTAATCCAAAGCATTCCTGGGCAAGGTGCTTAATGAGAGTAACAAAAAAGCAGCTGAATATAAGCCAGTAATCTGGGCCCTGGCATATGCAAAAGGAAAATAATAATAGTATATTTCCTTCTCTGAAGTCTTGATCACTGGCAGCCAGAATACACTATGTAGGACAGTAATTTAATACTGTGTCATTTTTTCCCCAGATATGTTTTTGGGCAGAATTAACTCATGAAATAGCTATGAAACTTAACAATGTCATACTGTCCATTTGAAGCAAATTCAGCCATGAAGTCTGTAGTTTTTTCACAAGTTAACAGGACCATGGGAAAGCCTAGGCTTTAATTTGGCTTGCAGATATATGTGAAATATACAGATTCTTGGTTTTTTGGGAGATTTTCAGTTAGTTATTTGAACTTGGCACTTTTTTTTTCCCTTCTTGTAACGAAAGAATGAGGACCCAGAATATATGTTGTAGATGACTTGGGAAAAAGATTCACAAATATTTATTTATCTGTGCTACTGATTTATCTTCTCTGAGGTGGCTCTTGACCAGCCCACCAACATATTCTCAGAACCTCAATGCCATTGCTCAACTGCAGATTGCAAACAAACTCAAACTATGGGGAAGACATAAATAAACACTCCTCTTTCGAGCTTCACCCATGTGATATATATGATATGTGCCTGGCACAGTGAGAATGAAAGAGAACTCAATTTATGATGGGAATGCTGCTTTTAATTCAATAGCTTGGCACATTAATAAAGAATGATTAAATGTCAGTATTTGGAGAAACTCATTTTATTCTAGAAATGTAACATTCTGCTTGACATAGTCTTGAACTTCAGTGAAGAGTAGCCCTTTAAATCTTGAAATCTGACTGCCATTTGCCTGGTGGGCTCTCTTATCTGATGGAACCAAGGCCAACTAAGGGTCTCCTTATTTGACCTTAATCTTCCTGTTAACCACCTACGGCTTTAACTCAAGATGCCAAGAATTTTCTTGGCATCCTTCCACAAAGTGCTGGGCTAGATTCTGTTTCTAGTTACAGCAGCATAAACTCAGGATCTGATATGTCCTCAGCTCCTTCAACCTTGTTGTCTGGATCTCAGACCTGTTTCTGCCTCCCTCTAGATCTGACATCTCTTCATTCCTTGGCTAGAATGACTTAAAACTAACTCACTTCTTTTTTTTTTTTTTTACCCCCACTGAAATGGCCATTATTCTTTCCATGTCTTGTGTGTTTCTTTGGAAATTTTGCAGTGATCAATGTTTTCATGCTGATTTTATATAGTGGCCATCCAGTCTGACAGATTTGAGTTTGGTGTGTTTGTATAATGAATATTTCTCACATTCACAAATATATTCTAACAGCAGTACTTTTTTAAACTCTCTGTCATTGTAATTAAGGCTGGATGAACTGAGAAAAAATATTTAAATAAATATTTTTATGGTAGTTTACTTCAAATGTCACTTTGTCTTTAGCATCCATGAACATTTGACACATTAAGTAAATGGACTTTAATAATCTGATTTGTTTTTCCATTTGCGTATGTGAATATTTGTTTTGGAAGAGGCTGTAGTCCCAGCCAGGTGAAGGAAAACATGGTACATGACCTATTAGTATCTCAGTTAATCTTAAGAACTAGACTGCCAAATATTGAACACCCAAAGAACTCGTTGTTACCAATTAAAAGTTAAGCATTTGCTCACACACACACAAAAAAATCAAATAATAATATTAAAAAATCTAGAATGAAGTAGATCAGTTTATGGACTAATCTTAAGGCTATTCCATGGGCAGAAATACTGAAGCAAATCAATAATTTATTACAACGTACTTGTTCAGCTCTATCCCAAAATGATAGTTATTGCTGCTTTGTTTAGACTCAAGACTTTCTGTAATTCAGTGCTCTGAACTTTCTTTTAAAGGCTGTATCAGCTAATCCACAAAAACTCCCATTGTGGAGACTGTTGAATTACCGAGTGAAGGAGGTTAGAAGCTAAGGTGCTGAAATCATTGAGCACCCAGCTACATTATCTGAGTAAATTCAGCTTGTGGAGGATGGAGAAGTGGGAAGAAACTGACATTTGCGAGGCAAAGACCATTATGTTTTCACTTAGCAAGTTCAGGCTGAACTCCTGACTGCAGGGGATCAATCTAGGGCAGCATTGCTGAGGGTACAAATTAATAATAGAATCATGAAGAGTTCATGCATTCAGCCAGAGGCAAGTCCATTGCTTTTAATTGCCATGTTGTTTCTACAGACTTGGAAATTAGTCTTATATCAAAAAGGATATCCTCTCTGCTATATCTCATGGGGTGCTGGCTTATGAGATTTAAACTTGTGTGTAAATTGATTCAACCCACACATCAAATTAAGTTATGATCTATTGCCAGCCCTGATCAGATCCTGAGGGCTTAACCCAATACCTCTGCACCGCAGTTCTGGCTCAAGGACGGTCTTTCTTCCCTTTCATTTGGAAAATATTTTTTCATTATAGTAGTGTTACCATATCTTCACAAACTATTTGAGACAGACTTTTTGGAGGAAAGGTCAAAATGTACTGTTTCTGTTTCATAGCAGATTTCTATGGACAGGAATGCCTCTTACTGCCGTACTTCACTGTAATATCAGAACGCCTGATAATCCTAATCCTCACTGTTGTCTTTCCAACATAAATGGTTTTGAAGGAATCTCCAGGTTCAAGTGAAACTACCTTCATTTTTATCACTCAAAAAGCTATGGAAGATTATAATAGTCAGCAGCTAGTCTGTTTTTTCTTAGCAATGTGTTTGTTGGTTTTGTATTTTTTTCTCTTGTGCAAAAGCATTTTTTTATATATAATAATTTATGAGCAACTCATTCAAACTCTAGAACTACATCTCTAGCAACTCAAACAAATTGTCTTCTTACAGCTGTTGAAAATGCCATAAAAGTTTATTTTTCTCAATCTATAATTAAGAATAAATTTTTAAAATTTGTGGGATTTTTTTCCACTGCTGCCTAGGAATCTCTTCCCACCCTCTTGCAAACAGGAAACGCAGAAAGTAGGATTAGAGTTCATTTTAAGGAACTGGAGAGATAAATGTGTTTTTATTGATCCCTTGGTGCTCTGAGTCACAATGTTTAAACAGTCTGCTGCCAAAAAGTTTAAAAAAAAAAAATCCCTTTCCTTTCAATGCTTTCTAGCTTTATTACAGACCAGTCCAAGTGGGGCACATGTAACTAGAAATTGTAGTACCTTATGAAACAGTAATAATTGCCATGCTGGACCATATTTATACATGAATGTCAGGCTACAGATGAGGGGAAAACAAACAGGTTTATGTCAAAAGAAGGTACTTCCCAGTGTCAAAGAATTTAATTTCAAAACTGCAATTTTTAATTAAATCTTTGTAGAAAGTACAAAGTGTAGTATATTCATTCTCTCTATAATAGGAAAATAGCATCATTTTTTTCCCCCAGAGTAGTACAATATACTTATCTACTACATTATAATTCTAAAATATCACGTTAGCTTAGAAGGGCAATGGCCTCTTTAGGAGGGGTGACAGTAAAATCTTCTGAGGCAGTCAAAGCTAACAGTTCAGAGCAATGATGACCTGATAGTAATGACTAGTCCTTGATTTGCAGGCAGATGGTCTGTGTGACCTACTAAATCCCTATAAATGTTCTCATTCTTTTTTTATGAGGTTTTTCTGCAGTGTTGGCTTGGTATCAGTGAGTTGGTGTGTGAGATTAGTTGTTCTTTGGACTGATCTTAGCATGTTTTATTTTTCAGCTGTAGAATAATTATTTGGCTACATAAACCAAAAATGTCCAAGTGAGGTGCTTAAAACTGATTTCTAAATATCTTCTGAAGTATTAATATCAGTGTCTCAAGCTTCTAAGTGGACACAGGATTCATACAGCATCTAGAATCACTGAGGACTGAAAGAGTTCATCAACTTTAAAAACTGCATTCATTCTAAATAGGAGAGACACTTTCAAAGGACCCTAAATCAATGAGCCTTAGATCCCTCAGTCACATGAACATTTTTGAAAATGTTGTCCTGATTGCCTTTTGAACATGTGACAAAAGAATGGCAGAGAGTGAATTTTCAAATTGATTATTTATAATCTGTACAGGAAAGCTACTCAAGATTAGGGGTTTCCCCCCAAAATTCATGTTTATTTTTTAATTTATTTATAAATAAATATAAATATATTGTAGTAAATTAAAAAAGGTGTGAGTGTAAGACTGTGAAGAAAATGGTCCAGGAAGACCCAACACATTGAAGGAAAAAGGACTGTCTGGGGTAAAAAGTATATCTACTTCTTGTCTCCTACACTATGAAAGGAAGTTAACACTTAGAGATCACTTAAAAAATCACTTGATGTGCTTAAATGCAGTTAGAATACTGCCTTTCTACCTGTTAAACTGCAGAAGAGGGATTTTATTTTCCAAAACACATCCTAGACCGAAGGCAGCATTTTCATTGCTTGGTTTCTTCACTAGATCAGTCTGAGACTCACATCGGGGTTGCAGGTAATGTCCTTTTTGCAATCTGGATGATTGCAGTTTCCCCAAATGAGATGTTTTCAGGCAATTATTATTGTTTACACTCTTCTTTTTCTGATTAAAGTGATTAAAAGCCCATTTTTAACTTAGATCTCTTTACTTAAAGCAGTGGAGGCTAAAATGAGATCACAGCTCAGCAAGGCTTTTGTACATCTGTATATTTTTTGATGCATGCAAAATATGCTTAGCCTCCAACTTGCCACCAAACTAAATATTGGGAAAAAGAATCTTTCCATCCTTCAGCATATTCTGCTTGCCCAGGACTTTGTATAGGATTTCCCACAGCTAGTGGCTTCTGCTGTGGCCACTTGCTGTGCCCACCAGTTTTAAACTGCTACAGAAGAAAAGCAGAACCAGCAGTTTTTCAGAAATTCCTGGAGCCTGCTGTAATTCTAAGTTGTTGTTAGATCTTGTGCTGAAAAATGCTCCCAAGAGCTATGCTGGTTGGGTTTGAAGTCTTTCTGCAACTTCAGATTCTTGATGTGCTAAAGCAGGCTGTCAAATGGTTTGGGCACCTGGACAATATGTGCAACTGGTGCTTCTGGGCCACCTTGTTGAGGAGAAAGGGAAGGTCCACAGTGTACAGTGCTCGTTAAACTCCCTATCACATTCAATTAAATATTTTGTCAAATAGTTCAGAGTATCCACTGAGTTTCTTTGGTAGATAACCCTACACATTTTTGTGTGTGTGTGTGTTTGACAAAATGTTTCTGCTGCTAACTAGTCAAAATTTTAATTAGCTAAATATACAAGGAGTTGGTCCTGATCAACTAACTGTTCATGGGTTCAGATTAAGAAGATTGCACTGTTCTTGGATAGAAATACTTGTGCAAAGAAGCCACCAGCAACACTACCAGGTGTAGAAACACCTAGAGTTTAAAGTACTGGTTCAGGTGTTTTTCCCATATCAGGAATGTTAAGTTCAGCCTACTAAAGTCAGCTGCAGAATTTGGATGGGGTTTCATAAATTCCTCATATACTTTTCTTTCCCTTCCTACTCATTCCTTTTCTGCATACCGAAATATGGGAGAAGTTTAAGATATTATGTTGTCTTGTTTTTTTCACAATACCCTGCACTATGGTAAAAGGAAAATTTAAGACTCTGCTTTTAGACCGTAATTTCGATATCCTCCCCAATTGATTTAAACCTGGATCACAATAAAAAATGCAGACTAATAAAATACTTTATCATTTATGTCACTTTTCTGTTGACAGCTCTTCTTCCTCTCGCAGGCAAGTGTTGAAAGTGCTCATTTTAAGTCTTCAAGTAATTTAAATTGCTCCTGGATGCTTTCACTAATGTTGGTTGCTCTTATAAAATTTTCTCTGAATCCTTGCATGTTATAAGCTATGTCTGATTGTAAGAGGGGAACAAGGAACTCAGAAGAACCATTAGAAACAAGAAAAGAGGTCAATATTTACAAAAGAAAGTAATGAAGAAGAATGATAAAAGAATGAAATACAGAGTCATTATTTGCCTCTGACTGCTTCAGCATTGCTAGCTGATGGGACTTACCTATTTTTGTGATTCTTACGTTGACTCTTGTGTTGACCCTTCCATCCATGATTTCATCAAAACGGTGAAAGTATAGTGCTAGCCATGGGATATGATCAGCAAATGTAGTTTTATTTTTCTGCAGAATTGAGAGGATTTATAAATTTTCTAATGTGTCCTTAGTGTCATGCTAGTTCTGCAGAATTGACGCTGAACAATCAGGAAGGCATGGGGAAATCTGATGTGCCTGGAAAAAATTCAATGAATTAACACATGCTAACCTCAGCTGTGCAGCTATATTTACCCTGCAAATCACTGGCAGTAAATGGGGGAAAATTTATCCTGTTTCTCCTCAAGTGCAAAAGCTTGGAATCAACACTTGAGAGGGAGGGACTGAGATGATTTTGCCCTCATGTGCCTTTCTGACACTAGGGAAGGCAAAGGCCAGAGCCACTCAATGATTTTGTCCTGAGCAGGCCATAGGCTGGCAGACTTGCACAAAGAAAGGTTTAGGTGGTGGCCAAAGGCAGACTATGGGGGAGCAGACTGCCTGCCCTGCTGATGTACATCCAGTCATAGAGATTTTCTTAAACTGTCTTGATGCTATTTCAGGAAACACCTTATCTATTTTGGTAAGTTAGGAAGTAACACCTTGCAGAAAAAGAATGTATCGTTATCAATAATTAAAAGAAATAATAAAAAGAAATGTTTTCACTACTAGAAATAGTTCATACCCATGCTTCAAATAAAAGGTCTATCTTTTCAAGATGTGTTCTTGCATGCAGCAGATAGCATGCCCCCTGGAACCAGTTTATATTACAAATTAATGTTCTTTATGCTTGTTTATACTCACAAACAATTGGAAGCTTATCATACATACAAATGCATTAATCACAACATGTCACTGAGTCGGCTCAACAATTTTCTTCCTATCAGTTGCTCATGGATTGTTGATTTTGAGTCCTCCCTATTCTCAATTATTTATTCTTGATGTATGATCAGTCACCTGATTCACAGGGAACGGAATAATCAACCCTCTGATTAGATGATAGAAGTATATTTAGACATATTTTAGACAGTAATGAAAGACAAATATTTGGTGACAAGCAATGATTCAGATTATCAGCTGTAGAAACTGGTGTAACTCTGTTGGATAAGGTGGCAGATAATATTTCAAGTTATAGCTGTTCCTTTATGATCAAGCAGTACCAAAGCCTTCTCCCCCTGCCAAAAAAAAAGAAAAAAAAAAAAGAAATGTCCCCTTACCTAACAAGTTTCCTATACAAAACAAATTGTAGAAAATTATAAAATATGTAGGCAAAGTGTTTATGTGATTATGATTTGTATTGGTGTTCAAGATTAGACATTCTCTTGTCTTATGGCTTCCCAGTGTTATGAAAAACATGGTGATATGAGTTATCTTCCAAGTGTTGGTGGGACAGATTGAGCACGTTCAGGTGTCATGTAGCTTGATATGGTAACTGTTTGGTATCTGCATTTTGCCATCAAAGGACATTTGTGCATCATGCAGTAAAATGAATTTTGCTTGCCAGTTTGTTACACTGACTGCAGTGGGAATCTAAAGGATCTGATTTCCATTTATCTGACTAACTTTTATGAGTATCTTACATTTTCATTATTCTTAGAAGCAAGGACAAAGGCAGATTAGAAGAAAAGCACTTGCTATTTTCAGGGCTTGCACCGCAAGATGATTCTGCAGACCAAGTGGAAGCTGTGCAGTTCTCTGCCTGAAGAACATCTTTCTCAAATGGCAACACACACTATGATTTTTGACATCTGTGCTTTCAAGGGTATTCGAGTCTCATATTTCAAAGGGCATTCACAAGTTCTCAGATCTGACTATTCACAATGAAATTACAAAAAATCCTGACTCTGAATAATGTGACGTGTGTTGAAAAAGAATAAGAGAACACTGTGTGGGGACACAGAGCAGAGAGTCAAAAACCTTCTCCAATTAAGAGAAAATTATTTTATATGTACAGGGTTGGAGGAAATGCCATGAAAATTTCGCTGTCTTATTTGGTGTGTATAAATTGTATTAGCATTTGAAGGCACATGATTGAATTTAAATCTGTGGCTCTATAGTGATCACAGGCAGTGCTTTCATAGTGCTGCTAATTCAGCAGACTTAGCATTGTGTGTAGCAATTGCATTGCAACAGGATGAACCAGGAAATATGGTCCTGTAACTTCTTTCTAGTGGAAGAAGTATCACTGGAATGGTTTCCAAGATGAATTAGGTTTTTTTCCAAACAAAATATTTGTACTAGGACATTGTGAAATATGAAACAATAATTATATTGATAGGCAAATGTTTCCTGTCTAATAAAATTGGCTCATGAGGCACTGAATTCCTTCTCTGAGAATTATCTTGGTTTGCCTTCGGTACAGGGCACTGTGAAGTCTGCAGTGAGAGTCTGAAACAGGGCTTGAACTGGGAGGCAAGGCAGCTAAAATGAAAAACAGAAATAACTGTCCTTTTCAGCTCTGGGAGAACAGAGAAGTCCTAAACAGACGATCTGTTGAAAAGTCTTCACGGGCCAGATGCTTCAGCAATAAGAGGGCAGGTTCACAGAAAATTTTCCATCCAGCCATCTGAAAACTACAGCTTATTCTGGGAGCAAATCCATCAGAAAAACCGAAGTTGCAGAAAGTTAGGATGCCTGAGCTTTCCAGGAAAAATTCCTAAGAAAATACAAGCGAGTTCACGTGAACCAAGCTACTCAAGGAAATTCTAAGTTTGTTTTCCTGAGTGTAACTAATGATTCAGTTTCCCACACCCAGGAATATACACAAACATTAGTGAGAATCTTAACTTACTGCAGCCCCAAAGAGAAACCCCAAGATGTATTGAAGGTTCAGTGCTTGGCTTTTGACAGTGATCAGTGCATTCACTGCAGCCAACCCTTTGCTCACAGAAACATTGCTGCAGTTGGTTCAGAAATATCGTGATAAGCTTAGTCAAAAGGAACATCAGCTGCTTTTTCAGAACAGCACAATTGATGAAAAATGGCTTAGATCAAACCTGTGAATGAGTTCAGTTACAGTGCTCCACATTGTATTAAATATGGCTTTCATCCACTGTGGGACAAACATGTTCGAGCAGTGTATGATTTCACACATACATAAGGACAAAACCAATGACTTCCAGCTTAGAGATGTTGCAGAAGCTCAAGAGGAAAAACATCATTTGGAACTTTTTCCGATTTATAGCTCATTCTTTTTACTTTTGTTTTGAAAAAAGGAGTGTGTTAATGAGTACTTTTGTACCATGAGTGAATTTGTCCACTATAAGTGAGATAAGAGAGCTGCTGGTCCAAACTCATTGTGCCTATTCCTCTATTCCTGCCATACCTAATTTAATATTTCATGGTTTTGTGGGGCTTAGGGACTCCCATGTTTCCCCAAGTCCAAGGCTGCCTGCATCCTCCTGTTCTTAAATTGGAGTAAGGAAAGATATAGATCCGGACCACTGATATTAGAGAGAGTTTCAGCATTGACTTTGAGAGGAATCAGGTGAAATTCAGAGGACAGACTGCTGAAGTAGTGTATATTAGATGGTTCAAGCCTTCAGGCTGAGGTGAGGTCAGACAGGACACTAAACATCTTTTATCCTGTCTTATCTTTAGCTGAAAGTAGTTTCTATACAAGGACATTTTGCTCTAATTGTAAAGGATTTTTTTTTTTTTTTTTTACTGAAGATTTGGAAATTTGGAAAGAATTCTACTCTTTGGTTTATAGAGACTGAAGCTGCAAGGAGTGGATGAAAAGGAGTTGTCAGCTGTATCTCCACAGGATACTGCTCCAGGAAACTGCGATTGGGATTAATTCTCCTCTTCTCCAGCAGGACAGCCACTCAATGACTTCAGAGGGACCACAAGGCTGACAAACCTGTGGAATATGTTGCATGCTGCATGGGATCCTGAGCAGTTGCAGGTGGCTTCTTATGTACGAAAGACAGTCATGTAGAATGCTGTTACAACTGAACTCCTATCAATCTGACCTCTTTACTGGTGATGAAATTTTCTTTTATTTGCTGTTTCATCAGGACAAGACTTTTTAAAACACATTGAAAGCAGCCCTGATGTGGATATATTTGAATTACAAAGAGCATATGTTTTCCATTTTAAGGAATGTCAGTCTAAGCATTTAATTAAGAAGTAGGTACATCTGGTGTTTTAACTAAATATATTGTAATTGTCAGCCTTTTTAAGCAAAAATTTTAATTTCCATATAGCCACAAATTCCACAAATTACAAGCACAGACCATGTCCACAGTGCCTCATAGTTGCTTTAATCCTGAACCCCAAAACATGCCATTAATTTTTTTCCTTGGGTCCATGTGTCAAAAAGAAAGGAGGAAAGAAGCAACAGCACCAGAAGCATACTAAATGTTCTTACTTTTTGCTTTTTACAAGAATGGATTTTGAATGTTTGACATCAAAAAAGCCCAGAGCACATCTGTAAATGATAGTTCAGCTCTCCTGAGGAAAATTGGTTCATTGGTTTGATTACCTCAACCCTGTGTGCCTGCCTGGAAACTAAATAAACAGCTCATTTGCCAAGATGAAACATCAACATTCAGAGCACAGAGTTTGACTTGGGATGCTGTAGACTTAGATCCCAAACTCAGATGGTCTGCTAACCAGTGCTGATAGGACACCTTCCAGGAAAAAATAGAGTAAAAGCTAAACTGCATAGCCCTTGCAGCTAAACAGACAAACCAGTGGTTTGTCTACTGTCCAATTGTTACTAAGAATAAAATAGTAAAAAAAAAAAAAAAAAAATGCTAAACAGTAACTTTTAATGGTGCATTTTTTATGTCAGTATCCTCCATCTCCACCATTAAAACTAGTATCTCTAGTACAAAGTGAGTTAGCTAGAAGAGATAATCTATTTCATCCCATCCATAATCATCATAATTAGGCTATGTGAAATCCATAATGTATGTCTATTACCTGAAAGAGAATAGGTCAAAGACTAAGTCATGGCTTTGCTCAGGGTAGAAAGCTTGACAAAGGTGCACTGCTCTCCACAACAGATAAATCAGTTCCCAGTGCGGCAACTTCCCATCCTGTTTTTTAAAATATATGCAGTATTTGACCTAAAGTCCTAGTTCATAAACAAACCACAAAATTTCATGCAGTTGATGGGGATAATGCATAATCTGAAGTGAAGCAGGCTCCCTTTTTTTTTTTAGAACAAACAGCTTTATTTGAAAGAAATAGCACAGAATATATCTTCTAATATTCGATAATCACCTGTAGCATTAAAATAAAATTAAGTGGAGAGGAAGTATCCCTGGGACAGAGATTTGGCTCCAAGCTTCTATAAAAAGGGTGTTCAAGGAGTTTCCAGACATAGGACTTCATTCTTACTAAAACTGAGGTGACTACCTGACTTGAAACTCTATACTATATATATTAACTCTTAAAAGGAAACTAGTTACTGTTGTGTCCTGAGATCTTACGCGTTTTAAGGCAGTTATCTTACTTTATCAGTTGATAGTTTTAAGAAGGAAGAAATGCAAAAGAATAGATGTCACCATAATCAAATGATACAGAATAAAAACCTGGTCTGTATGCCAAAATAATCCATAACAGTTTATTTCCAATGTGATCAGCATGTTGGTTTGGTGAACTCAATAAACTCAGATCATGAAGTTATTATGGAGTTACTGCTATGAAAATTGCTATGTCATGAATACCTCTCTGTCAGCCCAGGCTGGCTTGATGAGACCTGCCTGACAAGGTGGTCATTTAATCCTAACAGGCAACTACTGAGAATGAAACACCTTGGGGCAATGGGCTGGCCGAGGCCTTGGTGATCAAGGGGGTGCAGGTCTGGAGCAATGGGCAGTTTGCCAAAGGCTGACACAGAAGCCGAATGTTAGAAGAAGAGGATATAAACAAAGTGAAGCCCCACAGAGATGGTAAGTGTGTTTAATGAGGGGGAAGAGCACAGGAATCAGGGTTGGATCCAGGAGCAAGACGCTCGGAGGGTAGTGTTTCAGGTGCTTAGAGCAGCCACCTGCTGAATCTGTGAGCATCCCAGAGGGGAGCTGGTGGGATGGTCTGAGTCCCATGCTCTGGAAACTTTGTTCTTTGATCTTCTAGGTGCATTTTTCCAGATGGAGAGAAGGAGTGTTACAACCTGTTTCTGAGATCCTGAATCGTGAGAGTTCCCCACATGGCAGACACACTATTATGAGGGAGGGTGTCAGTGAGTCTTCTCTAACCAGTCTCCCCTCCCCAAGGTCAAAGACTGAAGAACTTCAACTAAGAAGTGTGGGATAAAGTAGAAATATGACTGTAAATGTAACCATTGAGGACAGCCCATTGGCAAAGATCTGCTTAATCCTTGCAGAGTTCTGGAGTGCTGTGAAGGCAGGTAAGAAGGAGAGAATGATCACTCTAGTGTAAAGTTCAGGCTTTCCCACCTGTGCTGCTGACCCGTTTAGATTTGCTTTGCTTTGCTTCACCACAGCATGCGATACAGCACTTACAGCTCTGTCAGCAGTCACTGGGCAGTCTTGCGTGCCAGGAGGAGAGACCCTCCCATGCATTTGTGACCTCTGGGCTTGATTATTATCTGCAGGAATGAGATGACTAAGCTGAAAAATGTTCAGCTTGTTCGTAATTGAGCAGATGAACAAGACAGGCTGCTGAGAAGACAGCACCCATACACCTCGCTCTCTGGAGATGGGTCCCTGTCAAAGACAGAGCTAGACTGAAGTTTTCAATACCCTGCATCAGAGCCCAAGTGACTTATGCCATTAACTTCCACTTTGGCTAATATTTCACCTGAAGAGGAGAATGTTACCTTCAGCAGTGATATCTGTTGGTATGAAGGGCAGGGATTCCTCCTCAGTTGGTCTGTGTTTCTGGGCGTTAATCTGTAAACAGCCAAAATTACTGTAGGCCTCATAATTTTTACCGCAAAGTGTAGTTTATGGTCGTCCGAGATACTCTGCTTGCAATATCAAACAGACAAAATCACAAAACCATTTCAAAGCCGGGGAATGTGAGGAAAAAGAGTCTTTATTCTCTCAGTGGTGCTCAAGTGTGGCCTAAATCTGGTCCTACTGAAGGTGAAGTTGGGTGCATCTGTATCCACACTAGCGATTAGCTGTTTTCTGGTTTACTCCCAAGCTACGCTCTGGAGTGAGCTAACTATTTCCTTCCAAAAGGAGACCTAGAAACAGTTGACACAATAATTTGTTCCAGGGTCTGTTTTTGGATGCAGCCCACGTCAAGACTGACTCCTTCCATCTAGGACATTCCTCCCACATTATCCCATGTGGTAATGCAGCACATATCCTTGGTGTCATGCTACGAAAAACACAGCTGTGCCAGACTGCATATACACAACCCTCACATTATTTTAGGCATTGTGAACTGGAAAATGATGACAAATAGTTAGTTTATCCTTGACATAAAGGAATCTCCATAGGAGGGGGATGCCTTTAATTTACAGTTGCAGCCATTACAGCCTGGGGAGCTTGGTGAGGTCAGTGCTGGTTGTCCTGTGGTGCCTGTAAATGCTGAGATTTCTCAGCCATTAACATGGGAGAGATCCTGTGAGACCACTTGTGAGACCACTTTGTCAGGCAAAAAAGATCTTCATCTGTTGGTAAGACCTTTAACTTGTTTGGTACACAGAAAGAGGAGACACCTCTTCAAGGGCACAGGTGGTAAAAAGTAACAAGAAAATAAGATGGCATCAGTCAGAAAAATGTAGTGACACTACTTTGTAGAATTAATCACAGAAAAGTTGTTTTCTATAAAAGTCTCCTGATGGATTCTTTCACTTATTTGGTGGGACAGAGGCATATAGTATTCTATCATCAATAATCCAGCTTCTCTCATAAATGAGGCAGCACATACTGCCTCCTCATCACTCTCCAGCTGAGGATCACGTGTAACTAGTTTTAGGAAATGTAAAATAAGCTCAATAAGCATTTTTTTTCCTGAAAACAATGTGCCATAGTTCCAAGACTGAGTAGTTTGGGGAAAACTGGTGGGTGTTTATAGCAGTAAAATAACATCTTGCAATTAAATTTCAAGACCTAATTCCCAAAGAGATACAAACTCCATATCTATGTACGTATGTATGTACATATTTAGGGATTGCTTCACTCACCAGAGAAACAGAGCCAGTTGTTGGGAGGCTGGAACATAACAGTTGCTCAGTAGCTGATACTCCCACATTTTACAACCGGGGTGAAGAACAATAACACCCTCAAGAAGCATTAAAATCATATTTTTATCAGAAGTCCTTGGTAAGCATAGCAGCTCTCTTGCATGCTGTCAGTGACCACTGGTAGCTCACCTGGCATACAGAATTTCAGCAAGTGGGTAAGTATTGATGGTAACACCACCATTTTCCATGAGTTTTTGTTGGGTTATCTCGCTTCCAACTACAGATGTGTCCTTTTTGCTTACAGGTTGTGGCAGTCAGTTTCACACCCATTATTCTCTGAATTTGCGTAGGCATTCTTATACTAGTTTTGAACACACAATAAATAACTTTCCATGTTATTGTTCCGAAGACAGATAACATGATAGTTTAACATAGGTTGTACAATTGCTGCAGGACAGAGAAGTATATGGAATACAAGTGAAAACAACTATATGCTTCTCAACAAAACATATCATAACAGTATAAAAAATATTCTTTGAGCATATAGTTTAGTTTCTTGGCAATATTCTTCCTGGCAATAAAATCACCTCCAGTACAGTTTGCAATGATTATTCCAATACTTTTCCAGCTGACATCAGCCAGGACTGTGCCTCTAAGGCTGGACTATTTATGTAATTATGCTCAGGGAATGCTTCTATATACAAGTCCTTCCACACTTCATTGAAAACATTAAGCACATTTTTTTTCCTTATTTAGTGTCAGAGTTATATGCTTTAGATCATAAATTCAAACTTGCATAGTTACTAGACTCACACGGCACAAAACACAGGCCAGGCGCAGTTTGAAAACATCATTAACATGTTTTGTATTTAGTTTTTGGATGTTCTAGGATTTTTTTATTGTTTTAAAACATTGGCAAAAGTACAGGCAACAGTATCAAAACCCTAAAGGTTAGAAAGTGAAACCAAATGCATGAAGGACTGCTACCCAACCAACAAGATACTTAGGGAATATGTCAGCTCACAAAGAAGACAAGTGAAACTTTTTGTAGTTTCCCACAAGCTGAAATGATTTTCACTGCAGTCCTTGTCCTAATCACTTAACCTCAGATGAAAAAACTGAACTACCCCTGCATGTATAAATAAAGGCACATTTTGAATTTAGAAGATAAAGATAAGGGTCAAAGCAATGGATAAGGGTCAAAGTAAGAAAAAAAAATGGCAGAAGAAATGGGAGTAAAGACAAGGGTTATAATACTATCAAGTAGCTACACAGTGAGGTGTGTAAGGATCTTAATGTTAATGAATACAAAGCTTAAAAATTGCATACTGCCATTTTTGTCTACAGCTCCAGTGACCTAACTGCGAAGTAAGGAAACTTGCATATGCAGCTGCATTCAGAGCACTGAGGAAGGAAGCTGGGTAGATTTCTAGGACTGCTGGAACAGAGTGCTTAACTAAATATGTTTCTTAAAGGTAAACTTTATTTTGATTTTGGAAACTAAACCAAATTCTTCTTAAGCAGATATTTTTTGTTAAAGACAAAAGTTTGAATGCCAAGAACTTGAGGATAATATGAAATATCTTAATGTAGCAGGTGTGTATTTTAGTATTGAGTTATTAAGTTTTCCTACCTTTGATTTTCACATGGTGTGAGTAGTCGTATGTAGCCATTACTTGCATGTTCTCTTTGCTTCTACTTCTTCATTGTAGTTTTCTGCAAGAAAGATTTATGACAAGTCACACTATGGGGATGACTGGCTAAGGCATCAAAAGCAATCTTGCCTTAAGCTTATTTATATATTGCATAAGATTTGAATCATACCAAATGTTTGTCCTTATAATGCAGTCCTTGTTCTTACTAAACTGCCATTGACTGGTGCTGTGAATGACCAATTTGGGACCATACTTGCCTTCATTAATGCCAAGAGCAAGCTTGTCATCAAAGAAAGTTGGTTCAGATCCTCAGATAAAAGGTATTAGTATGCCTATGCATGCATTGCCTTTGGTTCTAGCATAGGCTTTATAGAAATTCTGTTTGGATGCAAAGGCTTTGGGAACAAACACAAAAGTAGATAAAATTGCTTGGTTGCCACCAGTCAGTATGAAATGATGTTTCTGAGAAAAAATCCTGAATATTATGATACTGACCATACAAATGTGGCAGTAACACAATCTGGGGGCTATTTGAGGAGAAAGAAAAATGCTTTCATTGTTTACTTAAAAAATCTACAAAATGAACAAGTAAAGGACTTGTTTGACTATCTTCTTGCAGGAATTTTGCATCAGAGGACTATGTATTAGTTATTCAGGCAATAATGTCTCAGTCTGAATTGCAAAATCAGGTATGTGGCTTTAAAAAAAAGTTACCTTATGTTTAAAACCACTAGGTTTAGCCCTATAGATATTTTTCCTTGGGGCAGGGGGAGAGGAGCTTATTTACAAGTTAGTCCTCTGGTCTGGAAATCTACAGCACATTTGTTTCTCTCCTCATTATGAACTTCTGAGCTTTGTCAAGAAAAAGTGTGGACTACAGGAAATATTATGCTTTACAAGTGAGAGCTGTACAAATATGGTACGAAGCCCCAGGTTTTGATGTCTTTACTGCTTTAGAGTTGTGAAATATTTTCATGAAGAATATTTATTGTAATGTTGCATATGAGTTTCTGGGGTTGGTGCTATGAACAGTCATGTCATTCCTTTGTAATATGCTATTAACTTTTATTCTTTATATCCCTTTACAAGCTTTTTTTCTTTTACTCCACTCTCTTTATGCAAGTTTGTGGATAAATATACATTTCAAATGATTTATGGAATTGGTGAGTTTCTATAAACATGCAGAATGCCCTTATATAAATGGGCAGAGTAAAGAAAAAGATCATAGAAAACAGAATTGACCGAGGTTTGGGGAGGTTATGTAGCCTACGTTCAACCTCAAGAATTCAACTCTGCCTTTGCCACCCCTGGCAAACATTTGTCTAACCCTTCCTTAGAAGCTTCCAGTGACAGAGATTTCACAATCACCCAAGGCAATCACAGGCCTAGTGATTCTTACAGATAAAAAGGTTTTCCTGATATCCAACCTGAATTTCTCTAGCTGTAATTCAAGTGTATTTCTTCTTGTCCTCTCTTCAAGCACATGAAGAACCAACTATTCCTTTGGTCTTTGCTGCAGCCCTGTCTGTACTTAAAGACTGTTATCAGGTCTTCCTTCAGGCTTCTCTTGTGTAGACTAAACAAACCCAATTAGTTTTCAATTACAGCTTAATGTTACTAAGCTGTCTGTGAGATGTAATGTGGAAGGAATATTTGCAAAGAATACATTAGGACAGTTAAAGAAAATTTTCAGAAGGCACACATGAAGAGTGCTTAGCTCTGCATTTTATCAGCTTCTGTCTCATTTATTTCCCAAATTTAAATTTAGAGCCTTGTCTCACACTTGTTTACAAGGCTTTTGCTAAGTGCCACTCCAGTCCAGATCTGAGTTCAGATTCCAACGGCCCATGTAGCCAATGAAGTACTTTATTCAAGAGTTTTAATTGAGGTCAGGGTTTACAAAAAGTCAGTTAAAACTGACAATTAGAACTGCCTGAAAGAAAAGAACAGTGGCTTAACATTGTACTATGGCTGAAAAGGAAGATACTGTCGTTGGAATTCATAGGATGTTGTTCTCTGACAAAATGAAATAGTTCTTTCCCACCTTTTTTTTTTTTTTTTCTTTGTCCTGAAAGGAATGAGGGCATTTGTAACAAAACAAAGACATTTAATTTGAAAACAATAAGTGCGTAAGCTTATATCCATTCTTAAACTGTCTCTCATACTTCATGAAGATCTCAAACATTGCTCTAATCCTATCTAGTATTAAGATTTGTATCTGTGTTAACAGAAAAGTTAATGTTACTAAGCCTGCTTATATTCCTTATGATTTGTAGCATTTAAAGTTATATGGGTTTTGTATTAAAGAAAATATTAGCTAGTCACTTTCTCACTACTGTCCAAGTGCTGTGCTTTCAGCTGTATTTTTCTTTCTTTTTCAAGGTGTATGAAGGGCTTATGCAGTTGTCTCTGTTAAGTGACAAAATATTTTTGTCATGATCTGATATTTTTGCTGTGGTTAGCATAAAAATGACTGTCAGAATGATAAATTGATAAGGCTCCAGGTAGAATAATCTGGAAAATTTATTAACCTGGACTTGCACAAAATGCTATTTGAAGATGGTTTACCTAAGACCATGTTAAGTAATCTATACAGACAAACAGGGAACTGGCTTGGCAGCCAGTAGCAGATTCAGGGATGACAACAGACAAATCATAAAGTGATTTGACTTGTCCACCTTGATGGTACAGCAAAAAAAAAAAAAAAAAGACAGTGCGGTAGGAGTAAGGAAATGGTCTTACTTTTGTGCTTTGCATTGATGAGAAAGAGCCTGGAATTCTGTCTGCAGATTTGGCACTGGATTTGAAAGAAGAGTCTAAAAAATGGGAGCAGGACAGGAAAATACTACAGTGTACAGTCTTTGTTAATTGCAGAAAGATTTAGACGTTGCTTGACTGGTGCATGAGCATGTTTGGAAAACAGCAGGCATTAAAAGACTCTTTAGAAGAAAAAGCCATAACAAGGATGCTTTCAAGCCAAAGGCAGACAAATTCAAACAGGAAATGAAGCACGTGCTTTTTGACATGAGGTAGGAGCAACTGAGATTAGGCAACAAGAGAAGTGGTAGGCTTTCCATCTCTTTATGTCTTCAGATGAAGAGAAACTGCCTTCCTGTGAGATGTGCTTCAGCAACACACAAGTAACTAGGCTCTGCTGGGGGACAGTGGGGTGACATGGATGGGCTTGCAGCATATAGGTAGTGAGATCAGATCACAGATCCCTGTGGCTTCTCTTTCTGAGAGTCAGAGCACTTGGCAGTGAGCTTAAAACTCTGAATTATGAAGGACATCATTAGTAAGTTTTCTATTCAGATCCATCATCTTGTTACTCCCTTCTACAAAAGTGGCAAGTAGATCTTCTTTATCCTTATGCCAGTTGCTCGGTGTCAACAGCTTGCCTTTCACCTTGCTCACACAACCACAGTTTTGAATTCCTCCATTATTTTGTGAACAGCCTTGCTGAGTGCTGGAAACATGCTAGTAACAAGATTTTGGACAGAAGAGCATTCAGTGAGGGATGAGCTATTTCTCCAAGTGCAGCTCTCAGGCTCAGAGGAATTTGCTGTGTACTCTGTGCACTTGAAGCATGGTGGGTCAGCTGGTGTCACCCCCCAAATTCCTCTCTGGCCAGAATTCCAGTGGGAGGAATGAAGAACCACTTCAAAGGGCCACTGTTTTGTATAAGGAGGTCTTTTTTCCCACTGATGTGTCAAATCCCCTGGGCCAAACTGTGTGCAGCTCCTCATCCAGAAACAAGAGCCACTAGCCAAGTGGCAGAGAGCAAGGAACTGAGATCCTGACTTTGTCCCCTGGGCAAATGCTTCAGAAAACTAACTTAGGAGCCATTGATCATGTAAATGTTTGTGACACTAAAATAGAAAGTACAGGGAATACAAAGCTGCCTTTGCCTCACATGCTCTGCATTATCCCTACTTGTAACCTACTTGTAACCCTTCCTGTTTTTTTTCTTAGCAAGGTATCTTGATTTTGGGCATTGCCAACACAGATGATTCTGTGTGCTGAACTCCACTCTTTTCATCTCAGATTTTCCTTCATGCCTAACAACAGCCAAAGAAGACCAGTTCACATCTCTGCTCCTGGGTAGCCTTGCCCAGGGAAAGGGAGCATAACAAGGTGCCCATTTCTCTTGCTGAAGTGGTTTGTCAGGATAAGATGTAGCAGAACTTGGCTCCACCTCATCCATGCTGACATCCCAGATATTTTCCCTGTATCTTAGGGATTTCTAGAAGATTTGTTTGAGAAAAGAAGCCAGCACATGCTGGAGTCTTCTTTTACCTTCACTGACAAGAACTGTTGTCTTCTGTCAGAGACCTCCAGCCAGGCAAAGGTGGGAGTGTCCCTTGGGTGAGCAAGGTGCCAATCCTCCAATGGGCTGTTCCCTATCAAGGCTAGGAGGGTGCTCGTGATGTGTGTTCAGGCCACACAGATCAGTGATGGGCTCTTTCATTGCTCAGTACTCTCTTATTTGTATGCTGCAGCTGTGTATCGCACAGCAGAGGTTCAGTTCAGGCCACCCTTGCCTTGGACACAGAAACCTCCTGCATCTGAGTCCTTCCCTCTGGGGAACTGCTGAGCCCCACATTGAAGGAGGTGCTGTGGGGAAGGAGATGGAGCAGCCAGGTCCGTGTGCACTCCTGCCCTCCTCTCTGGCCAGGGCAGATCAACCAGAGGAAACATCCTGGGCAGGAAGAGCAGCTCGCCACACAAATGATCCCTGTGGAGACCATTTCTGCAAGGGATATAAAGCACCTGTTTATCAGCCTTTATTTGTCTTATGGAGTCTGTTTCTTGCTTACTGTTACCATTTCCCTTTCCCAGTTCCACCTAAACTCTGTTTGCAGATCTTTTAGTTTTTTGTACGTAACACCTAAAAATAATTATTAGTAGTACCCCTCTCCTGTTTCTGCTTTGACGCCCCTCCCCATTTCTCACCAGCTCTAGTTTCTGGTTTTAATTCTGTTTTGCTTTGCAGGAGAAATGAAAGACTGTTTACTGATCATAGGATCCCCACCCTTTCCTTTCGTGTCACAGCTGGTCCGTGAAATACGATGGAATAATAGTTCTGCGTGTTCTCTTCCCTCCCCCCAGTCTATTAGAAATGAATTTTGGTATTGTTGAAAGATCCTAGATGAAACTGCCAACTCAGAATGTCTAAACTAGCCCCTATTAAAAGAAAACGAATATAATAACTTTAAAAAATATAGCTGCTATTTAATTCTCTATTTAAAAAGTGAATGAGGGGTGAAGGAAGGTTTGGATCATCATGGATGGACCCAGTATGTGCTTTGTTCTGTTGAGCATCCTATTTTGATGGGCTATAATGAGTAACTTCCATTTTTTACTCATTTGGAATACTGTCAGCAGACCTGAGGATGGGAATGGACATCTAAGAGAAGCAGCCTTTTGTACTGGGGAGGAGGCATTCCATTATTTCTCTTTCATTTTGGACATTGACAGTGGAAGCTGAAGCATAAGCCACTGGAGAGTGGGAGTAACAGAACAATGTTAGCAGATAAAGATGTTTTATTTTCAAGTTAAGCAGAAAGTGCAAGACATGGTGATACAGCTACGAAACAGATGAGATGGGGTGGGTGCACAGCAGAGATGTTGTTACAGTTATCTTCAAGGTTACCCTTTTTCCATGTGCAATGTTTACTGAGTGGAATTTAAAGAATCATGCAAGCAGCTAAACAAACAGATTTTTGGCATCATTTCATAAAAGAAAGGAGACTGAAGATTAACAAAACAAAAAAGAAAAAGACAAAACCACCCCTTTGTATTGCATGAGATTCAAGTGGAACACTTGTTAACAGTTAACCTAGTCATGTCTATAAGTGATTTGCAAATTGACGGGAGATGTGTATGACCCCAGTTTTTACTGCAACATTTGCAATGTGATTATGTGACCCCAGTTTTTATTGCAACGTAGTTACTTTTATGCCCCAACCTTGCAAGGGGAGCTAGTCCTTTGGGGAAAGCCATCTGAAGTTGATAAATGTTTACACAGTTTTGGTATTTTAGCTGAAAAAATAGTGCAAAAGTTATGCCTGTCCAGTAGGAGTGTGTCTAAAAGCTGTCTTCTTTGTATGTAAATTTTTGCTGTCCATCTTTTGCTGTGTAAAATGAGAAACAATTCTACAAGCATTGCATCCTACCTAGTTTATCAGAACATTTAGTTTTAAAGTAGAGAAGTAATTAATTCATACTTTGTTTAAAGTATTACTTGACTAAGTACCTTAAATACAATGCAAACCACCAAGTGCCAGGAAAAGAAATATTTTTTAAAAGTTGACACTTAAGCCTAATCTGATGTCATTTTGGGGAGAAATATGTCATCTGGGCACACAGTAAGGGCATAGTTATCAGGCCAGTTTGCTTCATAGATAAACATGAATTTAAAAATGAAAATAATGTTTTAAAAAATATTTAATTATAATTCCAAATGTTTATACCTGTTTAGCACTGTGAATCCAAACAGTGCTTCCAGTTGTAAATAGCAAGTGAAAAGTTGAACTTGAAATCATTCAGTACTGTGCTCATCAACTCACCTGGTGTTATATTGTGTGTCAAGACAAGCTATTGTGATTTCAAACTCCTCTGTCTACTGATAAATTCTAGGTTAATTGTTCACCAAATCCATGCAGCACTGAAAGTTTTCATATGTAACTCTGGAAAAAGAAAAAGATCTTATTTGGAAAGCCACACAGTTTTGTGACTTTCCAAAAATGCTTTTCTGCAAGTTGAATGAAACGACTCACAAGGAGAGATCCTGTGGGAAACTTAAGGTAGTAGAAGCTAGGAAAACGTCTCCACTTTTTTAAAAACAATCCAGTTCTCCCTAGCACATGGCGGACTAATGTGCTTCACGTATGTCTCTTGTTGTTGTGATTTGCAGTCAAGAGTTTTTCTTCCCCAGAAATTTTGTAGCTTTCCTTGGAATATTTGGCGGGAACTTTCTAGATTTAACCAACTCCCGTGGAGGAAACGGTGAGAAGATTGTGTTTGTGGCTTGACTGTGGCATTATTTCACCTCCCAGGCACTGTTTGTGTTTACAAACACATGTAAGCATAACATGGGCTGATGTAAATGCATAGGAAGTTTCTGTCATTGCTAGAGTGATTTTTGTAGCAAAAACATATGAGGGCGTCATGGTTTAACTCGGCAGGCAGCTAAACACCACACAGCCATTCACTCACTCTCCCCACAGTGGGATGGGGGAGAGAACCGGAAAAAAGGTAAAACTTGTGAGTTGAGATAAAGACAATTTAATAGGACAGAAAAAGGAAGGGAAAATAATAGTAATGATAAAAGAATATACAAAACAAGTGATGCACAATGCAATTGCTCACCACCTGCTGACCGATGCGCAATCAGTTCCCGAGCAGTGGCCATGCCCCCCCCCAGCCAACTCCCCCCTATTTTTTGTTCAGCATGACATCATATGGTATGGAATATCCCTTTGGCCAGTTTGGGTCAGCTGTCCTGGTTGTGTCCCATCCCAGCTTCTTGTGTACCTCCAGCTTCCTTGCTGGCAGGGCAGTATGAGAAGCTGAAAAGTCCTTGAATTAGTGTAAGCACTGCTCAGCAACAACTAAAACATCAGTGTGTTATCAACATTATTCTCATCCTAAATCCAAAACACAGTACTATACCAGCTACTAGGAAGAAAATTAACTCTATCCCAGCCAAAACCAGGACAAAGGGCAAAATGCAACAAAACTGATGCTGTAAAAGCTAATTAATTGGCTACTGTTACTGAAGTGAAGGGGAGGGGGACTAGCTGGATAGGATCTATAGCTCAAGTAAATGCAATAGACTAATCTCAGGGTCTTCAGCATTGGACTTTGCATTTCCTATGTAAGTGATGAAGAGCTATCACTTACTGTATCTATATTAAAATGATTTTTAGAAGTTCAGATTAAGTTCAAAAGGTGACTCAGTACAATGTTCCAAAACAAGTTAATGCTTAAGATAGTAAACTTCCTACGCTGTATTATATGCTTTATTCATAGCCTTAAACTTGACTGGATAAATATGTTCTGACTTTGAATTCACTGTGTTTTGCTTCTTAAACTGTGTTCCCACTGAGTGATTATTAAAGAGTTCAAGCATTTTGTAATGAAGCTGAAGGGAAATGTTAAAGTATTATCCTGAAAAATAACATATTACAGTTCAGTTAACCCAAGGAAAGCACATGTCATTGCTTGCCTCATGAGGGGAGCAACACTGAACGATGTAGACTCTACCTAATATCCCAACGTCTCTTCATTATCTGTCGAACCAATTTATTACTTTGGCACGAACACACTACCCTGTCTGTAGCTAGCTGTTTGAGCTTCATGGATAAGAAAATAATGCCAGCAAAAATTCAGTTCCAGACTGCTGCTGTTGATGGCTTCATGTCTACATGAAATGCTGAGCAAGTTAATTTCCAAAGGTTATTGAAGATTTCTCATACTGCAGAGTATGTGAATTGCTTTGCTTGGAGATTTAAACACAAGACAGATTCACTCTTTGTCTTCATGTGTGTGGGCACCTCTAAATATCCCCATGGCTGTTTAGCACTAAAGAAACCAACTCTCATCCAGTTAACATATTAAAAGAGGGAAAAATCTATCACACTGTTTAAGCTGAACCTTTCTGCAGCTAGTGACTTATTATTATAATATTAAGATTGTTATGGTAGCAAAAGCCTTCTGAGGGTCCACAGAATGTTGGCGATGTTCATATACATCCAACAGAGATCCTATGAGAGAGATTTTAGGGGCTTGTATTAGCAGAAACCAAGAGAGCTTTTACTAGTGCTGGGATTATTGGATATTTACACTTCTCAAGACGAACTTGATGGGAGCGGGGCCTTAAGGCTAGAAAGAGATCAGAGCTTGGGCCTTTGCCTCTGTCTGACACTTTTGGCCAACTAAAGAAACTAGAAGGGCTTCAGACTTAAGGGGAAGGCTATGATTTGGAATAGTTTCTCTTCCCTTTTGTAGGTGGCAACGGAAGGACACATCCAGTCCTGTGGCCTTTTAGCAATGTGCCATTCTGTTTCCCTTCAATAATAAGTTCCATTTCTGGTTCCATGGTGAGACGTGTAGTGCTTACTACAGCATACAAGTACCACACACCGCAATATTTAACTGGAAAACCTTGCTGTTTGTTAATCATCCTGGGAGTATGAGTAACTGAGCTTGTCTGGTCAGTCCTGGGAGACCTTCACCTTGATGATCACTAAACCTGAACGTATGGCATTAAAAAAAAAAAAAAATCAAATTAGGTCATATATTTTAAACTCAGAAACCTGTTAAAAATTAGAAATCCTTTAGCTTACCCCCTTCGGAAGACAAGACCCTTAATCTCTGCCAAATGCTAAACTCTCCTGGTTCCACAGTGATCTACCCTTCCTCCTCCACTATAGACACCCTTTCAATGGCAATTGTTAGTAACGATATATGCAGCCCTATTTATTGAGTATGTAATACCTTTAATTACAGCCAGTCTTCCCTGCTGCTCAGGTTTGTTCCAGAAGTAACAACACAAGCTGCCAGTTCAAGCACTTCATCTACACAAACCCCAGAGTTTTTTTTTCTGACTGCTTATTTTATAGCCAAGAAAACTGTCTTTAGGTTTTGCTTACTTAATTCTAAAACCAGTCATTCAGGGAATGGCATATACCTTGCAGATATAAAACAATAAATCAAGTAAAACAAAAAAGTTCCTTGGTGACTGTATCTCTGTATCACAGTTTTATCCTGTATGGTCTGTGATATGGTGAAGGCATTCATTGTTCAGTGTTTTCTGAAGGGGAAAAAAAAAAAAAGATACGTAGTCCAAAATGTGCTATGAACTTACCAGGTAAATACTTCAATAAGCTTGGGCATGAAAGTAAGTCACTAGTGTTTAAAAAGGGTTACTTGGAAGTTCTCAATAGTTTCACTCAGTTATGTCAGATTTTATTGCTGGGAGCATTTTACCTCAGACTGACACACCTAATAAATAAGGACTATGTCCAAGGAAATATTAACTCTCTTCTTAGAAAAAAAAACATAGCAGGGTCAAATCAAGTTTTCATTATTCAGAGAAATATAATTATTCAATATTATATTTCTATTCTTAGAAATACCTTTGGTTTGGAAAGATCTTTCTCTATGATATTTATGGCAAATTCCAGTGTTCAATATCTGAAGTCAGAAGACCTCCATCATATCTAACACGCATGCTCTACAACAGCAATACCGATATATCTCAGAAAAGCTGCATGACACAGCAGGCAGAGGACAAGACGGCTATTCAGGGGACAGAGCTTCTGTTCCTGACCCTCACATTGCTCTACCATGTGACTGGAAGGGAAACATTTCTCCTCTGCTCTAGTTTCTTTGTCTATAAAAATGGAGATGCGTATTCATATCCACCTTTTGATATGGTCTAGAACATTAATGAAAAAAATAAGTTCTTTGAGCTATGCTTACAAAAAAGTAGTGCTTATAATCACATCTACACTTCTACTTGGAGAAATTAGTAAGGCAAAAAATCATTCATTATACTCTTTTAGGAAATATATTTTCAGGTCATAATCTTCACCTGACACTACTTTTCACTGAAGAAGGTAATTGATTTCTTTTTCAGACTTGAACTTCTGACTGTTTGTATTGCCAATTCACTTGGAATTCCTATTACAGATTAGGTTTTATATGATTGTGTGCATTACAAAATGACTGCATTTGTGCCAAGAACAGAATCAGTGAGACAGTCATGACAGGAAGCCTTCAAAGTGCCCTTATCAGTGTTTCTGAAGACCTCACATCAAATGAGACATGGGGGATAAAGCTTTGAAGAAAGTTGGCATGTCTATTCAGATGTTTATTGATGCACCCTCCAAAACTGAACAGAGCCTTTCCTGCTTAAAAAAATCAATAAATGGGTAATGGGGACTAGGTTTGTAAGCCAGTTGAGCTGAAGGATTACTGAATAAGAAGTGGTAGATACAACACTGATATACTGTGGAAAGCTTGTAGAGTAAACAGAAGTAGCATACATTGATGCAGCAAAAAAAAGGGAGGGGAAGTGAAGAGAATAAAATGGTATTTTGAATACCATCTTGGATGGACATGAATGTTATTGAATTCCTCGAAGTCAGAGAAAAGGAGATCCTGTAAGTGACAGAATTGTGATCATCCCTTGTGATGTCAAAGGAGGTAGCAGAAGCGAATGGGAAGATTCAGACCTCCCAAGTCCTCCTTGGGTGTTCTCTTCAGTAGCTTAGATCTAGACCCATGTTTGTGTAACATCTCACTAGATAAATAAACATGTCCAACTTATTTTTTATTCCAATACTTTGCTTATCACAGTGGAAAATCTAAAATTGAACTGAAGCATAGAATTGTATCAAAAGATTAATAAGCAGATTGTATCGTTATGTACAAGTACAGGTCATTGATCTATTTTATTTGCCAGTTTCTCCTTTAAGTGTGCCTTCTGAATATTCTGTCTACCTGCATTGGTAAGATTCGTTGTTTAATACCCTCCCTGGTTTAAATGAGATTTTGACACATACTGTTCATAAAATGAGTTCAGGGTAGTTTGCACTTCAAGCCTTTGCTTGTAGGAAGAGTTTGAAAACACTCTTTTAAAATGCTTTTCCTGTCTAGAATGCTACAGGATGGACCTTGGGTCTCTGGGTCCCTGCTGCTGGACATCAGGTGAGGGAAAGGCTGCAGTGCTTTTTCACCTGAATAAGCTCTGTGTCCGGAACACCAGATGGACAGCATTGCAAGCTAGAAAGAAGCTGTTTTCTTGGATCCATCAATGAAGAGGGAAAGTATGTTTATACTGGTTATATACTTGACTGTCATAGAACTTAATCTCAGACCCTGCTGGTGGGACTGTAAGATTAATTTGAAGTATACAGACTTCAGGACTGGGCAATGACAATGAACTGAGAGATAGGCACAAGGCTGCTGCTTATCAGCCATCTTTTTGATTCACCTCCACCAAGCACTGATGTGGGGCTTTTTCTCTTGAGTGGTAAAAGGCATGGGGACCTGACAGCACACAGTTGTTCGCATTTGTGGAAGGTCTTTTATAAAATAGAGAGTAGAAGGAAGCCAGATGATCTGATCGGTCCTTTTGAAGTCTCTCCTCTTCAGCCACTGCATAAGGCTGAGATCACATTAGTGGGCACAGATAGTAAAGTCACTGGACAGGCCAAGGCAGCGCTTCCCAGAGGACTAGAGACAGGCATATGAGAGCCACTGGCACCATCCTGTGGGCTGGTGGATGGGGAAGTGCTACTGCTGTGATAAGGATAGTTTTGCCTTCAGGGCATTCCCAGTAATTGGTAGAGATGGCAGTTAAGAGGCTATCAGTGAAACCTCTGTCTGTGTGTGAAGGTTAGTTATCTGGACAACCAGTCCATAAACAGACACTAAAGGGAATATGCTGTACAAAAACATCCCTGACCCAATGACTGTGAGTGTTGTGAGAGCAGGAAGGGAATGGATCACAGATATCAGTGAAGCTTGAGTGCCTTTTCTATAAGGCATGTCCTATGGCTACTTTTGGAGGTAGTTCTGGATCCAATGTACCACTGGTTTGACCCACAGGGCATTTCTTATGTTCATTTTGGTAGCTGCTGTGTCTTCTCACACCAATGTCAGTGTGGGATTTTTTTTCCCCTTTAGCAGAATTCCCCTAATGGGTTTTGCAGGATTTAAGCAACCTTATTAATCTTGCCACTTCCTCTCCATGTGCATGACATGTTTCTTTAAACTTGCCCTCTCTTGTACAGAAATGCTTAGCAACAGGTCTGCCTGTTGCAAAACCAACCCAGATCCCAAACAAAATTGACACCTGATTCTGTGTGATCCTTATTCTGGGTGAAGGACAAGAAAGCAAACACTTTAAAGTACTCATAAAAGTCATTTGGACATTATACTAACATGCTTGGTGTGAGAACATTTTTTTCGTGTCTTTATTCATTCTTATCCCAATCTTAAGATTCCTGGTTTTAACTGAAAGCAATATGGACTAATGTCCTTTCCTTTCAGTAAACAGACACAAAATGTTTTTCAAATATCTGCTGCTTTGTAGAAAACAATGAATGAACAACCTTACATATGTTATTGAAAAAGCTAATTGACACCTTTTCTTAAAGATGTATATCACACCACAACAATAACAGCTTCACTCCAGAAGGAACCCAAAACATACGAACCCTACTTAATGTCTTTACAAATCACACCGTGTAAGGCAATTTTCAGTCATTCAGAAAGGGACAACTCCATCGGCTTGCCACTGTTTCGGTTCACCAGGTAGGCAATGTCAAACCTTTAGGAAGATTACTGGGATGATTTCCTTAAAGATATGAAAAATGAGGCAGAGATGATAGTTTCTATGAAGAGTTTGCTGGGAGTCATACATCCTTTTCTGTGAAGAGGTGCATGACAGTGTATAGACAAATATATAACTGGGTCTGTGGATACCAGTGTTGGGATAATGGCCTTGGAGAAATCTGTGGGAGAATCCCTGAGAGAATAATAAGGGAGAATTAATTGCCTTTTTGTTAGTTGCCTTTTTAAGTAACTTCTTATTTGCCTTATTGAAGTGAGTTTGAAACCGGGTGATGGGGCCAAGACAATTTTCTAGCAAGCACCAGAGTGAGAAGTATTTTTTTTGTCTTGCCTGTTTAAATGAGGACCAAGGAGGACAAAAGCACTGTTGGGTTATTACTGCCCAAGGCAAGAGGCTGCAGACTGAGTAGGTCACAGCAGCCACTGGAAGGAGCAAAGTAGAAGGTGAGAGACAGTCAAACCCTTTTTCAGGAGTAGAAACCTGGTGTCCCAAGAGCCAAAAAGTACTGGTCCTAATTCAAAAAGAGAGGTGTTAGTTGGAGTCTTCATTCGCACAACAGGTAGAGACACAGGTTTGTCATTGTGTTTAAAGCAGCTGGGACTGTGTGTGAATCTTGCTTACCTGGGAATCTGAAAGAAAATCAGAATGATCTGCTCTACCTGTTTTGTTTATCTTTCCAAAGCGGGTAGGAGCAAGAGCAGTAAAGGACATAAAAGTCACCCTGGATAGAGTTTTTTAGACTACAGAGGCTATCTAATCATTTGTAGATGTCCTTCTTTGCTTGGCTAAAAAAATTACTGCTGCTTTTTTACAGCTAATGTCATGTAAAGAATGACATGAACTTTTTTAGTGGCTGCTAACTGCACAATTTTTTAGTGTGCAGTAGTAATTATAAAATAAGAGTATGGAAAGTACTGCCTTACAGCATAGGAAAAACAAACCACCTTAAAAAGATTTTGTTCTCATGATTCAATTAAACAACACAAGCATGGCTAGAAGTAATTTTAAGCTCTGGATGTGAAACACCCCCCCTTCCACCACATCATACAATCCCATCTTTCTGTACTGTGACAATGACAGGGAGCCTGAACTAATCTGGCTACTTTCAAAGCAAAAATGATACAGAGTCAATGAATAGTACCAGTCATAGAGCTACCGAGGGAAGAAGCAGTCTGAGTTGTGTGATTATGTTTATATAAGTTTTGGATTTCTTACTAAGTTTCCAGTTACTATGGAACTGTCAGCACCTGCCAAAAAAGTGCTCAGGGTGTCACAATCATTTTATCTCACAAATGTCAAATGCTTCAGAGCGCAGAGAACTGGACAACTCTAATGCTTTTCCCTCCAGTTTGCAGAAATTTATCCATAATAGATTTGACCTGACATTAAATATTCCAGACATCCACAAGCATAGGAAGACTTCAGTTAAGTTTTTCTTTCTCTCCTGTCAAAATAAGCATATCTTTTCACAATGTATTGTGTGCTTGCAATGCCTGCATTTTCAGGTGAGATGGTTAAACCAGTTACCTGCATCAGGAGCTGATTCATACTCCAGTCAAAGCACAAACCCATCCTGTTGTTGTTAGGGGGTAAGCAAATGTGCTTACTGTAGGTAGTAGGTCTGTCAGGTACTTCATATCAAAAAGAGCTATCACAGACAGTGTATACTCATGTTGCTCTTCCATCTGTGATTATTGTGCATTCACAGCCATCCAAGCAATGACAGCATTTCCTTGATACAAAAAAAAAAAAGGGGGAGTTTTACAAGAAATGTGTGTGAAGTCCAACATATGTTGTTTGGGAACATTTGTTCTACAATCAAAAAGCAGATATGTTAGGTAGTTGGGTTGCTGGTTTAAGATGTACCATTGTGGTGGATTCTGCAACACAGATCAACAGCAAGTGCCTAAGCCTGGGAATTGACCAGCAGTAGTGCAAGCAGGATTCAGATTTCAACCTTTGCTCCTGGTCCTAGAGATACCATACAAGTCAAATGTAGACACAGAGGTAGAGACAGAAATTTGTGAAATGTTGAGTCACTACCATCTTATTTGGATGCCCTGGCAAACTCATAAGGGAAATAGAAAAAGTCAGAGCTGTGCATTTAAAAATGCATGCATTTGAAATGAAGTTTCTGTGTTGAATAAAGTAACATCTCTTATTTTTACTCACACATAGCTCTAAGAATGATGACGAGTGCAATCCTTTAAGGAACATTTCCACAACTTCAGGATCTTGACATGAGATGTTGAAATTTCATACCAAATTCAATTGTATTAATACACCTGTTTCTAAAACAGAGATGATATTTATTGGCCTGTTCTTGGTGATGTTCTTGAACATGTAATTTCCTGTGTAAATTGTGTATTGATAAGGCTAGGATAAAAATTGTGCATGCACTATGTGTCTCTCCAGACAGGTCTGGGAGAGAGGGAGCTGTGGTGGTCAGCGGTATCCGGAGGTTGCAGGGAGCACAGGGTGAAAGAGCTCCTAGGAAAGGCAAAGATTTAGGGTTCCACTGAGGAAATACAGGGTACAAATGCACTACTTATTTCATCTCACATCGTACTAGACTTCCATGTTAAGTGGGCGCTGCCATGTGGTCCGAGGATGTTTTTTTCTGCTCTCTCGCATAACAGTTGGTGGAGAAACAGTTGGTGGTGCGATTCATGCCCTGGGGATGTGTTATGATATCATTCCACTCTGTTTTTCATAACAGAAACATTTCACAGTAGGAAAAAAACAAACATACTGGTGACAAAGTATTACACCTTTGAGGCTGTGTATAGTCTTCTATTTGGAAAACTACTACATCTTCCTAAAGAGGTTCATTCCTCCTAGGTAGGTTTAGCAAGGTGTCCTGGTTTCAGCTGGGATAGAGTTAATTTTCTTCTTGGTAGCCGGTATGGGGCTGTGTTTTGGGTTTAGGACGAGAACAATGTCGATGCTAAGTACTGCTAAATAGTCGCTAAGTAGCGCTTACATTGATCAAGGACTTTTCAGCTTCCCCTGCTCTGCCAGGTGCACGGGGGGGCTGGGAGGGAGCACAGCCAGGGGCGCTGACCCAGACTGGCCAAAGAGTTATCCCATACCACATGACGTCATGCTCAGTATATAAGCTGGGGGAAGAAGAAGGAAGGGGGGGACATCTGGCGTGATGGCGTTTGTCTTCCCAAGTAACCGTTACGCGTGATGGAGCCCTGCTTTCCTGGGGATGGCCGAACACCTGCCTGCCCATGGGAAGTAGCGAATTAATTCCTTGTTTTGCCTTGTTTGCGTGCGCAGCTTTTGCTTTACCTATTTAACTGTTCTATTTTATTTTACTTCAGTAATTAAACTGTTCTTATCTCAACCCACGAGTTCTCTCCCTTTTACCCTTCCAATTCTGTCCCCCATCCCACCGGGGGGAGTGAGTGAGCGGCTGTGTGGTGCTTAGTTGCTAGCTGGGGTTAAAACACGACACAAGGAGAAACACTAACTTGTTTCTATGTGTTTCTTCATGTAGAAGCAAATTAATGGAATGATTTATAGTAGCCAAAGCATAAATACATCAGAACTACTCGATTTTGCAAGATGCTCTGATTTCACTGGGTTCATTCCAAATATCATGTACAAACACTGTATCTCCCAACATGCCTGAAGTGTTTACTGATTTGTAGCATTCATATTTCATGAAGACTTGTTATAAAGAGGAAAAAAAATGTTACATTTTAGTGAATTGTGGAAACACAGATTAGTGGGAAACGTTAGGAAATTTAAAACCAGGCAAGATATGGGGATGGAGGGGTAGATTTCTTAAGGGACAAAACCAGAAAATAGAAACAGGAATAAAGGTAGTGATATGAAATTCCTCTTGTGGAAAGATTGTGGAAAATAGTCTGATTAGCAGGGCTGATTTATATTACTGAAATTATTGTAGTAATTTAATTTTAAGGAAATTTTTCAAGTATTTTCCATCTTGTTGAAAATCAAGAATATCTTTTATTTCAGTAAAATTGAAGAGGGTGACAAGCATAGGGCTGTTAACGTGGATAGTGCCTATGTCTGAACTGTGGTGTAGATGAGCTCTGGATGTACTCTCAGTATTTTCTCTTGATCATGGAGCCCAGGGACCTACTGGAGTGCACCGCAGCTGCTGATCCTATACCAGTGTTTCTTTCCAAAGACATACCTTTTGGACAAAGGAACGGTGCCTAGGCAGGTCATGGCCAACCATGGAGGCAGAATGCAACCAAGGTTTGCACATGAGACCAGGATCACAGTATTTGGTGCACTTGCATATGCCATGCAGTTTAGGCTCAACTAGATTGACCTTACAGGCTGTCTTCCTACCATCTATATTTTGGTTTGCCCACCTATAAAAAAAGCAAGAATGCAAAAAATTTGGAGAGAATCTTAAAGAAAATGCACTAATCATGATGTTGTGGTTTAATCCCAGCCAGCAACTAAGCATCACACAGACACTCACTCACTCCCCCCAGTAGGATGGGGGAGAGAATCAAAAGAGTAACAGTGAGAAAACTTGTGGGTTGAGATAAAGACAGTTTAATAGGGAAAGCAAAAGATGCACACACAAGCAAAGCAAAACAAGGAATTCATTCATTGCTTCCCATCAGCAGGCAGGTGTTCAGCCACCTCCAGGAAAGCAGGGCTCCATCACGTGTAATGGTTACTTGGGAAGACAAACACCATCACTCTGAATGTGGCCCCCTTCCTTCTTCTTCCCCCAGCTTTATATGTTGAGCATGATGTCATATGGTGTGGAATATCCCTTTGGTCAGTTGGGATCAGCTGTCCCAGCTGCATCCCCTCCCAACTTCTTGTGTCCCCCCCCAGCCTACTCACTGGTGGGGTGGGAAGCAGAAAAGGTCTTGACCCTGTGTAAGCACTGATCAGCAGTAACGAAAACATCCTTGTATTATCAACACTGTTTTCAGCACAAATCTAAAACATAGCCCCATACTAGCTGCTATGAAGAAAATTAACTCTATCCCAGCCAAAACCATCACACATGAGCTAGGTAAAAGTAATAGGTCCTTTAAGGTGAACTTATTAACTGCTCCAATATTGTGCCAGGTTGCTTAATTTGTATTCTGCAAAGCACCCTGATGCCTTTAGCACTGCCCATTCAGCTGAATAGCATGTGTCAACCATCTCTTCCTCTTGGAAAATTAATACATATATTTTTATGAATATGGGGCATTTTTGCAATGGCTATTTGGTGTAGAAAAAACCTTTTCATCTGACTTGTTTGCATAAAGATGTTTTTGTACATGAGCCAGTCTCAATTGGGAAAATGCTATAAATCTTTTGGCAGTCTGGGAAACAGTCTCAGAAGAAATGTTTGTAATAAGCAATATTTGTTTTATATCTATTCTTGGCAAGAGAGCAGCCAAAGAAAATTTCCCTCCTAGGACATAACCCACACTACTATCTGCTGCTGTAACATACTGAGGACATTTAGGGTGACATAGTTTAAAAACTTCTGTCAGTATTGACATCTTTCAGAATTTATTGCTACAGAATATAAAATGCACAATGATTGAAGCTGAGGAGGTTGCTTCCTCAAAAGGGCTTAGAGCTTTAAAAAAACTGCAATAATTTTGCATCCCATTTAGGCAGGTCTGTACTGCCCTTGATGCGTTCAGTTTATAACGGAGGTTACATGCTGAGCTCTGTAGCTGTGGTTCACAAACAAACATTGGCAATAAACTGGTTCAAGCAGATTCTCTTAGAGATGTGCCTCCATTATTGTTGCAAAAGACTAAGCATTACACTGTGCTTTTAAAGAGTTTCTGCCTAGGACTCTACTGCTGGTGTTAGCTTCACTGATAAAGCAGTCATTTACAAATTTTTCCATTTGTTCTTATTTTCTTAGAAGCTGAGCTGACTAAGCAAAGGAAGACTACAACAATTTTTGGACAGGTGAGAAAAAAAAAAAGAGTATTTGTCTTAGTCTACCTTTTTCTTTAAAAGTTTTTCTTTTCATCATCATCCAATCATCACCAATAAAACACATTTTCTTCATGCTCGTCTGAGTTGTAGGGTGCATGGCTAGTTGAAAATGGAAGTATTTTAGACTTTTGCCTGCAGGGGACTATATTTAAAGACAGATATGCAGAAATAATATCAAATAAATTCAAGCATTAGTTTGAGTGTTTTTAAAGCACAATCACTAAGGTTTGTCTCAGTGCCATTGTGCTTTATTTTAAGGTGTCCCTTGTCCATTGCTTTCTTCCCTACAGGGAGCTCTTTAGGTGTGCAGGTTTTATGCCACTAAGGCTTTCTAATTCAGATCTTGTAAGTGCTTTCTCTGAAAGGCGAATCTTTCACAGCATTCCGTCACAAGCAGTTAAATGGCTGGTCCTGCCTCTCTGGGGTTGTTACAGAGCCCCATGTGTACCATCTGAGTGATGTCCATGAAATGGTAGCATCTAGTGCACCGAGACTCCAGGACAACCTGCTTTTCCTTTTGAAAATTATGCAAACAGGAAGAAATGGCAATGGATGCCTGTGACATTTGGTCCTTGCTACTAAAAAGGGTCACAGGATTACTTGGCTAATATTAAAGCTAGCTGTAGTCAGAAGGGAAAGCCTGTCTGGGTTATAGGAATACTGAAGAGAACAAGCCATTATCCAGCAAGCAATATGATATTCTGTTCTGGCTGACATGCAACTTGATTAGGAATAACAGTCTCCCATCCTGACATTCTGGTAAACTTTATAGGCTAAATGGGAAAAAAAAGCAAGAAAATCTATTAAGCCAAAGAAAAATGGAAGTAGAGGTTGGTAGTTAAATTTTGTGATTTTAAATTCTCTTCATGATCTCAGCCAGCTTTGGTTTTCCAGCTGAAGTGCCAGATTTTCAAACGGTCTGTTACCTACATGGTTGGTATAAATACAGTGTCGTGGTTTAACCCCAGCCAGCAGCTAAGCACCACGCAGCTGCTCACTCACGCCCCCCACCCCAGTGGGATGGGGAAGAGAATTGGGAGGGTTACAGTCAGAAAACTCGTGGATTGAGAAAAGAACAGTTTAATAATTGAAGTAAAATGAAATAGAATAGTAGTAATAATATAATAATATATTAATACAATAATAATATACAGAGCAAGTGATACACTATACAATTGGCTTACCACCCACCGACCGATGCCTAGCACGTCCCCGAGCAGCGATCACTGCCCCCCCGGCCAACTCCCCCAGTTTATATACCAAGCATGATGTCATACGGTATGGAATAGCCCTTTGGCTGGTCTGGGTCAGCTGTCCTGGCTGTGCCCCCTTCCAGCTTCTTGTGCACCTGGCAGAGCATGGGAAGCTGAAAAAGTCCTTGACCAGTGTAAACTCTATTCAGCAAGAACCAAAACATCACTGTGTTATCAACATTATTCTCATCCTAAATCCAAAACACAGCACTCTACTAGCTACTAAGAAGAAAATTAACTCTATCCCAGCTGAAACCAGGACATACAGATACCAAAGTATATTGGTGAGCCAATGAACTTTCTCCTTTCTGTTAGAAAGATGTGCTGAGGTAGGTTTATTAGGTAGGATTTTCACATGCTGGAAAAATATTTGGGTTCTACCTAGATTGCACAGTCTTTGGGGCACAGATTAGGTCTGCTTTACTGTTGTAGAGATCTGAGGACCCTTCTAACACTGCAGAAATAGATTATATTATGTGATTTGTGAGCTCAAAACGTGAAAACTTGTGACATGTTTACTCAGTGCTAAATCAACACATCTATCAGGTTTTGGACTTTCGTAGGGCATGCAGAGCTGATTAGGAATTAGAAAATCATGCAGAAGTTGGCTGGTCTTACTAAAAATATCTGTTTGATTTGAATTTAATTTTATTTAAAAACACCTTGAAGGCTATTAGAAAAGCAGTATCTACCTCTCACAAGAGGTATTGTAAGATCTCTGCATTTGGCAAGTGTACTCAGTAGTATTATCTATGGTTAAGCCTGCTTGATGTTTCCCATCATCAAACTCTTTTTAATCTTGCTTGTAAAGTTGCTTTTAATCTTGCCAAGCTAGGACTAAAATTTTCCATGCCATAACTTTGCCTCAGGTTGTGTTTTATATTTTATATTTGGAAAAAAATCAGACCTTTCTGAGGATAAGGTAATAATTTTGGTGTTTCTCTTCTTTTGGGAAGATTTACAGTTCTGTACTTTGATAACAAGGCTTGAAACTTGTCTTTGCCATACGCCTCATGATTATCTGCTCCAATTCACCTCCGAGATACTGTAATTTACATACAGTTGGGAGACTTTTCGGAGCTCAGCAGTCTGTCCTTGCTCATCATGCTCAGTTCTTTCCTAGCTCCTAGGAAGAGCCAGACTTTGCACATGCACTTTCCATAGGATGGCTGGGCGTGCTCCCTTCATCTGGTGCACTAAAGTCATGCTCCTCTTGAAAATGATAGTTGTCTGGTTATGAGTGCTTCATTCCAGTTTGGTTACTGGGACAGAAAATAAAACTAATGTCTACTCACAAGCATCTTGCTGGTGCCCACACATTGTGGAGGCAGAATCTGTCTGTTGTGACCAAAAAGACGAAGAAAAGTGAAAGAAGTGAGAAGCACCAACAAAACAGCCCCAAAAGGAAATTCCTTCTAAGGAGTTAAAACCAGGTTGTGCATAGTACACAGTAAGGAGCACAATACAATAGCCAAGTGACGATAGGGGTCCAACAGAAAATGATTGTGTGCATTCATGTAATGAAAGACTGTATTACCTGATTAAGTTTGCCCAGGTAATTTTCATTCTGTCCTTCCTCAAACTCTGGATACTTGGCTTTGAACCAAAGAGTTCTTCAAGTTCTTCTAACATATAACATGTCATATATAAATGAAGCCTTTGTTTTGAAGTTTGTCATTTCACTGCTTCCTCCTCTTCACTGAAGAAAAACAAAAGTCATTAAAGACGATCATGAGCAAAGAAAAATATATTGGTAAAAAGTACTTTTGTGCAGAAGTTGGAGATTGGAATCCTGAGGCTGTTTTATAGCAGCTGAAAAGAAAATGACACTTTTGACATGAGGAACAGGACAGCTGGACTCTTCATCAAATCCTTCCTCTTTGATATGCAGAAGCACTTGCATGTTAGCTCCACAATAGCTTTGACAGAGAAGCTCCTGGCTTACTCCAAGCTTTCTCCAAAACACTTGAAATAAATAGTCATTCAGAGTTGTTTATTTATGAAGAGCATGAAAAACCCCAAACCCTGATAATTCTGTTTTACAAGCCAACCATTAAGGATAATGAGAAAAAAAAAGTCATAGGATTGAATGAGGGTTGAAAGAGCTGCAAAAGAACAGACTTTCTAGGGCAGTAATTTTGACCTTGCATCAATACTGTCTCCATTTGCATTTGTGCCGCTCCTTATTTTGGCCAGTGAGAATGTGATCCAACTCACCTGCCCCTTCTACGTAGGAGTAAACTGCAAAGTTCCTATGTTCTTATTATTCATTTGCTTGCAATTCAAACTAAGTTTCAAGTTAATTAGTAATTAAAAGATAAATTGATCTATGTAGGCTGGTCCAGAATGGCTTTTAGAAGAAAGTAAACTTCTTTTATGCTTGCTGATTTTTTTTGCTTCTTTTCCTTTTCAGCCTGTTTTGACTTTGTTTAGAGGAAAAATAAAATAAAAAAAAAAACAAAGGAAAAAAACCCTCAACATCTGCTTCCTGCACTGGAGGGATTCCTGATCCAACAGAGTGTGGGTTTGTTTGGCACACCTGTGTATTGAGGGACCCTCAGACAAAAAAGAAGCAGCAGTCCCCTGCTGTGGGAGGTCATGCTTTAAAGACAGACACAAAAACACAGTAGGCAGAAGACGGCACAGACTAGAGAACAACATATACTTTCTTATTTAGTGTCCAGATCTTGTTTTTTCTTAATTTCAATTTGCCAGAGCAGGGCATTTGCATAGAAGAAGGGAGACTGGGTTTGTTGTTACGAGACAGCTGTATAGACTTGGTTATGTTGCTCCCTTTCAGTTTCTTCTTCCCCTCCTTTCCCTTTCATTTTTACAAACTAAGATTCTCCTTAAGTCTTCTGATGTTGGTTCCACATGTGTACATGTATTCACCTGCATGTGCAAACTTTTTGGCTTCCAGTCCCTGTATTGACTCACCCAGTCCATGATTCCTCGTGTTTCACACTGCAGAGCTGCACGACTACTGCTGTGACTCAGATTAGAGCTCCTTACTGTTTGAGTCCACTCTCCCAGAAAAACCTTTGATCCACCCTCCAAGTTCTTTGTTTATTTTTCCTAGTTCCATTGTTAGCTTGTTTTTTAATAGCTCTTAGTTTGTTGTCCTCATCTGTCCAGCAATCTGTTAAACTGTTTCTAAGTGTTCTGTCTTCAGAAAAGCTTGTGTTTGAATGATTCCCCACTTGAAGAGAGGCCACACCACAAACAGATGAATACTTAGTGTGTTCCCATGGGCTAGGAAAACCCCATAGCCTTTATCTCATCAGCCCCGAAACCAAAAAAAGGGCAAGGGCTCATTTTTGCTCCCTAAGTGTATGGGGACAATATCTGACCTGAGATCTTGGACTGTGCTTGAACACATCTGTTGGAGACAGAACTGTGAAACGGCTTTTCAGCCTTCAGGACTTCTATACCTGTCCAGACCAAGCAGAGAAAGAAATTCTCATTGAACAAGGTAGAAATCCAAGGAAAGTCTCTCTGAAAGGGGAATGACCCACCTACCTCCCCCTCCCATCAAAACTGAACACTCAGTGCTATATTACAGCACCAAGAGAAGGCAACTGTGATGAAGGCAGCTGCCATAGAGATCATCTTCATTGTAAGATCTGACCTTCTCAGTGCCTTGCTCTGCAGCACTGCATTCTCCTGTAGTCTCCTTGGCATCAGGCTGCCTCTGTGCTGCCTGTCGCACCAGCTTGTTACCCAGGATAGACCTCATGGAGACCACAGGGCCATCTGACTTCCATATGTACTGTCACATTTCAGATGCTCTTCTGGAGCACCGTTCACAAGTATATAAACTATTCTCCTAGTAGAGGCATTACTCTGGTGCTTTAGTCATTCTCCTGAGATTCTTTCATAACTGAAGTGTTTCTGTGATTTGTGATCACAGCTAGTAGAGTCTCTGCAAAGACAGCTGCTGGAAGGAGAGTGGGAAGTAGCCAGTTATAGAGATCAAAGTGCCTAAGGATATGCTGTCTATCCTCTGTCCTTTGACCCATCCTATGGTTTCTCAGAGCCCTAGAATCCAGATTATTGAACTGCATCATAATTATGCTCTAGAGATAAGGCACAGAAGTCCTAGGAAAGCATGTACTATGTAGGGACCAGCTATCCAGAAATCTCTTCACTAGCAAAATGTGCACCTGAATGGGACATCTTAGGTACTCCAGTAACCATGACAGGAGAAGCCTCTTTATTCTCTCAACGTAAAGTTAGATCTGCTGTATTTTAGGCTTGTGTTGTAAAATTTTATAAAAGAATACAGAACAAAATACTGAAGTGTTCAGATAAAAATTTTTAGCATGTTTTTCTAGGTGACAAATTTAAAGTGCTGTTGAAAAGATGGATTTTAAGTTCCTTTTTGAATACTTGTAGTCTGACAGTTCTGCTGCTATTATCTGCTGCAAATTGATCACAAGTGCGTGTATTGCCAGCAAGGATCATTTCAAACATGAAGAGCAGTTACTCACTTGTAAGTGATGCTTGGCTATGGATGATCCTTCACAGAGTTTAGTGATTCGCACCTATTGTGTATCTTTTACATAAAGTGGGAATAGTCTTTCTTGTCATCCCTTTAATTTTGCTGGCTTTTGAAGCCCAGAAGTTTTCTAGAAAATCTGGCTTAATACTACCGCATTTTGTGCAGGAATACTTTGACTTACAAACCCTTAGGGCTCCTGAGTTGCAAACTTGTTCCAACTTACAAGCAGAAAATGAGGTGTAGCCAGACTCTACTTAATATCTATAAACACATCTGTAATTTAAAAAGCATTTTCCAGTATTTTTTCAGGTGCAAAGTGCACAACAGGGCTTTTCTGAAAGTTGATTACAGAAAGATGATCAAACTCATTCACTGTGCAGGATATATCTTTTTAAGAAACCTAAAAAGCACAGTTCTGGTTTTTGTTTCAGCCTGTAGTCAAAGACACCTCCAACAGGGCTTTAGAAAGTGTCACTCCCTTCTAGATGGTAGAACAGAAAATGTTACATGCTGTTGTTATACACAAATATTTTATTGATGGTCTTGCTGCCACTCTTTCTAACAAAGCACAATGTGGAAAAACAAATACAGTAAACGTGTTCTTTTTCTACAATACCAACACAGATGTCTGTTGGAGGTGAAGAGTTTGGTCCCTACTGCTTTAGGTTAACATGGAATTGGGAATGTGATAGAAACAGGGGTGGTTCCCCTCAGAAAATATCTTCTGAATACCAAAAGGTAAATCCTCTGGGAAAACACACAATGGGACCAGAAATGTAGAAAGAGTTCTATGTAGATATAGATTTGTATATAGTTAGAGATCTGCAGTGCTGTAGCTGGAATACAGAACATCCAGGGGAACTATTGAATGTGAAGGTGTTGGAAAGTTTGTGAAAATTAATGATTTGTGTATTTTTTTCTTCCATGGAAGCACGCAGAGTAAGCTGGAAGGGCACCTAATAGGTCATCTAGTGAAACTTAATGCAGGATTAGCACAATTTACGGCGTTCCCATGAGATATTTGCTTGACTTGGTGTCTTGGAGGATTTCACACTTTTCCTGGGCAGTTTTCTACAGTGTTTTATTATGTTACTGTTTAAAAGATTGGGGAAGGTTTAAAATTTGTTATATATCTATTTCAAAAGGACTGAGAAATGATGTTCTTACTGAGGTATCTTATGCTTGACTTGTCCTTAATCAAATCCTGCGTGCCACACTAGAAAGGCAGTTACAACAAAGGGTTAAATTCTATCATGTGAGAGGTGTTTCTTACTTGCCTTCAGATATTTACAAGTTAAGTGTAAGCTTGTTACCCTTGACTCCCTTCATAGAAACAGGCACCTCTGAAGGGTAATTAATCTTTCCTTTTTAGCCACTCAACCTTTGGGAGGTGGAAACTCGTGATTTCCTACAGTTATTTCCTTGAATAAAACCCTACCTCCAGTCTCATCATTTCATGTTTGTTTTGCAAGAGCATGCAGGTAACAAAGTTTGGGATGTATGTTTGTGGAAACAGTGAATTTAAAACACAAACTAATTCAAGAAAGTTTAGGGAAAGCAAGTTTCAGATTAAAGAGGATTTTCTATTCAGAGCAGGTGTCTTAAACTATCAGAGCGCTAAAATGTTATAATGCAATTTTTATGTTCCATCATAATTCAAGCATTCAGTTTAAATGTCAGATATAAAACATGTCCTATGAATTCTGTCTGAATAATACCAAAACTGAGACACTTTTCTAGCAAATTATCTCAGACAAGGGATTTGTTTGAGAACATTGCAAGTTCCTGATGAAAGGAGACTATATTTTCATTTAGGATTTGTGTCCTTTGTCTACAGCAAGTTTTCCAAGACCCCCAAGTGGATATTTAATGCCTAATTGAAAGAAAAATAAAACACTGAAGTATTTATCTTTGAACTCTCTTTATGTATAAACCAGTATATATTATCTTTCAGATCCTGATTATCATTGTCACGGGTTTTTTTTTGTGGCTGAGTATATATCCTTCTTCTCTTCTTAACAAGACCGGAGTCTGCAATGTTACAGATCCACACCTTTGATGCTTTGCTCCCTACCCTAGATGTTTCTCCTCTCATGCTTATATTCCTCCTATTGAACACCCAAGAGGAGAAAGCGGTCAGTGAGATGGCCGTCCTCCAGGTTGCTACTAACATTGTCTGTGCTGCCTCAAATATTGTAAGAATATTTTTGCACAATTGATTTTACCAAATGAAGCCGAAAGTTCTAAAAGGCCTACAGTGATTTGATCAATGTCTTAAAATCTTATGCACAGAGGGGGCCTATTTTAAAACAACTAGGAGTTTCTTCAGATTTGAGTTCATTAGAATATTTTTATTGCACATGAGTAACCTTATTCTTAAATGCTAACAGCTGTGCAAATCTAGAGGTCAAACTTGTAAACTATTTCACTCTCCAGATACTTGTTTAGCTTCTCTTACTGAGGCTAGTATTATATATTTTGAGCATAACTCCAGTAGTTTTATTTCTAATAAAGCTCAAATCTTTCTGAGCAGTGAATAATATAAAATCAGAAATGTTTCTCATTTTATTTCCATCTTAGTTCTTTTTTTGCCACCTACTTGTCTTATTATTTTTTATATTTCTTCATTCTCAAATTTAACACTATGATTTTTTATTCACAGCATCGAATGGTGATAACTAAACTTATTTACTTAAACTCATTTAAGGTTTTAGTAATGTTTTCTTACATATCTCAAGCTTTTCTTGCATATACGAATTTTTCTTTACCCAGGAAGATGTTTCCCATGTACTGGTGGAATATGTTTCCTAACAGAGGGAAAAATAGAAATAAATACTTCTGAGCAGGAAATTGTATGAATAAAGAAGAAAAGTAAAACATTTCACTAGTCTTTTCTCTGGCCTTTTAATTAATTGTGCTTTATTTTACCATTTCTGGTATCATGATAATGTGTCAGGGCTGCTCTTTGTCAAACTCTTGCAGGATGAGATACTTTGAAAAAGTGAAGGTTGTTAGGATTATTAATGGAAAACAATTTTCAGGATGTAGCAGATTATGCCACTTGTGTCAGAAAGGGCTGGACATCTCCCCTGGAGAGGGGAGAGAGAATGCCACAGAGTGCTTCAGACCGGTTTCACTGTATTAGTCAATAATGTTTAGAGAGTGAAAATTAAATATTTTTTCATGGCTCCATTGTCTATAAATATTTAAAGCAAAAAATGTATCTGAAAATGTTTGTCAGATAATTTTGAGGAAATGAAGCTTACTGGTCGTTTTTCTAACTAGGAGAGGAAAGCAGTAAATTCTTGGGTAAATTATCAATTGTGAATATGCTGAGTTTTGAAGAAAGAAGTGCAACTTTAAAATAGAGTGTATTTTACTGGGACTGAATTTGTCCTGGTTTTAGGTGCCACATTCACCTTATCTTATCATGTTTTGACTATGTGCAATGTTAATTTATTGGCCTTTCTATTTATAAGTCATGTTTCTATCTCTGGTATCTTGGTACTAATATATTCCTAGAGAATTCCTAAACTGTAACGCGTGTTCTCTGATGAAAGCATTGGTATGAAAAATATTTAGCCTTAGCTGCCTCCACACACCAACAAAGTACCAGGAATAGATGGGAATTAAGCTGCTTTGCAGTGCCTGTGTGTTAATACTGCTTACTTGCTACGCTGCAGCCATACCAGTGTGGGATGCCTTCTTCTTAGAGAACCAGCCCCAACACTCCCTCTGACTGCAGTCTTCCTCATCCTAATGAGCACAATGGGTGTGGGAGAGGATTTCAACGTGATACCTCCTAAGAAAAGCTGAAGGGGAAAGGGTGCTTGTGGGTTCCCATAGCTCTTTCACACACATTAAGGAATAATGATACTATAGTGTACAATGTACTGGAATTATATAGTATAATGTGTTGATATTATTTACACCTAATAACTTTTTCCTTTATAAAATTCCTTGTTCTTTATACGTTTTCACCAGATGTGACTGACGGTGCTATTTTGAGAGATAGAACAGGTGACAGTCAGTGGAATGAGTATCGGTGGCAGAGTAGCTGGATAACTGCAGAATCCAGGTAGTGATCACAAGTATTTGGATACAGTGCTACTGTGTGGAGCCTGAGCCTCTTTTTAGTCACATCATTTGCTACAGTTCCACTTTACAGGAGGCTGCCAGTACTCCTTGCAATAATTCGAATCTAATCATATTAACTTCCTGTCAAATAAGTATTGTAACTGGAAATCTGGCTAGCATCTTACTCGCTGCTATTGTTGTAAACTCTCTATTAATAAAAAGAATTAGTGAGTGTAATTACAGCGGTAGAAAGTTCCAGCCAAAACTCTGGAGTTGCAGTCGTCCGGGTAGTTTCAATGTGCTCAGCGAGGACAGTTTACCCATAGCTGCCTGCTATGCAGATAGCTGTTTTATCTCTTCTTGGCACCAGAATTATTCAGAGGGCAGTGCTGAGTTAATCTGCCGTCCCAGGAGACATAGTTTGGTAACTTGAAGGATATTAATTTATTCCTTACTGGCAGAGATTTCTGTCAATTATTTTTTCTTATATTATGACCATAAAGCCAATCAGTATGAGCTGTTGGTCATTTTTTGAAGTGACAGCTTTCTCTGATCTGTCTTTCTGACCCTTGTGGAGACACCCTGGGGTGCATTTGCTCTTCCAAGGGAACCTGCTGCCTGTTGCCGCACCTCAGGAGAGCAAGCAGGGCTGCAGCACACTCAGCACAGCACTCTGCAGTCAACTTTTTCACTGTGTCAGGTCTGCCTTTGCACTGGGAGAATACTTGAACCTCAGGAATATGTCCCAACATTTTAAGATACCAATGTTTGTGATGTGAAATACTAGTACTAATACTAGACATATTATTTTAAACCCATGAATATAATGGCATATTTTCTGCTGCCTCTCACATGGTTCTGATTTTCAGCTATGCATTTGACCATGGGTGAACAAACTCTGTGTGACTTTTGGTAGACAATTGTTGTTTTTATTTTCTTAATACATAGAGGCTTGCAGTAAATAATGGGTAGGGTAAGGCCAGTAAGAGTCTAATGGATAGTGCATAAAGATTAGCAGTCAGCTGTGCCTGTTGGTTTGAAAAAGATATGTTTAGTGCAGCCTACAGAGCCCTGACCCCAACTTCATGGCATGTTGCCCAGAGAGTGAAATCTAGTCCAACAATAAATCACCAGAATTTGTTCTATTTGACTGTGTTAAAGCAACAGTCTGTAAAAGCTAGGACCACCAACTACGTTGTATCTGCTGCATATCTGCTGTAACCAAATCACTGCCACTTTTTACAAATCAAACGCTACTGAGATGACTGAGAATATTATTTAGCAAGTATAGGACTGTGCTGTTTATCACCCAACAATCTGTGCTTAATTTTCAGTACACCCCTATCTACTTTCCCTGGTGAAAGTTTTGCTATACTGAAACCATATTTTGTTACTTTTCACATCTTACAACTCTTCAGCTCTTGCTATGAAGATTCTAGCCATCATTTCCAGTTACTTAAAAAAAAAAAAAACCAAAACAAATCTTGAGCTGAAACATCATTTCAGCTCACCCTAAACAAAAGGATAAGAATTTAAGGAACAGTTAATTGTATTGCAAAAGTTTTCCATTGTTGGAGCCTAATGCTGCTGGATCAGACTTTTTCCTGCTTTTACGGATCTTAAGAAATATCTTGCTTTTACAGCTTGTAACATTTCAAACTCTTTTTGGTTTGTTTTCTTAGTGTGGAAAAGAGGACAAGATGGCAGTCTTCGAAGAATTCAAGTGAATTTCTTAGGAGTGTTAAGCATATAGCCAAATTTTTTGGGTGGGGCAGGAATAGCAATACTTTGCCTAGAAAATACTGTGCTGCTTAAAACTACCGTCAGTAATATTTTCAGTTTAGAAAAGCAGTGACCCATCACATTTCTCCAGGTTACTTCTCCATACATTGGGAAGATACTGGAAGTATAAAATGTGACTGCCCAGTCACCTTTGGATAGATAAGAGCCACATTGTTACCTGAGTAAAAAAAGTAACCAAACCCCTTTTCTTATTTGACCATATGATCACCCTTTTGAATGAGAAGACTGGCTGAAAGGTCATCATAGCCTTACAGACCCAGGGAGACACTGGAACACATTATGGGAGAGGTATTTTAGCTGATGAGCTGGGCCTGCGCTAAACAGCAAGTACAGAAATGATCTGGAAACACTGTTACATGATATCATTGATTAACATTAATCCAGAGTTAAATGTTTTGTTTATAGCACAATATTGGATTTTGCCCTTTTTTTTTAAATGGAAAAAGCATAAAGTAATCCGTTCCTATGGTAAATTTCTATTTTAAAAGACACTCAGAGCACTCACACAAACACAGATAACAATAATGGCCTCATCCTGCTCCACTCTCCAGTAGACCAGAATGGAGGTCCACTAGTGAGAATACATACACATATACATATACGTGTGTGTGTGTGTGTGTGTGTATACAGCCCCTCCTACCTGCGGTCTGACCCCAGTTGCTGCACTCACACCCCATACACATACATGCACACTGAATAGAGATCCCTTACCCAATAAAAGAGTTAGAAATGAATTTAATAAGAAGATAGGAGAGACTGTGCTGACCAGGCACAGGGCACGGCCAGACAAACGTATCAACCAGCAGCCTTTTAGATACAACCATCCCCTTTTTATCCCCTTTCCCCTCTATTTTCCTATACTTGTTCCTCCCCAAATCCTCTAGATCCCTCCTTTTCCCCATCTTTAGGCCCTCCTCTGGTGAGGTGGTCTGATGGCTCCTGCGATGGGCCTGGCAGGGTATTAGTTGGGCTTTCTTTCCCCTCCCCACCCCCATCTCTCTGTACTCCTTTCTGGGGATGCAAACAAGCTTTTTATCACATAACCTAACATTATACCTTAATGTTGTGCTAGAGGTCTAAAAATAATGAAATTTCAAGAAAAAACATATATAATATTACACTGCAGAAGTAATGGTTCTTTGTGAAACATTCATCAGGTGGCCAGCATCTCACTGGGATGAGAGATGATTCCAGACTGGCGATGTTGGCCACGTTCTCTATGCGCAGATGTGAGGGCGGTGATGGGAATAAAAGGTGGCTTGGCACACTCTTTGTCACTAAGCCTCTCAGGTTCTGACAACTGTTCCAGCTTTCGGCATGAGTCTGAGAAATTTGGGCTGCCCTGTGCTCTGCCTTCACTGCAGCCACAGAATCGGGCACGGTTAATGAGTCTGAAATGATCTCTGTAGGACAACCCCTTTACTAGCTGCCCTGGCTCCAGTTCAGTCTGACGTTCTCCTGGATGGGCAAAGGTTCCCCAGGAATTGGTGTGTTTTCCCTAAAAGTAGTCCAGATTGTTGGGTTGCTAGGAATGTATCAGGTCAGTGCTTAAGGCTTTCAATTTTTACAGCAGGTTTTGCGCAGCTTTATCTGATCTTAGCAGAGTATTTTGAAAGAGCCAGCTACACCGGGTTGGATTCTGCAGAGATTTGCTACTTCCCCTGCAGCAGACATTGAAACATTGAAGAGCTGAAATTAATTGGGGAAGACTGTGGGATGAAGATGGCAACCAAAGAGGTGAAGGATCAACTGTTTTGGGAAGTCTGAGCTTTAACAAGCTCATCTTGCTAGCTTTTAGCATCACTGGAAAGTGAAGGACTGCTGTCTCTGTGTCTATCTCTTGGTGTATCACACCTCTGACATAAACCTCTCCTTTACAAAATAAAAACAGAATAAACTAATTTTTTTTGACATTGTGGCCCATGTCTTTCAGTGTCATCCATTCTACTGGAGGGCACCAGCGTCATTTTTGCTCCTGGAGCAAATATACTTTCATTGACTTAACAGGGAGCTCTTCTGGGATTTTTCCACATGCTTTCCATTCATTTTTCTCAATGAGTTGTGCAGATAAATCCTTCAAAGGGCTTTGGCCGTAGGCTGCTGTTGACTCTTCTTGGAATGGCGTTGCTAAAACACGTCATGCAGACCCTCAGGACTCTGGCAGAACAGGTACCTCCATCATTTTCATGTGCCCACTGTATGCGATGACATTTATTTATGCTTTAAAAAGGCACTTGCACAACTCTGCAAACAAGATCTGAATATATCTGTCTCAATAGCTTTTATTTGCACAAAGCATGTGTGTATGCAGAGCAGGTTTTGCATAAAAATAAGTCAATAGATAGTATTTGCAAATGCCTCTCATACTAGCAAAAGTTACCACTAGAAATCAGCACCCACTTTCTAATGAGATCCATTTATTTGTCAGAGCTGCTAGTAAAATGTCACAAAAATGTCTGTGAGATTGCTCAGCTGACTCGGCAACTCATTTGAGCTAGTTAGTGGGGAGATTTTAGTTACCACCAAGTATGATGCAACGTGAACACTTTTAGGGTTCTAATCCTTGTGGTTGTTTGCTTAGTGAAAAAGTTTCTACTAGCTAGACTGATTGCTCTTTCAATGCCTTAAAGCAAATATACCTGGAGGTCTCAAGATGAGAAAAATAAATATTTGCAAAAAACCTGTCTGTTTGCAGGGTTCTCCTTAGCCTGGTTCCTTTCTGACACTTTCATTTTCCTGCCTGTACTCTCTTTAGAAACTTAAAAGGAATACGCAGAGATCCTGGACACCTAAAAGCAATATGAAAGAGGCTAATAGGCAGGGCTTGTGAGTTGTAGGAGGAGATTATAAGCAAGAACAGGGTAACCTTTCAAGGGTGTTTTAACCTTTATACATGCTTGACTGCTTTGAGCTCATCCTGGAGTTTGATAGAAAGAACCAAAATTAAAGTAAACCAGAAGGGAAAAAAATTGCAGCTTGCTATGTTTAATAAAAAGGCTTAACAAACACTTTCTATTAATTCCTTGCTTGGAGAAAAGGACTAGTCTTTCATAAAATGCCTTAAATTGTATTTTCACTGAAATCAAGAAATGTAAAACTCAAAAATCTTTGTCTCACCATGTTTAGTTATTTGTGAGGAGGAGTGTTTACATACAGTAAAAAAAGGCAGAGATGATACTTGCAACCTTGCATTTTTTGCTGTTGTTAATTTGACAGCATTTGTATTGGAACATAGATGTACAAGGAATCTCTTTGGGTCATTGGGTCCAGACCCCTGTTGTTGCAGCCAACGTCAATATATATGGATAATGTCCTTCATAAAAACTAATCAAAGTCTACAAGTAGCTAGAAGTAGTCAGACTAAAAACCTATTGAAGTTTTTTTCAGAATTTCAATTCTGTAATTGTTAGACACCTTTATCTAATTTCCAGGATAAAATTTGTCTTTATCTTTTCTTACTAGATAGTCATACGTTAATATATGCTGTGAAAGGATTAAATTAACAGAGGGATACTGTAACAATTTGTAAATCCAGTTAAATTCTCCAGAGCAGGGGATACTGTGCCAATACAAATATTTTCATGGTACTAAAAATTAATGTATGTGGAAGAACATAAATTGAGTAATTCGATGTGAGCTTCTAAAACTTCCACATAATTTTTGCATTTCCCTTGAAGAAGATATGTCGGTAGACATCTCTGACAGTGCAATCAGGCACATTGTTCACATGCTGTAAGTTATATTTTAAAAAACATAGTGACAGAAATCACTTTATTTGTTTGTTATTTTCATTCATAAAAGCCAAGGTAAAACTATTACTTTCAAAGAGACTTTGAAATTAACTGTAAATAGTTTTGAAGGATCAGAAGTGTATAAATACACACATATGAGAGTCTATTCACCTTGTGATGTGGGAATGGCCAAGTCCTGCACAGCCTGTGCCTCTTTCACAAGCCATGCAGGCAGAGGAGAACAGGGAATTTCTCATTTATGAGGGTAGGCACTTCTGCAGGCTTGTAGGGAAGATATCTAAATTGATTTCTAAAAGACACATGGTAGTCCCCAAATACAGGCTAGGTTTTCTGTAAGGGGTACCTTAACCTTTTTTTCCGTGTTTCAGGGAAAATGAGTCATGGCATTTGGTGGTATTTTATCTATCACCCTCCTGCCCTCATGTTGCCCAGGGGCAATTGGTATATTACCCTTTGCACTGATGTTTCTATCAAGATGACAAAAATATGCTGTTTTAGTATTGCAGAAAACTGATCCCTGTCCTAGAGCCTCCTTGCAGCTGACTGACTGGCAGAAAGGAAGAAGTGGGACAGCTTTGAACTGATTTCTGCCACACTTGGAAAGCAGGCTATGGAGTGATGATATGCTTCACATTTTGATGCAGCAACAAATGTGATGCATATTCTAAAAGTATACCTGGAGACACCGCTCAAGTAATTGCACGGTCTGGGACTATATCATCCATTTTAAACATTTTCCTGTTTTGTAACAGCTCATGTATATTTTTATGTTCACCTAGGTATTTAGAGAGTTCCTCATTTGCTGCAAATAGCCATATTTGTAGAACAACAAAGAGCAGAGGATCCCAGCCACAGATTGCACTTGTGCTGCAGTGCAGGATGAATTCCCGAGGAAGGAGAATTTCAGGGACCTACTGTGAGTAGTATTCGCATTAAGGTAATCTGTCTTGTTCTACTCTGCAAAGTCCTTGTGGAAATACTCTCTTGGGATTCCTTGTTTGTTCATCCTTGTTATTTCTAGATTGGAATTTATGAAGTCCAGAAGTTTAAAGCTGTGGCTGTTCTCCACCACCACAAAGCTATGGCAGCTCTTAATTCCACAAAAGAGATTATGAAAGCCAGGCTGGTTCTTTTCCAACTCTTTTATTATGACTATCACTAAAGTTTATGGCACAATTCCCAATCTACACTTGTTCGGTGTCACCGATCTCTACCAAGTAGCAGAGATTTAACTGTTTATCTCCAAAGGGACTATGGTATATGCATCTGAAAGTGTATTTTGGAAGCTTGACTAAGAAATGGAATCCTCCTGTACCTGTGAAACAGATACAACTTCAAAGGAAAGCAGGGCAAATGTGGCTGAAAGGTTTCCACAAACATTCAGGCCTATTGCAGTCATCATCAGCAGTTCTACCACATCCATGCCTCCTCTTGCTTCTGTCTAAAACATTCGTGCAAGTATAGATTTGTTCATGCAGACATCTACAAAGAGATATAGTTACTTAAAGAGTTCTACATCTAGAGAAATCACTATTCTTTGTAATCTTTTGTACCTACCTTTCCTCTTGTTTGCAAAGTCTCCATCATCCAAATGGGATGAAAAAAGTGTCACTCGATAGAGGCAGCTAGTTAGAAACAACAGCAGTAGAACAGACAAGTGAATTTCAAATGATATCCTATAGATTGTATTTGCTTGTGACATGGTTTAACCCAGCAGGCAGCTAAACACCACACAGCCGTCCGCTCACTCCCCCCCACTCAGTGGGATGGGGGAGACAATCAGGGGCGGGGAGGGGGAAGTATAATTTGTGGGTTGAGGTAAAGACAGTTTAATAGGACAGAAAAGGAAGGGAGAATAATAATTAATAATAATAACAACAACAACAATAATAAAAATAAACAATAATAATAATAATAGAATATACAAAACAAGTGATGCACAATGCAATTGCTCACCACTCGCTGACAGATGCCCAGCCAGTTCCCGAGCAGCAGATCACCAGCTAGCTTTTTCCCTAGTTTATAGACTGAGCATCATGTCATATGGTACGAAATATCCCTTTGGTCAGTTTGGGTCAGCTGTCCTGGCTGTGCCCCCTCCCAGCTTCTTATGGATCTCCAGCCTTCTCAGTTGGTAGAGCATGAGAAGCTGAAAAGTCCTTGACTAGTGTAAGCACAGCTCAGCAACGACTAAAACATCAGTGTGTTATCAACATTATTCTCATCCTAAATCCAAAACACAGCACTATACCAGCTACTAAGATGAAAATTAATTCTATCCCAGCTGAAACCAGGACAGCTTGGTATAATTATTCAGTCAATATCTTGACAAAATCACGTAGGCCTATACACTATTCCTGAACAGAGGAATTGTGTTATAAAATGTAATGACAATGAAAAATTTGATGATTGTTGTGAAAAATACAGTTTGACAACAAACATGCTTATTGAAATGGCTGCAATTTATTAACTATTTTCCATAACAAGACAGCAGTGTTAGGGAGGTTTGGCAGTCAGTGATCCTGTATTAGTAGTATGGTAATAGGAAGTTCTACAGAGGAAAAATGTTAGCAAAGAGGAAGCTATTGATGCTCTTGTATAAAACACACTAGACTGAGTAATGATCTAAGGAGGCTGTTGTCAGTGCCTAAATGCGGAGGTGATGGTTCAGGCAGCTATCTGTCAGCCTGTTGAGACTTGCACACAATTGTACTTCAGCTCTCCAAAATGGTTTCAAACTGGTTCAAAGTATTTTAACAGAATAGTTCAAAATTACTGCCTATGAACCACACATATCCTTTGCCTAATGAATTCCTGCCACCTCCTGTTCTGGACCTTGCCAGCTCTGAAGGAACAGTGAATACTCTTTTCTTGAAAAGATACATCCTTAAATTAAGCATTTCCAGTTCCTGGAGAGCCCAATACTTGTCCCTTGGTGTGCCTGCTTTTTATTAAGATGTATTAAGATGGTGAAAAAACAGGTCACACAGATAGTGTAAGACAGATTCTCTCCTCCACATTGTATGTGCAGGCTTACTTAGAGGACAGTATGCAGATTTACATAGACTAACCATTTCTGTAAAAAAAAGAAAGTCAAGTATCCAGCTCTGGGTCCTTGATTCTCAAGTTTTCTTTGACCAGGTTGGACTAATCATTGAAGTAATTCACTAATATTGACTTAGTTCAATATTGTCAGCACAGAACTGGGCTGGATTTGAATTGACGGAGTCGCACTTTTCCTCAGCACTGGCAGTAGTCTCTCTTCCTCCTTCACTTGTTTCCAACTGGAGGAGCCGAAATTTAAAATCAAAGCTGGGACTGTGGACTTTTTAGTAAGGAGTTCCCCTTTTCTCTTCCTCTGAGCAAGAGGAGTCTCAACTGAGTGACTTGTGGCTAAATTTGCAAACCCAGGGGATTTGGTCCAGGGCTTTGAAGAGCTATATAATTTCCATAAAGTAGGTGGGGAAACACTGCAAACTTTGTGTGTGGAATACGTAAAATTCTCTGTCAGCCCTGAAACAGACATAGGCATTTGGAAGTGAATAGTCTGATTTAAACAGTTGTGCGTCTATGGATGACCTCAAATGATTAAATACAGAGACAAGTGCAATTTGAGGCAAATATAATTCCAGGTGCTTGAGATGCTACATCCAGCTCTGCTGCAATATCTAGATGCTCCTGTGAGCTGCTGTGAGACCAAAGAGGCCTGCAATAGAGAGCTTGACTGTTCATATTTAGGCTAACGCTAACATTCAGAGAAGAGTAGTTTTCTGAGGAAATGATCTAAGAGCTTCATAGTGGTAAATAAAAAAAAATAGCAGGAGATGAAATACGTGTCTTTTTCATTTGGAAAGGTGTTAAAATGCTGTGTAAGATCCTTTTTGTACTTCACAGTTACACTTGCAGGCCAGTGGAAATATTTACACCCAATGAAAGTCATGGTGTGTGCGGGGAATTTCTGTCCTATTTGTAAGAGTAACTGCCTAGAATACTTGAACATGATTTTGTGTCTCTCCCTATTGTCCTCTGGTGAATAGAAGGAGGGTGCTCAGCAGTAAGTCCTAGCCCCATACTGCTGAGTCTGCAATAAAAAACTCTTTGAATCAAGGGAGAAGAAGAGCTACAGCTGGTCGGAGTTATCACAAGTTCTGAATGGCCTTGATAAACAGCACAAAGACAGAAATGCTTCCCTTTTGACATACAAGCATTGTCCTTGTTATAAGGTCTTTGTACACAGTATCGCCAAGCCCTGATTTTGATTACATGTCTCCAGATACTTTTTATTGATGTCATGACTGTTTAACAACTGTACCACACAAGCAAACATGAAAGAAATGTTTAGCCATTAAGTCCCACAGTCTGCAACTATCAGTTCTCTTGTTATCCAGCAGCCACAACTTCCATTACTACTGCCCACATGAGAGGGAACAGCAAAGGCAGCTGGAAAGGGCAGCCCTGCCTGCAGTGATGGGGATATGCAAGGCTGCAGACTTGCCTGATAGCACAACATCTTGGCCTGTGCACCCACCAGTCTGCCCAAAGTTAATCTGAACAACTGCACATGGGTACCTGTTGATAAATTGTGATGGGAAATAGATGAAGATTCTTGTTTTTTACATTTGTTTTCTTCCCAACCGGTTTCTTCTCTTCTGGTTGCACTGCTGAGATGCTTCAACTGAGCTTTTGATGCTGAGAGAGTGAGAGGTTGCATGAAACAGCTATTCTGCTCTGAGGTCCCTGTCCCTGAATGGACTATTATGGGGGAACCTATATCACAAGAGAGGAGTGTTTTAAGATCCCATCTGTACAGTTTAGGTTGGGCCCTGATTTAAAATTGGCTTTTAGCCCAACACAAGTCCAAAAATAGATGAAATGTATTTATTCATACTTTAGCTGAAATTAGGATGCCAAAACCAACTTTGTTAAAAAAGCATAGCAAAAACTGTATTTCATTTGCTGCTACTTTTGTTATCCTATGTCTGTGTAATTGATTTCTGGTTTACAAAAACAAAACTAAACAAAAAAACTTGTAAGAGCCAGTATCAACACAGTTGTCCCAATGCAACACGTTCAAAGCAAGGAATCAATTAAAAAGTAGTGTCAAAGACAGAATGCTTTAAAAACCTTTCTTACTTGTGAGTTTAGTAGTAATTTAGGTTATGATGAAAATACATTTATCTTGCTTCATTTACATGAAACCATTTTCTGGTGAATCCTTTCCTTCATTTTTTTTCCCTCAGTTTAGGTAATTAAGCTTTCTGGAGAGGAGAAGACTCAAAGCCTTCAGTCTGAAAAATATTCTGGCCCTATTGAAGTAAGTGGTAAATCCCACTGATTCTGCACAAATGAGATTCCAGCTGCAACTTTCTTCCAATCTCACTGGAGTGATTACATGTAAAGTAGGACAGAGGGCAGATGAAGAGAAAGACTGCTTTTGTGCAGGTTTATTGGCTTCAGATTTTTTCAGATGACATTTTAAGAAAAAATCATCTTCTGTGGTTTCAAGGTGCTTTGATTGTTTGTTTCTTAAACAGGGGAAGCCTACAACAGTTCTGAAAGCTGTCTGAAAATGCTGAAGAAAAGAGTGAGTGAGTGAGTGAGTGAGTGACAGTATGACTTATCTTGTAGACACACTTCAGGTGCTATGATTTAGCACATACCCATATCTAAGCCAATTCATACCTTTAGCATTACTCTAGCGCTTGAGCACCTTGCTGCTTCTGTACCATAGTACTCTGTGTATTGCAGTCATCCCAATGAAGCTGAACTTTACACTCCTTTTTGAGCTCACAAAATCAGTTCTCATGAAATACCAGAAAGCAGAGAACAGTTGAACATTGAGATCAAAAAACACTATTAAAGGATTTAAAGACATTTGAAATTCATGTCGGGTTTTATGAAATATGTAGAACATACCAAAACAAGCAGTAACACTACCACCAGACTTGTTCTGTTTGTTTTAAGCAAAGCATCTATTTTTGACATAGACTATAATATTGAGTGTCCTCACAGGTAGGGCTTCCTTCTAAGTTAATTTCTGCTATCATGATATGAAGGTATGGATGTTAAATTATGCCTTTGTTTTCAGATCTGAGGATTTCTCCCCTTCAGAATTACAGGAGGAGCAAAGGCTGCTTTTGCCCCTCCATGGGGCCACTGTTCTGCAGTCTGTGTGCTGCAGTGAGGAAGAGCAGTGCCACTCCACACTCATGCCACTCCACGCCCCACCTGACCCTGTTTTTAGGAGGGTAAAAAACTGTGCTACTTTCTGTAAATGCAGCTCAGTGCATGGAGAGAGGAATTTGGCCAGCCACAATTGTACAACAGATGCAAATAACTCTCATGTTTTCCTGTGACAAACTTGTTCTCTGCATTTTTGGACTGGATTCCACTCACACAGAGCCATGTTGGCTTTTTAAAAGCCATCAGACACACAGTAATGCATGACATTTTTTTTTTTTTCTGATTGTCTGCACTGCTTTCCTCTAATGGTATTTCTGTTAGCAGTTCTGATTGTAGAGGTTTTGAGGCAGCTATCTTGTAATCTAATTCATGTCAATTAGTCGTCAGTCCAGACAAAAGCCCTCTTATTCAGTTTGTGTAGCTAGCCCCCAATAAATCTTTCATGTGCTCTATCAGCACATATGATAGCATTTTTTTTCTCAGTCCTCATTTTGTAGCTTTTATCAGCAGCTCCTCTCAAGAGACCAAAACCTCTATCTCACTCTGTCTTTATTTTTTATGTTCTTACCCGTGGGAGTAATGTAATGAAGAATAAGTGAGTGAAGCTGAGTAATTACACATATCTCTCTGTTTTAACTAACATTTAACTAAGCTGTTTTGTCAGTATGAGCATATACCACTTAACTCTCTATTCAGGAAAATGGACTGAAGTGAAGATGATGTGTTTCTCCACCGGATTAAGAACCTGAGTGAAGAAGTTTGTAGGCACCCAAAGAAAAGAAACCCAAAGAAAATAAACTTAATTTCTTAGAGTTGAGTTTGCCTTGTTTGGTGGTGATTTGTGGCTTGCCTGGGGACTGCCTCATGAGTGAGCCTAGAGGTTTGCTGCTTGGGAGTTGCTACTCTAGTTGGTGGCATTTGATCACTATGATTAACCTGGGGGCAGGATGACCTAAGTGAAAAGAGGCTTAAAACGAAACATCTTACTGAGAAGTGTGCACCAGTGAAGTACAGCAAACAAGTCAGTGCTGTGGGGGAGTTAAGGCAAGAGAACTTAAAAAAGTATATACGAGCTAGGGAAGGTAGAACCACAGAACCTCAAAAGACAGTCTCTCAACTTCACTTAGTTTTGCTTTTTCTGACCTGTGGGGTCTGTTCCCAGATGGGAACCTTGAGCCTGGATGTTTTTGGTCAAGAACTGGCCTCTAGTTGAAGGAAATGTGTCCCAGGTAGTGAAAACCAGTGAGAGGCCAACATGAGGGATGCTCTTTCCTGAACTCAAGAAGCAAGTGGAAAATCTGCAGGAAAAAATGCCTGCAGGGAAAAGCTCCTGGAAACAAAAGCGTTTTACTGACATGTAGGCTTTCAGAAATGAGGAAGGAAAACCAGATGACAGAGGTAGAAGCTACAGTGCCAGCGTGGAGGCAGGCAGTTGTCCTTCCCAGCTGGCAGTCCATTACAGTCACAAATCAGACTGTCCTCACTGCATGCAGTAGAGAGCTGGGTCTGATGACAGAGGCTGCAGGACTGCATTCTTCAAAGGCTGGGAGGTTCATGACTAGTGCATGTCAGAGAGGAGCCAAGGGTGTTGGAAATGGTTGGCTGCTCCTTCTGAGAGGAATGATTCATCTGCCAACCAGCTCCAGCAGTCCACACAAAGTGTGGTCATCCAAGAGCCCCACATGAGACATTGCACAATGGTTGCCAAGGGCCAACAGCTCCTTTGGTTGCACTTTGCATTGGTGATCCCTATGAACTGTAACAGCTCTGAGTGAGGATCTGGTGATGATCTGAAAGAGATGAGGGCACTCATCCCTGTCATCCCAGCTGAAGATAAAAATCAGATATGAATGGATGTATCCTGAAGGTGAAGAGTTGCTTAAAAGATATTAAGAGGTTGTTGAGATGTCCTCAGCCATGGAATGATGTTTTAAATGGATGTTGAATGCAGAAGAAGTTCATTTCACAAATACTGGCTGAGTAGCTAACTCTCATGAGAAAGCTTTAGATTCAGATTGACGCATGGTGACGTAGCAGGAAAGACAGAAGTGTCAGCAGGGTTAACACTATCTAAAAGGTTGTTTAGCAAAGAAAATAAACCGACATGTATGTGTTCTAAGGGCAGGACAAGAACTAAGTTACTTGTTTAGCTAAATTTTCAACAACTGAATTATCTTTGTAGCCTGATAGTCTGAAGACAGCAGGCCTTTCTTCTTACTTTTAAAAGCTTCCTGTTGATCTACAGGAGAGTTTTCTAGCAGAAATAATCACATCAAACTCCATCTAGACAGCATGGTATAACAGCTGAGTCTACAGTGAATTTAAGTAATGCTTTAATCTAGCCTATTTCCTTTCAGAATAGCCTTGAAGAAGCTATTTAGCTTCTCAGTTCTGCCATGTGCAAAATAATGATAATATTTATTTACCTCATAATTAGGGTTGGATTTAATTAGTATTTATGCAGACTCCTCAATAAAACATAACGTGTGCACAGGTCTACTTGTATAATCACAATTAGTCTTGCCATCAGAATAAATAGACCACTTGTGTATATGTTTATCAGTGAGAAATCTGCACAACTGTTGATAACAGCACCCTCTATTATTCTGCCATCTGCATTTTTTAAAAACGAAATAGTAGTATGACACCCATATGCACATACACATATATATGTTCTCAACTTTAGATAAATAGGACAGGGCTTTCCAGTTAAATACTAAACTATGTGGCAATAGGGAAAATACACTGACACTAAAGTTAAAAACACAGAATATTAATATTCTTATGTCAATCTATGCATATAGATTGAAAGGATATATGAATTGTAAAAATTATTTATTTTCGCAGACCAGTAGAAAAGTCTATTGCTGTCAAGCTCAGAAGAAAATGGCATATTTTATATATATATATATATATAATATTAACAACATAACTGAGATGTTAAGATTTTTAGAATGCAAAGAGAGATCACATTAATTGCCAAACTGAGACTTTATTTAATTCAGGAAGTGCTCAGGGTAGATTCAAGATATTCATGTAACTTCCACAAATTATAAAAAAGAGGGGTGTTTTTGTAGGCAGGTTGTATAAACAATGTTAACTGCCTCCTGTTGGTCTGTCTACCATGGAATCATGTGGGACAGTGGACTTACAAGAACTGTCTCTGTCATACCCAGCGCACCTCCTCCCACAGTTGAAGTTGGTCCATTGTCCTGCTTTACTCGTTTTAGTTATGCTGGGCGGACATCTAGGAGATTTCAGCCATTTAGCATTAACTGCAGTTTTGGGAGAATCTTCAGTAAAATTTATAATTCTTATGTAGAAAATTTGTCCGTGACATCTCTGGAGACTTTAGAAAAGCTTAGGGGCAAAGAGATTGCGATCCGGCAGCAGCTGCCTGTCTGAGCACTCTTCATGATGGTGCCACCTAGAGAAGGAGGAGGGAAAAGAGAGGGCTGCATACTTAGGAGAGAACTTGGGCAGAGGACAGATCTTCTCTGTAAATTCTCAGCTGAGGAGAATGTATTTATGGATCATAACCTTTAGTCTGTCTTGAATGCGTCTGCTTGCTGTAACACTGGAGGAGAGAATCTGCTGTGCTGGTTCTAGATCTTGAACAAGGATTCTTGACTTCTGAAGACTGAATTCCTTATGTAGATTTGAGGTTATGTAGCATGGAAGTTTTGGGCTCCAAACCTCATTGTGTTTCACTGGTGTCCTTATAAACCAGGTAGGAATTACATTACATAATACATGCTGCTATTGAATCAGAAAGGCAATGTATTATGTCTTTTTTGAACTGGACTTTTTATTGAAAAAAGATTTCAGGTAAAAGACAGTTTGCAGAAGAGGATCAGTACTCACAGAACTTTAAAACTGAAAACAAAACCAAAACCAACACTCTTCAGGTATCCTGGCACCCAGAATATAGGTTGGTTCCAGCAGCTGAATTGTAATTTTTTTCTTCTGTGTGTAGAAGTTCATAGTGAGAAAACAGCTGTATCTTTTCATGCCCTTGTTTGAAATAAGATTAAGCTTCGTACTGTCAATTAGGTTTCTTCACTTTGCACTGAGATTCATTAAAGTTAGCTATGCTAATTTTTGTTAATTTTCGCTCCAGTTCTCTTCAACTCATTCTGTTTTGAAAGAAAACCTTTGGTCATTTCATGAAGATGAGTAATGAGAAGTTGGTTGTGCCATTTAAACACACCACTGCTGACTCTGATTGTGTAATCTACTACTAAGCACCACTGAGTCCACTGGAATAGGTAAAGTTGTGCTGGTAGCAGTATAAATAAGATCAAAGCTGGGTTTTATGAGCTTTGTTTTATAAGACAGAAGACTGAGACCTTTGAAAGACATATTATTGCTCTTCTGCAGCTTACTCCACGACAGATCCTCAAAGATTGCTCTCTCGGGTAAAAAAAATACAATAAAAAAATCAATGCTTACTTCCATCAAATTTCTGTAACCAGAATAGCTGTAGAATTGCTACTGTATAAAAGCATGTATTAATTCAACTGAAGAAATTCAGTGTGAATTTACCAAATTTGTATTTCCAAGAATAAAAGAATTATTTAACATCCTCCTTTGGAAAAGAGCTTTCATTCTGGCCCATGCACATCTTTTCCTGTGCCATAGTACTTTAATGCCAAGTTCATTGAGATGCATCAATCAGAAAGTACCTTCCAAATTTGTACCTGAATGACGCAGTCATTCCACTTTATTGTATTCTGACTGTATTCTCTATGTGGTGTTATTATTAATCTGAAATGAATAAGGCTGGATTTGAGATATGTCCCTTAATGCTGATTTTCTCAATCTCAGAAGCAGATGAAGATGATCTTTGTATACAAGTATCTCTTCTCTTCACCTTATAGCTATGATACTCGTCTTCTATAGCAGAGCAAGTGGGAAGAGTGGAAAGCAGTAAAGAGTATTTTTAAAAATATTTGAAAGTTTCCTTACTATCCCTGGAAAAAACAGAATACCTCTCTTGAAAGTGTTTTTCCCCACTTTCAACTAGTGTTTAAATGCAAAAAAAGACAAAATTAGTTTAATTTTCCCCCGGCGAGTTAGAATATTTACCTCAGAAGACAAAATGCTGAACTTAAATGTCTGAATGGTACTAACTGTAGCTGTTATAAGACATTAATAGAAAATCTAAATTTAGGATTAAATAGATTAACACGTAAACTCTTTGATGTGGAAGGAGTAGGCTGTCCAGCTCCAAACCACATGTTTTTATTCTGGTACTTCTCATTGGCCATCTGTTCTTTGTTGTCTGTCCCAATTCCACCATCTGTCCCAAAAATTACACTCAGCATGATGACCTCACCTACAAAACTGCAAGAAGGCAATAGGTCTGTCAATCAAAGCTAGTAGACAACCACCACTTCCTTCACAGTTCTCTTTGTTGCCAGTGCTGGAAGCAAGGAATGAAGATTAATGCCCAAGATTTTGGTTCCAATTCTGTGTCTCTTTAAGCTCGTCTAGTGTTTTCACATGGGGGTAGGGAGAGAAAAAAAAGAAATAAGAGAGTGAGAAAACCAAGTGATGGAATTGGCACAAGAGGCAACATTGCTTTACAGAGGATACCTGCAACTTGCAGAAAAAAAATTATTCCTGATCAGTCAAGGGAGAAACTTCTAACTTCCTTTCTTATTTTTTTCTGTTGAGTTCAGAAGAAAATGCAGATGCCTTTATTATATAAGTTTTAGATAGCTCATGTTAAATGAGATGAATCCTGCTCTCAAAATTTGTAAGAAAAGACAAAGCCTTCCTCCCTTAGGCTTGCACATGGCAAAACACTAGATAGATGCTCCACGCCTAGTCTTCTCCATTCTTCCCTTGCGTACAACTAGTTTATCTTCTTTCTTGTTTGGCCATACACCTGGCGCCTGCATGCAGGCCAAGGGACATCTCGATTATGTCAGGGCTGCAGGCAGGTCATGGGGTCCTGGCCCCAGACGAAGATAACTGAAAGGGATGTGGGAAACCATTGGACCTGACATAGCTGGAATTTCTGGATGTAACCGGTAACAATGTGTGAACTTGACAAAGGTTATAGATTGCACTGTGAAGGGGGCTGGATTTCACAGATGTTTAAGGGAGAGTTATGTAAGAAAAGATTGGATTTCACAGACAATTGGAGGGGAATATGAGGGACCTTTTGAGAAGACAGTCATGCAGAGCCAGCACTATCTAGGTAACCATACCAGAAACAGCATTTAAAGCCAGGTATCCTTAGGTAATGGTATCAAACCACCAAATTTGGGTACAGATGCAGCAAAACCAGGACCAAGGTGGAAGAAGTAGTTATGGCTGTTCAGTTGTGAGAGGATGGAGATGGCAAAAGGAGAGACAAGAGCAGAGAAAGGGGAGGTCAAGAAACAGGAAAAAGCATGCAAAGGTATGCAAGTGGTATAATCGGGGCTGCCTGGGGGTACCTCTCAGGCCTCCCTGCACTTGTGCACCATAGCCTGGAGCAGGACAATAAACCAAACCTGTTTCTGACCACACCACGTGTGTTGAACCTGTGGTCAGGAGAACTGGGGGCAGGAGAGATGCCTTCCCTTGCCAGCAGAGAACCACCTGAGATGGATGGATCAGGCATCCCAGCATCACTGTGCTGGTACATGCTCCAGGAGTGACAGTATTAATGTCTTCCTAATATCGTAGCAGACTGCACAAATCCTTGAACCCTGGACTGTCAGGATCCAAGTTCATCAAGTTTTTTTCCTAATGACGATGCTTCTACATGGTCAGTTTGCTCTCTCCCACATTTATTTTATTACTGCTTACAATCACTAACTGCAGAAAGACACTTGCCTAACTTTTGAGTTATAATGGTGCTTTGATATTCTCTTGTTGGCATTTAAAGTATTTGTGGGTGAAAAACAAGAATATCGAAGTCAGAAATATCTATAGCTTAACTTCAGTGCCCTGGTGAGGTCTTAAGATTGAAGACACCTCCTGCTTGACTTCTGGAAACTAAAATATTTTCCTGCTTTTCCTGTCAGGGAGATGTGAAGATAGTAAAGTGGTACCCCTTGGTTTCTGACTTCAGTGAGAAAAGGAGTGCAGTCCCTCAGAGTGTTATCCACAGAGGGCTGTTCCTGCCAAGCAGGAATGCAGCTGGGGCTGGCCATCAGAAACGGCTGAAACATCACACCTCGCAGGGTGTAGGTGTTTGAGGTCAGCAGTTCATTAGGCATTTCTGCATACTTGGAAACCTGATGCCGCAGTCCCTTGTTTGAGGGTAAATACCTAACTGAGCAGGGCTCTCCTGTTACATGGAGGAAATAGCACCATCGTAGTCAGCAGTCATCCTGAAAGGGAGGAATTTGGGTTCTCTGACATCCTTGGGCTGACGGGTCTGAAACATTCATATCCCACCTCCTCGAATGAACTGAGCATCACCCACATGTTGAATGCCTAGAAGGAGAGTGAGCAAGAAAAGGCCAGACTTTGGAGCCGAAACATAAGGGCTCTCAGGAAGAAGAGGGTGTTCTCAATCCAGTTGAAGCATTTTACATTAGATAGCTCTTGGATAGAAAACCACAAGGTCTTTACACGAGCTCTCAGCAGCTGCTTGGCTGGAAGAATAACGTTTTACATGCAATTCAGGGTTGTTTGGGTGAATGACGCACGCTCCCAGGAGGTCTAAAGGATTATGGTCCTCTGGGGATCTGGCAGATCAGCCTGATCACCACCTGGCTGAGACTGAGCCCATCTGTGCTTGCACAGATGCTGATGGGTGACTCCTGCCCAGAGGCAGAAGTCCAGAAGTTAGCTGGGTTTTATTTAGTTGTCTTTCTACTTTAGTCTAGGTAGTTTGTAAGCATCCTCATTTGGTAAGAATAGGGTGATTCCCTTTGGTGGGTGAGTCAGAATCGTTTTTGTGCTGATGCTGACTCATTCACAGCTTTGTTATATTGTGTGCTTAGCATGTTTTTGTAACGGGACTGTCACCTTGTATTACTACAACTATAGGAAGCCCGGTATCTCACTGGTATCATACTATGCTAAGGAGAAAAAGAAAAAATTATGATCTTTACAGGCTGTATTACAGAAGCTAAATATACTACATATTATTTCATGTTTCAGAGACCTTCACCCAAAAGTATGTTACTAAAAGAGACATAAAGTTTCCCAAAAGGAAGACCCAGAGATTTATTCTTAAGGTACACTTTCTGAAAATTATGAAAAAGACATCAATTACACCCAGCAAAACAGAATACTGCTTTGCATGTTGCTGTCCATAGGGGATGTGGCAGATACCTTATTTTTCCTTGTTTATGTGCAATTTGTAGTGTTACTGATTTTGTACCCTGTCCCTGTCTTGTGTGGTAGAATAAACATATTGCATGGTAAATCTTCACTTTCAGAGATACTTATGATGACTTATGATACTTCTGATCAGAGCTACTTATGATCACTGGTCACTTTTCACTGTCTAGACCTTGCTAGAAAATTACAAGCAACTGGTGGTGGGTTAGTGCTTTCCACATAGGCATAAATATTTACATTTCTCCTCATTTTAGAAGTCTATTTCTCACTACTTTTCTTAAGACTTGCCAACTTAGGAACTCAAAGTTACCATCTTTAAGCTGTCTTAAGCAGCACTGAAATCTCTTTCTGGATATGACAGCTGACCAGGAAGGTTATGAACTGTGTGTGCCTCATTTAGGGCAAGTTTTCTCCACTTATAAGATACTCCTTCTACCATCATGAACCATGTCAGCCAGAAGAAAAGTAGAATTTCTTACATTTCTATTTACATTAAGAGAATCTTTTAAATGGTGTCTCTCTGAAAATGTACTTATCTTGGAAATCCAGTACTGCAGCAGGACTTGTAACATAAAAAATTATCTACTCATAAATTAACTTCTCCTCCCTTGCCATACAACTACTAAATACCCTCTGCATTTTCTACTAGGAATCAATGTGTGCTTGTTCCCTTTTTATCTGCACAAAGAAGACCTTTCTTTTATGATTTTGCTTACTCATCTGTATGATAATTACAAATGTAATATAATAAGTGCTTAAAAATGTTTAAATAATGTTTAATCAATTTGCGAAAATTATTTTTTCACAGAAGTGATGTTGGAACTTCACGAAAATGTTATACATTTTTCCAACCAGAAAGTTCAGCTCCATTGTTCATTTGTCTGGATGTGTGTAGGGGTGTTTAAATGTATTTTTTTCAATTTTAAATTTTATTTTCAAGCAGTGATTTTGCTTATATTTTTTTTCTCCACTAATGAGAATTTGCTTTTCTTAAACAAACCAAGCTTGCAGTCCAGCTAGGTTTTCACATGCAAATATAACATTAAAAAATTGTTTATAAATGTTAAATTAGCTGAGAAATATGTCAAGCAGCTGAAAGACAATGAACTTAGCTTCAGAGAGTTCATTAGACATTCCAAAACATTTGGAATGAAATTACTAAAACTCAGTTAATATATTTCCACTGGCTGGGTTTCTACTCTTTCCATTTACTTATGTAGCAGAGAAGAGAGGGGGAACCAGTGAGAGTGCCAAGGTCATGATAGAAAATGTCACTGCACACCTCAGAACGGCAGTTTTTCTATGTGTGCAAACTGGTGATTGTTAAAGCACTTAGAGATCTGCTGGTCAAAAGTGCTAAATTCACGGGAAGCTATAATGTTTAAGTATTCAGACCGCTTCTGGTTTAGCTATATGAGGCAACTGGTACAAAAGGTCTCTACTAGAATCTTGTAGAGACCTACAGAAACTATTTTTAAGTAGACAAAGTGCATTTGAACTTCACCCATGCAAAACAGAAGGGCCCTAAATGTAGTATATGATTTATAGCAACTGTTCTGTAACTCAGAATACCTGTGTCAGATGGGTAAAAGAATACGCTAAATACCTACATAAGGCTTCCTGGGACTGGGGACCTAGAAGGCTTTGTAAAGAGGAAGGCTTTGGTCATAGCAAAACATTTTTCCCACCATGTCTTACTAGAGCATGGTGTACAGGGAAGGGTGCCACAAGACAAATGGGTTGTAAGGGAGTGGGTCTCACTAGATACAGGTATTGTGTGTTTCAACCTATATTGCTTTATGTGTGTGTGCCATATAAATAATGTTTCTGTTCAAACTAGTTTTGATAGGATGAAACTTGAAGATGTAGTCTTCAAGGTTGCTTGCAAGCCTCAGGGAGCGTGGAGGAGCTGCATGGACTCTGGCAGACTGGATGGATGCAGAACAGTACAGAGGTGCCAGGTGTGTAAACAGGAAGGCAGCAGCAGGAAAAACTTTCCAGAGCTTATTCTCTCTTTTTTCGACTGAGCCCAGGCAGGTAAGTGGGAAGTGTGGGAAAGGAGAGATACCTTAACTTTATCCTTTGCATGTCCGAGCAGAGGCTGGTGATGCTCTAGATAGGCTGATGATTTTATTTTTCTTCTTGACCTGGGATACTAGATTCAGTGTTAGTAAGAAGGAAGAAAGGTGCCTGAATTTTACAGCTAAGTCAGGAAGTAAAAAATCCCTAAATTCAAAGAGGAAAGAAATTACTTCTTGGAAAAGTGAAATGAGTGTGTTGTTGGGGCATAGGGATGGGATGGATTTTGCTGCCTTTAGTGGTCTCAAATGTAGGTGTCTGTGATCACACCCTGGTCAATTGACTGTGACGTCTCTCCAGAAAACAGTTGATTCTATTTTAGACTTATGTTTTCAAAAACGATGAATGATATTGTGATGCATTTATCCTTTTGTGATGATTAGAAGGAATCCAGATGAATAACTTATCCAAATGCCTTTCTTTTGGATAGTGGATATTCAGAGTTGAATCCAGCGCTTGATGAGACAATGAGGGGAGAAGATGTACATGATAAGTTGTTTGGAGGGTGGATCAATTTTCAGACATTATTTTTGAAGCAAAGCATTATTTCTAGTGGCCACAGAGGTGTTTTATAAAGGAAGTCTTCTTTCTTTGCTGCTCAAATATAGAAAGTGGGTCACCCTTTAGGTCGAAAGGCCGTTATTGCAGGAAGAATCTGTCTTTCAAAGCTAAAAAAAAAAAACCATGAAAAAAAAGAAGATAAAATCCCTTTTATTTTCCATAGCCACTAATCAAAACTGAGATATAAAAATAATATCTTGTTGACATTAAAGAGGGAGCAGAATGAGAACGACTGAAGCTATGCAATTTTGTGGCTGATCCATGCAGTTTATTTGAGATGTAGTTTTCTCTGTCACCTTTGTTTCGTATTTGAGAAAAAACAACCCCCCATAATATGCATTTATAATGGCATATTTATTTAATATGTCTAGTAATTTGAGCTTTCTGCCAGAGAACTATAAAACTGACAGTGGCAAAAGCTCTCCAAAAAATTCCTAAAGATTTGAAGGATAATGAATGCTAAAATTATTCAGCAGAGAACTGTATTTATTTTGATTCCATTTTAACAATTATGAAGTTTAAAAAAAATGTAAAAATTAAAGCCTGTTTAGCAAATAAATACTTGATTGATCGGTGGCACGACTTGAAGAAGCAACAGACTTTTGGTGAAAACAGCTCAGGATTCAGTAAACAAACAGCTTTTTAGTAGGTGTAGTGCTTGTGAGGAGGGCAGAGCGACTTCTTGATCTTGTGGAAGGAGATTTCTCCTTCCTTTTTTAATCAATTTAAAAAAGCAAGCCACATTTTCAGTTTATTAGTGATATTGTCTGAAGCACAGGGATGACAGAATGAAGTGCTCTTTCTCTACTAGAATGGAAAGTGGCTTTTAATTGCATTTTTTCTGTTATTTTTAGAGACGTTCTTTTTTCCCCACATTGCACCTAGAGAGAAGAGAAATCCAGTAGATAATTGGTATACTTCAAAGAAAGAGTGTAATGAATTTGACTGATAATGGCCATGATGTGAAGAATTAATAAAGTAATAGTATGTTGGCATGTGTGGGAACAGAGTAAATGATCCTTGGCCATTTGAAAACAAAGAGCTAGAAGGAAGGGGAAAAGACTGGAATGTAACTTTTTGCTGCAAGTTAAGTATAGCAGTCCTTAATTGATAATGCAAGACAGCAAAACCTGGAGGAGGCCTTAGATCTGTTTGAGTTGATGCTGGCAGACTCTGTTGAAGTCCTCTTACATGCAATGCCATGTCGCCTTCCTGGAGACAGTGCAACACAGGTTTCTCCTGCTGTCCTCACATTACTGTACACCACAACTTTGATTTTGGATCCTCTGGAGTTATTCATATAAAGATTTGGGAGGATGCTGAACATCTGCCTTCAAAATGACTTGTGGAAATAGAAAGCTGCGATGTAAAGATGTACAGTATCGTGGCATGAATGTTGTAAGCCTGTCTTTCTCCAAAATTTTTAACTTCATATATCAGTACTGTTGGTCACTTCTCGTTTTTAACACACTGTGAACAGTTTTTCCCACTAATTGCCCAGCCCTGACTTTCACAGTGAGAGGGATCTGTGCCTACCCAATAAAGAAGATGGGGAGTAGACCACACGAAAAATACTGGGTTGATTGTGTCAAAGACTGGAGTGGATGTCATGGCTCGGACAAATAGCTCTAGTCACAGACACAAACAGTTTAGCAATTATGGCATGCAAGTATAATGCTCAGCCTTCACTGGGAAGGGAAAATTAAAGGGCAGTAAATTCAGTGAATAAATCCAGGCATTGATATGTAATCTTGTTATCTGTAGGCAAAATATGAGTCCCGGACAACAATGGCATGACACTAGGGGGATTTCTTTCAAAATTAATCTTATTTCATCCTTTCTTAGCTAATTTGGTATACAGTGTTCTTGTCTGAGTAATCAGAAGTATTTTGGAACTTCCATTGTTCCTTTCTTATCAGAGTAAGAATTGGTTTTGTGAAAAGTCACAGCTTGCCAAGTGACTTGTATCTGATTGTTTCTTTCTTTGATTTTAGGCAAGAAAAATGAAAAAAATCTCTGAAGATACTTACATTTCAGGGAGATTAGATGATCCCATCTAATAAATTATGAGCTGTAATTTAGCTGTGGTTGTTTAAATGAAAAATTACTTTCTTCTGGCTACAACTTACATATTGAAAATAAATTTTCTTCACTATTAACATAAAAATATAATAAATCATACCAAGGATCCTTCAGAAATCCTTTTAAATATTGTTAAGTTTTATTTAGACAGCCTCCTGTATCATTAATAATAACCACTATCAGAGTCTCGTGTCTTAAAATGCTGATCACATATTAGTGCTGAGCCCAGTTAGCTCCTGCAGGGTTAATTCTTGGCACCATTTGTCTTCCCTTTGTATCACCTGAGCTGTACAGGGTGAATCTGCTGCCTCAAAAATTTCCCTCATAATCCAGAATCCACTAAAGGACAATTAACCAAAACAGAACAAGATGTTTATTTATGTATTTTCAAGTGGAACAAATTCATCATAATGGTCACCCTTAAAAAGTATCTAGTGACTCTGGAAAACAAATAACGTGACTCCAGCAGTTGCTGTATGCTTCAGGTATTTTATGTGGGAAAACCATATCTGTTTATCTACGCAAAATTGGCAAGTTTTTAAATGAAGTTTTGCCAAAAGCTTTTGTTAACCATAAAATATGAGAGCATAAGAACATATGCCATGCCTTCTGGGCATAATCTTACTTATAGCAACATAAATCAGGAGTTACTTCAGAAAAGACGAAAAAAAGTTATGTACAAAGGAAAATCAAAGCCAGAGTGCTCCGAGCTGATTGGGATACAGGTGTGAGGGTGTAACAGCTCTCCAATTTTCCCTAATATATCATTTATTACGGTGATATAAAGTTGCCGAGAGCCTGGCTATTCAATAAGGAAAAAAAATATGGCACAAAAGTGAAGAGGCAACACCCCATGAACTTAGCATTTTCATGTTAGGTTTTCTTCCTGCCCCAAATGTCTTTTCTCTTTTAACCAGATGGCTGTACACCATACTAAATGAGCAGGGCCCATGTGTTTAGCAGGCTGTTTTTCTACCATTACTTCTAAGAACGGGGCTCCAGAACTAACACAATATAGATACTGGCAACAAATGTTTGGCTTAGGACAGTATACAGCCAGCTCTATAGTTCAAATTACAACTAAAAGAGTTAAAGAGTACTTAATGTTGAATCACTCTCATCTGCAACCCCCAATTTCTTTATGAATGACTGAAATTCTCCTGAAGCATGCAATGTTGAGAAGGAAAATAGTCACACTCATGACTTTCCATGCAGTCTTGAGAGAAGAGCTTAGCTAAAGCCTTGGCCAAGATGAACTAACTCAAATGCACTTGTGCATGCTAAACGTAAAATAAAAATGAGAATGGTTACTCCTTCCCCTTTGTTCCCTCCCATTAGCCCACCTTCCAGGATATACCATTTTGCAGGTCAGGGCTTCAGTCAGTTGGTTGTGTAGTATGAATTACAGTGCCTTTTCTCAGCGACCAGTGAGGGATAAAAACAAAGGGAACAGGCTGTAAGTCTAACTGACAGCTTTAGGAGATCTCAGGAGACGCCAAAGGTAGGCATACTGGGAACTGCAGGAGGGTACCTGGAAAGCCGTGCACAGCTCCACTCTCTTCCGACGACTTGGGTAGGGAACTAGATGTTTTTCTTCTTATGGGAAACAAAGTTAACCTCTTTCTTTCTGGTCTTTCAAATCTCAGGCAAAAAGAAAAAAAAAAAAGAAAAAAAGAAAAAAAGAGTCTATTAAACCACAGTGTATAAACAGTTTAAAATTTCTGTTCCATCCAAAATCTGTTCAAGCACTTTTTCCAAGACACATTTCAACGTTAGCTACGGCCGTGTATCTTCTCCCTGTCATAAAGAGTGTCAGCTTGCACTGGCCATTGGCCACCGCCCCACACGATCCCTCTTTATGGCTATTAGTACCAAATCAGAAACACAATCACTTCAAGTTGCAAAGTGCTGAGACGTCCCACCAAGACACAAACTCACAGGGTTGAACTGTCTCAAAAAACATCCTGTAACAATAACGTTGTCCTGACAGGCTTTAAACAAGATTAAGTATTCTCTGCCCTCCAACAGCCTAACATTAGTACAAAAACTGTGTCATGTGTACAAGGTAATTTGACAAAAATGTGACTCAGCTCAGACTGGCTCTAGATCAAACCTACCCTGATAGGTGAGACGGTGAGGCACAGTGCTACTCGATGTGGAAGCTCAGCCTGAGACAGAAGGTTGGCCACAAATATAGTATCACTCAGACAGGGTGAAAACATTTTGACAGATGAGTTTCAGACCAGAAAATTCAATTCCTGTCAAAATAAAAACATCTCAAGGGAATATGTTAATTTTTAAGGCGTTTTTCTGCAAGTGTCAAAATCTTTTCAACTTTTTTTTTACATTTTGACAGCATCAAAATATTTTGTTTAGGTACAGCTAATACTTTTTTTTCAGTTTCATCAGCTGGTTTTATGACATTCATCTTGACATCAGATAGTAAAATGAGTATTTACTATAGCTGGTAATTTTATATTATGATATGTCAACATAATCATAAAATGCTGTCAAAACATTTTCATGTTTCCCAAGTCTTCATTCCTCAAAGATTTTAAGATATTTGGTTGTCATGGTTTAACCCCAGCTAGCAACTAAGCACCACACAGCCTCTCACTCACCCCCCGCCCAGTGGGACGGGGGAGAGAATTGGAAGGGTAACAGGGAGAGAACTCGTGGGTTGAGATAAGAACAGTTTAATAGTTGAAGTAAAATAAAATAGAACAGTTAAAGAGGTAAAGCAAAAGCTGCGCACGCAAACAAAGCAAAACAAGGAATTAATTCGCTACTTCCCATGGGCAGGCAGGTGTTCGGCCATCCCCAGGAAAGCAGGGCTCCATCATGAGTAACGGTTACTTGGGAAGACAAATGCCATCACCCCGAATGTCCCCCCCTTCCTTCTTCTTCCCCCAGTTTATACACTGAGCATGACACCATACGGTATGGAATAGCCCTTTGGCCAGTCTGGGTCAGCCGTCCTGGCTGTACTCCCTCCCAGCCCCGCCGTGCACTGGGCAGGGCATGGGAAGCTGAAAAGTCCTTGACCAGTGTAAGCGCTACTTAGCAACTATTTAGCAATACTTAGCACTACTTATCAAGAACCAAAACATCAGTGTATCATTGACATTGTTCTCATCCTGAACCCAAAACTATCCCAGCTGAAACCAGGACATTGGTTTGCTTTAACTCAGGATTAAATAAGTGAGGAAATAACATAATTTCTCCCTGGATAAGAATTCTCTTTTGTGAACTACTCAAGATACTGCACCTTAATTTTATAATGCCACATTTCAAAGAGTGTGTGTCACACAAAAATCCTCCTCTATGTGAAAATTACTGGAGAGGGTCCTTTATATTGTCAAACATAAAGGAAAATTGAACAAAAAGATAACTGTTTATCAATGTTGTTTTTCTCACATGCCTGAAAAGACTTTGAGTTTGAAGAAAACAAGGTGGTAGAGTAGAAGATTTCAGCATTTTAGAAAAACTGATGAAGACTGACTGAAGATGAATGTTCTCTCATTCTAATTCTAGCCTAGCAATTGCTGTAACAACCCTAGCTCTGGGCTCTGAATCCCTAGTGTCACTATTCCCATCTGCTTCTGAGGTGGGTTCAGTTTTGAAAGCTTATGAAGTGAAAAGTGAATGTTTATAAAGGAAGCAAAACATATTGCAAATGGATAAGAGGAGAAGACATTTCTGTTTACTAGTATGCAGATTTTTAAGTTTTAGTCAATATAAACCTTAAATCTCTTTTTCTTTTTCTACCTTTTATTTTAAAAGAATATGTATTCATATATGTATAAAAGCATATATTTTTAAAAGTGTAAACCAATTTCTAACCCAATGACCTCTCTTCTTACCCTAAAAAAGGGAAAATTTGGTCTTTTCCCCTAGCCACAATTTGATAAGCCTTGAAAAGTCAGAAGCAAAGAAGCAGATGTCAGTCAGACTTTTGATTACCAAAATAGGTACTATTTAGACTTACTCTAGCCTCCTTGACATTTTTGAATGAAAAAAGTAAACAGTGAAAGGATGGGTTGAAGAGATAAGGTTTAATTGCTCTTTAATTTAATTCTTCTTTCAATTTCCAGAAGTGAGGACAAGCATTTTAAGAGAAAGTCATTCTTAAGTCAGAATTGATGATGTGTTGTTCATCATGCAGGAAAAAAAAAAAAAAAAAGGTGCACATTCTTGAAAGATGATAATAATCCTTATGTTTATATGTCATAGTCCTGAAGTTAATATCTTACAAAATGGCAGGTAAACTACAGTTAATGAAAATGCAACAGATGTTTTTTTTCTGGAAAAGAAAAACATGCTGCAGAGGATTACACCCTGCAAGAAAGGTGTTATGTAGGTTGTAATGTACCCATTAGATACATTATACACTTCCCTGCGTCCCTCACTTGAAACCAGGCTGATAACTTCGACCAGTTTGTAATTGAAGGAGTAAATGCCTCCTGTAAGTAACCTGTCTTATTATTCTTCTTGTCAGTTTTCCATATAAAAGATAAAGAAAAAAAGAAGGCTTTAGTTAGTTTTTCAGGCCCTGGGCCAGCATACTAACTACTTGAGGAATGTTTCGCCATCCAGTAGAACCAGGACTAAAATGGACTAACTTTCCCACAGATTCTGCCAATGTGTTTGAATTCTGCCTATAATAACACTCCTCCTATTCCCAGTACCAGGCTTCTTGTGAGCAGACAATCTCAGCTCGGTCCAAACTACATAAAAAAGAAAAATGTGTACCGAGATGTAAATTTTAAGTTAATTTCCCTTTGTGTTTTTCTCAGATATCTACGCAAACACTTCTAACCTCTCCGTCAGCACAACAAAAGCATAGGTCTTTAAAACAAATGGGAGTTCTTGCTACCAGGGAAAAGCAGTCTAATTAGCTAATAATATTTCAGTGTCATGCAGCCATGGGAAGACTAGGCAGTGTGCACACCCTGTATGAGCTGAGCAGAGGGTTAGTCTAAACGTGACTGAATCAAAGATACAGATTCACTTCCACCTGGACGTGAATAAAGCACCTCATTTTTCATTTTCTGCTTTGGAAATGCAGAAATAACTAGTGTTTATTGACTGTCTGTTTCAGTGTTGCCAGCAGTTTACAGTGTTTCCTAAATTAAGTGAATTGCTATAAATTTAAGAAAAATATTGGAAAATTTATAACATGTTTAAACTTTCTTGTTTACATTCAAAAGCTGGATATTTTATTGTAATGGGGATCTGAGTCTGCCAGGAATTTCCAGACTGTGTGCCTTATCCATTTTATTTGAATCCGTCTATCACAATGACCTTCTTTCTGCATAATTCCTTACAAGAAAATATTTTTGCATGGAGAGATTAGTAAGGAGAAAAAATAACATTGAAAGCAAAAGTGTAATGGGTGGTTCTACATAGATGTGATACTGGAATGCAGATCTGAGCTACTATAGTTTTAAATAGAAAATCTACATTTCATCCTTCTACCTCCACCCTTAGGAAAAAGCAGGATAGACTTAAAGTAGCAGCTTACTCATGATCTATGTTTGTTTTACTACTGGAAAATAAAGGAAAAAGTTACTTATCATTAACTAGGAGGTACTATTTCCTTTATGCTATATGGACATCCATTAATACAGCAAGTCAAATTTGCACCTATGCAATAGTCTTGTTGTCAAGTTCCCATTCCCATCAGGATCCAGCTGGCAGCTTCCTGGCCAAACCAGGCTTCTGACACTTGCTCCTGGCCAGCTGCCCTTCCCCGAGAGCCAAGAGGAGCCTGCCCCGTAAACATCTCTTCCTGTGCATGCAAGGAGCCAGGAGCTGTGGGTCTGAGCTGCAGTGGGCAGCTCCATATGGGAGAAAGACATGGGGCTGAAGGACTGCTTCCCTTCCATGTGTATGTGGCCAACCTAGAGCCAGGACCTGTCTCTGGAGCTGAGGAAAAAACACTTGAAACCTGAACTGCGGTGCAAAACCAGGACACCCTGCTGCACGCTGTGGCCCCTTCGCCAGACTGTCCTTTAGCCAGTGGCTCTTTTGGCACCATGACACAACTTTGTTGACAGTTTCTCCACTGAGCAGGGCACTGATTGCATGCTGTTACTTCTTGCTACATCAGGTAGTATGGCCAGGGGAAGGGTATGGCTTGAGGACCTTTCTGTTCCCATTACCTGTGGGCTGGGACACCTTGCTGTGGCTGCAAGCAGCCAAACATACACTGGAGGAGTCTGAAGGTTTCTGGAGATGAAGCTAGTGACCAGCACCATGCTGAGATGCTGTTAAGCTCTCCTTCATTTCCATTTGGGCCCTGTTCCCAATGCACCTGGCACGGGCTCAGCATTCAGTGCCACTTAACACATAGTATCACATAAGAAACTTAATTACTTTAACTACAGGCTATGAGAAAAACAAACAGGATCAAGGATACACCCAACTGTGGCCAAAATGTGTTCTGTGTTCGTCAATACCTACGTACTTTGGGATAGGTGAAGAAAGCAGCCTGGTCGGTGACTCATCCTGTCCAAAGTCTTTCCAGCATGTTAAAGTCTATTTTCTGTATTTCTTCTGCCCTGGTGGAGAGGTTTTGTCCTGGGATACATCCTGGGGGGACACTTTGAGATCCAGCCTTGGCCTTGCCAGAAGGTTTAAACAGATTCACAGCAGAGATTGGCATGGGTCTAGGAGAAGCCTACCCGGCTCTGTACTCTTAATGTCATGCTTTGTCTCCACAAAATACAGTGCAGCACAGCTACAAGTGACAGGTATAGATCTGCCTGTGTAGATAAACAGCCTTTTGGAGTGGGAAGGGGGTGGAGAGAAAAACTCACTATTGGAGATGTCTCCCACAAAGGATTTTCTATTAACATTTGATTACATTTCACAGGATTTATTCCCGCAGTGTCCTACAGATAAGATGTGCCAAAACCCTGTCTGAGGCTTTTCCTAAACATAAATCCTACAGAGTGCAATCAAAGTGTCAGTAGCAAGCTCGATCTGTTCTGCATGTGTGTGCTGCAATGTAACTGTCAGTAGGTTTGATCAAACTTAATGAAACCTGCTGCTTTCGGGGCACTGAAGGCCTGGGCTTGCTTCTCAGGATTTCTTCTTATTGCTTTGAAACTCTTCATTGTCTAATTTAATAAATATTGGGAGGGTAGTGAATACGTCACTTAACAAATTTCCCAGCTGTTTACAAGTCACAGTTTTTATACTATACTCCTCTGAAAACACAAAATATGGGAATGGAATAAAACGTTCTAATTAACTGAAGTGTCATTGTGACTGATACCTTACTGTGGTTTCTCAAACTCCTGAAGATGAGTTATGGGGCAAAACTGAAAGACTACTTTATTCCCCAGCAGCACATTCAGCACTATGGCTGACATGAAAAATATTTTCCATTCTGTAGAACTTGGGGCAAAACCTTTACTTCTGCATCAGGAGTGCCTGTCACCACCACTTTCTGAACAGACATGAAACATCAACAGTACCTGATTTCAGCCATGTACATAAGTATGTATATGTATATGCATATGTATATGTATATGCATATGTATATGCACATAGGTAGCAGAGAGAAAGGAAATATTTTAAGTCTAGAAAAAGCAAACTGATTAAGTAAAGATTAGAACTCTTCAAAGACTCTCAGGAGATTAAAAGGGATATTTCCCAAATAAAGGGCTCACCTTTTACAGGCTGCTTCTGCAACTAATAAAACACCTTCAAGAGCTTTATATGTAACCTGCTACTGTCTTTTAAGGTAATCCTAAATCAGGAGATACCATTTAAAATTTGAATTTTCTCGAAACATAATCAAAATTCCTTGCATTTTCTGCAAGGAATAAAAAGACTGAAATCCAGCCTGTTTTTATGTCTCCAGGTGCATTCATTCTGCCTTATATGAAAAGAGAAGCAAATTATGGTCTAACAACAGATCAAATACTGGGGTGGATTCTTTTCTTTCCTTCACAGGATATGCTTGAGGCAGAAAAAACAGAGACGTCTTCAAAAATCCACTTATGGCTCCCTGCTCCCATATGGTTCCAGCTACAGCCCTGCAGTGATCCAATGTGAACATGTCTTGACATTTCATGACATTTCCCCCTGTCCGATCCTATAATTCCCTTTTCTTCTTCTAATGATGGTGCATGCTTGTGCAAATTCTGCATTGCCTGCAAAGATTCCGCTGATGATTGTATCAGCTCAGTCACGCTTGGAAGGTCCTGAGGTAATACAAAGCCTTTCAGGCATGGAAGAGGACCTTGCAGTATGCCCTTTTCCTTGTGTACTATAAAATTGATCTATACAGGAAGAAGGATGTAGGTTCATTGCCCTGCTCTTTTTTCACCCACTTTGGTATACTTTGTTCTTGCAGGTCTAGTAATGAGGGGGACATTCATACTGGGCAGCAATTCCTGTAATCAGGACACGTTCAGGTGACGAATTGAAACTCCTTATTCTTTCCCAGACAAAGCATGTGTCTAGGACAAATGTGGTTGCAGCCTTGTCTGTAGTTTACTCATGGACTCCATCCTGAGGAATCACCTCCTTTTTGAATGCAATTGGTTCTGCTGTGGTTTTCGGTATAACCGTGGGCCAATAATGAGCTGTGCCTGGTGACCTGAGGCATTACTTGGCAGAAGGCTGCTGCTTTACAAACTTGCAAAGGAAAGGAGGGAACTTTCTCTCTGTTCTCTGGGATCTTGTACTTTGGGATAGGTTTGTGTACTTGTGTTAGTACTCATGTTCAGTGGGAAGATTGCCTCCTCTAGGGCAAGTGTTTAAGAGCTGACAGGTAAGAGTGGAGGGAGAATAGGCTACCCTGTTGACGCTGAGATTGGTTCTGCAGTTTTAGCTCACTAACTGAAGGATAGCTTACCTTCAGTGTCGTGGTGAATAAAACTGTGCTCTGCCCTTTGGTAAGGAAGGACTACAAGAGCGTCAACTAGATGCATCTATGCAACTTTTCTGATTTATTTTGACAGTAGAAGTAGTTATTGTTGCCGTCTTAGATGGCAGGTCCTACATCATTCCAAATGGCCATGGGAGGGGCACAGTCACTACAAAGGTAGCAAGAAGGCATAAAAGCTCTTGGCATCACCTTTTTTAAAGTGCTGATGTATTCTGGACATGGTACGCGCTGCACACTCGACCACTGATGTTATTAACTTCCATGCTTGTCTCTCAATAGCTTCAACATAGCCTGGATTTAATATATAAGTAATAAGGTAACTTCCTTGCCTGCCAAAAATCAGTCTTAGCTAGGATTTTGAAAGTGGGCCTTTGGCCTTTCTGGCTCACATCTAAGCATCAGTAAATGGATAGTAACTGGAACTAACACAGCTCAGGGATGTGAGAAGCGAGAGTCCTGTTCATACTCCCAGAGCATATTGTCTGCCAACGTCAACAGGATTAAAACAATAGTAAAACCTTCAGCAACTAAAGCAAGCACCTTATACCTTCAACATAAATAGAAAGCAAATCCTCTGAGTAAGAAAACGTAATCACTTATCTGGCCATAATGGCAATGTTAAAAGCCTAAGAGCAGTTCTCAAGGCAATAGCACAAGTTAACATAATAAATGTGTAGTATATGTATATTGCTGCACCTTCCAAGCTGGGTCAGTGGATTACTTACTGTATATACACCGATGAAAATAACACTATGGATACCGTGCCAGACTTCCTAACACCAGGTTATAAGATGTTTTCCCAAAGACAAAGAACTGCAATATACATAAAACTGTTCCCACTGATATAGCGGATGTTTTGTTTGTGGCTTGTTGCTGTCATTGAGCTAACCAAGTAGTTCATTTCATAAATCAGATGGGAAACCAGTGGGAAATGGAGGTTAAAGTACAGAAAGGAGAATCTACAGGGAGCAGATACCGTATTTCCATACTTAGCTGACAGTGTGGGCAGGTTGGGTTTTATTTTGTTTCTGGATTAACCATTCACATTTGCTGAAGGTGAATGAATCTTTTCAGACTGAACCAAGCCTGAACAAGCATAATTTTTACCTTTCTCTCAACATAATCAAAAAGCTTAGACTGAGTGTTAATAAAGGCTCCCAGCATTTTACTTTCTAAAACCCTGTTTCATGCAATAACTGCTCATTTTTGCTGGTGGTCAGTCAATAGGAGAGTCTGCCTAGGCAAGAGGGCCTTTAGTAATCCCCAAATCACAACAACTGTGTGCATTTGTTAAAGCTGTGTGTGAGACTGACTGGACACCATGGCCCAGATGTCAATTTTGTGAAAAGAGTAGCAAAATTCATATATGATGTTAGTGGGAGGAAGCTCATCTTTAATGCCGGGAACACATGAACAAACCACATTATCACAACAGAAGTATAGCTGGAACCAGTGGAAACAGAGATGAGAAACAACCATAATGAAAGGTAATTGCTTACATGTGTGTTTATGTTGTTTATATGCTTATACAAATGAAAGCACATGTTTTGTTATACATTTTCTGCCTTTGCCAGCTGTTTTTTCCTTAGTTGACTCAATCTGGTTTTTGCTTTTTAAACTAAGTTTGCTCAAGAGAATCCTAAACAATTACAATATTAATAATTATTCTCACATAATGCTAACAATTCCTGTAGTTATAAAATTTTCCCTGTTTAATAATAAGCTTGCAGTGTGTCTCACACAGACACGATGGGACATCATGGTGCCATAGGTATGGTGCTGAGCCGGAAGTCAGGGCAGCAGTGTCCCAGCCTGACCAGATGCATATCTGACCATACCTTGCTGGACCTGAAGATCTGTTTTCTAAAGGGCTTTGGCAACAAATGCTTTGCAAGACCTTGACATTTATTCAATAAATTGTTTGTAACAGCTTTTTTTTTGTGTAGAGAATGGAAACTGATAGCAGGAATTTGGAGGAGGTAAGAAGTGTCTTTTCAGACTTGATATCCTGCAGAAAGTGAAAACAGGGTATAACAGACTTACTTTCACCTCTAGTTTCTTTTCAACTGAATTCGCCTTTTAAGATGTATATAGTTACTCAGTAGGAAAACAGCCACTGTAGGAATGATGCCAATAGTTTTCAACTATGCAGTTAAATCAAAGTAACATTGTGAAGTCTGTGATTGGTACATTTCAGTCTGAACTGTATTTAACAACCTCTGAAAAAAGAGCAGATTCATCTGTCACTGGCTTGTAAACAATAGCCTTTCCCAAATGCCATTGCAGAAAAATAAAATAGGTTCCCAAGGGACACTGAAGAAGGATTAGAATAGTGACCAAAGAGGTTTAGAAAGCTTTCTGTTGCCTGGGACAAAACAACAAACTCTTGGGCAATTTAAAGGGGGACTCGGGAGAACACCCTCTTGATATCTGTGATAAAAAAAATAATAAAAACAATTCTCTCTTTCTGAAGACAAACAAATCTCAGAAACATCAGGAGAGTCTGTTAGAAAGACTATAACAATTTAAATACAAAGTATGTACGATGGGGGAATGAATGATTGTTTAAAGGAACTGTCTAACTTCACAAATTGATGCATCTGATTATAACACAGATGGAAACAAATCTCAGTTTCTTTTTATTATCATGAAACATCACTTCAGGGAATAGAGATGTGGAAAACAGGTCATCTCAAAGGACAAAGATGAACTTTTTGCAGATTCTTCTGCTGCCAAGTGATGAAGAAAAAAGAGAAGAGAAGTTGGAGATTGTGCTGAGAGGTGGTACTTTTTGTTTGGAGAAGAAAGCTCTGATTACTTATGATGCTACTGTGACAGTTGGTTACGTTAAAGGATTACCAGCCTCCATGACACAATACCTGGCAGGATTTATTGAGTTGCCTGTCAAATAGTCAGGAGATAGGCAGGAAAGTCTTCACTGAACCTAAATCTTGGTATGGAATTTCAATTTATAAAACATGACAAATAGAAGAGATTAACAGTAGCAACTTTAAAATATGAGTTGCTACATAAATAATTGGAAGGAAAGAAGCTCATTTATAATTGGCAGGGGAATGTGTGGTAGCACTTACCAATTGATGCACCTATTCTTTGAGAGTGCTATTCATCCAGGGGATATCTCTGCAAGAAACAGACATGCAATAAGATATGTCAAAAGGTAAGGCAGTAGAAAATTATTTTCCCTCATGATGATTAAAGCCCCACTTTTGAATTTTTTTCAGTTAAAACAGGTTTTCATAGTATTTCCCCACATCCAAAATAATTTCTTTTCTTCTAAAAACATAATCTTTCCCCACTGAAAATATCAGTTCTCACAGACATGCATTTTTCCACAAGAGTTTTATTTTAATTTGAAAATATTGTTAATGGATGAAGATGATGTATTATGCCAAAGAGCAACAACTAAACAGGCACGAGTGTGAGTAAATCAACCAAAAGGTATTTTATTTTTCATGTTCTCTGTCATCTCTTTTCATTTCTGCTTTCCTTCACTGCTTTGGCTGATGCTCCTGCATAGGTCCTTCAAACTCTATTGTATTCACTCTGTCACTGGTTCCAGCTCTCCCACAATAAATCCCAAATGTCAGTAGGGTGCAGGGTGGTCCAGAGTCTCCCCAACTCCTGGTACTGGTTGTCCCTACCCTGGACCATGGATCTGAGGTTGAGGCTGGGGACAGCCGTGGAAGGAGTTGGGTCTGGGGCTTCATTTCCCAGGCTGGGTTATTTGGTTTCCCCTGCCTGCTGCTGTACTTCAGGGCTCCTTCACATGTGTATGTGGAAGTGAGCCCTTTATCACACAACCTAACTAGCATATGTATTACAATACACTGCAGTGAGCATAGAGCAAACTGAAAAGTCAAAACAGTAACAGTGAAACAAAACATTTTTAATTTGTCAAAATATTTTATTCCACAAAGAAATAACACTCAGCATTGCCCATTAGCTCTGGATTAAGCCAGTTTTCTATTTTCTCCAGAACAAATACTGTATTCCACATCATAATCTGGTTCTGTTGATTGGAAAGCAACTGAAGAACCATAGATAAACAATTAGAAATTGATTTGTTGAAGGTTCTTGGTGTTTACTTAATAAATATAGTGGCATTGGTTTAGGGTGCCTAATGAAATTTAGAAAATAGTAGTTACAAGTGGAAATTTGAAAACTAATACCTTTGGGGAAAAAAGTTAAGTCTGGTCAGTCATTACTAAGAAGATATTTAGAAAGTAGCCTAAATGACTAAAGAAAGCTCTAAAGATTACTTGGAAAACTTTCTTTTCAAATTATTAAAAAGGGTCAAATAAAAGGAAAGAAAGGCTATAAATACATCATACCTTGGGGAATGAAGGTATGGTTCTCCCTTATCTATACCCGAAGACCTGCAATAACTGCTGAAGAATTGCACTTTACCAGACACAAGTTAGCCAGCAAGATGAAACTCAACCTTTTCTTTAGTAGGGGGATAGACTAGACAACCTCATGGGCTCTTTCTATGATTTTCACATTTTTATACCTGGAACCAATGAAGTTATTCTTGAGGTCTGGAAGAATGCACAATGATTTGGGAAGGTACGCTCCCTATAAATAGAAGTGTTATTCATGGGACAGTTTTTCCCCACAGTGGGAATGGTCCTTTATGACTAAATACAGGACAAGCTAACAGCTACTGTCCCTGCCCTTGGCGGGGGGGGGCTTGGACTAGACGATCTTTAAAGGTCGCTTCCAGTACAAACCATTCTATGATTCTATGATTATTAACTTTTAAATGAAATATGAAAGGCTTGTGAAGGTCAGGGGCTGCTGACCCAAGATTTTAAAAACATAAATAAATAGAATTATTTTTCTAAAATACTTATAAGTATTTGGAGTTGAAATGGCAAAGTTGCACACCATACAAGATTAGTTTCTGTAGACTTCTTTGCATGATAGATATGTTGGTAATATGGCATCATCTGCAATTTAAAATACATTTAAGATATAACAGAATGAAGAAAATGCTGAGAGTGCTAAGTAGTTCTATTTTTATCTTTTTAAATTGATTTTATAAAATCTTCACCCAAGGCAATTAGTGCATGTGCTAGAATCTTGTAAGAGTCTGTACTCATGGTCCTTTTTTCCAGGAAATTTTGAGCATTAAGGAGTTCAGAAAAAATCCAGGAAAGTGTTAAAAGTTTGTAATATTTTTTTGAACTGCACCTGTATCTGGATTTTATGATTCACTTATCTGTGCTGCACAATAATATTACAGCAATCTTTCATCCATTCATTGAACAGCTTTGACAGATTTAAAAGAAAGAGAGTTTTAAATTGTTTTACCTTACCTAAATAATTGTTAAGCGTCTTTGATATTTTCAGAAAGGAAAAAACGTAGAATGAAATTGCATTAAACAATGTGCCAAACTTTCAGAAGAATGCTTAAGTTCTTAAAAATATTACCCAGTTTGGCTTTTAAAACAAAGAATTTGTTAGGAAAAGTGCTCTCATTCAGACAGGGAGAAGGAAGCAAAAGTTTAATTGTCTTAAAAAAACCCAGATACGGTGAACTGTATTATTTATTGTTGCTTTTCATCTAGATTTCAGTGTAGAGTTTTCTTTCTCTGAAAATATTCATGAGACAATATAGCAGCAAATGAAACAAATGGTTTGAAGACTTCATGCAGAGATGTAATTAGGAAGCCTGAAGTAGTATTTCCAGCTTTCTACTGTTACTTGTCCTTACATACATTGTAAATTGGTATGTCCTTATGTATGAGTAGTATATATGAATGTATATACATTGATACGTGCATTTGTGTAGTCATGGAATTAACTATCATACAATCATGCACAGACCTAGGAGAGTACTTGGCAAACCTCAATTCTGGCATTTCTTATTTTCATGTGCTCTGCTTTGCAAAAAATGTCCTCTGACCAGAGTTCTTTGGTATATCATGATGATTTGTCTTTGTATGATGCCATGTGGTTGGGAACTGAAGCAGAATTACTTACTTATCACTTGATTTCAATCTTGGTTGTTGGCTGTAGAACTTGTTTGGTTTAACAACTGCTGAACATGTATATTCTGCTGAGGGGAGATGCTGGCACTGGGCTGAGATATGACTAACTACTGGGTGATGTAGAATGTTTTTATAAATAAGTTTCATTGGATGCTGAATGTCCCTTTGCTCCCACTTACCGTATTTCAGCCCACAGTAAAAATTCATTCTTCTTGTTAAAGGTCTTAATTCAATTTCCCATATCTAGGGTCAGAGTTGGAAGCCCTCGATTGTACCATAACATATTACTAGGGAAACAATACAGTTGATAACAATACCACTATCAATTGGGTAAGAAGTGAACAAGGGGCTTTGCAAACTAACTTTGAAATGATTGCTTAGCTTGTCTGCCTTTATCAGTCATGATAGTCACCTCTAGTGAAATAATGAGCAAGCTTTAAGAACCTGAATAAACTGAATCGTGATACCGTGATATCAAATTTTCTGGTTTTACAACGAAATCTGCACTCTTTATCAAATTTTCTGGGTTTACGACAAAATCTGCACTCCTTATTGGAGTCCTTCATTTTCTGCTCTCACTTTGTTTTCTCTTTCTTTAACCCCAGCAAGCACCCTCTCAGACAGAAATGCGTCTTTAGATTTCTTGTGTGTCCTACTCTCCCTCTAATTGTTTTCTTTTAGGATTTTTTTCAGAAGTTTTCAGCCTTCTTGTTAAAAAGGAAGGTATTTCTGGACTGTTTCTTGTTCTTAATGAAAATATTGTTTATTTTCATGATTCATTTTCCAATGAACCTTTGCCTACTGTCATCATATTTTATTTCTTTAATCTCCCATGTTTGCTTAACAGTTTTATCTGCAGAATCATCAGATTTTAGTAGTGTGGGTTTTAATGTTTTTCACTTGGTGGGAATCACTGCTGCTTCGTATGATGGGGATGTGTGAGAAGAACTTCTAGTCTTGTGTGGAAATGATTTATTTTCATGTTCAGAATTTCTCACTAGATAAACACTTTCCTTAGCAGCTATGTAGATAGGCAAGCATCATGCATCTCCTAGTACAGTTTTTTTTGGAGGAGATGATACATGTAAGCTCTATTCCAACATAAGACTACTTCCATGGTATAATTGTGCTTACATTTACATTACCACATTTGAAAATTGACAATATAAACAATGAATTAATTTGTGAATGGGGAATAAACAGCACTTTAAAGCCTATTAATATGCCCTGTTTCTTCTTCCGTAATTTATGAATACTGCAGTAATCAAATGCATCACTGGGGAAAGAAGCATTAAAATTCTTGAAATCTTTGAACTCTTCTTCTTCTCTTTTGTTAAATTTACCTGTCTTAATCTAGTGTGAGCACGAAGTGTGAATCTTCAATATACTCCTTAAAACTCCTATTTCTAATTTTTATCCTCTAGTTTTCATTTTTGTAGGGATCTGGTCAGTAAAGTTACTTCAAGCAGCTGCTAGCTGTTATCTCTCTGCAGTCCTGACATCAGTGGTCTCCTGCCTGGTTGCCCTTTCCAGAGCTGTGATATGCCAGGTGAACCCCGATTTTCCTAGACTCTATGTCCATATAACTCCAGCCTTGGGCAAACATGGGCCCTGAAAACCCAAACTATATTTTCATTTAGAGAAGAATTTGAACTGCATTGCTAAATAATTAAGTAATTTTCTATGATACAAATGCATATTTTATCCTGACAGCTGGAAAGAGTGAACATACAAAACTGCAAATCTAGCTTGCTCTTGGTTACAGAAATGGCCCTGACCCTCCAGACTCAGCTTTTTTTTTCTGCCCATAAATTGTATTGAGCTGAAGGAGGAGCCATTTTCTGGATCTAGTTCAAAGACAATAAAAAGTGTCAAAGCCCCAGATCTCAGCCTTTCTTTTTGGGATCATTATAAAACTTACTCAGTCCATGTAGTCCAGCTAGCCCAATCTTCCCATTTAAAAAATATAGACAGAGGACAAGGATTTTATCACTCTTTGGTTCACATGATTCATGTTAGTATAACCGTTCTAAATTATATCAGTGACATGGTTAATCTGAGCTACTTGTGAATAAGATTATTCAGACAAAACCAGATCTACTAATTTAATTTAAGCTGTCATTGATTTTCATGCTTTTCTGCTGAAGAGAACAAAATATAAAATCTGCGTATTGTTACAAAGTACATTGTAGGACAGCTGAGGATAATTATATTTATTTAGAAATCTGCACAGACATATAGAAGAAATGCCAAATTATTGATTTGCGAGTATTTTGGTTTTGTGGCTGGTAAAACAGTAGTTGGTAGTTTGCAGTATACCAGTGGTTATAGGTATCTCCAGGAAAGCATGCTGTTATTCTACCAGGTTCTACCAGTGTTTTTTGTGCTGCAGGATGTTGTCTTCTCTCTGGGGTTTGATTGCAGATGATCCTTAACTGTTTTCTTGATATTGTGGACCCAACACCACGCAACAGAAGGTTTGCTTTAAACTTGTCTGTCCTCTCAAATTACCTAGCCTTAAAAATGACTTTGTATAAAGTTACCTGAAATATGCATCAGAAACCTCAATCAGAATAGCTGAGCCAGCTAAAATTGTTTAATGCTGCATATCTGACAATCATCTAGAACCTTTTCTTACCACTGTACCATCAAAGGCACAAAAACATCACAAATGGTGCATGCTTATTGATACATGTATATAAAAGTTGATTAAAAACAATTTCTAAACATGTTAATCTGATGAAAAACATGAGCGTTATAAGGTAATATGCTGAACCCTTAATAAGAGAAAGAAGACTTGTATTTTGTTTCATTTGCAGCTAATATGATGAGTATGGGTAGATAAAACAGGCCTTGCAAATGTAATTTAATAACCAGTAGAGAATGTTTAGTTATGCTGCATGTGTCCAGTAAGCATTTCAACAAGAAATAAAAAGACTATCTATAGCCTTGTTTTATGAGCAAGACTGAGTGTCTGAGTGTCTGGTTACTGAACATCACCTGCTGGGACTGCTTCCACAGTCTGAGGACTCCTGACCTGGCAAAGAAGGGAGAGAGCAGTATCCGTCACAGCCTGGCACCACTACAAATTGTCACTTTGCATCCGCCTTTATGGGGCCTGATGCAGGTCTCAGATGGTGGTCAGATGTCAGCATAATATGTACTTAATCTACTGCTCCAATTGTTTTAACTGGGTTAAAAACAAAATAAAAAAGAAGGGGGTGATGAAAGAATGGTTCCTATGCAAGCCATACAGCATGCATTACAGACACTGCTGTTTAAAATGCCATGTGTTTATTGATTGTGCAAGATGCCAAGTTCATTGGGACTGACACAGTATTTACTGACTATGAAATGGAAATGCCTAAAGCTGAAGGCTAGCTCCACACAGAAGTTTATTTCATGCAGTTTATGTGAATTGCTGAATATTACTACCCAAAAAAAAAGAGTGTGGACATTTCTACTGGTTTATGTTCTGTTTGGGAAATTATAGCATACACCCATGAGATTTTCTTTGCTCAAAACCTTCCTGGGCAAATGTTTTTCTCAGTTGGGGAATGAGGTTTTAGAAGGAAAACATTGCAACTGAAATAGCTCCCAGGTATCTGTGTGGAATGAGAATACTTTATAACTGATGCATTTAGCATTTCATCAGAAGCTTGTAAAGTCAGATTTGGCGGGCGAAAAGAGTTTGATAACCTCAAGTGCATTCTATTTTGGGTGTGCTCATAGTAAGTGGACGTATCAAAGGCATGAGAACCGTTACAGTGTATGATACAATGTACTGGATAGTGTTCTCATCATTAAAAAGGGCTGGACTTTCCCTTTCTGTAGTACGAGTTTCATATTCATTTAAATTAATTAACTAGAGTGGAGTAAATTCTCATTTACCCTCATGTGTCCTCAGAAGAGAATAAGGCCCTAACTGGAAATAGGGAACTGCTTTGGATAGTGCTGCCTTGTGCCCTGATATTCTCCCTTTGGATCAACAAAGACTTTTTGGGTAACTGCAGCCTGAAACACTGTGCGGGTAATCCCTGCCAGGAGCCAGGACTTTGCTCCTGTGGGGAGAGACAACGAGAAACCAGAGGTGATCCCAAGGCTGGCAGTTTTGGCTGCCTGTGGCAGTCAGGACAGAGAGGAGAAAAGGGAGATCTTAAGTATCAGCAGAGTTAGTGGCAGCTGGAGGCATGGGATGGGTAGGAAGTTGAAACAAAAAAGCACGTTGTGGCAGATGGAAGAGAAAGTGGCTTCTGAGAGGGTTTGGGTCCTCAGAGGTGAAGGTGCATTACTGGTAAGAAAAGTGGCATCTCTCTGATAGGAAAGACAGGATGGTGGGAGACAGAAGGAGATGTAGAGGTGCTAGATATGAGCTGGAAAGCAACAAAGGAAGGATATTAAGATAGGGGAGTAAGGATTTGAAGGCTTGGGAAGGTGGAGTTAAGAGGATGGGAACTCTGGGGTGTGGGGCCTACATTTTGAGAGAGACTGGGAGAGGAAAGGTCCAGAAGTTTGCACTGAGGTGAGTTTGAAGCATCCTCAAAAAGCCAGGTGCCTTTGGCTGGGACCTCAATTTGGAGATGATGATTCACACCTTACTGTTACCCTCACAAGACCTTTTTCTCCTTATCCTTAGTTCCTTTGCACACACCCTCCCTTTTAATGTTGGAAATCCGAAGCTCCTAAACTGAGAAAGTATCTGCATGGTTGGCACCAGTTTAATTAGCAACACTTCCATGGATGCGTTAAAGTGCAGGAGTTCCAGGACAAACTAGACATAGCTCTTCTCAAGGATGCAGCAGCAGTAGCACCAAAGAATGACCAGAGATCATTGGGAAAGAGAGATACAAATGGCTTAGGAGAAAGGCAGGAAAACTAACAGATAAGCACAGGCTGGAATCCATCTCTCAAGGTACCTTGCTGATTTGGCAAAAGCTCCTTTTGGTGGTCCACTCAGATAATTACAATTCACTAGCTGGCAACTTGGTGTTACCAGGTATGTCTCTTTTAATTTACTTTAATGGACAAATCATTTTTTTTTTTTTTCTTGAGTTTGAGAAGCCTGGGGACACAAATACCAAGCACATGAATCTACCTAAAGGCTAACAAGGAAAGGCCGGATGCCATTTAGGGTAGGAAAAATCCTCTTGGAGAAGTCAGGGGAAGACAGGAGTACTGAAGTATGTGTACGCACGTGTCGTGGTTTAACCCCAGTCAGCAACTAAGCACGATGCAGCCGCTCGCTCACTCCCCCCACGGTGGGATGGGGGAGAGAATTGGAGGAGTAGAAGTGAGAAAACTCATGGGTTGAGATAAAGACAGTTTAATAGGGAAAGCAAAAGCCGCGTGCACAAGCAAAGCAAAGCAAGGAATTCATTCACTACTTCCCATCATCAGGCAGGTGTTCAGCCATCCCCAGGAAAGCAGGGCTCCATCACACGTAACGGTTACTTGGGAAGCCAAACGCCATCATGCCGAATGTCCCCCACTTCCTTCTTCTTCCCCCAGCTTATATGCTGAGCATGATGTCATATGGTGTGGAATAGCCCTTTGGCCAGTCTGGGTCAGCTGTCCTGGCTGTGCCCCCTCCCAGCTTCTCATGCACCTGGCAAAGCACGGGAAGCTGAAAAGTCCTCAACCAGTGTAAACTCTACTCAGCAAGAAACAAAACATCAGTGTGTTATCAACATTATTCTCTTCCTAAATCCAAAACACAGCACTCTACTAGCTACTAAGAAGAAAATTAACTCTATCCCAGCTGAAACCAGGACAGTATGGAAAACACATATCATTCTGCATTATGACAACTCTATTTTTATGTCTGCTGTAGCAGAACTAAATTTGGAACTTTTATCCCACAGGAAACTTGCGTATTTTAACATTTGCTTTTTTCTTCAAATCAGAACAAAAAAATATTATAATGAAAATTCCAGAAAAATCTGTATCCAGAGACATTTTGACATTCCTTATTTTGCAGCATTATCTCTCAGCTTATTAAAGTAATCAGAGATGCTTTAATTTTTTTTTTTTTTTCAAAATTAAGCTACATTTTCCCACAGTGACACATTACCTCACAGGGGCCGGACTTCAAAAGTCCTGAGTAGTGGTCCTGTGCTGTAACACTCCTGGAGCTGGAGTTGAATGCTATATCCATGCAGACATCACAGGTACCACTTTGTGTTGTGCTATGGGAGACATTAGTCTTCCATGAAGCCTGACCTGTAGAAGCAGACTCAAGACTTTCTTCTTACAAAATGATGTGCGGATGGTGAGTTTGAAACAGCATTCCTGGATCACTTTAAATAAAAAAGAGTATCAGATAAAGACCTGAAAAAAAGTCTCATTTGTTTTTCAGTGGAAAATCTTGGTCCATCTGGCTGATTTTTTTGAAGCGAGCATTTTCCTCAGAGCAGAAATAGGGACTGCAGATGTGAAGACTCTGAGTAACCCCCTTCTCTCTCAGCTGCACTGTTTGCATGGCTTCCTGCTCCCCGTGAGAACCACCCTTCTGTGAGCAACCACCAAGCCACCATCACCTGAAGCCTTAACAGCAGCAGCACCTCCCCATGGGGGTAGCTCCGCCAGGGGAAGAGCTCCTTGACTCCTGGATCTCTTTCTTCCTTTAATTTTTTGCTCCTACCTTGATGGTACCATAAGATCCCTCTAATTTCAAAGGCCATTCCTGTGCCTCTGTGAGGCCTTTGTTAGGAGCTTACTCTGATGCTGAAGAGATTTCTTTTTGGCGTACACATACACATATTCTCTAGTCTATGCACTGCACGCGTGTGAAGAATAGACATGATGTAAGAGGATGTTGTGTGGGCTTTGTGGCTATGGGTGAGCACACTAATGGTGTAGCCTTGCTGAAAGATATACTTAAGATTTCATGGGCAGCTTACACTGTCATATGTGGATAAAGAGGACATAGTGAGGATTTATAATGTATTTCCACAGGTTTGTAAGCGTGGCCAATATTGTATTACCCGCTGTTGGATATTACTCACTATAGTTGCTTATACATTTTATTCATAGTTGCTTACACTGCTTTTAACTCCATTTGAGGTCAAGTCTTTATCTAGCGTAAATTGATATTGTCATATTTAAATTAATTGAGCTACGCTAATTTACACTGACTAGGACCTGGCCTTCTTACAATTTCGGTGGTTAATTGCTAAGGCAATTTATGAAAAGTCCTGACAATAAGTTCCATTCCTTTGTATTTAGAGTTCATGTTCTGTTTGATTAGATTTAAATTAATTAGACAGAAGCTGATTGTATAGACATGCTTGCTGTTAGTATTCTAATTAACGAAAACAACTCTTCTCTGACAATGTATCTTCCCACCTCCCCCAAGGAAAGCTAATTTGACAAAGTCTCCTGATTATTTTTCCTGTCCAAAACTATGTAAACCTTTGGGATAGGCAAATAAGCAAATCATTTGGCTGGAAAAGCACTTTTGTGATTGTCCAGGCAAGAGCAACAGTAGCTGCGTACTTCCATGGTAGAGCTGTATTATATTTAGCTCTGGATATACTATTTGTTAGAAAACACTTGTCCTGAAAAAGTGTCAGTGTCTGGCATTGCTTTCCAGAATGGTCTATACTTTGATTTTAAGGTTTTAAATGAAGATATATATATTCTGGCTGCTGGTGAAATGGACTGGCAGTTGATGATGGCCACAGCTGGGGAGTGAATTAACTATAGAACAATCTCAATTCATGCTTTTGAGAAATGGTCCAGACAATCGTTCCCTAAAATAAGATCATTCTGAAAAGAAGCAGCTTCTGGCTCCCAGTTAGGACAAGTTTGCTCAAATATTGTCAAGGCTGAATCACTTATATAACCAAAGTATTTCTGCAGTTGGTGGATGTTAAAAATTTCATATGTGCAGCATATACTTTTATTAATACATCAGAGAAAATATAATTTTAAAGTGGCGGGGCTGAAATCTCACGAGACTTTTCTCTAGCAGCATTTCCAGCTTTACAAGATGTCTTGCATGACATGCGATTATCATAGCATGTGCATCCCATTTTTTATAGTCTGAAACACTGGAATAAGCGTGAACACTTTTCATTACTTAAATGGATCTAAACCAAATGTTTTGAGGTTTGTCCATCCTATTTCATTACAAAGCAATTGGACATTTCCAACTGAAAATGCTTTTGTGGTTTACCATGTTCTACTGGTAAACCTTTGAAGAGAGCGGATTGGTTGCGCCATCATTTAGCAGAATTTGGACATCTAAGTTTTTTGGGTGCCCTGGAAAAGGTGCCTTGGAAGCAAGTCTTTTCATCAGCAACTTTAATGGATTTTTTCCCAATGTAAATGAAACTGGTCTACTGCACAATTGTCAAAAAATGTCATTAGTTTAATATTAATTTTAGTATCCATCCACTGTATCTGAGAAAAGCTGATGCCATAAGTTGACAAAGAATCACTCAGGACAGCAACAAATATTTGAGACATATCTTCAGATTTTTCAACAATTGGACAAGTAATCCACATTCTTTAAAAATGCTTGAAGTTTATTGGCATGTGAACTGCTTAGCTGAATGGATAGATGAAAAAGAATGAAATATTGTGCAATCACTTTGGGCAATTTCTTTCTCCTTATTCCGGGAATGGTCTGGTTAATTAGCATGCTTTAAACACAACATTTGGCTGTCTGATATGCACAGCTGTAGACTTTGTGCTCTGCTGGTGATCCAGCTACAGAACATGCCACACTCCAGCTGCTTTCTGTATACTGGTAGAAACAGTATCTTTACTGCTACATTCAGGAGATAGGTTTCTTTTTTTTTTTTTTTTCCTTTTTGCTTTTATCCTTGTTTCTTTTTTCTTGTTTTTTTTTTTTTTCCCTTAACTTCTTTATAATTCACAAGTCAGGAACTTGAATCATTACATTTTAACACAAAGTTATTTTACCTCAGGTAAGTTTTCCAGAGATGATCCCCTGTAAACTCTAGGATACAGAAGAACCTCATGAAAAAAATAACTTTGACAGTAAATCCTAGCTATAGGTAAAATCACACATCAAAGAAGATCCATTGGTATGATTTCATGGTGTCTAAACAAATTATTTTAATGCAGCCAGGTTTCTGTCATTGCTAGGCTTTTGAACAGTTGAAAGACTTTTAAACTGTTCCATAAGACAAAACATGCCCAATGTGTTCCAGCCTTGGGAGGGTGTAATAGATGCACATTTTAAATCACAGAATCTCAAGGATCTGCTGAAGATACCTTCTCTAAGATTAGCGACTAGATCTAACTATAGCAAAATTGTGTACTGATCCAACTTCATATATGTTTTGTGTTCCTCAAAGGGAGCTGGTTGCATACATTGGTGGGTGTCCTCTACTGGGTGTCCTCTCCAGGGCAGCAGATGACCATTATCTATGACATTATTTACTCAACTAGGGTTTGTTTTTTTTTTTTCTGTTATAAAGATACAAATTTCAAGCTACAAAAGGGGCAGAAAAAGGGAAACACTACAGCAATAGGGGGCAAGGCTAAGAGTAGCAGTCTTGAGGCTGATGGTGACCTTCCTGTAAAGAAGTCATACTCTGACTAATAATATATCATCTTTGCCACAAAATTGTTATACCACTTCTATGAACATACCAGCAGTGTTATTAATCAAACTGTTTATATACAGAAAGCCTTTATCCATGATACATTAGTTTTCTTCTAAAAATTGTCAGCTGCTTCTGACTGCAGTTTCTGGTATCCCAAAGGAGAACCTACTCATTTTTCTTTTTTTCTTCTTCCAAAGAAGAGATCATTATTACAAAATCTATGACTGTAAGATTAAGGTTCATATTTTATTCAAACAGTTTAAGGGAGTAAAGTCACATTCTGTACAGAAAAAAACCCCACAGTACTATCAGAGCTAGCAGAAGTTATGAAAATTTCCATCATCTTAAATAGGGTAAAATTTTCTATGAAACGTTTACACAATTAAATAGCTGATACTGGATTCCCAAGAAATGTTAACCATGTTGGGCAAGGACTGTTTTCTGGAAAATGGTACCTTTGAATCTTGTGCATGTAGGAGTATTGCTTTTAGTGTAATTTTTTGTGTTACCGTGAAATAGCATTGCCATGCTGGACCATAACGGCAGCTTATAGAAAGTCTTTGGCTGGATTTAAACAATATTTTCAGGGCTCAAGATTGCCCTCCTGTATGCCTCATTGCCTGTGTGTGCCTGGGTGCCACTCAGGCATAGGGAGAAGTTGCAGTGGATTCCTGAGCTGGCCAGTGTGCCACGGCCCCGGGGCAGGGTGAGGCTGGGGAGAGCTGGTGAAGCCTCAGGGCAGCTGGATCCAGCATGGGCACGGCCTCGGGCACAGGGAGCACCCTGTCCTGGTGCTGCAGCACCTGTCCGGTGCAGACAGAGCTGACAAAAGCAGGGGTATGGATAAACCGCTGATCATGGCCCTTGGGAGGAAACTCCAAAGACTCTGCGGGGTGGAGCAGGACCAGCTGGCATGGAGGCTTGGAAAGAAAAAAGAGCTTAACTGGTGTCTGCGCAGCCTTGATCCAAGAAAACAGGTTTTTGCTTGTAATCTAGAGGGATAAAACTGTGGAGAAGAGAGGTCGGACTGGTTTTACCTCTTGCTCCTAAGAGGAAACCTTTCAGTGTAGTTATAAATGTCAGCTCTCTGGGCCAAGCAATAACTTACTATATCATCGTAACCAAGGGGCATTTAGAAAATTTGCGAAAGAAGTTTGGGACTCAGCCATACATATACACATCAGCTCATATACAAATTCAGTCATTTCTTAGACTTCCTTAATAACAATTTATTTATACTTCAAACGGAAGGTATGAGATTTATGACTTTCAAGCATTGGTTAGCTGGAGTGTATAGCAGCATGCATGCTTCCCTATGCCAGTGGAGCGTGGTTTGTCCATCCTCTCACTGTGCCTGTTCAGATTTTGGCTCCTCCTGAGACAGCACCGCAACTGGTTCCTGCTATAAGGATGGATGCTGGCATGTGAGGACTGGCTTGCTAGGCACTGAAATGAGAACCACAGCTCATTTCTCTATGGCAACCAAACATCCGTCTGATTCAATAACAAACCTTCAGTCATGATCTGGGCCAGTTTTTAATTGAAGATTAGAAGTTAAAAGCCTTTACCTTCCTTTTTGAATTCCCTGTTCCTGTCTCTTTAGACCTATGCACACTAGTGAACCCTGGCAGAGCTCTGAAATACAGCAATTAGTCACACTGGTGATTACCCTGAAAACAGTAGTGATGGGTTGGAGTTGCTCATGTGTGGAATGACTTCTGAATGTGCTAGCCTTATGGAAGGTACAAATCGTTTTGACCCTTAATGACCATCATGTGTTAGACACTGATGGGAAGGACTGTGTGCACCTGGGCAAATCAGTAGGAAAGAAGGGTTTTACCCTGCTAGCTGCTAAACAGGAGTTAGGCCCCTGGAAAAATCTGAGTCCCTTTAAAATCAGCAGAGGATGAGGGCTGCCAGCATCTTACAGAGCAGCCAAAAAATGGGTTTGTTTTGGACCCTACTGGGACACAGCACCTTTCTGTGCTAGAGGAGGGAGTAAAGGCATAGGTGAGCAGCTGAGGAGAAGCAGCAAGAGCTGCTGACCACCTTGAACTGAGGTGTCTGTTGTTGTATATGTAACCAGAGACAGATACTGATCCTTACCTGCTGATGCCATAACCTGGCCTTCTGAGTCACCTCTGTGCCCTGTTGTCTGCAGCTGCACAGGGAGCTCATTGAGCTGCCTCTTTAAGGTCCTTTTACAGCAGGAGTACAGGGCTGAAAATTATGTTACTGTGTCAATGCGTGCCCATGTCTTCTTTCCAAAAAAAAAAAAAAAGATAAAAAGGGGAAACCAAAAGATAGATATTCTGTTCCAAATTAATTGTGCGTGCTCTTGGGGGGGGGGGAGAGGCATAGTCTATTTCAATAATTATTTTTGCTCTTTCTTTATTCTAAACCCAGAATAGGTTGCTTTTACAACCACTAACTTTCTCTTCCTAAATGAACTCTAGAATCAGTTTGTTGTCACATGTAACTGATTTTTTCAGCTGTTAAGTGTAATGTCAGAAGATAATGAGTTGTTGTTTATATATCACATAAGTCATGTAAAGTATTGTTTGCACAAGGGGTAGAAATAAAAACACTGAAAACCATAAAGGACACATCTAGGCCCATTCCTGAAGCAAACAGTTATTCTGAGTTCTCCACTGAGTCACCCTCAGGTTTAATAGACTGACTATTAAACTGTAACAATGCATACTAAAAACATTATACAGCTCCTGCAAAACTACTTACTAAAGTTGAAGACCCTGGAAATATCCTTTACTCTCCTGACTGGCTGCTGCAGACAGCTTAGTGCCTCGCTGACTCTGAGCTGCTGGATGGGGAGCTCACATGCCTTCCACGGAGAGGTCAGGTTTTATGCGTCCATAGATGTCTGCTTAAGTCCTCTGGCTCCATTCTGCTCATACCTTGAGGCTTACCATAGCATTTAGATAGATGCAACTTTTAATTTTATATTTAAGAAGTGTTTCCCTCACTCTCTTGGATGAGTGCTTGTGAGGCAGGAAGAAGAAAATGTTATAGGTTAATGAATTCTTGAAAAAACACATGCATGTACTTCCTGAAGATTAAAATAAATAAATGCTCCCAAGAAATCTATTTTCTATAACATTGTTTTACTTTGCCTCTAATGGGACTTCTTTGGTGAAAGGTTAAGAAATATTTTCCTTTGTCATCCTTTCAGGACAACACCAAATTAGAAAAGATTAGTTGTCCCATCTTCCTCTCCTTCAGGAACAATTCAAGTTTCATTACTTAATTTTTAATTATTATGTCAAGATAACAGCATAGCCAGACCAAGTATGGGATTTTTCAGGTATATGCACCTCTGTTCATGAAAATATTTTGAAGTTTCTCTTTGTGTTTATGAAACCTGCGTTTCAAAATATAAACCTACATAATCTTTGAATTTCTCTCACACAACTCAAAGTGCTCAACAAATTGTGGGTGCTCTATACCACTTAGTTCTCACAGATATTCTGTATAGAATGTTTAGGAGGTTCATATGGATTGAAATAGATTCTGTGGACTGGTCTAAGTACTGGTCGTTATAAACTAGATCTGATAATACCTGTTTCAGATAGGTTATTAGTTATCTACATCTTCAAGTAGGAAACCTGAGGTTTGGAATGATGAATTGACCTGGAAGTACTCACCTGGTCAAAGGCGTAGAAACTGAATGAAGCTCGCCTTACTTCCAGTTTTAATTCCAAAACCATCTTTCATCCTTCTTTCAGTATATCGTGTGTGACCTGCGGAAACATTTCTCTGTCTTTTGCTCTTTGTACCTAAATGCTGGAAAGTAAAAGTGAAGAAAATGCTTCTTTAACTACAGCTTTCAACCATATGATGTACCTAGAGGAAGATGACATTTGGGGGATTATTTGAAATTTCCTGTCAGAATATTTCAAGGGCTTCAATTCTGGTGAGTTTTCTCAGTGGCAAAATCTTAATTTTCTGGCTCATATTGGGAAAAATGAGGCAAAAAGCTGGCCTCACTGACTTTACTAGGAGCAGCCCTGAGCTCACCCATGGTGAGTTGCCAGGCCATTAAGAGCTTTGCAGAGAAAGGGGTTCAGAGCTCAGGACAAAACGATACTCCAGTTTAGGCTGAAATGAGATCCCCCCTTCCTTCCTTCTGCCCCCATTTCTTTTATTGTTTAAGGAAAGCCAAAGCCTCTGCAGGCTCTTCTCCCTGAATTTGCTGGAAAATTGTTGCAGTAGTCCAATCTGGAGATAGACATGTGATTTGGCTGAAGACAGACATTTCCTGACACTATTAACATTGATAATAAGCTTTAACAGAGCCTTCTGGCTGTGTGTTATCTTGGCAATTGAAGTCGTTTGCCTTTAAGCTCAAATTGCTGTTGCCTCCCAACCAACATCACTTTTCCTATATTTGGCTTGAAATCGAAATCGCTTCTTTTTGTGCTGGTATTTATTTCTGTCAGGCGTTGGCACTCCTGACCAAAATTGAATCTGCTGATGAGCTATACAAGTGTTTTGTAAAGAAAAGGAGGTTGGCATAACTTTGCCATTTTAGGCACGTGGTTGCTTTGTGGATCTGTGTTTTTAAATAAGAGGAGCATGTGTTCATTCAGGTTGTCCAAGATCAGTCCAAAATTAACAAACAATGAGTCTGGTGTTTTGCAATCTGTTACCTCTTATAGACAGGTAAGTGTAGTGATGAAAGATACTGAGCAGTGTAGTAGCAGCTATTTGCACGTGAGCAAGTTCCTGGAGGGATTGTACTGATACTCTGAGCTGTTTCTCTGATGTACCCCAGCCTAAAGCCTGGTAAGGAGTGGACTAAGCCATTAGAGAAGACCATATTGGGGTGGTGTTCTCAGAGATCAGAGAAAGAAACATTGAAATAGGAGTAAATTAATGTCTACACAGGATCAGAAAGGCTGATGGAAGAGACTCCTTAAGGAAGCTTCAGTAAGGATATCTATGTGGAGCCACTGGCATCCATTAGTATTGGGAGTGATCCCACTGGTCTGATGGTCAAAGCATGACCCTGCACCATCACCCACGTGGACTATAGCCTCACAGCTGAAAAGCCGTATTTTCAGTGTGTATCTTCCTTTAACAATGCCTCCCTGGTGTGCATAACTATATAATTTGCAATTTAAATGTTCTAGTCATTTGTGGCACACTATTCTAGGACTCTTCCCCCATTCAGAAGTTTAACACCCATTTTCCAGGTTTTGGAATACATATTTTAAGTAGAAAAATACAATATCTGTTTGAGTTCCTTGTCGAAAACAGCCATGTTTTGGAGTTCTTTACTGGTAAGCTGCCTGTATTTCAAATTGTGCTTTCTAAGACTCTTGTCGCAACTGATGCCAAATTTCTTTTAAAACTCTTTTTTTTGGCAAAGACTACTTCTTTCCTCCCTGCTCTTTTGTTCTTTTCACTTTTTTTGACAAGGAAAACTACCTAAACAAGAAAAACACTCTCAGAAAGCAGTTTTGTATTTATGTTGTAGGTGGTGGCAAGAAATGGTAGCACCATAAGCTTGTTGTTAACACTGAAAGTGCCCTGTATTTCTCTTTCTGTTCACTGCTGCTTCTGCATTTGTGTGCAGTTACACAGCTGGAGTGAGATAGGTTTTAGGATATACAGAATGATATAAATTTGGATATAGTTTTCTTGGGGATACTGGAGGAGGAAGAAGTTGTAGATAGCCAGTGAGGTTAAAATACATTTGTTTATTTAATTATTAAATAAATTATTTAGCTACTCCATTAGCACATGTGTTGACTGGGTTGGTGAAAGCTCATCTCTCTTTCTCTCTGTCTCTGCACTTCCTAGCTACACGATGTGTAAAACCTTCTTTATCATCATGTCTAGCATGTTACAGTGATGCAACTATCTTTGCACCACTGTTGGGATGCAGGGGAAGTATTATCAGCTCTTATCAGCTCTACTTTATAATCTGAACCCCTTTATATTCTGTGCTTTGTGGTCCCAAAAGAAGCACCTGGCATGGTGGAGGTAAAATGTTGGTCTCTGTGTGTCCATGGCTTATGCATGATTTTCCTAACTGTCACATCTTTCCTTCTCTCTGAGCTTCAGAGAGCTTCATACCACCTGCAGCTTTCTCTCCCTGAGTCATTTTTCCACTGCTCCATGTCCAGACGGGACAATCTGGACCTTTTCCTTCCCGTGGAGAAGATACATCTAAAAGTATTTCCAGCTCTACCACCTGTTTCAAATGCTGTATCAAGGAGTTAGCTTTCAAAATTTGACTTTTCTTTCTAAATATTACTGTGAAATGCTCTCTCTCTCTTAATCTTATCAGCTGGCTACTAGCAAGAATTCATTTTCTTTTGTACCAAAAAAAATCTATTGTGTCAACAGAGCAAACCTCTGCCTGCTATCATCATGCATAGCAACTCAGTTTGCTAAGCTAGCCGTAGATAAACTACGTAGGATAGTCAACCTTTTAAAACAATTAGTATTGAGTTACAAACTTTTCCTTGTTCTCTTAGTTAGGGTGAATATACACAAATATGGTTGCCCTTACTGTAAAGAGTATAATCTTTGTTAGGTGGGAAATAAGCCTTAGAAACAAATCTTAAGGTTTGTAACCTCAGTGGGGGAACATTGATTTATTAAGGAGCATAAGACTGGGAAGGCAGATGTATAGGTGAGGTTCTTCTCCTTCCTAGTCAGAAAAAAGGAATGACCATTATTTAGTTCATAAAAGGATTCTGAAACATATTAACATAATTAGGGGTACAATGCTGGGCCAAACTTTGTTAGCTACACTAGTGCCACCACAGCAAATTCCGTTTGATTCTTACCAGAAGAGATTCTCAGTAATGTAATGCCAAGTACAAATGGAAAATACATTTTCCCCCATTTAAAAAAAAAAAATCATTCCAAATATTTTGATGGTGTCATGACAAAAGCAGCTGCAGTCTAAAACTTTGCATGTAAATAGCCTTAATGAGGGGAAGTGCCTTTAACAGATGGGGAGTTGCAAAATTTTTAACAAAAAATCCTCGGCAAACTTTGTAGGCATCTGCTAAGAATTTAGCAATAGAATGGATAGATCCACCCTTTTTGTGAGATGGGAGGACAAGGATTACTGTCCTCTCCCTCAGCCTTGCTGTTTTCTGGTTTCTACTAAGGGACAAGGTAATTGTAAGCAGCAGACTCTTAGCAACAAGTTGAAACCATTACTGAACTTGTTACAGCTCTCAGTAGTTGCTATGTATCTAGCCTTTCTTGTTGGGAAATGAATGGCTCCATTTACATCAAAAGATGCTATTAAAATATCAGAAAATGCAAGTTCACCTATAAAATTAAATTCTTTGGAAACAAATAAGCCAAAATGGGCAAACACAGGTTTATAGATAAGGTGACATTGGAGAAAGATTTCTGCCATAACTACCATGAATACATTGGCCTCATCCTCAGGGTTCAGTGGCCTTTTGTGTTTCCAGAAGGCCTTTGAGTGTCTCCTGGAGTGAATGAACACATCCCCTGCAGTCAAGAGAAATTTTTCCAATGGAGTCTCCAGATGATAGTGTCTGACTTTGGGGGAAGTTTTTTCCCACAATCTACCACATGGTGGTTCCTAGGTAGACGTTGTTCTGTGTGATGCCAGGAAACCTGAGCCACATTTCACCCACACCTTCCAGAAGTACCTGTATGGCATCAGCAATCACATCAGTATCCGGGCTCCAGCACAGATAAGGTAAGGCATTGCAAGCAGATGTGTGGGTTTGCACAATCCAGACTCTCGGGTCACCTAATGCAGTGTACACAAGCCTGGGCTTTCACTGATTCTGTTTCTGTCACTAGAAATGTGTTCATTATTTGTCTTCTGTTGAATAAAGCTTTTCTTACTTGTTTCAAGTGCTTGTGCTTACCTCAGAAAGAGTTTTGAATCTTCTGATGGGATCAGAGGTTGTGAAACTCTTTTCTGAAAACTCAAACCTCACTACACTAATTAAATCTTCCTATGATGTCGGCCATTCTTTAATAGACATTGAGTCATTAACCTCCCTCTTTCTTTTTCTTTTATAATGTGAAGAAAACCCTCCAGCCTCAAATGTAAAAGCGCATTTCTCCTTAAAACAATGATGAAAGGATCTTACTGTTTTCTTCAGTTGTGGCATAAAGAATGGTAATTTTGGATCTCTGTGGCATACTTAGATCTGCTAATTATTAAATGCTTTCACATCACCAATGACTTTGTTTTCCTTTTTCACCTACTTATTTTAGCATAACTTAGATGTCTGATGATGTCTCCATCCGGCTTCATGTAAAGGCTGGGTTCTTATATTTAGTGCTTTATGGAGGCACTCGGGAGAGGAGCAGCCTGTCGCCTTCTCTGCTGAACTCTGTGTCCTGAAATGCCTTTGGTAATTCAGGGTACCATTCACTGTGCACGCATTGGTATGTTGCTGTCCCAGGACAGCAGGATCTGCTCACTGCCAAGCAAGGGTCCTATGGTAAGCAGGACGTGCTCATTAAGGCTGAAGTTACTAAGGAAATGTAGTAGCTTTACCAGGTATTGCCTGTGAGCTGACCTGTGATAGCTCTTCCCATGTGCATTCATAACCGATGGACACTCACATTATTTAGTTTTGTGTATTAACTGGTACCTGAGTAGAAACTCTTGTGATTCATGAAGCCAAGAATGCAAATATGAAGGTTAGGTAAAGGCTTTCTTCCATTTTGGTGTAATAGTCTGCTTGAATGAGGACTACAAGATGAAAGTTTTCTTTCTCCTGCAGACATAATCTGAGCTCTGGTTGCTTTCACATTGGACGGTTATCTAAGCATGAAAGGGGATGCACTGTCCAGTGCAGAAAGCCGGTGTAAAGTCCTCTATGTCACCTGGATCCTGTGAGACCCATGCCAGGACTGGGAGCACAGGTGAAGCAGCAGCAGAGAAAAGAGGTTTGGAGATGGCATCGGTGTATGGCCCTATTCACAGAACAGTCAAGGGGCTTAGCCTGCAGAAGGCCATTGAAGTCTGTCCATGGTTGTACATCTGGGATCAAGATTGCCAAATACTTACCTACAGCCCCTGATGTTATAGTGTCTGTTCCAGCCTGTGAAAATCAGCAAGTCCTTCTCAGCAAGCTTTTGGCTTATAAGAAAATATTATACAACTCATTGTAAGTTTTGCAAAAATGGTTGTAACAGTGAAATGGCACAGGTTGACTCCTGTCTTTGCCAAGGCAGTTTGATTGACTTAGGTTGCCTTTTGCAGCTTCTGGGTTTTCTGTGTGTGCATGTGACATAATATGCCAAAACAGTACATCCCAACACTGAGAGGTTCCTTCCTTGTACCTCACAGCTCAGAATTTCAGCTCACTCTTAATTTGCAGAAAATTAAAAGTGATCAGAGTGTAATTCAAAGCTATCAGTAGCTGAAATACTGTAGTGACTCTTTGGTTTGCTTCTGTGCTTTGTACATTTTGCAGCATTTGTGGCAAGATTGTAATTTTTCCATTGTGCTATTGCTTGTTGAAATCTATCATACAGTGGTAAAAGAAGTATTTTAAAGCACAGTAATTGTTACCATTATAGGTGCATAACAATTAGGGTTCAGGAGCAAGACTTGAACTTGGTAATATATTACAGAAAAACATTAAGTGACTGTATTTCAAGTTGAGACCAACCTTTTAAAGTCATAAATGCCTTTCTAGTTTTTCCTGCATATACAGAGTCATGGTACAGTCTAGCATCTGAGGACATGGAAGCAAAAATGGTACTTTTGTGTCTATTCCCACTCCTGTATCATTCATGTACAGCTGAGCTATGACACTGGGGCATTTATTTCGACATATTGAAACCTATTTTTGTCCTCATAGTATAATTTTAAGTGAGAAATATTTAGAGAATATATTTAATTTGCCAGCACAGTTGATGCATTCAGGAGGGCAATTTGATCGCATTAAGATGCCTCCAAGAGAACACCACACTTGGCTCACATATAATATACAAAAGCAGTGAAAGCAACTGCTAGGAATTCTTGTCAAGCATTGAAAGGTGCTATGTCAAAATAAAAAGAAAAATTCAAGAACAAATTCCCGCTCATATATGATTTTTCTTATATTTCTTTCTTTTATAGTACTTTGTAATCCACAAGAATTTTCCTCTCCCCTTGGCTCCATATAAGTTGGACTTTGAAATATGTACTAAATGTCAGTAAATTAGGGGTAAGTTGTATAAATGCATATGTTTGGGAGAGGGGAGAGTAAATTCCGAAGCTCTGTATTATGCAGCTTGCAGCAAGCTCTTAAATATAAGATCATCTCCTGGCAGCAGAACACCACTACAGAATCCTACTTAGTCACCACTGATCACCCTATATAATATTTATGGGGATTTTGAAGAGCAGATTGGCTTGATGTCCCTTAGAAATGGAATTCAGGGTGCACTATCCAATGTGCTAAGCACTGATTTACCCAAATTTGAGGAAACTTCTGTGTGGGGCATTAAATCTTCCTGAACGATAAAAAGGGTGGAGGGGAAGGAAGGCAAGGAGAGGGAGGAGGACGTGTTGAATATTGGGAATAGTGTGGATACTTAATATTTCCTACCTGGCCCCCCAATCTGCAGAGGTTTTTGAGACAAGTTCCCCAAATCCTGCTTCTTCTGGAAGGCCACTAAGTCAGCTGTGAAGCTCCATGCTCTTCCTTGTGAGCCGGTGGGCTCTCAGGGGGCATCAATAACTCCCACTTGTGGATTACTGGGCCATGAAGAGCTGATAGAATCTGGCTTACTGCATTTATTTCTGCTCTACAATACAAAAATATGTACAGGCAAGGTCAAATCCTTGTTTAGCTACAACCATTTGAGATTCAAAGCAAACCCTGATCTTTCATGTGGATGAACAGATAGAATTTGATCCACAGTATTTAAATCAGCTCAAAAGAGAAGGTACTTACTGGATTCCATGTTTTGGTCCAATTATTTTTCTTCCACAAGACTTATGGGGAATATAGAAGAATGAAAATAGAAACAAATGTAGATTAGACAGGTCCTTGGAGTTTTATTTGCTTTCATTTTAGGATTTGCAGAGGCCAACTTCTGTTGCCAGTAATCCCTTAATATGGTTGCCTTTGCTGGTGTTAAATTGATGACTTAATACTGATAGCACTCTAAGGCAGTGAAAGATCAATACACGTGGGTCTTTTTCAGTGCCCTCCATTACTTTTTGTGATTTATTTATCTCTTAGCTAGCCTATGACTAAGCCTCTTGTATTGAGTTTATTGCATGTCTACTTTGGCAGCTAAATAATTGAGAACTTTGCTAAAGGAAGAGAAATAAAACTTGAAAATATGTTATCTACAAGGCTTCTATGGTTTGAAACTCTTTTGAGCTGCTGCAAACTTCTTTGGAACAAATCATTTTACTCGGTTAAAATATTATGGAAGTTAAAACTTTCAGCCTGTCTGAAGAAAACTTTGCCTAGGGACATTTCCAGGTCTTTTTGTGACACACTAGCAAGAATGACATGGCAAAAGTTGGTAGCTGACTTGCAGTGATGATCAATGAATCACAGCTATGAAGAGTAAGATGTTTCAGGGTGGGATATAGTGCTTGTGGTCTACTAACAGTGTCTAAAATGAAATATACCTGTGGAGGGTTGGGTACCCAGGTCTTATCCCTTCTGGGCAAATAAATCATACGACTACATTTGTTAGAACTAAATATTCCAGAGTGGAATGGGTCAGAGCAGTATAAACATTACTGACAATTAGAACATCTAATTAGCATTTATTATGATTGCATGCTGTAGCAACAATAATATTTGCAATGAGAGCTGGCTCTCATTTTAATAGGCATTATGCAGAACAATGCCAGCCCACTGTTCAAAAAAAGTTTTTAGTTTAGTTAAACAAGTTATTTACGTTAGTATTTGCTGCTTTAAACAGTTTAAAGTCTAACAGCATGTTTCTTTTGACAAAGAAGATGACAACGGATATATACCCATGAAGAAAAGTGACTGTTAAGATACAATGTTCTTGCTGAAGTGTTGAGGGAGGGGCAAAGCTGGCATACAACTCCTGCTTAAAAATGTGTGAGTCTTGTACAGACCTCAGTGGGCACAGGATCAGGGCAATGATGAGCTATCTGGTAGATGAGGAGGTGTTTAGGCACTATCATCTTCCCAAGATTAAAGGTACTGGAGCCCCAGTTCCAGAGGCAGAGAAAACTCATCTCCTCGTCCAAACTGGCAGCTCCTGAGTTTCTCTTCCCTTGTCCCAGTAACTGATCCCACTGTGGTGTCAGTTAAACTTCTCTCCAGTTTTAACAACTTGTTTAAAAAAAAAAAAATTCTATAAAGAGCTGTTGACACCTCAGGGATATCTCTGGAAAACTTTGTGTTTTGAATCAATTTTGCAGATGCAGTGTTAGAAAGGCTTTGGCCTTCTCCACATGATTTCTGCATTTTATTTACAAGAGATGCCTGCAGAGAAACATGATCATGTTTCAGAATGTCATTTTTTCTTCTGCTTATTTCTTATTTGAAATCCTCACTTTCCAGCTGACTCCACAGCCATTATGCGAGTGACTGCTGTGTCACCAACTGCAGCCCTCTCTAACGTGTTTATAACACCTTCACTGAATACATATTTGAATAGGCATGCCTGTTAGAGGGAGGGCTATAATTTTTATTTACCATGGTATGTATATTAGTATAATGCTCGCATGGCTACAGTTGTATCAGTATGATGTATGCCTCTGTCTACAGAGCAATGAAATATAATGATATAATAACAGCTATAGAACCACCAGATTGTACTCTTTTAACAATATTGGTGCGGTTGATGAGACAGCACTGCAAAAGAGGTTCAATTTGGTAGGAGGATGGAGATTGCACAGGCTTTTTCTTCCCATGATCAAGAGAAATTTGTTCAGACAATTTTGTTTTTCTTTTCCATGTCTATAAGAAAATAGCAGTTTTTCAATAGGGAGAACATTTCCCATGTGGTACAAGCACGACCACAAGAAGAGGGATCACAGGACGGACCACAGGAGAGGACGGAGTAGTGAAGTGCACACATAAGCCAGCACTGCCCCAGGAAGAAAGGACTCACCCCTTTCCTAGAGCCTGGTCCTGCTCCTACCTTGTGCCTCATCTCATGCCAGTGCAAGCCTTTGTGGCTGGGCAATGACTGCCCCTTCTGCATTAATGGTCAGCCACTTTGGTTCCCTAATGCAGAGCAGGAGGAGCTGGTGGGTAGGGGAGGTGAGGACTGCTCTGGGGAGCACTGCTAGCTCTACCTGCACCTCTGGCCGTGGCCCAGGGCGTCAGCTGGCATGTCCCTGGTGAAGGAAGAAAACCCAATTCTGTCACTGAAATTTCTGAAATTTCAGAAAATGTAGTGTATTTTCTTCTGTAGTCCAGTATGTCTTTGCAGAGGTAGCAGTCTGGTCACAGAGGCTCATAATTCACAATTGTCATTAGTAAAGGAAGAAAAGAAAATGTATGAGCAGAGTTTGTTTTAGGAAAATTACAAGATCGAAGACAAACAAGAGGAAATATGAAATTTTCACATGAAAGTAACTTGCATGGCTTTCTAGTGGCTGGGGCGGTCAGCACACATATGAGTTCTCTATATAGGCTTCAATACAGCAGAATGCACCATGTGAGGCATCATGTGCTTGGAGCTGTCAAAGCTTTAACAGTAATGCATTTTACACATATTTAGAACAATGAATCCTACCCCTACTACATGCACTGGGAACAAATGAAATAATAAATGAGAATTTTATAAGCTGCTTTTTTTTTTTTTAAAGGAAGATGATGCCATACCTCAAATTCTGATCTGTACCCAGGTTTTCTGCAGCTGAGGGTGAGAAAACAAGTTTGATTCTGTGAGGTTGTTCGAGTTGGTTGCTCTCTTGTAATCTTGCAGCAAGTTTTTTCCCAGGAGCTATTAATCCTCAAAACTGGGTGAAGAGCAGAAAGGAAGGTCTTGGTGTAGGCCCTTTTCTACTTTTAAATGAATAATTGTTAAAAAAAAAAATCAAAGTCTAATGCATCTTCTCTGTATGCTCTTTAGCAGATTTTGTGAGTGGCAACTTGTTCACTGAAAAGGACTGCAATTTTTCCTAACATTTGGGACTGTAACCAAATACAAATAACGAGGTGGGGAAGAAGGGGGGGGGAAGTAGTTTGCAAGCATTTCTCCTGAAATAAAAATAAACAATTTGGATACTCCTCTAGAATGTTGCTTATTTCACTGTTGGTTAGTCATATTTCTGTAATAAATGCCTTGAAAATACTACATTTGCTTATTAGTGCCAGGGAAAATATTCTCTGGTCTTCCATTTCTCTTTGGCATACTATATACAAAAGACCTATTCTCCTAATTTAAATAAATAAACAGCAGTTCGCTCTTTGCAAAACCATTCATTAAAAAAAAAAGTACTAATGTACTGGCGTTTACAGTTAGAATGTCTTGTAGTAAATTAGATGTTTGTCTGGTGCAGTTGTGAAGAAAACTTATAATTACTTCTTTTATTTGTTAATTTGCATATTTAATTAAAATTCAGTCATAATGTTGTATTTTAATTCCTGAATTCAACAACATTTTCATGCCATAGACATATTGCAGTCACAAATGCAGAAGAATTAATCTTTTTAAGACTTTGAAAGATATATAAGCAGGTCAAAAGAGGCTCTCTTTTTTTTTTTTAAGACGACTATTTTCTTAAAAGAATTTTTTATTCATCCATCTAATATTATTATAATGTTATTGAAAGAACAAAATGCAGATTATTCTTGCACTGGGTGGATAAATATTTTAAATCCTTTCTTCTGCATATAGTAAGGTTTCTAGACATATATATGATGACATACAGAAAAGAAGTCACAACAGAAAAATAAAACTCAGATTCAGTTGTTATATGTATCTTTATTTTGAATTCTTCTACCTGTTATTCTTTTATCTGATACTATACTCCCTCTTTTTCTTCTTCCTACCTTAGTAAATCTGGGTCCACAGACTACGAGAGCTTGTCCCAGCCTCCAGTCATGATGTGGTGGTGGTGGTGTTATTAATAGAAGTGCTATTCAAAGGTATACTGATGCCAGCCTTATTACCAGAAATCTGTGGTGCAAGCTCTGTTCCACACATTAGCATCAAGTTGAGAAAGCTTCCTTTATGGGCAAGCTCATGAAAAGTGTACAGTCCATTACTCATTTGCCCATTCAAGGTGAATGAAATGCCCTTTGCATAAATTTTAATCTGTCTGCGTTAAAGGAGACCTTTTCCCTAGCTACCTCCATAGCCATCTTCACCTTCTGTCATCTAGAGGCTAGCCTTTGGCACCTGGCTTGCTAGCTGCTCTCTTCTTGAGCCTTGTCCCTGACTTAAAAAACCTTCAGGCTTAAGATCCAGGACAAGAAGTAACTTTTATGCCATCAGTTGCAAGGTCACTCTCCTACTAGTCACACATCTTCTAAAAGACCCAGCCTCCCAAATACAGACCCCTCAGCCCTCTCACCAAAGCAACTACTAAGCCATGGGCAAAATTGCCCCTGGAAGGAGGGCTCAGCAAAAGCACACAGTCAACCCTCAGTACTCCCTCATGCTGCAAGTTTCTGAGTTATGAATCCACTCTCCCTCCCATGGCCACATGTTGGGACCTTGGCCCAATCACAGTGTGCTGTAGATCATGCTCCATTTGACCCACAGGAGGCCTTTGTGAGGGTGGTGATGACTGCCAACCACCTGCATTTTCATGGAAAACATGTGGTAAATATATTTCTCTTAGTAGCAACTCTTCTCAATGTGTACATTGGCAAATAGGGTTTAATGTCCATTTACACTGATGAGCAGGGTTGCATGAAGTAAAATCCTGCTTCCTGCCTCTCAATAGAAACAGTCCATGAGATCCCAGATACTGTTGAGCTGCTGGAGAAAGGAGGGAAGAGCATATAATGACATGAGTAAGTGTGCTAAACCACTGTGCTGCCAGCAGTCGCTATGTCTGGGCTCCCAAGTGAGCTCTCGAGTATACACCTTGGCTGTCTCCTAACTCCATGCTGGCGTGAGACTTGAATACACACCAGTCCCAAGTGCCCTGGTTTCCTCAGAAATTAAAGCCCTGCGACAGACAGGAGCCTTATTAAGCACCCAGCTTGGCCTCAGTCTGGACAATTGGAGGCAACGTGGTCCATGGGATCTGCTATGATGCACAGCTGGAGGTTAGTTTAGGTCTTTTTTTTCTAAAAAAAAGGGGTTGAGAAAAGCTCAGTTCTCATCTGACACAAATCACTATCTCTTCACTGCTTCTGATGGGGCTCATCTGATTTAATCTAGCTAAGGATCTGGAATGATATTTAGTTGCTGTAAAAATAGTCTGCAGGATCCCTGTATCAAGATGAATACTGCATCTCTGTATCTGGTGGCAACGTATCATATAAACAAGAGATAACCCCTAACCACCAGATATTAAAAAAACATTGCATGGATACCTATTAATATAGGCAAGAAATACCATGGCCTTTGACTTGGATTTCACAAATAGTTTATTTTGCTGCCCTAATATGCCTTTAATATAACCGTAAATGATACAGAAATATGTTGTCCTTTAAGAACCAAACAACATCACCTTTAAATTCAAGAGTTTGTATTCATATAACATGATGGGGAATGGCACCAGTTTTCAGCTGTTTCAGCAGTAAAACGAACCCCCACTTTCCCTCCAGTGTGCATGGTGTCTTCTGTATCAGGATGACACTATGTGTCTTCTGTGTCAGGGTGAGCTCAGTGCATTCCAATAGCACCCAAGCATTTTTGTCTAGGAAAAGTAATGGTGTTGTAGGTGGTACTTTTAGTTTCAGTTTACATATCTCTAGAAAAGCTAAAGTAATAATTAATGTAAATAAAGTAATAATTAATGATTTCCTGGCTATTATTTTTAAAGAGTGTTTTGTTGCCATCTTAAGAACACCAACAAATACCAGCTTCATGATCTGATAAAAATCCTTCCAGTTCACTCTAAACTGGTGTGTCAATAACAGGCAATATTACATGAATACTTTGCAGCTTGTTGCCATATGCTCATAAGTGATTTCAGTAATATTTTTGCAAGGTATTTTATGTATAGGGGATCCCATGACCTCTCTCAGATGTGAAAATATTAGCAGCTTTGAGAAATTAAGAAAATATTTTTTTCTTTTTTTTTTCTTAACTCTGAGCAGCAGAGCACTGAGGAGAGATTTTAATGATTTTGTAAGAAATGGTTAAATTTTGAGTTCCACATTCCTATTTCTTCAAGCCACTCTCCATGTTCATAGAACGATTCCTTTAAACAATACACTGTGTTCATATCACAGTTTTAAATACTCCTAATTCACTTTTGAGACTTAGAGGAAATGTGAAACTGCCAGTAAAAAAAGAGAAAGACCATAGCTAGAATCTACTGAAAATAATGCAAAGCAGGAAGGCATACATTAGCTGTAATTATTACAAGATTTAACTAAGATTTTTAAAATGTGTATTAATGGGGGAAAGATACTGCTACTGTTTAACTTACAAAGAAATCAACACTGATTGCCAGTTAAATAACAGTAAGCAATATAACATTTAATCCTATCAAAACAACACATCTATTACCACCATTCATGGGTCCCTCTGAACTATGCACCCCTCCGCCCAGGAAAGAAAAATAAATTATTTTAGCCAACCTACACGTGGAGAATGTGGCAGGATATGGCTAGTTGTCTCTGTATAATCACTCTATCAAATTTGTAACGATCTGTGAAATGAAAAAGCTGGGGCTGGTGCTCAAAAAATGCTGGGAATGCTGTGCATAGCCCATGCTGTGCATTTTATATGAAAACCTATGCATAGTACTAAAAAATCCACTCTCAAAACAACCTACAGCAACAACAACAACAAAAAGAAACAATGCAAGGAGACTGATCTGTTTATTTCTTGCATTTATTATAATCTTCAGTGTGAGCTTCTGAGCCTACTGCTATTTTAGTTTAGTTCGAGTTCCAAAAGTTCTGCTCATTTTTTTTCTCCCACTACCTGGATGAAATTTGAACATAAAAGTTAAAATACCAAGAAAAAAGCAGCTGCGTAAATTTCCCAGAATTTGCTTCGCAAAGCTGCTATTGGGGAAATAGAGGCTTCTTGCTTTTTTTTTTTTTTTCCTAATAGCGCACTAATTTTGTGCCATTTCACCATGGCAAAAGAACAGTGTTTTGTACTTATGATCTAAACCTTCCATATCTGTTGTGGAAAAGATCATTTACATGAAGCCAGAGAAAAAGGCTGAGGAGGAAAATAATGAAACCTCTCCACCTGGTTAGCAACACTGTTAAGTTTCGTGGAAATGAACTGGAGGCAAGGTCTCAGGCAAGCAAGCTCTCAGCAAATGCTGGCTGTTGCTCCAGTAGGTCAGTGAGACCCCAAGGGTTCCTTACATGGCTGTGGATAGAAAATATAAAATTTTTGCACTCTGTAGAGGTATTGAGCTCCTGCAGTTATCTCACTTTGGCTGCCAGGATGGAATCTCTTGAGCTTTAACTCATGGATGTAAAATATCTACTACTTTTCTGAAAATGGGAAGGTGAACGAAAGGGACTAAGTCTGGTCTTTTATGATTGAAAACTGTCTTTTGGTACTTCTGATAATGGTAATGAGCAAGGACAGGAAGAGGGTGAGATTTTTGGGCAATACCTCAAAGTAGGCGACCGTGGCAAGTGACATGGGACCCTGCCTGTGCCAGGGCATGGTTGCACCCGTCGATGCTAGCAGACATCAAATATCAAGCTCTCTGCCCGTCTAGACACTGCTTGTTTTTTCCAAAAGAAGTTACTCTTTCAAAACCTCTTTGCAGGAATAAAACGTTCAGATGGAAACATCCCAAATTTCAGTCTTTGTGACTGGCAATAAGCAGTAAGGAAGGTGACACCATTTTTTAATCTCTCACCTTTAGAGCACTTTCCCTTTTTCTCATATAATTATGGACTCTTAATTCTTATTCAGCAACACCAAATCTATTCCTTTAAAGAGAAGGCTGTACTGATTTCTTGTAAACCCGTCCTTTTCTTGCCTTTCCTGCTCAGGTGAGTCAGGTACTTTCAGCTTTCATTTCTCGGTGATTCAGTATACAACTATCAAATGATACACTTTTATAAAGAAGCTTATCCTCTGTGATTACAAGCTCAAAACACGAGTTTTCCAAGTTTTGGTTTTAAAGACAGCCTCGTGCTTAATTCCCCTGATAATTTTCACCTCCCCTAAATTTTTTATATACCCTCCAGAAGAGAGTTTTGTTCTAGGCATCATCTGGATTTGCTCTGGAGCCCAGAGATGGCTCAAGCAGAGGATCTGTTTTGAGACACAGTGATTGCCATGCTGCTACAGCCTGACAGCTGATCACCTGGGCAGCCAGTTCCAGTGGGATATAAAAACTTTCAGGTCTTTGAGGAACAGGCTGAAGAAATGCCAAGACAACATATATTGTGAATAAAAAATTATTTACTACTTCATTAATAAATCCTTTATTATGATAGTAATTTTGCCCAAGGACCAAAAAATAGGGAAAAATGGGCAGCATACTGAAGAACTTGAAAGTGTAATTCAAATCTAGATATTGTACCATTTTTATAATAGTCATTAGTAATTGGATAGAATCATAGAAACATAGAATTGTTTAGGTTAGAAAAGACCTTTAAGATCATCAAGTCCAACCGTTAACCTAGCACTACCAAGGCCACCCCTAAACCATGTCACTAAGCACCACATCTACATGTCTTTTAAATACCTCCAGGGATGGGGACTCAACCACTTCCCTGGGCAACCTGTTCCAGTGCCTGACTAACCTTTCAGTAAAGAAGTTTTTCCTAATATCCAACCTAAACCTCCCCTGGCACAACTTGAGGCCGTTTCCTCTTGTCCTATTGCTTCTTACTTGGGAAAAGAGACTGACCCCCACCTTGCTACAACCTCCTTTCAGGTAGTTGTAGAGAGCAATAAGGTCTCCCCTCAGCCTCCTTTTCTCCAGGCTAAACAACCCTAGCTCCCTCAGCCGCTCTTCGTAAGACTTATTCTCTAGACCCTTCACCAACCTTGTTGCCCTTCTTTGGACACGCTCCAGCACCTCGATGTCCTTCTTGAAGTGAGGGGCCCAAAACTGGACACAGGATTCGAGGTGCAGCCTCACCAATGCCAAGTACAGGGGGACGATCCCTTCCCTAGTCCTGCTGGCCACACTGCTCCTGATACAAACCATGCTAGGATATTCCTGATATAAGCCATATAAGAATGCTAGAATACCATAGCAACAAGGTATTGCTCATACACAGTGCTTTCTGTAGTGTGTATACTAGTTAGCATCTCAACTTTTCATGCAAAAAGGAGAGGGATATTTGGAGCAGTAAAAAGCTATGAACCACAGTCAGGATGTTTAAATGCTTTGAATAACATAAAGGACGTGGATGCGATTTATGCATATCAGGCCTGGGATATCTGTGCAGCCCATGCTGGAAAGGCTCTGTGTAAGTTTCCTGCTTGGGAATGGGGAATAGAAACCAATATGATGACACAGAGGTGGGGTTACAGACGAGTTAATTTCTATACGAAAAGAAAGCCCAAAAAGTGAATGAAGCAGAAACACTTTCCCAAGGAAGTGATTAACCTGCCTCTGAATACCGAGCTGGCTGGAGCCTCCTGCCTCCCCTCCAAGGGGCCAAATGATAACACCTAGCAATTGGCCTAAGAGTCAATTGCTGAAGTGATAAATCGGCAACATTAGCGAGAGTCAGCAGGGAGGAAAACCCATTTTACTCTGGCACTCTTTCTCAAGCGGTAAAGAAATATAAAAGGGTTTTAAGCACCCCGTGCAGCGCTGAATCAGAAGTTTCACTGAGCACTAAAATGACCGACTTCTTTGGTAGCAAAGCAGCGCTCACCATTTGAGTGGAAAGGTGGGAGGAGCGGTGGACAAGCTGTTCCGTTTGCCAAAGGAGGGGCTCTAATTTTTATGGGAGTGGAATTGAACATTAAGCAACTTTGAGACATCCAGCTTTGGATGCCATAAATATTGAAGTAACAGTGAGATGGAGACACATAATGCCTTGGGTCTGAAACCAGTGGAAACTTAAAGACTAGACATAATGTGGGCCAATGCTGAGCCTGAAGAATATTTTATCTTAGGCCGAGTGAGGACACATTAAGATTGGTTCGGGAGGAAGATTTAAATGGAGCAAGGAACAAGAGAAGCTGAAGGGTGGCACGTTAGTATTTTAATATATACACTGTACTGTGTCCGCATAAGATTTGATTTTGGTGTTGGCTAGGCTTTTATAAGGCTATAAATTTCTTAATTGGCACTTTCAGTAAGTTTCGTTTGCTCATAAAGGAGTGCATTTAGATCTGAACTTCTCAGTACAAATCACTTCCCTGCAGCCGCGCAGCAGTGCTAGTGGCAATCTCAGAGTATGTCGGCAGGCACATTTTAAATGTATCACCTGAGTCAAGAATTTTCAGACAAAACAGCCCCTTCTCCCTCCTCTCTCCTGAGTCTATGGAAAATGCATTAAAGTCTCTTGTCTTGAGATGTGCTGCTGTGTCTGCTGACTCCTGAGAGCGATTGAATTTGACTAGATTTTGCTGAGCCCTATGGGGCTGCAAAGCACTAAGGGTAATTTGACTCCATATATTCGTATTGCTTATTGGAGGCACATTGATGTCCAGAGGCTGCAGTTCCCATCTGCCTCATAGCAGGCAACATCAGAACCCTTCTCAGTTGGACCCGGAGCTGTTTTTCTGTCTGGTAACAGTGATGTGACTTTGCTTCCAGGGTAGAGGGAGGACCTGGGCACAGCTAGTATCAGCCCAGTGTTCCAGGTCTCTTCGTGGAGGGTGAGAGAGGGTCCTGCAACAAGCACCATGGCTTTCCCCACATCCCAACACAGCTCTCTTCAATCCCATACATAAGCAGAGAGTGGCCAACTGGTGAGTTTGAATCTGAGTTTGCTCTGTCACAGCACGCACGCAGCCAGATAGCTGAACACCTATGTCACATTGGTACAATACAGGCCAGGGAAGAACTGCAATACTTTTGATTAAAAACCACACATACTGAAATTTTCCCTTCCCATGGGTTCCTTCAAGGGCTGGCGGAAGGACCGCAGCTGTGCCTCCTGTGCAGGCTTGCAGAGCAGAGCAATGCTGCAATGCATTTTTAGTGTTGCAGGGAAGGGGCCTCCCCGATTCAGACCCCAGTGGGGTTGTGCAGATCTCTTTCGATCCTTGCTACCAGCTAAGTCTCCAACTGGCCCAAATTTTCTCCTTCAATGGAAGGATCCCTATAAGTTAAGTTTTGTTTAAAATGTATGTTTTAACACAACGCATATGCTTTCAATTTTTATAAAAATGTATTGGCATATTTATTCTATTTTACTTGCTTCATGGCTCTCTTCAAGTCAAAGCTTTCTTTTTCCAGAAGAAGGAAAGCTGCTCATATCATCATCTGCTTTATGCTAGAGCTGTTGATTTTTTTTTATATCTTGTCTCACTGACTCTTTGTGGGTGTGTGCAAATTTCATTTTCTAACGCAGTAGTCCTGATGTGCCCTCATCTCCCTCCGCTGACATTCAGCTGCTCTGCTTCTCTAAGCTTTTTGCTGCTTTCATTTTTATTGCTTTTAAATATACTGTTCTTCCTTTCCCTTTCTTTTGGCTGTCTTATCAGAGCAATTGATTGTCCCAGTTTTGATTATTGGTATTTATGATGGGTCGTCATATGGAAGAAAGAGGAGAGAAATGTCATCAGACCTCTGAACTCCGTGTGTTTGCCCCACACACTCTGCTGATCTCTCAAAATCTGTGTTAATCCTCACAAAAAAAGGCTGAGTCCAGAGCTGTCTGGAGCTCTGCATCTTTTGCTGCTGTTCACAGCTTCCTCCATATCATGCCCTGTGTCTCACTTTCATATGCCCTTTGCTCTAGACTTTCTTTCCCTATACACCCCTTTGAGATAGGAAGGGTATTGATACTGCAGGAGATGGGTAGAAAAGAAGGATTAATAAATCAATGAAAACCAGTTTATTTCATTTTTTCAGACTGTGCCTGTATGTGAAATTAATTGGACTACTGACGGTAGATACAGGGATTGCACATCATTGTAACTTCTTTTTTAAAAAAAAATAAAGGAAAAATAAAAAAAAAGAAATGAGGACATTGCAGAGGGCTCATTTATTTCAGAATTTGCAGGCTGTCTTGTATGATAAGATATGACATTTTAAAGCTTTTGTTTGAGAAAACTCAACACAGTTCTGCATGTGTTTTTAGGTTGGTTACAATATACACTCCTATGAAAGCACGAACGTGCGTCTGTTAAAGTCACTATGTACTAAGGTCTTGCTAAAAATTCGGCACCCTTTCAAAAGTACAAGGGCTGGGGAGTGAGCCTGGGGAAATGATACGGAGTTGCTCTCTTCAGTGATCTTGGCACAGGTCACCTGGCCAAATAGTTTCCTGATTAAGATAAGCAGATAAAGAGGCTTCCTACTTTTGCAGATCATCCATCTCTTCCAAGAGGGTTGCAAGACACTAGGGTTAAAATATTTTTGGATCTTTTTACATCAGAGCTTTAATTGTTCCTTATTGTCATGGGCACAATGACAGAAAATCTCAACGATTTTATAAAGGTCATTGTGAACATAACTTTGCTGTCAATAGATAACCATGCTGGCTTGAACAGGGACAGAAACTAGCCTTTTAAATTACACCTTGGCACAATTGATCCATAAGTGAATAAGATTGTGCTGTGTTGCAATTCCTCCCTGGCAGTTTTCTTAGTTTCTTCTGGCCAATGACATTGCTTCTCCTGCAAAAATCAAGCAAGTTCAGTGCTTGCAATGGTAAATAGTCCTACTGAAGTCAGCTGTGACTAGTCAATGCAATCACACAGGGTGTGTTAAGAAGTGTTAATAAAATTGAAGTCTAGGGCATTTACCACTTGTTCCACTTGCCAGGGTGGTTGGAGACTTTTTTGAGTTATTACTGGGGGGGTTGTATTGGCCATTGGCATTTTGACGCCTTCTATTTCAAAATGGGAGAGCACTCAGTGAGGACAATGTTTGAGAAGTAAGATCTGATTAGTAACATAGGATTATTGAAATGATGACGTCCTCTATACTGCACAGTGGATCATGGTGCAGAGATGCTTCGACACCACACCACCAGCAGCTGCTGCATCAACAAGCTGCAGCATGCAGCACGCAAAACCATCATCCTGTGTCTCGCAGCTGCAAGGCTTGGTACTTCAGCAGTGCACAACCTCACGTCTCTAGTCACTCATCCCAGTAGCTCAGCAGCGAGTGCCCTGCTGACGTTGGCTGGGTGGCTGCTCGGCATTCCTGCACTGACAGCACTGCTGGAGCAGGTATCACACCATGAGATACACACAGGGGGTCTGGGCCCACAGCTCCAGAGATGCAATACTGAGAAAACCAGGGAATGTCTAAACCTGTCCATTTCTACACTCCCATGGAGTCTAAGTTTGGTGACTAAGAAATATTGAAATGCTAGAAAGCTCGTTCTGTGCAGAAGTACCTTGGTTTTCACAGAGTTGGACAGCTGGGCTCCAAGATAATGGCCAATCTTAATACTAGAGAATAAAAGCAGGCTCTGTGTCATAGCAGTGGGCATGCTTCCTTTTAAGGAGTAGAGGAGGAGCCTTATATACAAACCTAGGTTTCCAGTACCTTATATATAAACCTAGGTTTCCATTACTTTCCCCTTCAGGAAGAAGTTCGTGTTCCCATCTCCCAAAAAAGGAGCTTCAGCCACTGGGAGCTGGACTATAGGCTAGCCTAGATAGAAACTACTGTCTGCCCCTCCTGTTGAAAAGGTGTGTGAAAGAATACAAGATCTGTTTGATCTCCAAGTAAGCGAAAGCAAGGGAGTACTTCTGAGCGGCTGGCTCACCAGGAGAGCAGCAGAGTTGATCCATGTTCCCGCTGTCAGGTCTCTGTATATAACACATGCTGTTGCTATGTTATGTGAACTGTGTGAGGAGTCCTGGGTGCAATAACATGCTGTCACTACAGAGTCATCCCTGTGGCTCCGAGTTTCTTGAGAGCTCACAAGGAACCGGTCAAAATATCGTAGCCACAAGGCTCTTCAAAGTGGTGCTGGAGGAAAGAAAGAGCACCCCTGCCTCACATACATAATGCACAGGGCTGCATTTCTGCAGCTCTGAGGGAGGTGTTTCGGAAGGGAATTAAATTACGCTGCAGCCCCATGTGTCCCAGACACGACTGGTTTAGCCACATCCCCTATGGCACAAGGTCCTTTCCGAGCCCCTTTCTGAGCTGCCTGACTTTGCCTGTGTAGTACGTAGGGGGTTTAGGGGCTTTTCCAGAGCTATTGATTTTCCTGTGCTGGTCTATTTAGTTGTCCAGGTCCTGCGCTATCTCTGACCTTTGCCATCAACAAATCAGTGGCAAGGGATATAAAAAGGAAATCAGTAAATTTCAAAGTAAAGCCTGTTTAGAACTAATTTAAAAAAGCAGTGAATTTAGGAATAAACCAAACCTTAAAAGAATTAAAATCTTTGCATATTGCAAACCAAGTCAGACTGTGGCTTCTCATTCAGAAATGTCTGTTAGTAAAGCTGTATTCATATCTCACTTCCCATGAAGACTTTAGCAAATTAGAATATTATCCTGTGGAGAGTCATGCATTGGTTTGCATCTTCCTCCTATTTTTTAATTCTCTGTGGTCTACCTCACACCAGCAAAAGCTCTGTCCCCTAAGCTCAGGAAATACAGGAGGGTTTCTGAAACGGGAATATTCTAGATGCTGGGCTGGAGTCAAGGGACAGAGACAGTCTTCGCTTATTGAACACTTTTTTCCAACAGTAAAAAAGTAAGCAATTCATGAATCATACAAATGCTGGCAAAAATAAATACACTTGATCCAATAGTGATGAGCTCATTCACTGCCATACCGACATAGGATCTTTTCAGCAGCTGCCTTCCTGCAAATCTGAATCTGGTCATCTGCGGGGATACAAGGTTGTCTGCAAGGCACAGTGACCTCCTTGGTGTGAGGTGTTGTGCAGGCAGATGCTGCTGGGAAAGGCAGAATCCCCTCAGCATCCCAGGAGGAGCTACTGTGCTGGGGGCGCTGGAGATGGGGGTACGGAACAGGACCCTGCCCCAGCCTTGTCGGAAGGCCCCCAAAACTGCTCCTCCAAACCCCACCAAACTGTGATTGTGGGTGTTGCCATCACAGTGCTGTGCAAAAGGCAGCCCTGGGGATCTGAAGGAGGCTTTGACAATACTTCAATTAGGAACTCAAAGGGTATTTTCTATCAAAATTTGAAGGGTGGAGGGAAAATGTTAAGGCTGGTAATATTTAGATGTTCCTGGTGAAGTGTGACACAGGTGCTTTTATTTGTTAGCATGTATATGTTGTTTATTAACATGAAATTTATTTGGACTTAAACAATAGAGAGACATTAGTTGCCCTATCATGCAACAGTGATTATTGTAATCCAGCAGCATTACAATAATAATTCAAAAAGTGACTGAGTCAGACAAATCAAAAGAAAACCCTTCCCAAGTCTTTATTGTTCCAGGAATTAATATAATCTTAATCCTCTTTTGGACAAACACGACCGGTTAAAATTTTTTGATTAAATATCATGTTTGTTTAAAACTTCGGATTCGGAATGTCAAAGGCTATACACCAAATGGGAAGAAGACATACACTGACAGCTGAATTTCAGCATACAAAAAATATTTTAATAATTTTATTTTCAAAGTAGCATTTCCAATTTTATCCAAGTGCATCTTTACAGAAGACAAGAGGATAGAGGATATTTCTTGCTAGAAATATCCTTACAACTTTTTATTAAAGTAAGCCTGATTATTACATATGAATTGTATTAAAAGCCTTAATTATCCAAATCCTCACCGAGACAAAATACATTATCCTCAGTTGACATATGGGAAAATGAAGACAGAAAAGTGATCTTAAGAGAGGGTTGCTCAGGACTAGTGAGTCAGTATTTCAGCCCACAGCAGGAAACAATGACATTCCTGTTTTCACCCTCATACCTTTATTCTTCAAGACTATGACATATCTCACACTGTTATACTGTCCCCCTCTTGAGGCCAAAAAGAATGGAGTAAATTAATAGAGTAGAGAGAAACCACAATAACAGGTAGAATGATGTTTCATTAGTTCTGTCTGTGCAGAGAGAGTAAAAGCATTGCCATAGAGCATTAGCACTGTGCAAGAGCAGCTGACAGCAAAATTCTGAGAGACATAAAGAAACATTCTATAAAGGGAAAGCTTCGAAGTTACAAATGTTACTTTAAGCAGAATAAGAAACAGCATCAGGGGTTTTTTTTGTTTTCTTTCAGTAAAGACCCTGTTGAAAGAGGGAACAAAATCTGCTTTAAGAGAGGAAATTGATTAACTTTACTATAGGCAAGAAGTTTAAACTACCAATTAGAGAGCAAAAGTAAGGGTTAGGTGAATTTATGAAAGCTCTAATGAGATGGTGTAATTCAGTAGCATTTCAGTAAACTTATTGATTGAAATTTTCACTAAGAACCAGAGAGAAAAAAGGGAGCAGCTCTGACTTTTGATCTCTCTGCATGAGTAGCTGTGTGCTTTCTGAATACTAATAAAGCACACATTGCAGTTAGTTCAATGTTGCATACTTCTTTAATGATGTTGGCCTCATACTTCTCAAAAAAACTATATGCAATATGTTTAATATGTAAATTAGCATAATAAAAATACACATGGGTAAAATTAATTAAATCAAAAAAGAAAAAATAAATTAACTTGTGTTTGGGTGGAAAAAAGTTTCTACTCTTTCTGACAAATCAATATTTTAAAACCTATACAAGAAGATTAAAAAATGCAGGCTATTCTTTTTCAGCAAAGTATCTGTAAAGTAGAAGTTAATGGTGAATGTGTTGGTAAAAAGCATTTGACCGGCTACTTTTTGTCCTTGAAATTTTCTTGGTGTGGGATCCTTCTTGGCAGCTACCTGGAAGTGAGGTATCTTGTCTCAGGTAGCCACCCACTTCCTCCTGGAGCCAACGCAGAGAAATGGCCACCTCCATGGAGTGGCTTATCCCATCCAAAGAAACCCATGTCTGAACTTGGGGGAAGGAGTTGCTCTCTGGAATGTCCCTTTCTCTTCATCATGTTTGGTGAAACCTGGAAGTTCAGCTTTTAACTTTTGGATGTCAGGAGCACTGCTCTTGAAGAATGAAGACAAACAGCTTACTGTTAGTATTTTGTATTTCCTCCTATAATCCCTGATTATGGAGTGATACTCTTTTGTAATGATTATGAAAAAAAGGTTTTGTTTTTAGTAAGGGCAGTGAATATGAAACTGAAGGTACATATGAATGTACATCAGTTTTAGTGTCTGGGGCAATATTTTTAATGAAATGATGTACAGAATTCCATTAGGAAGTACTTGGTCATACAGATAACTGTGCCAGTAATTTTTTTCTCACAAGTAACCTCATCAACTCCTTCTTTGGCAATAAACTGTTTGCATTACATTACAGATGTATTCTGTCAATTTTCATTCTTATGCTTTATTCTGAAGATAGTAGGTGGCTTCAGCCAACTCTTGGGAACTGCAGTGTTGACTCAACTTTAAGAAGTCTGGATTGTGGCATGGGAATTTGGACTCCAGTTCCTCTCTTCTGATTGTCTTACATGACAGCTGAAGAAAGGATTTGGATCCCTTCTGAGTGGTCAGGACCAATCCTGGTACAACCTGTGAGTATCAGCAAGATGGCTTTAGAGAAAAGGTTGAGTTTAGGTTTAGCAGCAGTGACCAGATGGCCAGTGATAAGACACATAGCTGGTTCTTATTTGGGCAGGCTGCTGCCTGGAAAGGAAGTGAATCCTGGATTTGTGAGTAATAGCACAGTGTTAAATGTGACAAATTGTGGAGAGTTTGACTAGAGCAAATCCAAACATTTTATCTTTCCTTTTCCAAATACTCTGTATTTTGTCAGACTTCAGAGTAGGCAAGAGCTGCATGTAGGGGTTTCTATTCTATCTCAAAACCCCAGAGGGCTCACAAACTGATTATTTAGCAGTTTTCCTGTCTTTGGCAAGCTAAACAATCACAGAAGAGAGAGAGATATGAATGTGGCAGAGAGGAATTTTTTTCTATCTGTTTTGTTATCCTTCCCACCCCATTGCCTTATCTGAGGCTTTGATGACTGTTTCTGACAAGAACAGGTTTGCTCCATATGGTCCCTTATAGCCTCTTGTTTTTCTCTGTTTCCTACCTATCTCCAATCCTGCATTCAAAGGAAAGACTAGGATTTAGGCAAGACCATTAGCTGGCCTCTCAGTTCTTACAACAGTTTGAGTCTTCAGAAGTCCCCTTGCATTGTGCAGAGTTGGTCCAGTACCATATGCTGGATTTCCCACAGCACGAACATCCCTCACAGTGGGTGTTTCATGTCATTCACAGCATAAGGAAGACAGAGGAATGAAGAAGCTCTTGGAGTTTTTGCTTGGCAGAACGACTAACACTTTCTTATTCCCCCATCCATCTGCTCTACCGGATCGCAGGTCCCCATCACCTCTTAAGATTATTTGCTGATCTTCAACCAGAGACTTTTTCAGAGGCCTTCCATCCCACCAAACACCTCCTTGCACTTGATCACTAACTTCTCCTCCCCACTTTTCCTTCTTTTCTCCTCAGGTTGAGGCCATCCAGGGCTAGCTCCCAGGTTTGAGCCATACCATCTGTCTCATTCCAAAGAAAACCAATTATGCTTTTTTAATGCATCCTTGTGATGACTTCCTCATCTTCACATCAGCTGACCATGTCAGCTAGAGCCTTACACCATGGGATTCAAATCGTGACTCAAAACATTTAGGCAAAACTAACTGTAACTTCAAACATTTTCATATACATGTTTTCTCACAGATAGAGGCTTTCTTTTCTCCTCTGCCTCTTGAAATTCTTCAGTATTATCATTAAATAAAATGTTAAGTGAAGCACTTTCTGTTTTATCAAAATATCAGCAACTTAAAACCAGAAAACAGATGCTTTTTCACTACCAGTCCCTCATCTTGTACAACCAAGGGCAATCGTCTTGATTTAAAAGATTCTCTAATCCAATTTCTAGAATTAAATGATACAGCAAGTATAGTTAAGATTTGACTCTTAACTTATGACTGTAAACTATTTGGGAACATTTAGTCAACTGTAAATACCACATATTTGTTTTTCCTCAAGAAAGTCTTATCCATGCTAGCAAATAAGCTAATTAAACTTTGATTAGAAGCAAACCAAGAAAGATATCAATTAATCAATGCAAGAGCATCCTGAATCAAACATTTGGTACACAATGTTGCCTGATAAAACCTACACTGAACAAGCATGCAGGTGTTTGGTAAAGAGTGAATCAGATTGTAAATAGCTATAGTGTTACTTTACATTAATTAGCAAAAGTAATAGTGTTGCCCATTATACTTCATGTAGTTTGTTTATCGAAGTATATATTTAGTTCATTTTTCCATCTCTTTTTGGGAGACCAAATTTGACAATTATGATTGTACAATTCAGACAGCATTGTGAAAAGTTTTAAGTTTGGAAAAGATGAAAATTATATATTAGATAACAAGTGATATGCTCCAATCAAGCCCAAAATCACAGAAGAGGAAGCTACAAGAAATCTATTTTTACTTTATTGCTAAGTTAGCATACTTTTGCAAGGAAAGAGCTGGCCAAATACAAATGAAAATATAAATCCATAAGCGAAACTACAGATCCAGCCTAAATTTTTTTATTAGCAAGATTTACCATAAGATAATACATGGTAAAAGCATGGATTTATACTGATGAAGCTTAGATTTCTCTCTTTAAATGTCATTACTGTATTTTAATATTGGGCTCAGTAAAGCCCAGTTCTAATTTGTTCAGAGGTCTAGTATATTTTAAAAAGTCCTAAGTATTTATACTGCAATATATATGTACAGTGCAATGTTATATTGCACTATTTTAAAAAGTCAAAAGTATTTTAAGTAGGAATAACTTTTTGTACTAAACTTCCAAATTGTTTTTTATTTATTTTTAAAAATAAAAGAGAAGAAGAACAAATCAAGATGAATTATTTCTTCTGGTTGTGATCATGTCTGTTGTTTTTTCCCTGTTTTTTATATTAACTAAATTTTATATTAACTTATTATATTAGGAGTTCCCTAATCACTGTCCAGTTCTCATAATACATCTCTCCTATATCTGAACAATTTCTCTCCTGAGAATCCATGCCTTTATAATGACAAAGGAAGGGAAACATCTTAGGTAAAGTGAAATTGTTGATGGAAACAATGTTTTGCCCTCCTAAAACATATTGAATGGCATAATCCAGATCGTTTTTTCTATTCTTTCAGAATAAACTTATAAAAATATTATTTATTTTAGAGGAGGGAAAAAGGTTAAGTTCATAAGAGTTTTTCTAATTGAAAAAAAATCCACTTGAAGTTTTCTTAAAAAAATATTGATTTTACTATGAAGTTAGAAATCCATTGATAGGATAAAAGAAAGTTAATGTGTGTAAAAAAGAAAAAAAAATGCCACCAGAGAGCACTTTGTCAGGACACAGGTTTTTACCCATGCTAAACAAACAATGCAGACCCTGTGCAGAAATCTATTCACAATTCCATTCCAATTATAGTCAACTAGATGTGCTATTGTCTCCCTTACCAACTGAAGGTCTTTCAGGATATCTGATCTCTTTGCAAAATTTACGTGTAGGATATTTAAATCACAAGTCCATATTTGCTTGGATGGAGGTAGGAATTTGATAAGAAAAGTTGTAATCTAGAAGCCATTAGGTACTTTTGTAGCTGATGTATAAATATCTAGTAATGGTGGGTAGTTAAAGAATATCCTAAAGCTGTGGACCTACTTAATTATCTGATTTGAGCTACTCCTGGTAGTAACAGATATTGTAAAGGAAGAGAAAGTCGCTAGTTGACTTCCCCATTTCTCCTTGCCTTGTGTCAGGGTTTCCTAGGGATAGCCACAGCAACCACATACCTTTCACCTGGTGACAATAACTGGAAAGTATTGGTGCTGATCACATTTTAAATAAAGAAGAGGCAGGTTTTCAGGATATTTTTTGTGCCACTGCCAAGGTGTTCTTAGAACCAAACGTAGAGACTTTCTGTCACCTTAGCGGTTTAATCAAGGGTTTTGCAAATATAGTGAATACCGGGGATGAGAAGACTGATCTTTGTAGAACCATGCAGTTCATGGCATCTCCAATCAAGAAGTGATGGAGACAGGAGGCAGCAGTGCCAAAAGTTGCAGAAGATTCCAGGATGATCTCCATCCCATTTCATAAGCTGTGGATAGGATAGGGTCACATAACAAAAGCAGCAGGATCCTGACAAGTGAAAACTACCCTATTGTTGATGTTTTTTTTAACTAGGTTGCTTAGATCCTGCATGGAAACTCAGTAGTTGGCTTGTTTAGCACAGGTAATAACAACCGAGTGGTTTGGGGAGGTCAGTTGTGGCCTCTTACCAAAGGCAGGGCCATGTCTCAAGGTTTTGGTTTTTTTTTTTTGCCTTTTAATTTATTTTATATGTGTAGAAATTTGAAATTTCATGATAGCAAGTTTTGTCAAATGACCTGTGGTCATGTCTGCTTTGGATAGCTGTAAAGGGAAGTCATTCATCTCGTCTGAGCAACAGGAGAATTAGCAGCAACAGCTTCAGAAAAATCTGTACCCACATTTTACTTCAGGGGTTTTAATTTAGAGGGGAGGATAAATGCTTATGTCATATGCAAATATGTTCAGACTGATGAAAAGAAAATAAACTATATATAATTATGATCTTATTTAAATTCTAATGATTTTACTTGACAAAGCAGATAATAATGTGCATTTGGGGATAGTTTCAGACCTGGAATGCAAAAACCTGAGGTCCTATATAGGTGGTGAACAAGAGGGAGAGCAACACTCCTGTTTTTGCTACCTTGACTCTCCCACAGTCCTCCCATGTTTTCTGCTTGCTGTGTGCTCTCTAACTCAGAGAAGGTAGGAAAGGTTGTGAAGTTTCCAACCATTTGTTTTATGAACAATTTACCCAAACGTGGCAACTATGGTGGCAGGTGTCTTGATGTGCAAATCTGACTCACTAGACTGGGACCTCTCAGCTATTTCGCAAGTGCTCTGAGCAGCTGCAAATTGTGCCTTTGTGGTGTTTGGTTACTCATGATCCAGAATTTTTTAAGCCAGTGACCTGTAGAGAATTGATAGCAATCTCTTGGACTGTGATGGACACATCTTCAGTCAAGTGAGAAATTGCAGTGTCATGATGTGCAGTGGTCAGCATAGATAAGCAATTCCATGGTATCACCATCGGACACCTCCTACAGAGGAGGTGTAGATCTGAAAGTAGCAGATCTGTAAACCAGGAGTTGATAGCCAAATCAAGTACCCCACTAGTACCCAAACTAACAGTTCTCAGTTTCCTACGATTTTCTCTTTATTGGAGCTCCAGGCTTTCTGTTCATTTGGGAATGAGAAGGGCAAATTCCCCTTTTGCATTCATTGGTGTCTATAACATAGAAGTGCCTGAAGCAGCCTTTTCTTAGGCAGAACTATACAGACTCACAGGACCGCCTTGTTTTCCCCAGCTGCCTGTTTCTATTACATTAGCAAGAACTTAATGTTTGTCAAACACATATGGGTGTACTCTCATAGACAAGCACACACATGCTTTGTGATTGCTTTTTCCTTTGGAAAAGAGGCAAAAAAGAAGTAGAAATCCTGACTAGCTTTAAAAAACCCAACCCAACCAAATCAATCAAATGAGAAACAGATAGGGAACAGCAAGGAAGAAATCTGGTTCGGTGCTACACTCAGATCAACAACTCTGCCACCATACTCAACAAAAGAAACAGACCCTGTATATTTGTTATTAATTACTTAATGTTTGATGGATACACTTAAGATTTAAAGCTGACATTACACAAAATGGGGTTTGGTTTTAAAATAAATATAGATATGCAGTTACAAAATAAATATAAGCTTTAAGCCTGGTAAATTAAACAGTGTCTGGGAATATACCTGAGCACTGGAACCTGATTGTTCCCTTCTGCTCAGCTGCGAGGTCTGCCCATGCCTCCTGGCACACTACCAGCCTCTTCCCAAGCAGCTGTCAGGGCCAACCTTTTAAGTCTTTTCCATTTTGTTTTTGCAGAGGAAGGGAATTTAATAGCTTTGACGTGGACTGTTCTGTGCCCATTGATTAGAAAATGGGTCTGGACCTGTTTGATTTACTAGTATAGCTATATATTCCTTTGTATACAGGCATTGAAATTTTCCATGCACGAATAGGGCTGGGTGTAGGACCTGTTATTGAATTAAGACTGATTTAGCTTTGTAGTAAATACAAGATATTAGTTGTTCTGGTGCTAAAGAGGTAATCAGAATCTAGTATGTCAATCTGCAGTTTTCCACTGATGGTCTAGAACCTCAGAAAAATCCGTGGGTGAATTTGGAGATGTCCATGGTAGGTAATACTGTAGGAAAAACAAGGCCATTGTTATTTTTGTTTTATTTCACTCCACAGGGGTTTGCTGCACTGCCACTGGAAAAAGAGTAAGGTTTTCCTATGAGTAAGATTTGCATGCCTTAATTACCAGAGCTGTATTCTATATGCCCTGGAAAGCTCAAAAACCCAAGCTTGTCTGCTGTGAAGACTACCAGACCACAAGGGTAGCTGAAGGCATTGCCAGAACCTGTGTTTGAAAGCACAAGCAATCTGATGTGCTTGAGTTCAGTTGCTAGTGCCCTTTCCAGCATGCTGGGAAGGCACCGGGGAGCTGCTCTGCAAATGGGATGAAAGACAAGCCGGTGGAGACAGAGCATGCCAGGTTTCCCTTCCCTTCTGCTTCCCTTGAACCCCCTTCAGGGTGCTGTCAAGGTCCCAAGCTACCTTCTTCATGCACAGGCATGAATCAGTCTTACTTCACACTGTTGCAACCAGGTGACTTTTAGTAGACAAGCTTGCTCATTTGAAGTAGGCTGAGCTGCCATTCTGTGTGCAGTATGGACTTACCTATGCCCTTGGAGCACCATGTCCACCTTTTTTGACATGTAAAGCTCTGGATGAAAGCCATCCCAGGGGAGGTCTGAAGTACTCATAGAGAACTTCAGTCTGCTGGCAAAAAAACTTTCCTAGTCACTTTTCACGCATCCCTTAGAAATATTTCCTAGGTACTGAAAATGAAAAGTAATGTTTTGGCATGTTTCCATTTGCTTCCACAAATTTCCAACCAATTTTAAGTCTTCGGAGAAGGTTAATAATTTTTGCCTAGTTCTTTTAATTGGCCATTGTTTTTAAAAGATTGCATATTACTGAACAGAAAAAGAACTGTGTCTCCAGTGTAAATGAAGGGTGTTTGTAAGTATGAATCTCTCACTCTGGGCAGCTTGGAGAGGCCATTGTCTGCATGCCGAATTGCAGCCTTCACAGGGTATTTCTCAATTTTTAGCGCACTCAGTGGGAGTAAAAGGACTTCAGGACATTTTAGGATCCTATCTTTTGTTTTGAAAAAGCATCTGTGTTGTGACGTGGATCAGTTTTGCTGGACACAAAAGATGATTGGTTATGAATATGATTGATACCCCTAATTTGGCTAATGCTTGGTTTATTCTGGGATAATGTTTACACAAATTATAATAAATTTCCAAATATCTTGCGTCTGTTGCTTACTTCCTTTGAGGGTCTTCCACTTCCCCTCTATTACAACACATAATTGGGAAAAAATCAGCAGGAAGGAAATATACTCTTTGGTTTAGCTAAAGCTATAGTGTTTGTTTAAGTTAGTGATGCATGAGTGGTTTGCTAAAGATTATTTTTAAAGGTCACTTCCTACTTGGAAGGGAGCCTGTAATAAGCTTCTCTTCAAGTGAAGAGATCTTTTTGTTTAAAATTCTGATTCTGGGTGGTCTGGTTTATCCCCATCTCCCACAGAAGACAATGGGAAGGGATACTCCATTGTCACCTGGGGACACTTCTGGCTCTTTGTGAAAACAAAGAGTGTATTTCAAGGAGAGAAGGTAGGAATGGAAATATTGTACAGTTAGTACGTATATAATAGGGGGTGCCTTTGCCAGTCTTGTTAGAAAAAAATCTGGATCCTTTAATTATGTACAGTCAGAAGGAATTAAATAAATCATTGAGAAAATGGATGAACTGGGATAGGATTAGCTAACTCCAAGTATTTTCATATTTTATGTGGAGTATATATAACATGAGGAGGTTTCTGGCAGGTGTTTGCATCTCACACTCATTGTGGAAAATGTTACTTCCTCCAATTAGCATTTGTGTTTGTCTGGTAATGGAAGGGTCTCACAGGAATGTATAGCATATATTCAGTGCAAAAAAGAGGGAAAGACTTTCTAAAATGTTTAGATTTGGGAAAAAAATCTTCTGAAGGGCATGGCCAGAAATTTTTGAGTTAGTTTTTGAGAGTCAGAGCTGTTGAACAACCTCTAATCAAATGTAAATTCTGAGCCTCAGAACTAGTATTTAGAAGAAATGTTTATATAGTTAGATCACAAGGCAGGGTGGGTAGATCACAGTGATTTTGAAATTGTTGCATCATATGTCTGTAGAGAAGAAAGGGATCATAAAAGACCATACAAGTTATGGTTTGGGGCCAAAAATGGCATACTAGCAGGTATTATGCACATGGCAGTTGGGGAGGCATTTGTGGGAGGCAAAAACTTTCAAGTTGAGAGCAATATCTGGGGTCTCCTACTCCCATCCAGACAGCTAATGTCAGCAGCATCATGGTCCTATGGGAGGCAGCATCTCCTGACTTCTACAGAGTCTGGGCACTGCTGCTGGCTTGTGATCTAGCCCTACCTTCTGCACTGAGATGCAACTCAGGATACCCAGATACCTGACTGGCCATCACCTAATCACTTCACAAGTCAGGAGATTTCACACCTCTAGGCAGCCTGTGGCATTTCAGAAAACTTGCAGTTCCTTAGCCTTCTCTTTCCCCAGACTAAAGACCAGTCCCCTCAATCCTTCTTTCAAGGCACTGTTTGCTAACTATTTGGCCTTTCTTTTCCTTGACTTTTTGTTGTAACTACCTTGTATCTTTATGTTCCCAGGGGTTGTCTCCTTATTAATCAGAAGTCTCAGCTACAAGCTTGTATATTCCTTCACTTTTTGAGGCAAAAACTCTCCCATGAGAAACACAGAAAAAGTTCTTGGGAATGGCAGTTTACATCATAGGAAAATGAATGTCTAGCTAAAAAAAAAAAAAAGGCAAGAGAAACAAACACTAGCAAACATGTCTCTTCCCCAAACAATCTGAGATTCTTGCTGTGCAAATAAGATCCAATGGATTTAGGATGCAGATATTTTTACAAAAACCCACATAGATTTTCAACACTCTTCTTCAGAACAAAGTTGCATTCCTAAACTGTTATGACAATTTCTGCAAAAGCTGAATTGTCCAGGCGTGTTTCCAAAGATGGTCTTGATACTGGCCTCTTTGAACATTAAATTAAAAATTGAATCTAGGTTTTTCTGCACCCAAAAATGAGTGTCAGAATATTTTCTGGAATACCTTGCCCTTAGTTATTGAACAGTTGCATTTTCATATCTTTATGGCAAGTCAAAATTAGAATTCTTGTTGCCAGAATTGGAAAGATCTAATAAATATTCCCCCCCCCGCAATGGAAATTTTGTTAAATATGAACAAATAAATTTTTGTGGCCTCAGAGATGCTTTCTAATGTCTTTGATGCACTGGAATGTAACAAAACATAGAAGCATATTATGTACATTCCAATCTGACTTTAAAAGCCTGTCCAGGCTCCTAATATGTTCTGGATAATTATACAGTGTATATGAAGGTGTCTCTTGGATTGAAAAAAATAACAGGGGGTCAGACATATGGGTGCTTATAATAATAAGGAAATTCACAGGATTATTGTATTTATCAAAAAGAAAAGTAAGTCAAAAGAGTAAAGTGCCTGTTTTGATGGTGCAGGAAAAGTTGCCCATATCTTAAGCAACACAGGAATAGATTTGTTTATGCTGGCTGAAGAAACTCCAAAAAACACCTACGTACTTGTCTAGGCTATTTTTCTAACTTCCCCAAGTTAGTCTTACTGGAGGGTACCACAAACAAAAAGGCAATCATGTGTATCTCCAAGGAGCATAATGAGCATGATTGTGTAGTCAAGTTTAGATTTAGAGGTGCCCTTACAAGTTGTTACTATCCCTGATGCAACAAGTTGTTGAAAAATGCCACGAAAATAGTAAAGCATTAACGAGAAAGAATGCAGATTCCGACCAATCTGTATTTAGCACAGGGTAAATGAAATATTGCTTGATGAAATCTGGTTCAATAGAAAACAGAAAACAGAGTCCGTTCTATTTAGAAGCTCATTTCAATGTCAGTAGGTCTTTATAAATAAGGATATGTATAAAACAAAGCAAAAAAATTGACTTGTGCGAAGGAAAAAAATACGTGACTTGGTATACAGCGAACTGTCATAGTGTGAAGCAGTGCTTTCAAAGTGACAGGCCACATAAGTCAAATGGTGGTTTGATGGGTGTGATGGCCCCCAGCAAGGGAAACTGAAGAAGAGCATGTAGTACCTTCTACAAAATCTACATGGTAGGGGAGAAAGGGAGGGTGACAGGCAGGAAAAAAGCAGAAAAGTGTTGAATTGGTGATGTTGTCTAAATGTTCCTTGGGAGGCCACAAAAAGACAAGGCTGAGCTGGCTGACCCCTGAGCATGACATGACCAAAGCTGAGAGCTTTGTTTGCCCAAGGTATTCATACCTTAGGAGGAACTGCTCCTGAGATTGAACATTACTAACGACTTTTAACTGATTTTAAGTGTTTGAATTTCTATTTCATGTTTCTATGGACTTTCCCAGTTCATGTCTAATTGGGAAAAGAGACATCATTCCTGTAAAAGCCTCCATTATGACCCCTAGAAACTGTTGGTAAGGCAGAAGAGGACCAGTGTTTGGTGCTGATCAGCTCATGCCAGGTCTCTGCTGAGTTATGTGTGACAGTAATCAATAAACTTTTTGGTCCTGTCAACTTCACTGATGAATGCATTCATTAGTTTTTCCCCCCAAATCTCAGGGTGGAAATAGTGCCATTTCTTCCATCCCAAATGCTCTTGCCCGAGTATGGAAGATCAGTAAGACACTTAAGGGCATCCCTACCATTTGAAAGTTACTTGCTTGAAATCACACACATATTTAACCATTTAGGTAAATCAACCATTTGTCTCATGATAGTTCTGTGTTTTATATGCAGTTTGGGCTCAAATAATTTTCTGAAGGCTCTGCTTTTTGAACCTCATTGTTTTATGTGAGCGATCCCTTTGCTTTCCAAGATCCCTTTCTCTCTCTACCATGCGTATTCACATTAATGCCAAGATACAATTTGCCCATATATCATGTTCATAATATTTGCTGCAAATAATGCGATGTTTGTGGAATTTAATTCTTACAAGAACATTACAGAACTTAAACCACCCAGTGTATATCATTGTGCTCAAAATGCTGGGTACTGTGACTGGGTTTTCATCAAGAAAATGTGTCAAAGGACTCCTGGTTTGCCACAAACAAATGAAAAAACCCAACCCTCAAAAAAACAAGTCATGGGGAATCTGCATTTTAGTACTTCCTTCTCTTCAGTAGTAGTTTTTGTATTTCTCCTTCCAATGAGTTGGATATTGCGCATTTCTTTCATAGCTGTTAGGTATTTAACTCTCTTCAATCACTGTACAGGGAATTTTCATTCCTCTTTCAGAACAGGTAATTGCTGGCAATTAGCTAATTTTTTGCAGTTGTGAACCTGTACATTTCAACACCTAAGCACATTTCAGACCTGGCTCTGAATAATTTTTGAAAATAGGATTCAAATCACTTGGCTGCTTCTGAAAGTATTATTTTTACTCCAAGATCTTTTAGTATCTAGAAAGGCTTGATTTTAACCTAAGTTTTGAACAAAGGCATTTGTGCTTGCACAACTTTTTGTGCTTTCAGTAGGAGTTACGGACATAGTGGCAGAGCTGTTGCAATAGAGAAGCCTGAGTCTGCAATGTGTCCATTTACTGAAATTACTGAGGTTTCTGCTGTGGTTTAATTTATGGACAAGACACTGGATCAGGCCCTTCCGATTTATGAAAGACAAATGGACCCATGAGCCAGACTTGCAGCATCCATTATGAGACTTGTTCTCAAAAACAACGTACTGAATGTGTGAAAGATGGGATTTATCATACCAAGTTTTTCAGTCATCAAAAGCTCTCATCAGTTCAGCCAGTGCATTTGATTACTGCTAAGTGTACACTTTGTGTTGCTGGAAGAGCAAATCCAAAATGGTGATCATGCTTAGCATGTCAATATTATGTTTGTCCAACATAAACACTAGCTATGCTTCCATATGTAACAAATGCTTTTGAAAATTTTACAATAATAAAGGTATTAATCACTTTTTTGACAACAAGTAAAACATTTGGATAATGTGAACTATGCAATATCCAGTATAAAATCAATAGCAAAATTTATGTTGTAACTTTAACAATTTTGCTGATTTATTTTCATATTGTTGATTTGTGGATTATATAGTAAAAGTGTTTATGTACCTTCCATTGACATAGGGTAGGCTTTTCAAGTTCCCACATCTCTTTTACATCTCTTCTTGACCAATATAATTACAGACATTGTATTCTTAATTGAAATTCACAAACTTTTTGATCTAAGAACAGGATTGACAATTATAATGGTGATCATAACACTATAAAATGGAATTAAATACATATAAAATCCCTGTTCAAGTAATGTTTAGTCTGAGATATAAAGTATAGTGCTAACAAAAATATCCCCACGTTCTCAAACCTATTGCCTTAAGAATATGTGGGTTTATATGCTGGAGATGCCAGAGCACTTCATTTGCAAAGACCCAGTGATACGAGTAGCGTATACAAAGCACCTAGTGCTGTGAAAACATCTGGGAATCTACTGTTTTGTTAAGCAATAGGAGAAGTTTTATATAAAATTCCTCTATTTCCCACAGTGCATTTGAGTTCTGGCAAGGAGGTGTTTCACCCAGCGATGTAGCTGAGCCCCTGAAGGAGGTAACCTGCACAACAAGCTCAAATACAGTCATGAGCAGAAGGGCTTGCTGAAAAACAGGGAACTGCATTGTAATCCCAAACCTGCACAGCACTTGGCACCAGCCCAAACCTCTGCATATGCCAGTAATTCACTATTTCCTCTTGTCCTTCCTGCCCCAGAACCCTTAATCCAGACCATTCGCATTCATCAGGCAGGAGATTATTCCTAGTCTGCGCAGTGAGAAAACCATAAATAAAGCTGACAAACGACTAAAGCTGACTGTGAAAGTAGTTGTCTAAGCCTTTTCACCATTTATTACACAATAAGAGGATTTTACATCAGTGGTTCACTGCATTTTGTAAGCTGTTATTATTCCTCCCCTACAAATCCTGTACCTAAGAAACTCTTTCCCCAGATAGATATAATGTATGCTTAAACATGACAAGGCACAATTATTAGCAAGTGAAATTTACTGTCTCCAAGTTAAAACAGTTGAAAGTTATGGAAAAATATGAAAATCAAATGCTGTGTTAGCCAAGGTTGCTCTTTCCTTTTTTTTTTTGAGTGTAATACTCAAAGATTATTTGTCCACATTTGAAAACATTGTATATAGTATGTGTATTACTGTCCTCTCAGATTGTAAATATCTGCCTTAAAATTTGTCATGAAGAGATTTGTTTTTATATCTAGCTCAAACTTAGCAAATAGCTTAGATCAGTAAATTTAAGACTTTTTTTTAAAATGAACACCCCGTTCTGCAAGAAAAAAACAACTTACTCTACTAGTTCATTCACCCCTAATTTTTAGAAATCAATATAAGAGAGGTGAATGCTAACCCTGTCAGGGGAGTATGATAAGGACCCTGACAAGGACCTGCCATTCACTGTCAACTAAATCACCCCATTAAATGTTAAATTTTCAGTTGGAGAAAATACTGAGCCACAATAAACAGCAAACATCCCAAGTGGGTAAGAGGTAGACTATTTCATGTCTTACTCTGACAGCTCAAACTTTGGACCTGTGAAAAACATAATTACTGATAAAGAACCACCAATTTTTTTTCCTGCATCCTCAAGTCTTCCTTGCTCAAAGTGACAGGTTCCCTATTAGAGGTAAAAACTTCTGTGACAAAATCTGGATTTAATGAATAATGATGAGGTACCAGTTCTTATTGTTGACCAGGCTGACTGCTTTTCAGGGTAATAATTTTTTATATCCTGACCTACAAATATCTTAGTGTCATTGCATTGAAGGTAAACTTCAGCAAAGAGACAAAACTCTTGCCCTCACTTAAATGGTCCGATAGGACCAAGAAGCAATCCATATTTGACAAAGACTTAAGCCAAAGATCCTGGTGAGAGATAATTGTGCTAAATATTGTCAGCTGTTAGATCTATTTTTTATTTGTATTAATTTATTTATTCTTCTAATCAGCACTTCTCTGCCTACAACCTCCCCTTAGTCTGTCATTGTCAGGGAACATAAATATCTACCCATTGTACTATCAGCGGTATTGTCACGGCGCGTCTGTGCAGGGCTCCTCTGTTTTCATCTGATATGAGTCAGATGTGATTAGCACAACTAGAAAGGAGCTTGACAACCTGCTGCTTCCCCGAGGGGGCTTCACACCACAATGGGAGAAGCCCACAGTCAGACTGTGCAGGGGAAAGCAGAGCATTATAAGTGATGTTATTCATCTCATGCACTTGTGGGCAAGCCAGGAATTGTCTTGGACTGCCCTTAAGATTAGATTTTTCCACCAGATGTAGGGTATTGTGGCAATTTAATTTCCTTATATGAAGTTGTGAGGATTATATAAATCTGGTTTTCTGCATTCAATTTTTAATAAAAGAAAGAGCTCTGGAGTTTATGGAGATTATTAGCAGCATAATAATAAAAAGACACTGACATCACCTCAGCTCCACCGGAGCCTAAGTGAAGACAATCGTTAGACCATTTTTAATAGCAGAGTCCAAAATACAGTGCATATGAGCTCTGCAGGGTTTGTTCAGCTGACAGCAAATATAGCCTGAGCATGTTTGTTAGGGGGAGAGGCAGCCTGCCACAGGGGATTAGCTTGTCAGCAGTGAGCAGGCTATAGCCAAACAGTACAACATTTCCTTTCACAATGACCAGAAGAAAAGGATCTACAGCGAGGGTAGCTGCGGCCACGATCCGGCGGAGGTTAGTGTGTTGTGGGTCAGACTTCTTCCTGCTACATGACACCAACTGCAGCAGGCTGCAGTAATGGGGGATTACATCTTGCTCCTCTGGCAAATCTGTCCACTGAAAGTATGTTTTTCAAAGACATGCTATAAACATCCACTTTTCAGTGTCTGCTTGTCAGTATTATAGTCCTACTTGAGAGAAAAAGCAGGGATACGTGCTTCACGTATTTCAGTTCCACACCAGATTTCTTCAATGCTCTAATCAAAGCCATGTTACTGAAGACAGTGATGTCAGCCTTTTGTTTTGTACTATTTGCTTAAATTCTGGTAATTTTTTATTTAAGCAAAAGTTGGAACATTTTTTATTTTGTATTTTTCATTGCCATTGCAGCAAAACACTTTTTGCCCACAGAGATCCAGGACTTGTTACTTTTTCTCATATCTCACGAAACCTGTCCCTACAGAAATGCTTTAAGGAGCATTCCAGAGAGGAACCAAAACATGGAGTAGCAGGACTCTGAGCAACATGCACCCTACAGCCTTTTCCTAAAGCTAACATACAAAAGAGGGCAGGGCTAATCGTGGACATTTCTCAGTTTAGCAAAATAATGTTTTTCCATTTTGAAAGCACACAGCATTAGAAGAAATAAATCTAGACTGGAAATAAATGTGGCCTCCACCTTGAGTCTTTAAGCTAAGAGGTTCTCTAAGAGGTCTGAGCTGGAGCTGGCTCTATAGAGTCTCAGAGATTTACAGCTTGATTAAACTGAATGAGTCAAACCATATTGCGTACAATCCTACAGTTTTATTTTCATAGTACAGAAGCTATACTCTGAATTATACAATTCACCTCATAAATCATGGATTTTACGATGATTCATAAGCACTGGAAGCAGGATTAAAGTATTCTTGATAAGTGAATTAATTCTGTAGGTTGCTAGGAATTTGTGGCATAAACTGTTTGAACTTGTCATTTTGTTGACTGTGAATTGGTATTTAAAAATCAATGAGTGTACGCAGACAGGACATCTCAAGTGAGGTTTTCATGATTATAATGGTGCCCCTGGCTATGTTATAGTTAGGGTTGAGTCAGTGTTTCCATCATGAAGTGTATTTTTTATGTGTATGTACTTTGCCACATAAATCCATTCTCAAGTAGATTAAAGTGTTTCTAAATAATAATAGCAAATTAGAATCTTTCTAAATCTTAGAATTAGAAAAGGATTTTTAGGAGTGGATTTCTCAACAGAAAAGTTTTCTGGTGCTGGAACAGCCTTTATTTACAAGGTACAGAATTCAAAGTTTATCGTTTAAGGCACTTTCTCACTCTTGAATAGCTAAAAATGAGTCCAATTTGAAAACATATTTATTAAGTCCATATGGTCTAATCCATTTGGTGTTTTCAAAACAAAATAAACACAATGAAATAATCAGACTTAAATATGTACTTTTTGTCTCCATTCTGTTAAGGATCACAATCTGGCCAAAATCTTATGGACAAATCTGATCCGTATTTTAGCGTTACTGATACATTCCTGTTGACTTTTGTGCATCCATATGGTGAGAACTTGCCCTTAAGGATACGTTTACACTGCAGCCAAATCTTGAACCACAGAGTTTATAGAGTTTAAACTCTCTAGCCTGGGGAATAATCACTGTATAGTTGTGGCAGTGCAGACCTCAGCTCATGTTAATGTTAAAAACATGTATGTAGAGATAGCTTTGTCATAGCCTATGAAAAACTCTGTGCAACTGCCAGATATCCTGTTCCTCACACTTGCTCTGGTTAATATAGACCGGATGGGTCTACAAGTGCTGTACCCAACACTTTGATGGAAATGAGCCTCTAATTCTACTAACAAACACCTCAAGATACACTTTAAGGAATATTTTTATGCAGGATATTGCTCAACTATTTTTGGACATGACTAAATTGTGCGAAGTATATGATATGTGGCATGACTGTTAAGTTGTATGAATCTGGGGGATGGAGAGGTTACTGCTTAGTCATAAATATGTTTCTTGAAATATGCATTTAGCTTTGGTATGAACAATTAGAAATATTAAGGCATTCTTTTTTTAATTATAATTTTAACAATATACTTTTGAAAATTGCTTGGAAATACTTGGGAAAAAATACTATGAGCCAATGGTTTATATTTGTTATACATATAATTATAGCTATAATTATAATGCCTGGAAATGGCAATGAAAACTGTTCCTATTTTGCTAGTAACTATCTAAATATACAGAAAATGACATCCTCTACTTCAAAAAGGTTATAATTCAAATAGTGTCAACCTTATTTTCCTTTGTCATGTATTCTGTATAGTCAAGCAATGGTTTAAAAAACTATTGCTGTTCTGTGAGAGCACCCTATGCTCTCTTTCTGTATCCATAATGTACACAAACGTGTGTAGACAGTGGAACCAGGGGTTTTATATAAATACATATAGTCCTTTCAAATAGTGTATCAATTGAACCATGCTTGCACCACTATCTTTACTGATTTTTCATTGGTAGGACCAGGACTGCTTTCTAAGCTTGTGAAGGGTCACGAGACATCTTTTTGTCTAAAACAGAGATAACCTGAGGTTCTCTCCATTTCTGTGAGCCTCTTCTAATCATGCCTGGTTGAAGGCAGTTGTTCTGCTTAAGGGAGCTTGAAAAGTGACTGTGAAGCAGCTCGCAGGGAATTTAGGGCATATTGGCTTCCACTGACACAGGGTCCATGTTGAGAGTGTTTATGGTACCAGTACACTGATGAATTTAATAAAGTAATTACTTCATATTTCAGCATCCATATTTTTAATTTCATCAGCATTTATTAAAATTTTCCTGGTCACTGCTTGACAATTGCAAGAGTTTGTCCTGTCATCTGCTGCTGTTTTTATTTCCATATGGACTTAAGAGATGACAGAGAAAGAAGACAAGGTCTACACTCAAAGTTTGCAATCTGACATTCAGGGAGTCCCCTCTAGAAATTCATAAACTGTACAAAGATATTCTTCACATTACAGATGATGAAGAGCTGCTTGACTCAGGGAGAGTCTTGGCAGGGCAAACACGTGAAATTTCTAAGAGCAAGGGTTTTTTTTTCTGACAATGTTATTTTCTTATCTGATGGGAGCTCGTTTCCAAATAGCTGCCAAAATGTGGGTATGATCCAAACTGAATTCTAGCTTTGGTGGGGTCTAAATGCAGATCTAGACATTGCAACTTTTGCCCATTGTTAAAAAAGTTACATATTCATTGAATATGTCTGTGTGTCTTGGAAAAATCAGGCCACTGATACTTGGCACACACACTTGAGAACCTGGGCCAAATTATATCATTACCAATCATTATCTAATGCATTCAGTGAGGGGAATAAGTAATGAATTGGGAAAACTTAAGCTTTCTAATTTCTTGTTCTTTTTATAGTCAATTTTCTCATCCCATGTCCTGTGCTAATGTTGAGAATCAGCACTGGACATATCCCACATACATTTGTGTGTGAGACTAAGGAACAATTATGGAGCAGATGGATTTATTTAGAAAACTTATCTGTGTCCTAAGGAACAAAACGAAATAAACAAATAAAAACTCTGAAGACAAGAGAAAGTCTGGGGTGGGGGAAGAGGGGAAGGGAGGAGAAGGAAAGAATATAAGTATTTCTTGGCTGATATGCCCATGCTGACACTTTTTTTCCATAAAATGTGCCTAGCTACTTCTCCATTCCCTGTATATTCAAATTGGCTTGGTATAATACTGTGGCTTCCTAGAAATGTTAATGTACCTGCCTTTTCTGATATAAACTATGATAGGGGTGACTCTTTTCCCTCAACATCTTAAAGTTAATTTAACAGTAAGGCATTATTCATGGGGAAATTCCTCCTGCTCTTGGAGTATATAATTGAATGGTATTGTTAACTGAGCGATCTAGCCTTTTGATGAATATTTGTCTTGATTTCACTGAACTAGGAAAAAAGAAAGAGTTCAGATCCAAGAAGCATGTAAAGTGCACCAAGGGTGCTAAGTTAAAGAAAATGAAAATACTACAGAAATTGCTTTCTATATGAGAAAAATGCTATAGTACTTCAAAACATATTCTCATATTAAAACAACTTGTAATTCCAAAATGCTTGTCACTGTCTGGCCTTCTGTTATTTTTTGTCCTGTCTCAAAGTGATTTTTTGTGTGTGTGCAACTTACTTCATTTAAGAATGCAGGATAACTGACACAAGCTAAAATTTAAAAAAAAAAAGCAAACCCAAACCTTTCTCCTGACATTTTTTCGATCAGGATTTTGCTGAAAATTTCTTTTCCAACATAGTACACTCAAATGAACAAGCAAAGCTTTGCAGACACTGTCACCACCTGCATATTCAAGCTAAAAACTGTTAATGTTGGTTGTATATATGCTTTCTAAGATACCTGTGTTACACAGAGAATGATACTTCTCTGCTATAGAACTAAGATTACAACCATTACTTATGCAGAATGCAAAATATTTTTTCCTTAGTAGCATCAGGGATACTGTATAAAAATCTGAGTTCTAATATTTAATGAAAGCAGGGAAGAATATCTTCTGTCAATAACAGGAAAAAATTTTGATGCCCAGATATATAAGTAATTGGAAAAGGAATTTAGTTAAGGCTCTGTACTGCCCTTTTTCTTTAAATATTGAAAATCCATTTGTCCTACCTGAGCTCACTGATAGCACATACTCAGATTCACACTTGGCCATATAATTTATCCTTTTCACATGCTTAATTTCTGAACAGAACATCAAATGGACTTACTCTGAAAAGCCAAAATCTGATGATTAAGGTCAGCAGCAGTTTATCACAGGCTGTAGGTTAATATATATCATAAACTAGAAAACTTTGGAAAACTTATATTTTTATTATTATTTTTTACAGCTTTGCCTGAACGTGTTTGCTGTTTCTCCGATTGAATAAAGCCTAGTTAATTCTGAAAACTTTCAATGTCAGAATAGTCTACAATTTATCACAAGATGACAAGGATACATCAAAGTGAGGAAAAAGCTACTTTTTCCAGGGGGGGCTCAGAAGGCTGACAGTTGTTGATAGAGGTTCCAGTGCCATTTACCAAAACAGGCTATTGAGACCCCCTGCCTGACCCACAGCTGTGTTTGGTTGAAGATCAGAAAGGGGCTACCTGTGCATTAGCCAGTGTTACCACCTTATATGACAGAACCAGAACTTGTTATACAGACCGAAACAGAAGCACTAGGAAAGAATGTGGATTTACAACCCTGTTCTCCATTTGATTTGTTTGGGGTTTTTTTTGCTGGGGGGAAGTTAAATCCACGACTGCTTCTAACAGTGACTTTGGGACAAAATCTGCCTCAGGAAATTATCTGACAGCAACTCTGGGTTGGAACCACTCTGGGTTAGCAGCCCGCTTTCTGTAATTTTATTGTCAAATTTGTGACTTTATTGGCTCGCTTTGTGGTTAAGTGTTGCTCCTATTTATTTAAATGGTTTTCTTTGCAGCATTTCCTTCGGGGGCTACAGCCTGCATTGAGAGTATGGAAACTATTTCCCCAGATGGAGCCAATGAATGTTCTGAGGCCTAATAATATACATATCCTCTTGCAATTCACAGCAGATTCCAGTAAACACTGGCCTTCATCTGAATGCTTAAGTACACCACTTTCCAGAGCTCTTGGCAAGAATGACGTGGGTGTGAGGGGAGCACATCCATATCTTGTCATTTATCTGTGCAGAAGGAATCTGTGCTGATTTTCTGAACCTTACTTGACCACTGACCACAGCAGGCGGTTTTGTATTTAACTCTGCCAGAGAGCTATAGAGATGAAATACTAATTTTTTCATCTCCTTTTTTTTCTTTATTTCACAAGCAGGATCTGAAATCTTTAGCTGCTGGCTCCTGATCTCTCACTTTGTGCTTTCTATTTGGGCCCATTGGCAGCAGCAGCAGTCATAGCAGAGTGACATGGTTTAGATCGCATCGCACTGCAATTCTAGCTCTGACTTGCAGACCTCCAGGTGACCCAGCATGTCTTTTGGTTATGGTATGCTGGGAGCAAGCAATGCGATGACCTATGCATCAGGAACTGAGTGTATTGCACTAGATTCTTCACTTTTGGAAGTGTAGAACAAAGCCTATTCTGGCCTAGACTCAGACATTCAAACGAAGATGCTCAAAGGCAGCTAAACTATAAAAAATCTTAATTTCAGTAAGCAGCAGCCCCTCAAGGAGGCTTTACTCAGGTGCAATATCATGCATGTGGAGGGAAGAATGATGTGCAATCACCTCCAGATAAACAGTGCTCTGTGTCCATGGGTGACTGATGTGCAGCTCTCTGAAGAGAGGTCCAAAGGGAGAAACAAACCAGAGAGGATGATCTGAATGCTCACCACTGCCCTGCCCTCAATGGCGCTTCTGGATATAGTGTGTGGTCTTGCTAAGCATGGGCTATGCACTGTTTCTGGATGTGAACAGGGTGACAGAGTCCCATAGGCAGTGAAAAGCATCTCATTGTGCAGGCAACACTGCCTGTGCATCTGCTTATTTCCTCTGGAGGCCACTGCACACTGGTGCTGAGTCCCCTTCAACCAACAAGTCACTATCGAGAGCCCCTGCTTCAAAAAAAAGCCAATATGGTTGGGTTGCAGCCCTGAAGATGGTCCAAGTAACTTGCTGCTGATACTCGTTAGAAGTATGTAATTCTGCTGTTCATAGTCTCCTCAAAACTTTATGTTACTCATGCTCAGCTTCAGCTACTCTCTGCCACCTATACATTTCTGGTCTTCTTTCTCCCCTTCTTGAATTTCTTCACACATAAATCTATTGGAGAATGTCTATGCATTCCCATATATAGACTGTGGTCACTTACAGCACAGGAATTATCTCCTGGTTCTTTTTCCTAGGATCTGAATCCCATCACCATATATGGATAGAGCTTTGCACTGACTTGACATTCTCACCTTTCACTTGCATCTTTCTTAAGGTGGGAGAAGCATCTGTAATCTTGTGCCATGATCCACATTTGTCCTTCTGGGGTATGAGAAGACCAATACCCTTTCCTCAGATAAATCATATCCTTAACTGATGTGAAGGCTATATTCTCAGTCCTATTGACTTTTATTTTCTGCATAGGGACATTTTCTGGCAGGTCCTTATTCTGAAAGAAAATCTTCTGTCCTAATCCCAGACATAGTTTTTTGACTTCACTAATAGAAATTTGCTTAATTTAGGAGTTAATGTTTTACCAGCATTTTTTCACCTGAGTCATTCCCTGAAGATTTTTCTACAATTCATAAATATTTTTTATCATTCATAAAAAAATAGAGGGCCAGAATATTGCATTATCAAACTCGTAAAATATCAGAGAACTTTTCCTTGAAACGTACTAAATAACATTTTAAGTACTGATAAAGTATGTGTCCAAAAAGGTTTACCCTTAGATTCAAATTTTGGATTCGTCAGGTGGCCAGTTTACCTTTTGCAAATCATCCTCTGTTGGTTAATAACAAAGCTATAGATTAACTTTGTCAAAACATAAGATTTGTTTATCAAGGTAGTACATGGGTGGAACTGCTAAAACAAATTTACTATACCTTGTAAGTGAGGTATGTTATTCTATGCAAAAATTCTATTCTATTGAGAACCGGAGACTGTTTTGCTGCTGGAAAAGTAAATAATTTCTGCTTTCAGACAAGTGCCTTTGGCTTATGCCTAAATTCTTCATTATGACAGCCCCTGTAGCTTCAATGAACTTGGCAGGCCCCTTATTTTCTATGTAGTTTGCCTTTGGCAGACATACACATCTCCCTACCTGTAGACTTCCACACATCTTTGTGACAACTCTCTCACCTTCTGTTTTACTCTCATATGCAGTAATATTGAATGTAAATGATGGTAAAGTATATCGTGCATGTTAACTTGCAGTGTAACATCGTAAAGTGTCTGATGGTTCAAGGATTAAGGATGCTATATATTAGTAAAACAACTGAATGGTAATTAATTTACTCTACTTGAATGCATAGTCCATTTCTTTGTTGCAGAGAGGAAAGTAAATATACCACATGAAAGTTTTACATAAGAAGAATTTATTTTGTTATGTCATGTTAATTTTCATAGTGTGGTGCCATTTCTGTTGTGACTCCTTTCATTACCCGAAAATGAAATACTTGAGTGTAATATAAAGAAATGTGTAACAACATAGTTGCACCAAAATAAATGTCTCTTCCCATTCAATTTAGGTATAACTTGGTTGCCTTTAACTGTATTATCATGAGTGTAGTGCTAGCTCTTTATTTGTCTTCCTGTTCTGGGCTTCAGTGAAATGAGTTCCTGTACTTAATGGCTCTGCAGGTTTGTGATATTTGTTCAGCATGTTTGCTAAGCAATGAGCACTTAGCATTTGTCATCTGGCATCTTTCATTTTCTTTCCCCAGAGCACTTTAAAAAGGCCGCATTTTGTTTGGGGGGAAAAAAAAGTACCTTAGCATATTGTGTGTACTTGCAGAGATACTGTGCATTTAGCCACACACGTGTGTGGGAAGCTTTTGTAAATTTAACCTGTTGCAACAAAAGAATAGATCTTCTCTCTTGTTTTCAGCCACCATAGTAAGTAGCAATATTATTGAATAAAATCAGAATAAAAGGTGAAAGAATCAACATCGCCACTCCTGTTGTTCGACAGCCTTCAGAGCAATGTATAAAGTTTGTTTTAAAGTAATCTCTGGTACCTGCACACTAAAAAAATTAAGTCATTTCTGGAGGGACATCTGTTTCTGTGTATAAAATATCCATGCTGATTAGCCATGGTTAACGGTCCAAAGTCCAAGCTTCCATGAGACATTTCATTTAGGCTGGCACACCTGGCTCTTAGCAACACTGCTCATTAATTTTATCGAGCAGAAGCTGACTTACACTTTAGAGGACTATGGACGCAGTATAATTTACTGCTTAGTAAGACGTTGAAGGAAGAGGGAGCAGTTAAGTGAATGTATTTATGATCATCTTATGTAGGAAACAGGTAAACAGACAAATGTACCTCTTGAAGTCCATAAGAGAGTGTACTTTTGCTACAGCCAGTGTTTTGTAGCTGAGTCCCTTTGTACAAATATGGGAAAAATGTTTTTTGTTTACATTGATTAAAAGTCAGAGTCTACCCTCATGCATTTCAGAGTGCTATGTTCCTTGCTCGCACTTGGAATGGGATGATGAGGTCACTGAGGAAAGATTTTTGTAATTTTGACTAGATTTCTATCGGCTTCAGAGTGGGAGGTACAATTCCCTTTACAAGTCCCTGTTTTCTGGGGTCCAGAGGTTCTCTGTTCTTTAACCATGCACAGAGCATGGTGTCAAAGTCTTAGTCCTGATCACTGTTAATACCACCATGGGTTTTGGCTTCTAGATAGAATTTTTGGATGAAGAAAGTGTGCTTCTGATTTTGCTTCTAATTCATTGCTCTTAGTGTCCTGAGACTATTGACAAAAATGTTCAACATACATATCTTTATGAATTAAGACAGTCCCTTGCAGAAGAATGCATCACATTGTATAGAGGACCTTCAGTTTTATAAAATAATTTACAATTTAGAAATTCAAAGAATTAGGTCTTGTTCTGCTTATCATGGGCCAAATGAACTGCCTTTTTATTTTCCTTCACTTTTCTTCCTTCGTGACCTACCAAAACAGTTCATGCCCAATACAGCTTCCTAGCCTTTCCAGGTATTTTCTTCTACCTCTTTCACTCTCTTATTATATGAGCATTGCTCTTGTGGTTCAGATACCTGAAATGGATTGAAAGGAAAGAAGTCTGGCCCCAAACTGCCAGATGTGTTTCACCAGTCTCTAGACTGCAACCTTATAACATAAGAATGATAAAAAATATTATTTCCTTAATTCATAAAAGGTTAAGAATAAATATATTAATGTCTGGCGAACTTTACTTTGATCAGTCCTTGTCATTATATATTTGTACTGCCTCTACCTCCAATTTGCCCTCTGCTTTGGATAAACTGTGCTGTAAATTTTGGAATTTGTGGAGAATTCATAGGGATTAATTGTATGGAGACTCTTTTCTCACAATGAGTTTTCTAACTTTGGCCTGAAGAGAAATATAGACCAGGGTTTCCCAAGTTTCCTGTGTTTCCCATCTCCAAACCATGCTTTGGGCTCTGTTTCATTCTTCTAAAGCCACCCAAGAGAAGCTTAGAGTTTTAGCCTATTGGTAAACCTTTCCTTAATTCTTAGTAATTACAGTTACGAGTACCACTTGGTGACAACTGAGCCAAGGAATGGCATGCCAAGTATGCTGTATAATACATATCCTCTTTTTTTTTTTTTAATGATACTTAAAATTTGCAGGATGCTTGAATATACTTTTTAATGTATGAGACAATGACAGTGTATTTCAGTGTGATAAATATGAATGCTTCTGAAAACACCCTATTGTACAGTTTAATGTCAAATCATACTTCATTGTCAGCTTTGAAATATAGACCACTTAAAATGAGACAACATTATATTGAGTATTAAGTATTTTACTTTTGCTGTCGATACTGTGCTTTTTCCATCTGTCTCTGCTTCTATTGTGACATATGTCTCCTGTAAAGGAACGATAGGACTTTAGTAATGCCTTTGATACTGTTTCCCTCAGCATTCTCCTGGAGAAACTGGCTGCTTATGGCTTGGATGGGTGTACTCTTCACTGGGTAAAAAACTGGCTGGATGGCCAGGCCCAAAGACTTGTGGTGAATGGAGTTAAATCCAGCTGGTGGCTGGTCACAAGTGGTGTTCCACAGGGCTCAGTACTGGGGCCAGTTCTGTTTAATATCTTTATCAATGATCTGGATGAGGGGATTGAGTGCACCTTCAGTAAGTCTGCAGACAACACCAAGTTGGTCGGGAGTGTTGATCTGCTGGAGGTTAGGAAGGCCCTACAGAGGGATCTGGACAGGCTGGATTGATGGGCTGAGGCCAGCTGTATGAGGTTCAACAAAACTAAGTGCCGGGTCCTGCACTTCAGTCACAACAAGCCCAGGCAATGCTACAGGCTTGGAGAGGAGTGGCTGGAGAGCTGCCTGGAGGAAAAGGACCTGGGGGTGTTGGTCAACAGACGTCTGAATATGAGCCAGCAGTGTGCCCAGGTGGCCAAGAGGGCCAATGGCATCCTGGCTTGTGTCAGGAATAGTGTGGCCAGCAGGACTAGGGAAGGAATTGTCCCCCTGTACTCAGCACTGGTGAGGCTACACCTCAAGTACTGTGTTCAGTTTTGGGACCCTCACCAAAACAAGAAGGATACTGAGATGCTGGAGCGAGTCCAAAGAAAGGCAACGAAGCTGGTGAAGGGTCTAGAGCGCAAGTCTTCTGAGGAGTGGCTGAAGGAACTGGGGTGTTTAGCCTGGAGAGAAGGAAGCTCAGGGGAGACCTTATTGCTCTCTACAACTACCTGAAAGGAGGTTGTAGTGAGGTGGGGGTTGGTCTCTTCTCCCAAGTAACAAGCGATAGGACAAGAGGAAATGGTCTCAAGCTGCACCAGGGAAAGTTTAGGTTGGATATTAGGAAAAACTTTTTCACCGAAAGGGTTGTCAAGCATTGGAAGAGGCTACCCAGGGAAGTGGTTGAGTCCCCATCCCTGGAGGTATTTAAAAGACATGTAAATGTGGTGCTTAGGGAGATTGTTTAGTGGTGGACTTGGTAGTGCTGGGTTAACAGTTGGACTTGATGATCTTAAAGGTCTTTTCCAACCTTAATGATTCTATGATTCTATGATTCTAATAGTTGATTAACAAATTGTGTACAAGTTAAAAGGATTTTAATCAGAAGAAAGCAATGGAATTTATTCAGGTCCTTGGTTTTAAAAGAGAAATATTACTTGGAAAAAATGTCTGATGAAACTAATGGTTTTACGGAATGGAGCTGAACATTGTAAAGTGAGTTCAGTCTTGAACTGCTTTTCACCTCTCTCTGTAAGCTGTTCTGTGGTCAAACATCATTTTATCTGCATGTTTCATAACTAGTCTTTCTGTACTTTCCACTACTTTTTTACACTTTAATCTGATAACTCCAAGAGCAGTCTGGTTTTCTGGGGTTATTGTGTTTCAGATGCGCTTTGGCAGTGGGGAGTCAGCACTGTTTCTTGGCTTATCAACCATTTATTTTAGTTAAACCCAGCTGAAATGAGTACCAGTGAAAAGGTGTTCAGTTGATGATGCAAACTTGGAACAAAAGTAAATAAAGTTGTTCTTAAGCAGGTGGCTGCAGGTCAGCCCTGGTGCTGCTCTCAGGTACATGGGGTGCAGAGCAGGCTGGCTACACAACTGATGGGGACCCCCATCACCTTGTCTACATCAACCTCCTCTGACCCAAGGGGTGCGCTTCACTGATCTACCTATGCAGCTCCCAAGACTGGCCTCCGAAATCTCAGAGAAATTTGGGCTAAGGAGAGTAAGACTTTAAAGCAGTTATGGTAAAATCCTGACTGCCCTGAAGTCAGCAAGTCCTTTGAGTCTTTGACTTCATAGAGGCTGGGATTTTCCTGCACTTTTCAAACTGCTAAATAAAAACCTGACTGAACTCTGGATCTTCATTTACAACTTTCTTCTCAAGTATGTGCTTAGAGTAACTTTTACTAACAAATTGTAATATATGAAAATATTACTGTACATATAACTGGATAGGCTGTACTTGGGGATCTTCTCACTTTAAAAAGAAAACAAATATTTTAAATATATTTTCAGGGAACTCAACTAATTCTGGAATTAACAGATACATTCAGTACATTTTGAAAAGATTTTGTTTTACAAGGGGTTTTTCAGATATTGAGAATACAATACTGGATATAAACATAAACAATGGCAAACAGAAAGATACTTATTTGACTTTAGTTTTGCAGGTTGAGATAATCTGTATGCCCCAATATCCCATAAATTGCAAAACAAACCATCTCCACTAGCTTGAGTTTGTACAAACACTGACTAGTTTTCATGGATACACACAAAACTTTGTGGATCTAACTATAATTTCCTATTCTATACTAATTAATTTTGATTTGTTTTCGATGATTAAAATTCCACACATAAAATAATAAATCCTTCCTGAACTCTCACATAAAAATATCACTTCAGTTTGTCTGAAATTATTCACAGGGGTCAGACCACTGAACAATTGCAGTTTTCTGTGTTGCTGATAATGTTCTGCTTCGACTGAGAAAAGTGGAGTCCTTCTAGTTCCCAGTTTCTTTTGTTAAGTATTTCCATGAGACCATTTCATTTGAAATGCACAAAGGTAGCACAAAATCTTGCCACATAGAAACCTGCTGAAACACTCAGAATAGTCAGTATTTGTTTTATGGTCTGCAGCATGGAAAATGAATAGAATAATCTGTTTTGTGTATTCCTTCATCCTTGAGCATCACAGTATATAGCATCTGTTGCAAATGTTGAATCATGAGAAAGTCTGAAACACCATTATCAGTGAAATCCTGCTGGTGCTAATATGCAGTGCATATGAAGTGCTCTAGGGACTTCATATGATTTTCAATGGTATTTTGGCCACCTTGGGCATGCTCCATGTTAGGTAGCTTGCCCAAAATTGAATTTCTTGCAATCACTCTTTGACTGCTTCATAGTACCTACAAGCTATTTAGCTGTTTGTGGTGACTGCTGCTACACAAATTATACGTAATGAAATACAGACTTAACATCTGGGAATCTCTATATGTGATACAATTAGAACAATATGAATGTTCAAGGCAAATGAGGATAGGGTCACCGAAACATAAGCTATGTTTCTTTAAGAAGTTGTAAACTCTGTTAACATATATCTTTTTTTCCCCAGATCATGGCATTTAAAGTTATAAATATTAGGAGCACAATAAGAACATGCAAGAACTAAGGTAAAATCTAAATTTTTGGCTTCCTTGTGAATATTATCATTTTCATTATGTGAACCCATACTATAGTGTGTAAGAACTGTGGAAAAAGTCAAGAGCGTTTTTGTTACCTGCAGTCTGGGGATTTTCTCATTTTTATTTATTTCTCCATCAGCTAAAAGCATGTTCTCAAATATTGATCTCATTTTGATAGATGTTCCATGTATACCACTTTTTAAACTTAAAGAGCCAAATGGTTTAAAGAGCACCACCTTCTCTGTATTGGCAAGGCACACATTCAGATTCCACAGTTGAAGTTAAGTCATTTTTTGGGCTCTTTTCCAATAAAGAAGAAAAGTTAAAATTTTTGTAGAAACTGCTATTTTTGTCATATTCATCAGATGGCACAATATTCAAGAATTTAGTTTGCTACGTATCACTTTTCAAAGAAGAGGTCGAGAAAGAGTAGTGGATAGGTTTAATGATAAAGATTTTCCACTCCATTTTTATATGTGCACCATAAAAAAAGTTTGCCATGCCAAAACTCTTCAGCACAGAATTTAAAAAAAATAATACATCACTGGATCACTGCAATTGCTAATACCTTTTCCAACAAAATATTACAGAATGGTTGCATACCCTCCTGATCAAATAATTTTATCAATGATGTGCTTTTCAAAAACAAGCAACAAAATTTCACTTTTCAGGACCCTTTTAATATGTCCCTGAAGTTTAATTGCTGAGATCAGGGAATCACCCTTCCACCTTTTGACTTCTCCTGCAACATTTATTGCTTGACTTTGAAATTTTTTCAAGGAAGTTTTAAGGATACCATTTAAAGCACTACTTGATATCTCCAACTCACTGCTAATAGTGAGAGTCTGCAAAAATGTATCTTGTTCATCTTTGACTTTCTAACATTAATTACTAATGCAATACTTGATTTTTTTCCCCAGCCTTCCATAATCTCCTGCAACTTCCTCTGCCTTCTGATTTTGTTTTTCAGTCTCAGAGCTTATGTTTAGGCCCGTATGTATATTATATAAATTAAATGGCATTAATACCAATGACAGGGTTTTTTTGTTATAGGAGAATGTGATAGAAATATAATTTTTGGGAAGGGGAAGAAAAAGAAAATACACGGGAGCTTTTCTGAAGCTGTAATAGCAGTGGCAGAGCCATTTGTTTTAATTTCTTTTTCTTTCTTCAACTCAAAACCATGTTCTTTATCCTACACTAAATCTGGGGTTCAATATCCTCCTTCTGTAATGAGGTACATGTTCATTTCTCACACTCAGCCAGAGGCAAGGCAAGAACAACCCTCAGGACATAGGGGACATCCAGAATTTACCTCTTTTCCCCTTTGCTAAAGGAACTTTCATGGGAGGAATTACATTTTGGGGTCTGTGGATGCTGTATCTGTTGGGTTACCCAATAGCAACACAAACACCCATCGTGGTGTGGCCATAAATTCTGCAAAAGAGTATGGAAGCCATTGGCAAACAAACAATAAATTATTCCTATGTAAAGCATGAACAATAGAATTAGACAAATGTTCTGATGGATTGGTTTTCCCTGGAAAATTCTGACTCAGTGAAATTAAATCATTTTGCAGGAACACATTAATTTTGCTGAAATCTCTGGCAAACTCCAGTCCACCAGCCGGGCAGACTGGGCCTCCCTGCTGGTTTATGGGGCTCCCCACTCCTAGGAGCAGCTGAATCCATGGTCTGGTGTGATTTCTGTCTAAGATATTTAGCCAGCTGGCTCTGTGGCTTGCATTTTTTTAAATATTCCATTTCATTCTCCCAAAACAAAATGTTTTGAAAATTTCCATTCCATAGAAAAGCTCAAATTTATGAATTTTGTTCCAATTTGGGATAAACACCTTTTTATTGGAAGGGAAATTTATTACTGAAAGGGTATCTCTTTTCTCCCGGAGCCCCAAAAAGCAAAGGGGATTGGCTGCAAGTGCTATCAGCTGGCATATTTTACAAATCCTTTATACAGCTTTATCAGCAAGGTTCATACTTGTCACCACTGGGTAATCCTGTGTTGAGTTTACTCCTATTGCTTGAAATGAAATCTACTCAAAGGAAATGCGGATATAAACCTGAGAATTAGTTTTCACCTTTCTAAGGAAAAGAATAAGGAGTGGTGTTCTCTTTAAATGTTCATGTTATGAACTGTACTGAGATCATTAATGTTGTACTTTGTTTTCAATATTGAGTTTAATTCTCCAGCTCTGTTTTATTAATTCCATGTGGAGTAAACAGTGACATTCAGGAAGTAGCAAAGCTTTTGCAGAAAATCCCCCATTGAAAGTCATAAAAAAATAATAGTGGTAGATACTACTTTAATTGCTAAATTTGACAGCTGAGTACTTAAATGCATAATGTTGTTGCAGTCTATTCTACCTCAGCTGCAATGTAGTAAGCTCTGCAGTTTTTTCACTGCAGTCTTTCATATGTTGCAAGATATGGGAGACTTCCCAATGCCTGGAATTCCCATTTTATATTTTCTGTTAAAAAAAAAAATATATATATAGTCAGAGACAGACCTACAATAAAACCAATGACACTCTGAGGTTATATCTCACATATCTACATTTTTATCTCTGTCCCTTTAGAAGACACAGACAGGAACAGAAGACTCCAGACTAAATAATAAAGACTAGATGTTAAAAAAAGAAAGAGCACCACATCTTCCTAATGTCATAGAGAAAAATAGTTAATGAAGAAACTGAAGAACAAACTTAGGACAACACTTGCTATATTTTTCAATCCTGATAGAATTAAACTTTGAAGTTTTTCTGGTGGTTTTGCATGTGGGCAGAAATATCATATTTATCTGATGTAGACATAAAGATTCTAGCATTTTGTGAGAAACAAAATGAGCAAGTTAACTTTGACATTAAAAAAAAATTACTCATGAGAATATTCTACAAACACAGAATTATAGTTTGATTAAAACAACATTCCCCCCTCCCCAGTTTATCATAAAAATATCAAGATGCCAAGCCAGATGGTTTGGATGGCTTGTAAACTTCCTGGTATTGTTCTCCATAACCATAAGGCAGGCGGGAGTTCAATCCCTGAACAAGATGCTGTGATGCTCTGGCTGGCAGAGATCTGAATGTCTCCACCCAGTTGATTCTGGTGGCTGGTTATAAACTGTTACTGCTCAATTCCTACAAGAGTTCCAGCCAGATGCAACCCATGCCATCCTTGCTGCTGGGACCTGAACTCAAATAGCTCTGAAAAATAGTGCTAGGTGCCTATCCCCATTGTTAGGCATCTGTTACAAAGTTCCCAGGTATATAAGGTATCGTACTGCTTTAGTGTTTGTGTAGACACCCTAGAAAAGAAAAGTTTGGACTCAATTTAGACTAAGTAACACTGGACTTACATATTATGAATGCAAAGATTATAAGAGAAAACAGTAGTGGTGTCTTTTCCATGAAGTATGGAGGGAATTGATAATGTATATAGTTAATGAAATCAATCCTCTGGTAGCAATAGAACCACCATTCAAAACAGCATTTAATGTATGCACACTATTGCCACTACACCTCCATTTGTGTCAGATATGGTAAGAACAATAGTTATTTTACTAAAAAGATAAAACCAAAAAACTATTTTGAAGTGGAGAGACATCTGGTCTGATTCCTCTGTCATCAGTATGCACAATCCTGCAATGCAATGCTGCTGGCTGACCGAGCTGTTTTCCTTTTGCACTAAAGTAGAAGTGTGAGAAGAATATGGACCAGTTAACCCATCATTTTTCCTTGTTGGTTGTCTCCTTTGGACCAGTTATAAACAAATTCTTACATACCTGCCATATTCTTTATAACCTTCAAATTGGAATGGAAATACACAAAGCAGAAATGCAGCAAAGCATCAAGTCTAGGAAAAGAAAGGGAAGGGAAAGTTTGGTTGTTTTTTTTTAGTAGCCTTGAATCAGTTCTTTGATCATTGAAACACTTTCTACATCATTGATGATATAGGTTTTGAGCTGTTTCTTTTCAAAATGCCTTTAAATTTAATATGCTGGAAAAATGACATCATGTGTCAATTTAAGCAGGACTGCATGGGTTTAAGATTCTGGGAACGTGTCTGTTGTTTGAGGCATATTAGAGCTTACCTTGTTAGTGCTTGTTAAAACTGGAGCTGATGTCAATTCTGGAAATAATTACAAACCTGACAAAACAAGTTAGTAGTCTCTGAAATGATTCCAAAATGAGATATCAAGGTAAGGATCCTATTTATAAAGATAGTAGAGAGAAGCTTCCTTATCATAAACAGCAAGTGTGTGTGGATAGTCTTTCTGATCTCATTCAGCATTGTCAGTAAATTTGTTGCTCTTTGTATCTTTTTTCTTTATTCATACAATGCTATCTGTATATCTGTAGGAGCGTATGGGATGTGCCTATAGGTTTCTTGCTATTTCCTTCAAACCTGTCAAGCCTATTCCCCTGAGGAGCTATGCAGAGGGCTTAATCCTTTCAGTTCATATCACATTGCTTGATTTGTGAGTTTTGTGCCACTTGTCCAAGATAAATTTTCCTAAGTTTCAGACAATTGGACTGCTTAATTCTCTTGATGTGTAATGCATTGTGATGAGGGTGCAAATTCTTCTATTGATGCTAGTACTACTAGGATGTCCCGGATGTCCTTGTGGATGCCCCCAGATGTCACATACTGGTTTTACCTAGTCCAAGATTCTTCAGTATCTTTAGAAATTTCTCTCTTCACAGCCCACTGTCTCTACAGTTGGGTATTAGGGTAGAATACACTATTTACATATACTGATGATGTAAAGTGTTAATTAACTACATATTCCATGTCGATAAACACTGTACCTGCCTGACACAGATAAGGGCTATGTAGAAAGGCAGTGTCACAGAATCACAGAATGGTTGAAGTTCGCAGGAACCTCCACAGGTCATCTTGTCCACCCCCGCTCAAGCTGGGCCACCTTGAGCCAGTTGCCCAGGACCACATCCAGATGGCTTTTGAATATCTCCAAGGATGGAAACACCACAGCCTCCCTGAGCAACCTGTGCCAGAGTAAAAAAGTACAGACAGAACCTTTGCATTTCATTTTGTGTCCACTGTGTCCTTCAAAATAGCTAAATGTGGAGGCTCAGCACTTCTCTGGGTCATTTCTAAGGTTTCTTTTTTAGCAGATTTTTCTTATCTCCTAGCCCAGAGTACAGCCAGTGAAATGTGTCAGGAAGAGGAATTCTGGGAAAAAAATATCAAGGGGAGCTTTAACTCTTCTAGGTAGAAGACTTCCATAGCTCTTTTCAACATGACAGTGATGAAAAACACAAATATGTTTATTTGTAGAGGATTGTACCACATGTGCAGTGTCTTATATGAAACACTATTTCCAGGTAGATTGCCTGATACTTAAACAATTAAACAAGTGGCCACTGGATGTGTGCTATAAAGTTGATCTGCATAACGTCTGTTGTGTTTAGAATGTACTGGATGAACTGCTCACTAGTTCACTATCTTTGTATCTCACATGCTTATAACTTTTATCAGGATTTCTCAGAAAATAATCCAGAAGTCTTAGGTAAGAGCTATATTTCCTATAGGTGGTAGGCATGCGTCCAGAAATGGGATGACAACTATGAATCACGAGCTGCTGTGCAGCAACTCTCTGCTCCAGTAAACGAGGATTCTGATGCTATGTTAAATGTACCTCATCCTTCAGACAGCTGAAACTCTAAAAATGGCAATATGACACCCAGAAACAGCAAGGACAAAAAATATTTGGCTGCTGCAATCTGGGTTGTTTTATAGAACAGAGCAGCAAACTGCGTTGTTATGGTTGTTGTTTCATGGGCCACTTCTGAGAATCAGTGCTGCCTACTTTAGACAATCATCCATGATTCCTAGTGCCAACCAAAATATTCCTTATAGTACAGAACAGAGCTGGACAAGTTAATTTGGAGGCTGCATGCTACCAGCATAAAAACAATGTATCAAACAGTTAATAAAGTAAGAATGGCAGATTCACAGGAAGTGTAGTAAATTTGTGCAAATTAGTCACTATACTTTGTTAATTGATCCTCTCACTTCTGCACATTGCTAATAAAATTAATGAAATGGATCATGGCAAACAGTACAAACCCAAACTGTCAGTCAGCTTTATCCATAAGTAAAAAGAATTACATTTTACATGTAATATGGTACCTGACATAGTCAAAATAGAAGTAATTCCTCTTGCATCCAATCACTCATTTCCTACTCATAGGATTTGCTGTAATTATTTAGTTTACATTCCTTTCTCACATGCATCACAATAATTTTCTGCATTCAGAAAAATGTCAGCCCTGTAAACTATTTAATAATACATAGGTTTATGCAGATATATGTGTGTTTTGAGATTGTACCCCGCATGTGCAATTTCAGGTATGGCTGTAACCTTTAAGGAAATCTGGGTATCTTTTTTCATTTTCAAATTACTTCCATTAACATTCTTCCACACAGCAGATGCTCAAAGGCAATTATTCAAGAAGAGCAAGTAAAAAAGTGTCTTGCTTGCTGTAAGTCATGCTACAGTGCTCTGACCCTGGAATGCACTGCAGCACAACGTGATGTGTCTGCATCCTGAAGGTATAAAAGTAAAAAGCTCAAACAGAAAATGGTAAGCCAAGTGTAATGATGAATTGTGATGATAGGAGTCCCTCTGATTCGTGTCTTCAGACATAAAGCCCCAGGAAAAGACATTCAAAGTCCATTTTCTCTCCACAGTTTTGTGGATTCATTTTTGTCAACAAAATTTACATTGAGAGAAATATGAGAAGGATCTTGGAGCCAACTAAAAGATCAGAAAAGGAACAGCTCACACTCTTACGTGTTATAAATGTTAGTAAAAACCATTTATAATTCTGGGCAAGAAGTCTCTTAAAGCTACTGGTTTATAGTAGCTATCCAAAACATAGGCGCTGAATGTCAGAACAGGCTGCTAGTGTTGAAGTATGCCTTCTTTGAAAGGGAACAGGTAAACATTTGCTTCATCAGTATGTTCAGCAAACATCATAATAACTGTGGCAATTCTTGACTGCCCATGTAGTCAACTGCCAAGGATTTCGAACATAGATGATGAAAGGTATAGCTGGAATTAGATTGCTCCATGGGTAGAAAATATCACTTGGTGAAGGATGGGCTGGTGAGAGACCTGTTCCACCAGTGTTGTGGTTTAACCCCAGCCAGCAACTAAGCACCACGCAGCTGCTCACTCACGCCCCCCACCCCGCTGTGATGGGGGAGAGAATTGGAAGGGTAAAAGTGAGAAAACTTGTGGGTTGAGATAAGAACAGTTTAATAATTGAAGTAAAATAAAATAGAATAGTAGTAATAGTAGTAGTAGTAGTAATAATAATAATAATAATAATAAAATACAATAATAATATACAAAGCAAGTGATACACTATACAATTGCTCACCACCCGCTGACCGATGCCCAGCATGTCCCCAAGCAGCAATCGCTACCCCCTGGCCAACTCGCCCAGTTAATATACTGAGCATGACATCATACGGTATGGAATAGCCCAGTCTGGGTCAGCTGTCCTGGCCGTGCTCCCTCCCAGCTTCTTGTGCGCCTGGCAAAGCATAGGAAGCTAAAAAGTCCTTGACTAGTGTAAGCACTACTTAGCAACAATTAAAACATCCGTGTGTTATCAACATTATTCTCATCCTAAATCCAAAACACAGCACTATACCAGCTACTAAGAAGAAAATTAACTCTATCCCAGCTGAAACCAAGACAGCCAGATTCTTCAGCACAAAAGCAGTCTCATTTCTGCTGCAGCTGAAAGAATTTGCCTTCCTAACTTGTCCTATGCTGCCTAAGAGTGAGACATTGGACATGAGCAGGCAGCTTCTGCCAAAATAAATCTCAAACCAGTCCTTTGTCCATTTCTGAAATCTGAAAAATGTGACCGTTCAACAGTCAGTTTATATCCCTTGCTCCTTCTGCTTATAGGATCACAGGCAGCTTTGTCTGCTATAGTGGCTTTTATGTTTTGCATTACCCCAGATGAAGGAACCACTACTGAAATATGCTCCACTTACAGGAATTCTCAAATTTGAAGTACCATGTTAGGACTGTGGCTGGGCAAATGGAGAATATATTTTTTCCAGGACCTTTTCAGGAAGTCTGTGGAGTTTTATGAAAAATCAAACATAAAGCAGAAGCTTGTTGATCCCATAAATCAGTCACTCCTCCCTGTTTTATAGAGATAGGAGGTACATAGTGCATGCACCCTAACGTGTATACATGGAGATACTGTAAAAAAGATTTCATGTAACCTCAGAAGCTGGGTACATCTCAGCACTGCATCTCAGCACTGAATAGGAGAGGGTACCTTAGGTAAACTTTATACTGAAATTAGGAGCAGGGAATGGAGAGGTGAAAGCTCTGGACATTGAATCAATAGGTGCAAGATTTTTCTTATGTATTGCTAACTGATACAGCCAGGCCTACCATCTCAGTTTCTTTGTTAGCAGGAGGCATTGGTGTCCTTCTAAGATGGAACTCCCTACCAACTTAACCTGATTGGTATTGGCTCTGTTAAGTAGCTACAAGGTTGTATTCATGAGCTACAAGGGCATATCATGTGCACTCATGTTGGCTAAGATGAGCATCTCCTGCAGCCATGAAGATCAGGGCATGCATTGGACAATGCTAAATTGTAGCATAGACTCAAGGTTTCAGATCCTCATGGTTTTCCAAATTTGCCATAAATTATGCCTGAACACAACCCTCCATCCCACAAGAGTCAAGCACTTGAAAAATAGGGGAGAGATACAATCCATCTACAGATTTCCTCTCTGCAACCAGTAGTACATTGTTATGAAAATGATTTCTTGTCAGTGAAGTTCTCTACTGCCAGCTCCAAGCTCCAATTTCTAGGGGAAGAATTAGCAAAAAACATGTCAGCACTGTAATAGCTAATTAACAATGAATGAAAGTCTAGTATAATGAATGTCTTATTTTAATCTGTGCTGTAAAAATGTTGTATTGCTTCAAGAATGGGAAAAATGTATTACATTTGTCTTCCACATTGTACAATTTAAGCAAAAAATATGGCCCTTTGAAGGTATCATAAAGCTTTACATTGCTCCAGGATTATATGGCATTCCATGATTTTAAGTCTTTTTTTATTTTATTTTAAGTATTTTAAGTCTTCTTTTTAGTTCCTTTTCTGCTTTTGTCAATATTTATTTTTCAATCAGCAGATTAGCTTTGCTCTGAAATCACCCTAATTTGGATCAAGCTGACTTTGTTTCCTTTTGCCTTCTGTCTCTTTATGAACAAATGAAGAGCCATTGATTGTGTTTTTACTATGTCTAAACCTCCTGTTAAGAAGAAACATCTGGAAAAGCTGAAACTTTTGGTAGAAACTAATGTTGACTATTGTTGGCAGCCAAATCTGTTTACAGATAAAAGGCATGGGTGTAACTTTCCATGTAAAATTCTTTTCTTAACTTCTGAAACTGAAGACAGAACTATCCCACTATAGGAGCGTAATGATCCAGGGATCTGATCCAGAATCGCACTTAAGATACAATATGTGGCACTTGTTCTGCTAAGCCTGAAGTTAATCCATTGTCACAGCATCAACAGCACTGATATATTTGACCATAGAACCTGGTGAATTACTCTTGTAGATTGCACAGATGCTTGCCCACCATAATTACATCATATACTCATGTTAAGCATGTGTGCTACGAAGATGATTAGGGGGCTGGAGCATCTCATGAGGAAAGGCTGAGAGCTGGGTCTGTTTAGCCTGGAGAAGAGGAGACTGAGAGGATGATCTGATCAATGCTTACAAATATCTTAAGGGAGGGTGTCAGGAGGATGGGGTCAGACTCTTTTCAGTGGTGCCCAGCAACAGGATAAGGGGCAACGGGCACAAACTGAAACACAGGAAGTTCCATCTGAATATGAGGAAAAATGTCTTTACTTTGAGGGTGGCAGAGCACTGGAACAGGATGCCCAGAGAGGTTGTAGAGTCTCCTCTGGAGATACTCAAAACCCACCTGGACACGATCCTGTGCAACCTGCACTAGGTGAACCTGCTTTAGCAGGGGGTTTGGACTAGATGATCTCCAGAGGTCTCTTCCAACCCCAACCATTCTGTGATTCTGTGATTCTGTGATTCTGTGACACCTGAAGGGAAAGAGAAGTAAGTAGAAGAGTTGAAAATGGTTACCCGTCTTTCTTTACAAAAGCTCACAACTTGTCCTCAGTGCTTGCATGAGCAAAAGTGCAATGGGTGTCTGGGCTGGTTCCTGTTCTTGTGCATTGTCAGTACTCATTACTCATTATGTTCTTAATCCTAGTGTTACATAGGATTTGGGAGGATCTTATTTTCTGCACTACATTTATTCAGAAGCAGAGTAACATTTGGGAATCAACCCAATATCTTTACAAGAAGTTTGAATTTTTCATCCTAAAATAATATGTCTTTCTCATAAGATATTATTGAAATTGCCCTACAATTGTCCTGAACTTAACATACAAAACTGAAACTTGCATCAGGGCAACACGTAAATTGACTATTTGCAGACTGACCAGCTAGTTACTTTGTCATTTATCTCTCTGAAGTTAGGCCTTGCCTGAACCTAAATTTGGCAATTATTTTTTGTTGATTTTAACTAAGTTCTGCATCCTGGTGAAACAGCTGCACTGTAACCTGATAGCACCGGTAACCTGATAGCCAGTTATTTGATTAATATGAATATAGTTTAAAAAAAGGCTTTTAGATGTGTTTAAGAAAAAAACTTGGTTCTTAATAATCTGCTTATGTTGCCTCAGAGAATACACCAACTTGTTGAGAAAAGCCAAAACAGAATGGTATGAATGAATTTCTCAAATCTTACAAGGCTAACATTCAGCTTTGGAAATACATCATAGTTCCCTCTCACACTAGAGGAACTTAACGTAGTTATTCTTCCAGCTAATATTGCTAAATAAGTGGGGTTTTAAAAATAATAGTTCTGCTTTTAAACTATTTTTCCCTGCTAATATATGATTTCATTCAAGTGAAGGTTCATTTTAAAAAGCCATGTAATAGATACTTTATATAAACCCCAAATCTAATCCAAACAGTGGTTCAGACACCTTCACGGCTCAGATTTTAATGCTGGTTTAATTGATTTTTAGTTAGACAGTAGTCCTCAGAGGACTCTCTACTTCCACACTGCAGTAGTTTGTAATACTTTTTGTAGTTTCAGCCTCCATTTTAGGTGCAGACAGCCCTTTAATCCAGTCAGATTTCAATAAACAGAAAGGTGAGAAACTAACATATTCAGTTTGATTAGACAATTTGTCACTTATATCTGAATATCTTTCACAGGCTTTATGATAAAAGTGGAATTATCACCTCAAATGTTTGCTGAACCTGTAATTCAAGTGAATTTTTGAAGGACCAGAGTACATTTGGGGAAAACAAGGAATGACTATCAACATCCAGATGTTTTCCTTTTTTATTTGCAGTCATTGTTTCTGTGTAGATCAGGGAGCTGGAAAGTGTAAGGAAGGGGAGACCAGAATGAAAATAAATTTTATTTCTTAAAAGTAGGCTGTGAATTTGGAGTCTCTCTCATGTTTTATTGCATTAAAAGCATTTATAACTTAGGAATCTATACACAAGTATGCATTTAATTTGCAAGAAGAAGTCAGCTTATGAAAAACTAATAATTTCTGCAGATTGTAATATTTTGAATCAATATTGCTTGATTTTCCAAGGTATTACATATTTCCTAAAGGGAAAAATATACAGTCTTAAGAGACTATCTGAGGGAGAAAGGTAGTCAAAGTTATTTTTCACTAAATGCAGATGAGATACTAAGAAAGAGGAAAAACCTAAATTTTGTGTCAAATGGGAATTTCTTTACCTAGCCATGTCGATTAATGTTTCTCTTAGTAACCTTTGTGGTCTCAATAGGGCTTGCCAGTGAAAGTATGGATTACAAAATAGTACTATTTTTGTATCACTAAAAAAGTCTAAATACTTCAGAGGCCAATTAGGAAAAAACAAGCTGAAAATTTGGCAATATTTCTTATAGGCAACCTCTTATGCTCTCATTGTTGTATGTTCATTTATTTCCTCTTTTAAAAAAGTTTTGTTTAGAAATCACATCTGCCTATGGCAAATGAGCAATGCTATATTTCCCCCTGCCCCCACCCCCACCCAGCTTTTATTGAAGGGTCGAGAAATTTTTATAACCAAAATAGCAGCATTTTGTAAACCTTCCTAAGTGTTTCTCTGTGGCACGGAAGTCTGTCTGTTGTACTGTTGGCTGTGGTGGGTTGACATTGGCTGGCTGTCAGATGCCCACCCAGCTGCTCTCTCACTCCCCTTTTCAACAGGACAGGGGGAGGAAATAAGATGGAAAGGCTCGTGGGTCAAGATCACGACAAGGATCCTGATCACTTAGCAATTACCGTCACTGGCAAAACAGACTTAGCTCAGGGGAAATTAGTTTAAATTACTGCCAATTAAAATAGATTTGGATGGTGAGAAACAATGGCAAGAATTTAAATACCTTTCCCCTGCTCCTCCTTTTCCCAGGCTCAACTTCACTCCTTTACTCCTGAATCCTCTACCTCTGCCCTGAGGGGTGCAAAAGGATGGGGAATGGGGGCTGTGGTTGTCCGTAACAGCTTCTCTCTGCACCTCCTTCCACCTCACACTTTTGCCCTGCTCCAGCATGGAGTCCCTCCCATGGGCTGCAGTCCTTCAGGATAAACCTGCTCCAGCAGGGAGTCCTCTCCATGGGCTGCAGGGGAATTTGCTCCAGCACCTGGAGCACTTCCTCCTCTCCTTCTCCTCTGACCTCGGAGTCCACAGGGCTGTTATCCATAATTCTTTTCCTCACTGCTGGGCAGCATTTTGCCCTTTCTTAAATACACTTTCCCAGTAGCACCATCATCTTGGCTGCTGGGCTCAGCCATGCCCTGTGGCGAGTTGGCTGGGGCTGGCTGGAACCAGCTGTATCTGGCACAGGGCAGCCCCAGCCTCTCCTCACAGAGGCCGCCCTGCAGCCCCTGCTGCCAGCACCTTGCCATGGACACCCAGTATTTGAGCAAATGACTACCAAGATCTGTTAAGATCTTTACAGCTCAAAAAAGAGAGAGAAGACAAAGAAAACTGATGAAAGGAATTGAGAAAAGACTTTCCAAATGAAAAGTTTGAGTGATAAATACAGATTTTGGAGAGACGGGGTGCATATATAAATGGGGGGGGGGAGAGAAATTAAGAGACTTAAGGGATAGGAATGTGCACAAACTGTTGCAAGGTGTTATGTACACCATGAACTCTACAGTAGAAAGAAAAATAAGAACAGAACAACAAGAGGGGATTAAGGGAAAGAGTAAAATAAAAAATGGGAGGCAGTTTTCTAAGGAAATAGAAAGAGAATTCAGGAAAGGATGGGAGACAATGTTGAGAACAGTCCAAAACTACCAAATGCTACTGAAATGGGTGAAGCTCTGTGTGTCCTAGGATATGAGGGGACTTGCTGAGCAAAGCTGAGAAAATCAAGGCTGAGAAATCAAGGCAAGTGGGAAGGAACAAACACAAACAGGAAAATAAAAGAAAGAAAATTCTGAGGAAGAAGATGGCAGGATGAACCACCCTCCTCTCCCCGCCCCAAAACACCTGTAGCAAAGATTTCTCCCTTCAGAGAGAGAAAAATTGGGCTCAGATAGATGTAATTGTAAGACAGAGGATGAACCCAAAAACACAGGCACTGCTTCAGTCACTGTTGGCCTGTATATGTCATATGATACGTTCAGAAGGACCATTTTGGCTCTAAAATCTATGAATCTTCACAAGATGTGTAACTTGATGACAAAAATAAATGCCTATTTGCAACTGTTAACAGCCTTTTTAAACATTAGATTGTTTCTTAACATTTGGTAAAACAATTGTCCTATTTTTAATAGAACAGATATTATATGTAATTCCATCTAGAAGCAAAACAAAATAGATACCTGTAACCTTAACATGCAGAAATGGTCATTTAGCTCTCTCTGCAATGTTACATCTGGAAATCTTTGAAGCAAAGCAAAAAATGAAATACCACATGAAACCTTCTCTCAAAGAGAATAAATGAGATCTGCCTACTGTCTAGTTGCAGGAATAGGCTTCTTCTGTTCCTTTACACAATTGATACACAATCTCCTTTGCATATTTCAGAAGTTTACTAAGACTGTCTCTTCTCATTTGCTCTAGGATTGTCTCTTTCTTTGGCCTTTTATTTGATTCTAAAGATAATGAGTTTCATAGGTTTTCTGCACTTCCAAAAAAAAAATTCAGTAAGTTTTTTTTTGGTCAGGCATCCAGTTAGGCTGCTGGTGTATCTGGTGTTTTCCTTTTTCCAGAATGTGCGTATACATATGGGTGCATGGGTGTGTATGGTGATCTGGTGTCTGTGTGGGCTCAGGCTGTAAGTATTCTCACAGCTGGGAGCAATATCCTCAATCATATTGACCTGAGTTCCTGCATATGTCTCTGAAGGCCAGAGGCAGTACAAGCTTCTAGCAAATGGTAAGTTTTCAAGAGATAAGTCACTCCTGTATTTGGAGCCATAAAGCTTGCTTTCAGTAGGAAGAGAGGTAGAGATCCAATGTTCCACATAGTTCACTGTTCCTGTATTCTGGAATCATATGGATGCTTTAGATCCCTGGAAGCTTAGTAATTCCCATGCAAGGTGCAAAAGACCTGGTTTTGATGGACATTTACCCATTGTCCTCCCAGGATCCTGGTATTAAATTCTAAGCTGACTGTGACTTGGGTGTGAGGAATCTTTCTCCCCTTTTCTTTAAGCTGTCCACATCCCTTTAAAAATTACTTTTTGGAGCCCATTGAAAATTTTAATTGGTCTCCTAAGGAAATGGAACTGATGAGAATGCACTGTTAATCTACCCATTTATCAGTCTCTTTGCTGGTCCATTGGTCAATTTCATCCAAATCAGATGAGGGGAAAAAATCTTAGAGACATTCAGATGCTGTGATTTTAAAGAAAAACATCAGCATGAATGATGAAAACACACATTGCACTTGCTTAGCCAAACAGTTGAAAGTCAGGAGAGGAAACTGGGATGCTCTGGTCACAGATATAAGAGGGAAGAGATACCTTGTGTAGGGATTTTTTAAGGAGTTTGGTAGAGAAACCAGATAGAGATGGATGGTGGATTACTGTAGTGGTATATGACAGCGCAGATGTCAACAAATACATAGGAAACCCAGCTTTATCTGTTCTGCTGCTCATGGAACAATTTTGTCTTTAATGTCATCAGTGGAAACACATTGTAATTAAATTCCCCTTTTTCATGATAACAGGATGACTTTTAAGTATGTACTTACGTGCAACACATTTATAAATGAGTTTATCAGTGCAGACACACATAAAAAAGGAAGCTGAATCTATCAACAAAGTCGGGTGGTCTCTTCCAGAGGGACCTGGTTCTAATACGAATATCTTTTTTCTCTCATAAATCAATAAAATGATGGAAAGATACCACTGACTCTAAAGCGAGGTGTCTCTTGTTTTGCACTGCAGCCTCTTAAGGTAAAACCTTTCAGGTCAATATACTTTCTGTAGTGTAAATCCATGGTAAATTATGACAATAATTAGGAGAATAAGACCCCATATTGTAATTTCTTGTAAAATATCTGTAAATGCACTTAGCATTAATTACTCAAAGAATAACTTCTTTAAAAAAGCAAAATAAATTGTTTAGGCACTTGGCAATGGATCTCCTAAGGATGAAAATTTAACATCAGAGATACTAGTTGTAAGCTAGATATTGTTTTAAACTCGAGAATTTAATCCTTTACCCTGATGACTGAGTGAAGGTAGGTTTCTCACCTTTGAGCTCCACATCGGGAGTTTCAGGGAATCATTATTTCATTGCATTTTATTACATCTTTAGAGGCTAAGGCTCATTGTTGCCATAGAATTCAAACAGTTGAGAATACCATACTCTCCAAATTTTTCAGAACTATTGCAAAAGTCTGTTGTATAGTGAAAGTATATGGCCATTAGATGGTCTTATTTGTTTGCCATGTAAACTGGCAGTGCGACACAAAGAATCTCCTTTTGTGTTTTGGTGTAGTAACATGGCATGGACGCCATATGAGCACTAGGTCCTATGACCAGTCGATCTTGCAAAACAACCACTTCGTTTCCTCAGTCTAATTCCTTGCATTTTCTTTTCCAGTAAGTCCAAAGTTAATTTCCCTTTTGACACAGATGTCCTATGTTTTACTACTTGTTCATAGACATCTCAGATAGATAAAAAATAGAGTTCTTTTTCTTTTTTTCTTTTTTTTTTTTCTTTTTGGACTAGTCAGGTTGTATGTTACAATGAACAATGATTAGAGAAGCAGACTGACATCCTTTATTAACTTTCTGAGTTCTATAATTTCTATTGGAATTTCAGTTTCAGGCAGGACTTCTGATGTGTCCTCCATAAAGTTTCTCCCAAGCTTCCCTACAGTGAACTTATATTAATATATATATATAATTTAGGTTTTTCTGCTATAGTCTTATATTCTGTGAATGCTTCTTTTGGCTCTGCAGTTTCTCTTGCACTCTTCCTGTTCCTGATATGTTTGAGAAAGATATATTATAAATTCTTATGCCTTTTGCAAGTTTTTCCTCAGACATTTCTCTGATGTGCCATATTCTGATTTTATATTTAGCCTACTTGAGTTTGGTTCTTTCTATTTATTTCCCTCATTTTGACACAACTCTGATTTCTATAAGCATACCTCCCTATTTCTGTGGTCCCCCCTTACATAGCCGTATATATTTTTTTTCTTCCCCCAAGCCCCCACCCCCACTCCAGTTTCTACACTTTCTGTGCTGGTTTAGTTGGAGTAGTAAAAAAAGATTATTGCAATAGAAGATATTGGAATGAACAAGAGCTGCCATACTTTAAAAAGAAAACATATGCTAGAGATGGGTAGACTGAATGGGGATTCATTTCACATAACTGTGGCTATAAAAAAGTAAAGAGTCTGGCTTGCTTGGTCATCTAGTCTTCCTCTATAGTCATGGAAGAGAGGATCATCTCCAGAAGGTGATGCTTCTCACCCCAAGAGAGGTGTCTTGGAAGTGCATACTTCTCTGTGTAAACTAAGGACAAAGCCTAGGAGAGTGGGTTGAAATTGGGGCTTAGTAATTGGGTGGTTGAAGTTAGGTGTGATATGGGGTCATGACTCACAGGTTTCAGTCATTTCCTTATTTGTGTCCTTGGATTAATTCAGTCTGAGGAATGAGCTGAATATGTGATTTTCATTGGTTTAGGTAAAGTTATAGAGTGAGAAAATACAATCTTTTCTACTCTGTCTCTTAATTTTCAGCAGACACACCTCTTTTAAAATACATCATTTTAATGCTTCAGTTTTATGAAATTATTACTTATTCAATCAGTCTGCAGGTCTAGTTTCACTGCATATCTCCTGGTGAAAATTCCTTAGCTGTTGCCACAAATGGGAACAATGCAATTCAGACACCTTGCTAAGAAAAATGGGTACCATTTCTGTCAGCTGTCAAGACCTTATATCATGAATAAATCCTGAGGAGGAAAGTTTCCCTTCTGCGGCTGCTGCTAGGTGTCTCAGATTCTCAGCCTGAGAAGAGCTTCTGTTCTCTGGATGTGTTATGTAGTCACGTCAGCTTCATACCTACCCGTGAACAGAGAACCTGAGTACAATGAATAATTCAGACCTCTGTACAAGGAAGGAAATACTTGGATGGCTAAAGGCAGGGTAGAATTTCACTTAGAGCTGCATGAAGTTCCCTGAAACTTTCTTAAAAAAACAGTGTTATGCTGTTTTTAGTGTGTTCTATTTGTCATTCAGAAACACAACACATTAGCAGCTTTGAACTCCCAGGCACTAAAAATATTTAAGTTACATAAGCAGATTGAGAGAAGGACTGAATGATGCTTTCAAACTGAAAATCTTCTTAAGCATCTTTCCACTGCTCCAGCTAAATAGTGCAGTTCTTGTAAAGAGCAGAGCTATAGACACTGAGACAGCCAATCTATACTAGAGAGTGTAAAGAAGCAATTGAACCAAGATAAATATTCAGATAGATCTGCAAGTTCAAGAAAGAAGATTTTTTTTTCTGAAATAAAATGTGCCATTGAATAAAATAATTTTTCTTTTTCTTTTCTTTTTCTTTGAATTTGTAGGTTTTTGCATAGGCTGTTTTATTCATTCTTCATTTTTCACTGTTAGTATCTTGTTTCAATGAGAACCTTTTTAGCTGAATTTTCATTAGAATATAACATTGGGGAAGCACTAGCATAATATAACAAGGATTTCATTTCAAAAATGCCAATCATAACAAAATCTTTGAGAGAGATTTGTTTCTTAAACAAAATTCTGTGCACGGTGTTAATAAAATACATGCTCCAAAAGGGAAACTATAATTGAAATAAATCTTTGAGCAGCATTTATGGGCCAACCAAATAAAGTAAATGTCTGTTACCTCGTTCTAAATTTAAACCAGCCTTCGTTCATAGTTTCAGTCAGAAAAACCCCAAACCTCTGCTAGAGGGGAAAAAACCCATATGTAGCCAAATTAATCTGAATAGCTATAAAATCAACAATTATACAACAGAAGGGTCTTGGAGAAAAGTGATATGTAAAGTTTAAATGTAAAATCTCCAAATGCAAATGAAAAAAAAGAAGAAAAAAAAAGTTCCTAATTAGCAGCAGACATAGACATGAAATAAAATGCAGAGGGGCACAGGATATAGGAAACTATTTCAAACATGTTAGCACTTTAAAATGTCAGACAGTTTGAGACAGTTATGGAGAATTTATTCCTTGGTTTGGAAGGCCTAACAGACATGCAATAAAATTCACAAGAGCACTACTACAACAGAGTAGAATAGCAGGGAGAGTCAAGTGTAACAGTAATATAATCCAGTATTTAGTAATTTTGTATTTGTATAGATGGTGATTAATGGTGTACTTACTGGTTTGCCTTTGCATTTGCTTTCATATACATACAGACATGCTGAATCCATACACAGATCAGAAATTCCATTTAAAAATGGATTTAGGAAATCTGGTCTATTTGAAGTTAAATCAAATAACAAAATTGTCTTAAACCTCTGGGGGGCAAATGAGGGAAAAGATGTCAAAGGAAATATTTTGTTGTAATATTAGCCAGGTAATTGCAATTTTTAATTTTCAAGAACAACAGCAATAAATCTCAAAACAAAACAAAAACATTCAAAATTAAAAAAATCATTAATGCTTCACTGAAAATCTTGAAAAAGAGTTGTCAGAACATTGAGATGTAATTTATCTCAGAGAATCACATTGATTTTTACACAAAGTCATTATCTCTAATGTAATACTTGAAGAAGCCTGCAATTAGATTTTAATATGTGTTCATAGACATGTATGAGCAGAATGTATATACCTATAGGTCATCAGTATGTTATATGCTGCTATAGCTCACTCATCATTCTGTATACATGCTGGTCTCAAGGCTGTTAGAGATATGACTTGAGGAGGGCTGAGGGTTGTTTATTTCTTTGAGAAGACAGAATTTTTATTCTAATTATGAGATGACACATTTAATGATATACTACCTCTAAGCACCAAATACTTTTTACCTCTAGTATTTTCCTTTTTTTTCCTAGGGTAAATTGAAAATACTTCCCTCCTCTGCCTTTGAATTCTGGTATCTGGCAGAAGCAAACCATTTAACTTAATGACCCCAAATATTTCAGACACATGTGAAGAGCATAATTCCCTACAGCTCCTTTTTTTATAAGAAAAATCTGTGTATCTGTGAGCCAGTGAAGTGAAGAGGAGATGGAATTTTACTTGGAAAATGTAGTTGGCTATATATTGCAGTAAGAACATCTCGCTCTGTTAAGAAAGAGGGTCCCTGGAATCATTCCGTTTATTTTTTCAACTCAGAAATGTGGTGAAACATTTCCTCCAGACTGTGGATCCACTTAGGAGCTTTCCTGTTCCCTGGCTGTTGTGGGAGCGGTCAGGTCAGCACTGCTACCTGTTCTTCCGTTAGGACATGCACTGATTTGCCCCGTCCTTTATTTCTGCAGGTTGGCTGGGGAGAAATTTGTCAGATGATGGCAGATCCTTCGAACCATCACCCAGCTTAAGCTGTGGGGCTCATTAAAGGTGGAATTTTTCTAAACCATCTGTGATTTATCAGCATGGATTTCTGTTGACTTTTGATGGCTCATATGAAAACAGAGGTCATTTGTATACCTACAAAAATCCCTTCCAGAACTTTTCTGCTGGTAGCCAGATTTGGCATATTCTAGATGTATCTTTATTGGCAAGATTATTCAGGGTAACTAGAGTTCACCATATTGTCACAGCTGAAGTGGACTTTTAACCCATCTTTGCCAGGTTATATAAACCTCATGCCTTATTTCAGTCGTGTGAGAAATTTTGTTGGTGTATATCCAGGAATTTGTAAAATTGGTCTGAGAACTTTGGAGAGTATGTGGAGCACCTGCATGGCATGAAGAATAGGTATCATGCATTAATCCAAAAAAAAAAAAAAGAATAGAGAAATTGCCTTGCTGAAGTTGCTGTTTTAGCAGTTCTCAACTACTTTTGTAGCAAAACCAGTTTCCAGGAGGAAGGTTCATGAAAAATATTTTCGCTGTGACAGCTGATGAGGCACAGGAAAGTCAAAAAGTGTTCATGCCTCATCCTCTGAGCAGCAACATTGGAGACTGTGTGAAAACATTCTTTTGATGGTGAAATTCTCACTGACTTCATCATAGCCAGGTTTTCAACCCAAGTCTTCACTGACCACAGACTGAGCAGTCATGCACCTCAGTGCTCGTTCATTAGTCTTTATTCTCACAGTATTTATCACATCTGAAATACCCTCAGTTTCCATTTCTCTTCATCTGAGATGACCTTTGTTTAAGTTTCATGGGATTGAATTGCACAGGAACATGGAAACAGAAAATAATTTTTGAGGCAGAGCCACAAGAAAGTCAGGGATTTGGCTGCTATGGTAGAAGTTTTGCACAAGCCTTATACACGTGGAGCATGTTTTTGGGAAAAAGTTAGTACTCACTGCTCATAATATAGGGCTGTGATTAATAAAATTAATAAAATTAGTGTTGAGAGAAATGTTTTAAGGTTTAAATCCACAAGCAAATTTTCACTACCAATACTGCTTTCAAGTCCAAGCGCATCAAAAAGGCACTTCTCAGTATGTTGGACTGCACTAATTAGTGTCAGATTTTTCTTCTTTTAGTCAGAATTTCAGTATGCTTCTAGCAAAACATATTTTAATATGAAAAGCTGGCTAGCATCCCATCAGCTAACAAGAACCTGAACCTGGCTACGTCTTTATTCCCATTTATTTAAAACACAAATCTGTCTTTACCTTTTCTGTGGGAATACATATCAAGTATGTATGTTAGGCATTGTACACAAACTGTTGTCCCTTTCATAGCTGTATCTAGCCTCTGGTGCTTGAAATCAAAGTGGTTCACGCACAGCACAGCTGCAGCTCCCATGCCACAATGAGTTTCTCTGGTTATAGGGGGAAGTGGGCTGCAGGATTAGGTACAACATCAGTGACCCAACCCAACATGCACCATAACCTGTCCCAGAGTGCAGAGCAAGACCAGGCAGCACTGCTGCCTACAACTGACTTGTGGATTTCTCTCTGCTCTGCAAGCCCTCCAGCTCACAGCACAACAGAAGTCTGATACATCATTCATGAGAGTGCATTACTCTTGCTCTTTAGGGTATTCGTGACTGGCAAAGCCCTTCTGTTCTTATGCTTCCTCCAATATCTTGCCTTTTTAGAGAATTGTGTCTTTGGGCAAGGAACTCTCCTGCAGGATCTGAACAAATCTGTTTCCAAAGGGAGCAACCAAGGGGAGATTTTGCCCTGAGGACAGTCCTTTTGATAATTACAAAATTAGTGACAGACAATTCTGGGACCTCTTTGATAGAAGATGTGACCCTGCTACTGCATTCTTGATGACAGAGAGAAAAGAACATTCCTAAGGGAAAAGAAAGCCAAAGAAAAAGCAAATAAAGTACAACTGAGGAAAAGAAGAGAAAAAAAGTGGCCATTAATTTTTATTAATTGCAGATTTCTCCTCTCCTCCTCCCAGTTGTCTTCTATGCATCTGGAGTCCTCAGATTTGCCAGATGAGAGTAATAGGAAAGTGATCCTGTTTTATAATAACGTATGTCTAAGTGGAAGTTAATGAGGTGGAAATGAGTTACCTTCAGCAGAAATTTTTCCAAGTTTTCATTTTTACCAGTAAAAATGCTGCAAAGCAGGATTAATTAGCCTAGAGGCAACTCTGCTACTGCAGCTCTGCAGGGCTCTGACCCAGTCTGGGTCCTCTGCACAATGCTGCTTTGAGGTGGGTAGACAAACCTCTCATCCAGCTCCATCCTGGTCACCTCCACTGCAATGCCTCACTGCACAGGAGTGTGTATACCTTTGTCCTCCAGCCCTGTCTTCATGGCCCTTCAGCAATGTGGCAAAAAAAGTGCCATCTAATCCTGCAGGCAAATCCTGTTGATGGCCTGGGAGAAGCTCAGAAGCCACATCCAGATTTCATAGATGGTATCTAGCATCAGGCGCTCGGAGGTATGTGCCCCTCTGGTGATGGGAGCTTAATGTTGGTTCTTTTAATACATCATGAAAGAAGGCAAGCAGGCCCAGCACGTACAGATGCAGGAAGAAACCTGGCCAGGGCACTGGGCCTTACTTTGAAAGGATGCATTGTCCCTGTCATCACCAACTCCTTTCTCAGCAGCTTCTGCTATTGCTGGCACGAGCATCAAGGAACCTTTGCATTATGGAGGTGCAAGGAACATTTCTGTTTTCTTCCTTACAGATGTATGTCTCTGTAGGGATAGTTTCACATAAGCCTAGGATTTTACAGGTCTGATCTGAGCCCAAGACTGCAAACATTATACAGGCAGATCTCCATGGAAGTCCAGTAACAGGCTACTGGCTGAACCAGTTTCCACTTGGAGGCTGGTGTAACCATGGAGCAGGTGTGAATGCAGACATTGTATCCACCAGAATGAGGAATATGCAATGCTTTCTTTAAAAAAAAATAAAACTAATATATGGCACATAGTGCTTTTGAGATATTTTCTTTGCAGATTCTGTAATGCATTTAACCAGATTGGAAAAAACAAAATAAAATAAACAAACAAGTAATGAGAAAAACAAAAACCTACTGTAGATTTCAGCAACCTGTAGGATTAAAGGGGTGGTCTCCCCATTCATCACACTGCCCACTTCAACCTGCTTGCCAGTGTCTGCCAGGAAACTGTTTAAAGTTCCTGTGGCTTGAGAAATGGCCAGTCTTTACAAAGAAGGAGATTTTTATCTGACCAGCCAAGATCTTAGAATGTCAATGCTTGGCTCTGACTAATAAATAAATAAACAAATATGCATGCACACACACATCATCATCTAGGATGGCAGTCTATTGCTGAGTAGCTAGATTTAAGTCATAAGGGATTCAAATCCATTTTGTTTAAAAAATTAAAGTTTCTTCTCAGAAACGGTTATTTCCAATGATCTATTAAACCAAAGTTCGCTATAAATGTTTGCCATACTACAAAAAAATGAACTGTTGTATTTAGTTATGGTAAAACTCAATAAGAAATATAAAGCTAAGGAAGAAAAATGACTAAGAGGATCTCAGGGAGCCTGCAGCCTTTCATCCTTCTGTTGCACTTACAAATCCAGCAGACAGTAACAAGGGATTATGGTCAAAAAGTGTCCCCATCCACTTCCTAAATGACTTGTGTAGTAGCTATGACTCTCATCCTAGTAGACACTATGGTAGAACTCTTCTCACCCATCTTGAGGCATCTCTAGTGTAGCCATCTAGGCTTCTTTTATAGGCAGTAAAGAGAAGTAGGACATGACTGTTCAGATCTGTCTCAGTAGCATCCTTAAGACAAGGTAATTGCACTCCAGGAGGTAGTATCCCTTCTCCAGGAAGTCTAAACAATGAGGCTTCTCTCTGAAGACTTCTACATTTAGATAATTGATCCCAGTAGACTGACTGGTCATTATGATTGCAAATCTATTTCAAGGGAAGTCAACGAAGCATTGAAATGTCCATTGAGAATTCATCTGGGAGCAGCCCAGGTTACCTGTCCAAGGGACAGGGTTTTATCCCTGCTCAAGTAACCAGTCTTCCCATGCCCTGGAAGATTAGCAGGGGCAAGGAGGAGTTTTACCCTATGACTTCTCCACTGAGCTGAGAGAAAGGTCGAAGCCTGGACTTGCCACACAAAGACATTTATTTGTTCAGTGTTCCTCTCTTTTCACAAATACTCTTTACAATGAGAGTTTCTCACTCCAGTTTAGCTCCCACATCTAAAGCAACATGTGACAGGACACATGGATGCTGAAAAGCTCAGTTTTCTCTCTCAGTTGCATGTGGAGGCAGGTAACTGAAGAATTTTAGAAACTCAGAATTCGAAGGCCAGGGGAACACAAATGATTTTCAGGTGAACTTTGGAGCTCTCTGAAGTGAAACAGCTTTTAAGGGAGACACCTTAAAAGAGACACACCAAAATGCAGCACTCTGTAAAGCAAGCAGACTAGCATAGGAGCCCACCTGTCATGTTGAGCACAAACATAAGGTGAGTCACCACTGGCTTGAGACTTTCAGTCTTTTTGGACTTTTAGGATTTTTGGGCTGTGATTAGTGTAGAGCCAGGGCAGCCCATGGCAGAAAGAGACAGCAGAAATGTCCCTGGTTGACAGTGAGTCTTCTTTCTACATTGAGGGAGGCATACAGTTTGTATTACATAGGGAAAACAAAGTCATATGTTTCCTTTCCTTCAGAATACTCAGCAAGGGGCAGATCAGTCCCAGAATAGGAAAGGATGCTCCTTGCATTTTTGGCATAGTTCATGACACTCAAAGGTACTGCATGTTGGAGAGACATCATGGGAAGAACAGCACAGTGGCCCAACATGTGCTGTTTCTCCGGATAAACTAAGCACTTCAAGCAATTTTACTCTCATTTTATTAACAGAAGATAAAACTATACATTTTTGAACCTAATGTAAATATTTTCCTTCTGTTCCTCTCCCTTTGAAAATATTTAACATATTAAATGGGAATATTTCAAAATATTAAAATAAAAGAAATCCAATCTGCAAAAGCAATGATATGTTTTCATACTACTCAGTGCTGATGGCAGAAGGGAGTAATTTTTAACTTGCTCCTGCCTCACAGTTAAATCTTTTGAGGCAGCAAGTCTTCCTTAAATTAAAAGATGAAGCACACTGTAAAGTACTGCTAGTTGGCGTGCCTGCTCTGTCTTTACAGCACACTTAATGTATACCAGGAGAGAAAATTTGGAGTTCAGTGAATGCTCCTGTATCCAAATCTCTTCCACAGCATACAGCTACAGCAATGCTATTTGAAAAGCAGAACTGTCTTAAGAGACCAATTGCAAAATTTTGCAGGGTTCCCGTAGGAGCCAATAACGTTGGCTGCTCTTTTGTATTTGCTTCTCCAAGATGAGAATGCACATGACTGCATTTGTCTTTCAAAAACTTCACTTCTGATTTGATGTGTTTTCTTGATCTGGCTTAAGTTTGCACCTTTGCATTCAGCCCTTGTCTAATTTTATTTTGAACTCCTTTTGGTTCCATTCTTTTCCTGCAGTTTTTTTTTTGAATAAGCAGCTGTTCTGAATTAATCTAAACAAAAAGGACTTCTTATCCTCTGCTTTAATTACGTTCAACTGATGTTTTCGAGTTATCTTCTGCTTCAAAACAGCATTAGTGTTATTTTAAATACCTACATTTCCTCAAAATATTGATTCCTTGTAATGTGTATTTCTTCAATTCACCTGGCAGCTGTTTTTCATGCACACTTACGTAGAAGCACCACTTGCATTTCTGAGGCACTTATTATGGGATATGAAAACTCAGCAGCTAATAAAACAGTCAGGTTTGGATAACGATCAGTCCAAAAAGGCCATATGGGGACACTAGGGGCACTGGGGAATTTTTACTTCTTATGGAATTGAAAGAAATGGAAAAGTTGGATAACCACTTATTTGAAATTGCCTGTGATAAATTAGGTGACATTCTGGGAGGAGCTGACAACATTTTGTCATTTCCATTGTGATAGTCAGTTTTGAAGTGAAGCACAAATGAAGGAAGAAAACCAGGAGATTAGTCTCATATGTGCTTGATATGTTTCTGACACAGGAATAAATCAGCCTGCTTTGAGGGGGGTGAGTTTGCATCAGAGAAAGCCTGTCAGTTTTTATGACCTCCAAAAATACTGAAGCAGTTGCCAACGCCAAGTTTGCAGCTCCTTTTGTTTTCTTCAAGTGCTCTCACCTTCATGTGTTTTTCCATGCCACTCCCAATGGAATTATTTCCTTAGCCCAGAACTCCAAGATCCTTCTTTCTTCATTTAAGGTCTGATTCAAATCCCATTTAAGTCAATGGAAAGACTTTCATTGACTTTAGTGGGCTTTGGACCAATCCTTACATTCCTCCAAAATACGCTTTTCCTTCCATGGTGCCTACAGAAAATAGTGTCAGTTTTGCATAGTCCAGAAAAAAGAAATTCAGGGAGCCCAACCTACATGGAGAAGCTGTCTTGGCATAGATATAGGACTGTTACTACTCCTTGATAGCTATGTATATTTTGGGGGAAAAAAAAAAAAAAATCACTATATTCTTTTTTTCCTCCTCAAGTCTTAGTTAGTCAGCTATGGTTATGCTGATCAATCAGTCTAAGCAGGAGAGTCTCAAGATGTCTCTTACCATATTCTTACCAGACCTTCATTTGTGTTGCTTATCTTACACTCCATGGGCTTTCTGTCTTTTGAACACTCTGAGCAGTCAAACAACAAAACATAGCAAAAGCCTGCACTTCAAGGGAGCACTTACTTAACAGCCATCAGTCTGGCTGTCTTCTGGCTGTGCCCATTGGTGCTTGAGAGGATCTTGGCCACTGACTTGTCACACAGCTGCTCCAGCAAAATGCCTGTGTGTGCATCAGTTCATCCTTTCTTCATAAAAGGATGCTTTATCATATATCCAGTGACAGTACTTATGCTGCTACTGCAATCACAAGGAATTTGGGAGTTTAAAGAAGAGTGGAGCACTATGTCCAAGCACATGCAATTCCACATCTGCTCAAAGTGGAAATGGAGACCTCAGATGGTGGGAGGTAAGAGTAGGCACGTGTCAGCAACTTGCTAGCAAGAATCGTTACACACAAGCAGGTAGGCAGAATCGGAGTACAGCCCTAGGAATAAAAAAAAAAACCCTCTGTTGGACATTGGCCTTTATTTCTGGAGAAGCAATTTTGTCAGCTTCAGTTGGGGTCAGCCTTTAAGTTTTCACAGTACTGATGATTTGTCCAGAGTTTCTGTGGAAGTGGAAACTCAAGGCACCATCCAACAAACTTCAGGAGTGTTACGTTTTCAGCAGGAGGAGGAAGCTGAACTCTGCATTTACTGACTTCCAAAGTAACTTCCTTATGATAAAACTACTTTGAGACTAAGTAATGCAACAAATACGTTAATTTATTGGGAACAATCAATTCACAATAAACCAAACTAATCTCCTGCTAGAATTCTTGATCAAGACTTTAGTAATTCACACTTAATCATTTGACTTTTTACATTGATTCATAGCTATGGAAAAGAAATATTTCTGATCCATTATTTCTTACACTTGGAAAAGAAACATGGATCTGCATTCTTGTTAGATAGCTCAGTTTGCATATTGTTCCCCTTATTTCTGCTTCAACAACTGTGAGATATTTGTTAAAGAATTTAGAAGAAACTATTAATTTCTCATTACAAAGCTGTGAAGAGTGATGGCTCAAAGACAGAATCACAGGCAGTATCATTATATATATCTGGTCATAAAGGACATGCAGTAATCTTACTAGAGATCTATTAAAAGTAGATATAGGTAGATATAATATAAGACATCTTTGATGACTGGTATTATATGATAATGAACACCCTTTATAAACAAATACTGAATCATCAGCTTTGATGCTAAAGAAGTGAAGATTATGATGAACTTATGTAAGAACTAATTTAATTTTATCTCATAGCAGTGACTCATCTTTCTCCCACACAACGTAGTGGCTTCTAACCCTCCTATTGTTTTAACCTTGTGCAGTATGTAGCAAAGAAATTTACTACTTAAATGTTTGTGGTTTATGTTTATAGAAAACAATAAAACCAGGAAATTGTTCCTAAACAAATTTCCAAGGGCAAGGAGCCAAGAGACAACAAAGCAATTCAAAAGGCATTTTAAGGGCATTGTTGTTTTAATTTGAAATAATTTGTTTTATGTTAAAAAACATTCTGAATATTTCCAGTTCAGTGTCACACTTCATAAAGCCTCTCTCTCACTTTCTACCATAAGTGCTTACACACTTTTATGAGAAAACTCTTAGAATATGCTGAACGGTTGGAGTGAAGTGTTGCATGTCAGGTTCAAGGAGTAAATAGGGGGGCATATATCTAGAACAACAGGAAACATGCTGGAGATTTTCATCTGACTTGTCTGTCACCTGCTGACATCAGAAATATCAGATGCTGGAGGGAGGGCAATAGTGTTTCCTCCAAACATGGCATACTTCTCCCAGCCAAGATCTCAATATTTGGCTTCAAGGGGTTCACTTCAGTGGCTGTCTTCAGTGATGTTCTCATTTTATTCTACTTCATTAAATACCTCTTCTCCCCATACTGCCTATAGAATTATCTTCCTTTTTTAATGCTCATTTTATTGAATACTTTGGCATAATTTCTCTCCATACTTTTTTCTATTCCTGCACCTGTGGTATAAAAATCACTACTGTCTTCTCAGTCTCCTCATCGATAAGCAAGCTTCTCGTCATTCCTCAATAAAATATTTGAAGTAGCAGTGCTGAAATTCTCCCTTTCATCACCCACTTACATACTTGTCAAATCTAATTCTTATTTTACTTTGCATTTATTTGTCTTTTTCAGGTAGCATTGAACTTCATAGTTCTGAGGAGAAGTAATCTTCATCTCTCTCTTTCTTACACTCAAAATAGTTTGGATTGCTTTGTCATTCTACAGTTTCTATATCTTGTAACCAATCTAGAAATTTTTTATTCCCTCCAAAGTTTTTGTTCACTTGTTCATAATAGCTGCTTTTGCTCAGAACCCAACTCTGTAGAGATACACAAAGCTCTTTTTCTCTCTATGCTTTTTCCTCCATTAATTGTCTTGCCGGCACCATATTTTCCATCTTGTACTACTAATAATCTATTGTGCACCTTAATAATCATGTCTTATGCACTGATGATGATAATCCTTCCTTTGACTCCCATGTCCACTCCCCACCACTGTGCCTATAGATCTTGCATTCATGACGAAGCATCAGCACCTTTCCCCTTGTGCTTGTTGCATATGGTGCTCAGCCTGAACCACAATCTGCTGCTCAGCTGCTGTGTTGGCTGTTTGGGATCTCGGTGCCACAGGCCTGTGCTGCAGATGGGGACAAACGTGGCCAGTGGAGCAAGGACTCCTGCTAGACATGCTCCCTGCAGGTTTTGGTGTGATCCTTCACCCATTCCAGGACATAGACACACCATAGACATGCCTTGTCTGAAACGGAATGAGATTTGTCTCAGCAAATTTAAACATCAACCATACAGATGCCTACATCTGAGCTAGCCACTCAAGACTTCCTTTAAAATCACTGGTGAGAAAGAGGCACTTCTCAGGCACAATTATTATGACATATTTTAGACATCTGCAGTAGGATGAGATGACTCATATCCTAGAAATGCTTATTTCTCTCTGTAAAGACTGTAAAGAAAATTTAGACAACTAACTTTGAGATGTAGACATCAACATTATAAATACCCACACCTCATCACGTGAATTTTATGTGTGGAGTCTCAGACTCTGAGGGTGGGGAAGATGAGTCTCACCTCTGGTTTAGATGAGTGGCTCCACCAAAGGCTGAGTGATTAGTGTCTCTGAAGGACAGGACCACTCTGCTATAGAGTAGAGGCAGCTGCTCTACATTTTAAGGTTTTGGGTTAGGGGTTTTTTTTGGTCTAAGTCTGACCATTAAATTTCAGCAAAGTAACTTCTACAAAAAATGACTATATGTCTTTCTGAGATTCAGACTTCAAGTGATAGTGAGGAAAGTCAGAAAATCAGACTTTCAAAATTTCCCTTTTCCTCCTGCTTTGCACACATGAACAGACAAAGATGCATTAGAGAATGTGCTGAGAATCACAGCTCTGGAGTTTAACCATGTTTATGGGGCACAGCAAAGACTGGGCAAGAGCTGTATATAATGGAGGGGGAATAGCGAGAGCTAAAGGCTTGCAGAGCTGGAACGCTTCCAGTTTTGAGTATTGTTTGATTATTTTCAAAAGGTGTAGAACGCTTACACAGAAAACAAAGTATGTCATCTTGGTGGCTGGGAAGAATCCACTGGACTCCACCTGGCATTTGCTTTGAACTTTCATTCTCCAGATGTGGATGGTTTGTTTAGAGGGAAATACAACTTGTGCTTATACTATTCACTTTAAGATATGACTTGCAGTAAAAGTGGTTACAGATATACATATCACTGTTAACTGAAACACAGGATGGTTTAGAACTCCAAGAGCTGCAAAGAGAGACTGCTAATGATTTACACAATATTTAGGTTAAATTCTGTCCTCGTAAACATCAATGACAAAATCCTAGTGACTTAAGCTGTGCTAGAAGTTCAGTCCATATTACTTTGTCATTTGCTGTTAGAAAAGGATTTGCATCATGCTCAAAAGTGAATACAATTTAAAAGCTCTGCTGTCTGATGCTCTTTGACTCAGAGTGCGCCATATCAGAATGCAACCTGTTTGCATACCTCAGACTCAGGAGGATCTCATTAAACCACAAACCTCACAACTGGAAAAAAATATTGGTAGGTAACATGATACAGACCTTTATGAAAACATGACCATGTAAAACATGTAGTTTATTACAGGTAGAAAAGTCTGCCTTTACCTACCAATGTCATAGCCCTGCTCAGTTAACACATGTGAAGCGCACTATTCTTGTAAAATATCGACCCAGTGGTGGGCTGACTTACCAAAATTTCATTCTCATGTGATGCATTAGTCCTTCTACACTGGTGCTGTCAATATAGAGTTGCAGATGAAATGTGTTAGCAAACAGCTGAGGGGCAGCAATTTTAAATTCCTCCTTAGCTATAACTGATCCAAGTGAACACTGTAATTTCTTCTTGCTGAACAAAGCCAAGCAGCTTAGCTTAAAACTGACATTAAAGGTAACTTTAGCTCAACTGTGTGACTTTGTCCTGAAAGGGATTAGGAGCATGCACACCATCATTTGAGAGGTAGTTTAAACACTGACTTTTTATTGTCTCTCAAATAACAGTTCTAGCTGAGTTGCAGTGGCTGACTGCGTTAGCTCTTCCAGCGCCTGTGTCTCTGCTGCAGAGCCCTGGTTTGTGCTCTTGTCCTTGGTGAAGACACATTCTTGCTGAGTGAGAGGCCAGTCTTTGTCTATGCTAGAACAATGTGCTTGTGGATTCCGAATATGTTGGGGAAGGACTAAATTTCATACCATGCAGAACTGTCTGTGTAGGAATCCAATTAAAAAAAAAAAAATCTCAGGCTCGAAAATGTGCTTCATAATTACTAGGGAAATTAATAAAATGAAATGTGTACATCGTCTTTTTGTAGAGCTGCTTAGACCACTTACTGGAGGTGATTGAAAGAGAATATTAGAATTTGTATGGTATTTTAAATTGATTTTATTTTTCTCCATATTTCAAAATTCACAAATATTCAAAATAATAATAAAAAAGCAGTAGTCTTCAAATATTTCATTATTATAAGGTTAGAGTCAGGCAGGTTATTTGCAAAGATTTCTATTAAGGAATGTTCAGAACACCATTATGTATTCAGAAATTTGTGAGTCAGTGTGCTGGCAGGTAATGATAAAAGAATAATTCGAGAGGATAATGTGACATTTTGTAATCAGTTATTCTTCCAGCTGTGATAAAGAATGAGTTGTTGGCTGTAAAATTAGTGTGCAATGTTGGAATATTTTTATACAGAAAATTTTATTTTGCTTTCCCTAGATCCTTGGCATCTATTTTCTCACATGTTCATAGTGTATTGATGAGACTTTGGACTGTCCTTTCAGATTACAAATGAAACAAATGCCAAGATTAAAGCCAAGTCCTCAAAGGGGGCACATATCCAGCAGTGTTAGCTTTAAGGCCAAGATTGAGAAGCATTCCTCATTATGCTCAGTTTTAAACATGGAGTCAAGTGCTTTATAAAGAACATAAAGAGCCGGAGACTAAAAGTTGTTGTGGTGAATGGACATTTGCAGCCTCTGTGAAAATCAAGATGCTTGTGTGAAGTGCATTTGTGACACAAGTTGCAAGGGATCTTGCAAAAATCTGAAGAGTTTTACAGGGCTGAACGTATTCCAAAATATTTGTCATACTTGGTCTTAAAAAATAACTTGTCTCGCTATGCTGCTTCTCTAATAGCAGTTTTACGTTGGCCTCTAATAGGTCTTTTCCAAACAGAGCTTATGAAGTCAGAGAAGAGGAATTAGGCTGCTTTGCAGGGCACGGCAAAGCAGTTGATCCGTATCTGCAGTAATGTATGGAATGGCTGAATGTGCACTTGCTGCCACAGTGATGTAAGAAGCAGACATCCCGCGTGACTGCCGTTGGAGCCGCAACCGGACGGGCAGTCTTGCTGAGGTGAGCGGGGCTGCTTAGCTCCCTGGCCTCAGACCAGTGTGCTAATTATTCATACACAGCAGGCTATTTGCGCAGGGAAAGGGGATAGTTAGCAATGGATTAGATCAGCTGAAAGTTCAGCATCTTTTTTTGCAGAATAATACGATGCAGAAAGTGTTGTTTGATCTGAGCTCTGGGTTTCATAGCATTCCCTCTTATATTAGAAAACTAACATATATGCAACATTATACATCTACATGCATTAGTGGTACTGCTGTGGGCATCGGTTCTATGCAGTAGCTATCCCCTTTAACAGACATCTAATGTGTTAGTAGTGACTTTCATTTGAAAATCCATTTTTACATGTTCAGCTGCCTCTGAGACCAGAGGTCTGCAGTGTACCTTACCCTAGCAAGAAAGCAGACATTTTAGACAAACAACTGTCAGCGATTTAGGTATGTCTCATACTGCCTTGGGGACAGTAGGTAAAATAAATGACCTCTTGATGCCTTCCACCCTGCTCCCATTTTAGAAATGAATGTATTATGACATGTCCTATGGCCACGTTCTCAACTGGTGCAGTCCTATGCAGTTGCTTTAGTGGCCTTATGCTGACTTCTGTTGGGGGCATCTGGCCTGGCTCTAGCAAAGCATGCCATAGGATATTCCACTTCCCTGTTAGAGGAGTTCAAGACTGAAGTAGAATTATACATTTTTAACTCACTAATTGAGGACTATTAATTCTGAGATTTAGGTCAAATCAACAGGCAGTTACAAGATTCATGCGTGCTAACATACTCACTGCGAACAAGTCTTTGTCTTGTGCTCCTAAAATTAGCACTCAGTGTTCAGCTAGGGCTGAAGAAACTTCTTATGCTAAATTAAATGGTCCAGTGTATTTCAGTGACATCACTGTTTACTTCCTTCTGGGGAAAAGCAGAACAAAGCAGCCTGGCTGGGATATGAAAGCAAGATCTGGACAGACTGAATTTACGTGTTTAATATGTTTGGTTTCATGATCTGGCCCTTGGCTAGTGACTCAGAGGTGAGGGTTATACTGAAGTATTTCCTGAAAGTACTTGGTGCTTTTGAAAGGAGGAGGTTAGTAAACAGACACACTTTGCTCCATCTCCTGAGAAAAGTCTCCTGGTGCCCACCTCTATGTTGCTAGATGCTCACCTAGGCACTGCATTGATAGTGCTGTTGGGTACCAGAGTGCTAGCACCAGGTACGAGCTCCACCTGGCTACTGCAGGAGATACAAACCAAGCAAGCTATACCCAAGTTGCTTCCAGTAGTGCTAATCCCCTCCTGTTCCTCCAGTTCAATGCTGTCTTCTCTTCCTTTGGGTCTCAGGTGATGCCTCTGTCTGGATGATGGCTTCTGAACCAGTCAGCCCAAAGTCAGTCAACTGGTGTGTCTTCCCTCGAGGGAAAGGCACAAGGCACACACCTCAGTGTAGCTTACTAATTTAAGAAGGTATTTATTTTTTGCAATGGCTTTTGTGAGTCCCCTTCCTGTGTCCAAGTCTTCTCACTCATGGCGGGGGCAGCCAGGTCTTCCTCAAGCCTCGATCCCCTTGGTAGATGGAGCTTTTTGGTCAATGTGACAACACTTTAGAAGTCTCCTTGTCTCTACTAGTTCCTGTAGTATGGCTTTCTGCTGGTCTGTTGTATCTTTCCTAGAGCAAAAAGGAGAGTGAAGAAAATCCTGTTTCTGAAGTACTCCTGTTCTCAGCTCTCCTGTGCAAATGCTGCCACCTCCTTCTTAATTCCACAGCTTCTGCCTCAGGGAATTTATTTTGGACTCTCCTTCCCTTTTTGCCAAAGAGCTTAGTGTTTCCAAACAAAACAACCTCCCTTCATGACCTCTTCAGTCAGGACATTAGCTTTCTCCTGAGGAATAATGTTACTTGCTTGATAACTGGTCTCCTTCTCTGGTTCGTGCTGAGTCTGCCTTGTGTGCCCAGCATGCTGCCAGCGCCCTTTGAAGAGCAATTAAAAAGTCAGAAAGAGTTTATGTGCTATGAAGACCTTAATGGATCAGGACAACTGCTCTAAGCCATGCTACCCACACAGTTTGAGCCAGGGGAAGCTTTAAAATGTATGTGTTTTACTAGTGCAGTTCTGTGTCAGTCACAAGTACATGCCTGAGTATTTGCATGTCTTGTTAATAGCCTTAAATAACCTAACACCCAATCCATGACTTGTTAACAACTTCCTTGGAATAATAAGGGATGAATAAATCACTGTGTTTGGGTAATCATGCCATTAACCTTGAAAAGAATAAGAAAACAGAAGGCAGAGCAAGAGAGATGGGAAGTCCCAAAAGGCTTTGCTGCTTGAGAACGTGACACCAATATAACTTTAGGTGTGAATTTATATAGTGAAATTAAAGCAATGCAGAAAGCTGCATCCTTTTTCCACCTTATTTCAGAGGAACAGCAACATTTATTTGGATTTACTTTAAATCATTTAGTAACAGATTAAACTGAATCAAAGTTAAACCAGTCTTATCCTCAGTTAAGAGAATGAACACAGAATATTTTATGAATATAAAGGCTGATTTGAGCTATAATGCTCCAGTCTTTTCTTGTCTGCGAGCATTTAGTGAAGGCAAGTGAGCACAGGCATATGTGATGGCAAAGCTGAAGCTGCAGCAAATTGCTTATTTACGGACCTGTTCCTTCCTTGCTTTTTTGTGGTGTAACCATAATACCGTTAGCAAAGGAGAAAAGATCAAAGGGCAAATAGCATTTAGCTAAGGGACAGCTAACAGGGACTACACAAAGAACGGGATAGGAAGAAAGCATTTCATCAATTGGGACTGAACACAGGCTGGTTCAGACTGGCCTGCAGTAGGTGGCAACACATTGGCAGAAAGTCTGTCAACTCATTTGGCTTTCTGTCTGCACATTCTTTCTGCCATCCCCAGTGATAGTGACCAGGATTTAGCAAGTGTAGTCATCTCTCATATCTCTCAGGGAGGTTTGGCAGGTCAACGTGGTGGCTCCTGCCATGTTGTACTTCATCCTGGCACAGGAACATGGGGTTTCCTAGGGTCTTTCCCTCCTCCCTGGTCCCCCCAAAGGTTGCAGAGGTCATCCTGGGTCTGGGTGCAGAGTTGTGGGTCCCCCACCAAAGTCATCAGGAACTCCTGGGAAGACCCCAGTATTCATTCCTAGGTTTCCTCAGTTATAGAACTGGGTAGGAAAATACCCCATTGGTGATTTGCCTGACCAGCTTAAGCTGTTGTTTCCTGATTTGCTCTCACCACAGTTGTTGGCATCCACAATCAGTTTGTTCCAGACATGTCCTGGACACTTCTGTACTCCTTGAAGATTAATATTTTTTTGCATAGTTTCACTCTCTATTTCCCTGAGCACACCAAAGATTGCTCTGTTGTTTGGGGCAGGTGATATTGATCATATTTCACCTACTACAGCAGAAATTTGGTTAAAGTTCATGGGCTTATGCTAAGAACTATGCTAACTAGGTCTAACTCGTGGTACCTGATACAGGTGGTTGCTATCGGTTAGCCACAAGGTTTCCTGTATATTTGATATTTATGAAGGAATTTCTATTGTGTTTACTAGGCTTTGCAGGATTTGTCTAGACACATAAAATAATATGTAAAAGTTTTCAGGCCTAATCAAAACGTTCTCACTGCATCATTCTCATTTGCCTTTCATCCGATGATAACTCAGTTTGAGGGGCCCGTGCTATGGGTTAAGTGGATCAGTACATGTGAGGGACTCCGGCAGTCAAAAAGTTGAGAATTTTATGCTGTTAGTATCTGGTTTAAGACAATTTAAAGAAAGTATGTTTTCTAGTTTTAGGAATTAGATTCCTATCAAATGCTGAAAATACATAAAATAAAATTGAAGTGTCCTGGGGCAGGAGGAGGGAAGAAATCCTACCTCTCTTAAAGCACTAAAATATCACAGAGACCAGAGTTTTAAAAGATGTAGAGACAAAGGAGTCTTCTCTCAATTGCAGACTCCATGACCTATATGTTTTTGCCTCTTACAAGTTCTGTGATATCAGTGTTAAATACCTTTGGAGATAGACACTTCACAATTGTGATCCTTTCTTCTGCTGACAAATGACTCTGCATAACACCTTCTCCCAGCAGGGAGTTAAAGAAGCAACTGAATGGAGGCTGTTTTCTCCATGTCAATGTGTGGAAATGGGATGTCTCTCTGCCTACTTAGATGTGTTACAGAAATGGAGAGAAGCTTCCAATTAGCACCTGTGTATCCACAGTGAGGATTTTTTTAGCTCCTTAGCTGCCTTTTTCTGCAGAGCTCCTGATATCTGCAAGAATGAGTTTCTGACTCCTCTTGAGGACGAAGTTCTTTAGCAAATGCAATTCCATGTTACGCAGTTTGTCCCCTCGATTTGCAAACTGCAGATGACACAAAGTAAGACGTTTGTATTTTTAATCTTTTCAGAGCTTCGATGGCAAAATCATAAGAAACCGAAAGTGTTGGAGAAGGAAACCTGCCATTCCATCGAGCAGCAGCAGGGGATCATGTCTACCTGAGCCAAAAGTCTGCACAAAAAATTGCTAAACGTAAGTTTCAGAATGTCAATAATCAAATATTGCAAGTTATCAAGTATTCTTTGTACTTCTGGAACATTTTAGTAATCTGTTAAAATATTGGGAGAAAAGTAGTATTTATACTGCCAGTATAGCTGAGAAGGGCTGGACTGCTGTGGTGAGCTTTGTGAGCTATTATGTGATTTTGTGGATTTCCTATACACTGGTCCACCTGCAGAAAAGTAAAATAAAATTAATCAAATAAATATTATCTGGAATGACACACACCACCCAATGCCTTCCAATAATTCTGTCTGGTAATGGCTAGCACAATGGAAAAAAAAGTCCACAGAATGTCTTGTTGTTTTGTAGAAAATATCAAAAGATTTCTCTTGGCCATTAGTATTTGCTCACTATATTTGCATGGAGTTTATCTGAAGTGTAAACACATTTAACCTTACAGTAAATGCAGCTAATATCCACAGACTCTCATTACAAGTTCATGATTTCTTAATAGCTAATGTCCTGTGCAATTTTTAGGTGTGGAGGGTGGGCGAAAAGAACTGGAGTATTGTTTTAAAGACAATTTGTATTTAGATTAGGTAATGAAATTCAGATCTGCTCCAATGATGTGCTATAGCTAAGTACAGTACTTAGAGATGGAAGTGATAAAGCAAATAAAATATTTTCATTGACTCAACTATATTACTGTTAGGCACGTAAACATTCACATTCAAATCTCTGGTTCCCATCTCTGCTATTGCTAATACCTCTGGTAATACGTGATTTCCCATGGCTGTATAATATCATGAAGATTTTTGTATACAGTAATTTACTCTCCCAGTATCACACTCAACAGAAACAGAACAGATCAAACTATTGTACATATAAAGTAGAGCTGGGTTTGTTTGATTAGATTTGTTTGTTTGTTTGTTCTTAATTAAAATTTGGGAACAATCTTTGTACATATCACTTGTGGAAATCTTGCTGTGTTTTACTTAATTAAAAAAAACAACTATGAAAAAGACAAATCTATTGTGTATAAGCTAAGATACACTAGGATGTCATAAGGAGAGAGTTAACAGACGAAATTCTATTCAAGTATTCTTCAAGTCTGGCCTTGCTTAATGAATTATTACAATTAGACTCTTTCTTTCTGGGAGAGTGTTGTGGCTAACAGGGCTCACATACCAGGAATGAACAGGATTATGAAGTCTGAGGAGCTGCAAAACCTCTCCTTGGTGTGTGTGCCTGTACAGGTCTAGCAGATCTATCTCGTTTCTCTTTCAAGGGTGCTACTGCAAATTAATATGTATGGTCCAGCACAGCTAATTCTATGAGACAACTTGTTTGCTGGTGCCTCTATGCTCTCTTTTGGCTGCCTGTTTTGTGAGACTGAATCCAGTAATGGGTGTGTTTCATCTGCTTGCCAGGAAAGACCTGAGTAATGGGAAGATGCTCAGTGACTTCAGTGGGAGTTGAAATTTGAAGTAAATAAAGAAACTTTTAAAATAGTAGTTAGACCATGACTCTCAGAAGCTACTGGTCTCTGATATTCAAATACAAGACGAAGGTGTACTGCCAGAGGCTCAAAGGAGAAAATGCTTGCAAGCTTTCACTGTTTGAATAGTTACAGCTTAGCATAGATACATGGGAATGAATGTTTGGGAGTCCCTGGTGGCTGCAGCAGGCCACAGCATGAACATTTAATTGTATCTTAATTAGCTGTTAGTTATTTCTGACCTATGACCTGTTCCTTTCTTATTAGGTATTTTCTACGCATAAGTGATTAAAATGGGGAGACTGTACACACACCTGAATGGCTAGAGGCTCTTCAGATGAGATCCAAATCCCTTAAACTTTGTTACCACATTCCATTAATGCTATGAATTCTGTTTAGTTGATGCCAGTATGGGTTTATTCATATTAAGTTTCTCAAAGTTTTATTTGTCTGGTTTAAATAAAAATAAGAACTGGTCTAAGCTTTCCAAGAAAGATCCTTAAAAATCTCAGTTTTGAAGTATGAAAAGATGAGGTAATTTAAAAAGAAAAATAAAAAGAGGAAAAAAAAAAGAGGGGAAAAAAAAGCACATAGCTGTTCCAGGTTATCCCATTTCAAGAAAAAAAAAGCCTGCAAATATGATACCCACTAAATTTCCAGATTAATTTTTGAAGCCTCAAATGTGAAGGCTTGCTACGCATTTAAGCTGAATGTTTTATTATTCATTCAGTCAACATTTTGTGAAGAGACAGTCAAAGGCTGAGATGAAGAAGACATTGTATCTGGCTTTTTTTTCCAATGAAATTTGCAAATTTTGCTCAGCTGAAACATTTAATATGTCTAACTCAATTTTAAATAATTATTTTAAATAAAAAATGGGGAAAAGTATAAAGGTATCAAGTAGGTATTTTAAAAATCAATAATTTTCTATTATTTCATGCAGAAATAACACTTCATTTTGAAATTTGCCATATTTTATGATGTCTAAACATCTTAAATACTTTTCAGTCCAATAAAATGTTTTATTCAATCTAGAATTACTCTTTTAATGTTTTGATCACCTGAATATTCTTGTTTTACGCATTCTTCAGAAGCAAGTTTTCTGTAACCAATTCACTTTAGTCCAATATTACTACTTACGTTTTCCAGCATCATAAGCTCTGTCCCATCCTGGAACCATGATGATGTACAACTGAACAAATACCAACTAGCTGTGGATGACTGGAGGTCTGGCTCCATCCCAAGGCTGGACTGGCTTAGGTTTTGACATATTAGATGATCTTTTGCCTTTGCATCGCTGTCCATTTTACTGTGTCAGAAGCATCCAGGAGAAGGGACTGCCTTGGCCTTTGGGGTGGGTGAGGGCTAGCATCATTACACAGCCACTGGGGAGGGAGTGAGGATCACTCTGCCTTTTGCTCAGAGGACCTGTGCAAAGTGATGATTACAAATGCTTTGCTGTAGCATCCTGGAACACTGAAGAACTGCATTTTGGCTTTTCAGAACTCTTAGTAGGAGTATGGGTAAATGAAGCAGCGCTGCAAATCCCAGCTACCCTGCACTCCTGCATATTTTGGCTGAAGCACCCATGAACAATTCCCCACCTCCCTCTGCTACCATGATTTTTAATTACCACAGTGAAACATTACACAGGCAGCAGCACGTTTCCCACTTGTTAGTCATGAGGCTCCCTCAATAACAGAAGTGCAGGAATGCAAGTATCAAAGGCAAGAGCATTTGCAGAGTCTTCCAATACACTATAAAAGATAAACTAGGTGAGTTGCCAAGATTTAATCCCTGCTTGAATTTTTCCTTTAATTTTCTTAAATAATAAACCAAAAGACCAATCTCCATTGCTTGTTTCTTAGCTTTCTGTCTACAAGACACTTTGGTGCAACCCCCACTCACTGACAGGGGAAACTCTTGTGTACCCTGCACTAGAGCCAAAGACCTGCATTCAGCTCCTGGAAGTCAGCAGAACAGTCCGACTGCTCCCCAAAGCAGTTCCCATCCCTCATCTTATCCCATCAGAAGACTGACATGTGGAAAAAGACTAAGACTTTCTTTGTGTTTTGTCACACTGTGGATCTCAGAGCACAGAAACAAAGGATGAAGCTCTGTCTGAAATGGAGGGGCTGCCTGTCCCCAGGCATTTGGCATGGGAACACGTGTGGTGCTGGCTGACCTGGGGAGGGGAAGGAGACGAAAAAGTTCAAGGTCCCTATTGCTAGCCCTCCTGCCCCTGATGAATAGGGCTGTGATCCAGTCCCTAAAAAGTACTGTCCACAGCATGCAGAAACACAGGCATGTGAATATGGTTGCAGCAGCCTTCACCACTCAAGCTAGTGCTGGTAAGGAGGACAAAAATGGTATAAAAAAATGACAGGAGAAAGAAAGCTACCAAAGTCCTCACTGAGGAAGAGGAACCACTGGACAATCACAGAAATCAGGAGAAACCTGGAGCCCCTTTTGAGCCTTATATTGCTTTGATCATTCATTGGCTTAATTTCCTCATATTTAAAAAAAAAAATCCATATTAGTTTTCACTTGCCCCTTTTTATTCTCTTCCAGCTTCCTTGCAACTGACACCAGACTGAGCTATACGCTTGAGTGCGTTGATTTTTTTTTCCATTCCAAACCACTTTTTTTTTTTGGATTGACAAAATAACAATTTTCTAACTTAGTTTTCTTAAGCCTCCCCAGGTATTTGAAAAGACACTATTGGAATCACAAGTTATCAGACATATTAGATAGACAACTGTACTCTTATTTTTCCCCTTCAGCATGTCTTTATCATTTATTTTTCCAAATTCATTGTGTAGGGATGATTGTCAGAATGTGCTGACTAACAGCAATACCTAATGGATGCACCATGCATGCCAGTAGTTCTAAATTTGAAATGATTTCCAGCTGTCTTTTCTGGAATATGAACAGTACCTGCTTTTCTTCTCCATATACTGTATTTCAGATTCTTGCCTGAACAGCCCAAATATACTCCTCCTTAAGAAACTGCATGAGCAGTAAATCTTCACATTCACTTATTCATTACTCAGTTGAGTCAAAGCTTTACATAATTGCTCAGAAGTTATTTTCTTAGAATGAATATGAATCTTGAAGAAAATAGTTCAGTCCAAATTCCACTTGTCTTCCAGTTCAAAGGTCTTATTAAGTCGATTTACATGTTGTGGGGCCAAGAACCTCTTAATATGCTGACTGTTGACTAACACATTAAAAAAACCTTTAAAAATGTTCCAATAATATAGTCAAATCAACAGAGCAGTGCTCTGAATCTGCACAGATTTTTTCCAGGAAGAAATTCCAGACCGATAGAAACCCAATTTTCTCCACATGGCAGACCAAGTGAATAATGCATCAAAACCCAGGATTTTCTTTGATTACTTTCTATAATGGGAATGAAGAAGAAGAAGAACAACAAAATTCTAGAAAGCAACCACTTCTCCAAGCTGCTTCTCTGCTTTAATGCAGTAGACTGGATGTTCTTTGTCTGGAAAATGAGTGCTCACTGGCAGGTCCTTTGGGTGATTTGTAGCCAAACTAGCTGTGGAGATTACTGAATATCCTACAAAGCCTTGCTTTTCATAGGGCCCAGAGCCAAAGTTGGGGTCTTAGTGTGTTCCATGAAGACAAAAGCATAATCATGCTGAGATGAAGTAATTATCCAACCTCTACAGCCAGTAAGTTGAATTAATTGACACCCAAGAGGTGGGTGTCGGTCTCTTCACCCCAGTAACAAGCGATAGGACGAGAGGAAATGGCCTCAAGCTGCGCCAGGGTAAGTTTAGGTTAGATATTAGGAAAAACTTCTTTACTGAAAGAGTAGTCAGGCACTGGAAGAGGCTGCCCAGGGAAGTGGTTGAGTCCCCATCCCTGGAGGTATTTAAAAGACGGGTAGATGCAGTGCTTGAGGACATGGTTTAGTGGTGGACTTGGCAGTGGTAGGTTAATGGTTGGACCTGATGATCTTAAGGGTCTTTTCCAACCTTAATGATTCTATGATTCTATGATTCTATGAATTGGACTTAATGTCACTTCTGTTGACCTTTCTTTCTTATAATTTCTCAAAGTTTTCAAAACTGCAGGTGACCATTAATATTTATATATAACCACAAAATAGACAGGAGCATTCTTTGATCTGTTCCTGAAACCTTTGCTGGGGTCCTGTGTCTACTCTGCAGCCAAGATTATGATTGTAGCTTGGAAAGCAGTGACAGAGTAACCATGGCAAGCTGGAGAACCACATGGGCTAGTCATCTAGATACCTGTCAAGGTCTTGAAGATGTCTGTGTGAAATGCTGGGGTAGCTGGGGAAGCTGGGATAGGCTGCGCTTCTGGTAATGGCTGTTTGATCCATACCTACCAAAGCATGAGAACTGTTTCAGACTCTGTATCAGGATATATAGATATGAAGTTTTTGTTTCCATATTAGGTTATAGAAGCAATGTACTAAAATGGGAATTAGATCAGAAGCCTGTCCACTACAGGGAGTTTAAATAATGGAGTGAAAGCATAAGCATGCGTTAGCTATCGTGCAGAACATGCAGCCTTCATAGCTTCTAGACAAAAATCTAACCTTCTAAAGAAATACATAGCTGTATATGAGCTGGACAGAGGACATCCTTACTTTTACCAGGATCAGGAGAAGCTAGTGAAGGACTTAGAAAGTTAACAGAAACACAAGTAAACCTTGCAAGGATGCAGGAAGAGGAAAAATATTATCACTGCACTTCTTGAGCTGTAAAAATAGCCAGAGGGGACTACAGTAACTAGGCACAAATTCAGTGAGGCATCTCAAGTGGTACATGCACTACATGTCATTGAGGATCATCAGCTCCAGAGTGGCTTTCCTTGCTGTCAAGTAGGGATGCTGGTGTAACTAATGGGAGGGAAGTACCATGTCAGGGGACTCACAGTAGGAGGTCTTGAGCCTCTGCTCCTCCTTGAGCCTTTGGAGCACTGAGAAATTTCCAGGCCTTGAGCATCACCCACAGTGAACCTGTCTGTTTTCTTCTCTTTTTTTTCCTTCTGTATTTTAACTGTAATCTTGATGCCTAAGGCTCTGCTGTTTGTCTAGAAGTGGTCCCTGTCCTTATTGGGTTTGATACTGCTGCTTCATGAAGATGTTCATATGCTAGATAAGATGAGGCCGTAAAAGTTCGCATTCTGTCTCCAGCAGAGTTGCTGACAGGAGAAGCTTAAAATGGACAAGCTCCAGCATAGCTAGATGAAGAAAAATCTAATTCTTACTCCCTCTGAAAAACTCATCCTACTTCCTGGGATCATAATATTATTTTTATCTTGCAAAGTTATATTTTTATCAGCCTCAAGTGTACGTTTTGTTGTTATATATGTTAACATTGGATTCCTAGCCAATATAAATTTTATTTCAATCAAAATATCTCCAGTGCCTAGTTGAATCATGCTATAATCTTGACCCATACACATCCCGTAGGAATGAACTACATGTCTACTCATCCAGTATGTCAACATTTCATTTCAAGAGTGCAATCTCAGTGTCTTGTTCCTCATCTGAGGACAGATATGTCTGTATATTCGGAATACAAAAAGCATGAAAAGATACCAGTGATGGAAGTAAAGAGACAATTTTGTTTGACAGCATTTTATACTAATTCTGTGCAAGTCTGACTGAATAAAAGATAAGCAAGACAATTTAAAAACTAGCATTTTCATATTTACACTGATCATGTAAGTTACACCACCTTTTATTTTGCTGTCTACTCTCCCAAATATACATGTAAAGAAAAGCAATAGCTCAAATAGTAGGTTTCTGCAGCAGTGTAAATGGATCTCTTTGTTCATTACTATTGTAAGAGATCCATCCCTTATTTCAGCAAAGTAGAACTGCTCTTGACTAGTAAGCAAACATTGTGTTGAATTCACCACCTCTGTGCCAAAAGGTTTGTCTGCCACAGCTCATCTATCTGTCATTGGGCCATAGTAATGATGCACTTTCTGCACTGAAGCATCTGTGGTAAACACTGTGCCTAACTAGGAAAGAAATAGGTATAAAGCACAAGAAATCAACTGGAAGTAATTTAAAATATAAAACACTTTGTCCTGTGGTTAAACACATTTAGCACATTCTAGTGTTTTAGGACTTGGAATTCTCAAAGGGAAGAAAGAAGCTCCCTCTACTCTCTCCTCGCCAAGAGCTACTCCCTTCTGCTGCCATATTTGTGATGGTTTCAGAAAAGAAAGAAAAAAAAAGCAGTAAGCATTTTTCAAGTATTAGCAATACCCCCAAAAAAAGGAATGTTCAAAATCATAATAGTTTGCACATTTATTTATCTGTCTTTTGCAGATAGTCCTCTGGTGAGTGAAGCTACATTAGAGCATTGCTAGAAAGACTCACAGTGACAGAAAGAGTCTGCTCTGCAGGGGCACAGGGTGAGCAAGGTGTTGGATGAAACCTCCATGAAAAATAACTTTCTATATCACATTGTTAATTGGAAGCTCTTCATGAAAGGTGAAATTTACAGGAGCTCATGCTGACATCTGCCTTACAGACTTTATATTTTTGCTCCTCTCTAAAGCAGCTCAGGCTAATGCTTGCCAAGATAAAAGTAGCTCCGGAGAATACCAACCTGTGTTACCTGCGTGAGCCAGGCTCCTGCGGAGATGTCCATGGCAGATTGCCAGCCACACTCTTGGGGACCCTACAACCCAAGGCTGTAGACTCTCAACAACAACTGTGTTTTTCAGACTCTACTGCAAGCCCTGAAATTTTTTCAAGCACTGCTGTAGACCCCTGCGGGGTGAATTTAAGTATGCTGGCAGTAAGCTTGCTTTCTTAGTTGCTGTTTCTGGATCTCTTAGTAAAATTGCATTGATTCTCAGGTAACTGCCACAAAATGAAATGCATTACTCCATAATTTTGTAGGTCTGCCCTGGAATAAGTGATCTTCCAAGGTATATTAGAGTATGTTTTATCACTAAGCAGAGTGTAAGGATGAAAAAATGCATTTGCTTATCAATATGGCTAATGGAGCAGTATCCCCCTTCTGATGCATCATTAAGGTTATAAGTAGCATCACCAGTCCTTAGCTGCTCCAGTGCCCTTGCTGGCTCATTAGGTTTATCAGTTAGGACTCACACGCCCCCAAAATTTCCTAGAGCTGCGCCTGTCCTGCTGCAACTCTTGGAGTCAGAGCAGGACCTCTCAGCACAGTTGTGCTGGACTCCTTTTCCAGCCCAAGGTGTAGTCACTGCTCTTTTCTCCCTGTGTCCTGTGAATGCATACTGCAAGATCACATTCAGTCATGCTGTTTCCTTCCTGTATCCTCTCTCAGATTCTTTTTCTAGAGGTTTAGTTGCTTACCTCCAGAAGTCTTTCAGATTTTGTCGTGCTTTCCCCAGCTTACAGATGCATTAGAACATTGGTTTAGCTATAAAAAGTATATGCCATGAGAAATGTTAATGCTAGGAGCTTTTTTTTAAGATACACACAGGTTTTTATTCCTCTGAATCTGAACAGACTATCAGACTTCACTCTACAATAGAAACAGAAAAAAGGACTTGTTTGGAATGGCAGTTGCCACAGTACTGCATCCTTCTCTCCCAAACACATACATTTATAAGGTTTAAGAGATCCTCATCACAGCCCCAGTAAAAGACCTCTGTGCTTTCTTTAATGCCAGCACTGGTGACTCTGTTCCCATTCAGGGCTTTTTTGAGGAGGTGGCCGTGCTACATGGCTCAGGCTGCAGAGAGGTGTCATTGCCTTACCCCTACACTTGACCTGGCTCCCCACAGTTTACCCAGCACTTTCTGGGAAGACACATTGGGAAAGCATTCCTAAGACTTAGGAGTGAGGTTTTTTGAGTCACTTGGCTTGTTTCAGGGGCAGCCAGCTCCCTAATCAATGATGATACCAATGCAGATTTTCACTTGGAGTAAATATCTCACTTTCAGAATTATCCATGAGAATATAAGCACTTCGATTTTTAATAGATAGTAAAAGTCTTTTTTTTTAAAGCAATGTATTTAGGCCCTTAAAAGTGCAGATTAGGCACTAGATGTGATGAAGAGAAAAAATTATGACTCCTGGAAAATAATCCCAGTAGACATCTACCTGCAACTTTGTGTGCCTCAAAGTGCTTAAACCAATTTTTATACTGGGAACAGGGATGCTATTCAAAATAACACCTTTACATTCGTGCGTAACTTCATTGAACATAGTTGTGCTTTATGTGAATTTAGGGGTCTGGTTTCACTATATCTAGATGAAACCTGTGGTTTCCCAGTCACTTTCATACAGTAAGTATAAAACTCATCACTTCAATGAAGTGATGACCACAGCTTCTCCTTGCTGCTGGCCTCCCATATCTGGCATTCATGTTTGTGAGGCAGTGTGGAGAGTTGATCAGGGAATGGATCCAGCTGAAAACTATCCTGGAAAAAATGGCTCATTTTCAGCTGGATAGGAGCCTTTTCTGAGACACAGTATGGCTGCAGGGATGCTAGGAAGAGGCAGAATGAACTGTTGGGGTGAGCGGACAGGACAAATCCATTTGGAGGCAGTGTTGGTTTCTCCTGGAGTGATGTTTTGGTGAGGAATCAGGGCTCCAGCACTAGGTACTCACCACCATGTCTGCAGTAGTCTCATGAGCATCCCAACAGGGGGAATGGCTGGAATATACTGCAGGTCTCCCCTTCTAGTTCATACATTCGGGTTTCCTTCTTATTACAACTGAGACATGGGGAATAATAAGGTGCATTCCCAGATGTCACTCTGAGATGGGATCAAGATATGTCCAGTGGTGCATGCTGAGACCTGGAAGCTCCTGGTTTCTCTGTTTTGTGGAGCTTTTTGCAGGGTTTGGCTACTTTAAGTACTCTGGAGATCAGCTGTACAAGACTGGGTTTACTTACCAGAGAAACTAAAAAGGGTTAAATAAAATCTTGCCTTTCAGTTAATTCTTTTTAATAAACTTATTAAAGATGGTATCAAAACATGGAGAAAGAGGTAAGCAGGCATACTTGTTTGTCATACTCAGACTCGGTGCATTTGACGTTTGTGAAACAGACTTCACATCCCAGGCACCTGCAGGCAATGGCTAACACCTCCTGGCTCATACACAAAGCTTTCATTATCATGTCTATACTCTTTATAGTTAAAGAAATCCCTAATGTTCCCATGGCTCCAAGAAAACTTTGTAACACTGGTTAAGTTAATATGCTCTAGGGAGGGCTGATGATGAATTTGCACCATTCCTCTATATTAAGACCCTCTGTGGTGGATTTACCGGCAGAGGGGTGAAGAGGTATGACCTGGTGCGGTATGTATGGTTCTGTGCCCCGTGGTCCATTTGTGGCTTCCTGGCTGCACAACCCCGCTATTCAGACTGGGCTTGTATCTACCCTTTGGGCAAGCCAGAGATCATAATTTATAGGTTGCCTTAATTAGCACTTGGCTGTCAGAAGGGCCCATCAGTACATCTACATCCTCAGAGTGGTGTCAGCCAGCTGTGCTGATCCGAGGTTTGCAGGAGACACATCTATGCCAGGAGACTTCTGCAGGGGGGGCGCACTTGTGGTGGCCACTGGCAGCTTTCTCCTGCCTCTGCTGGTGTGAAAGGGGCAGCGATGAGGTGTGAGGGCTCTGCTCTGGGAGAAAAATGCATTGTGCTTCTTCACACATGCTGGCAAACAGAACGAAGGGGAAAGCACAGCTCTAGTTCCAGCGGTAATTTTGACGGAAGAACACTTTAGGCAACCATGCTGGCTGGCTTCTGTTCACAAACAGGAATGGGTGCCTGTCCGTGCCATCATTTCTAAAAAGAGGCCCAGTGCATATTCAAGCTGCAGTGCAGAGTAAATACAAACTCATGAAGAGCCTTAACAGTGGCTTGCCTGTGGATGTACTGGGAACCAGCAGCAGTATAAACGACTGATCCCTCCAGGTCGGGCTGGCTTCACATGCTGCCCACAAGTGAATTGTGTCTTTCATAGGAAAGTTCTCATTAAATCAAAATTATCACAGAACCCCAAATAGCTGCATTACTGCAGTGCTTCGAAGCCCAGAATCACTGCGGTCCCTTTTGACCCTTTAATTTTCACAGCTTTTAAGGTAAAGGGTAAATAAAATATCTAATTAACCCTTAGGGTGTGATCTGGGCTTTTTATCTTTTCCATCCTGGCCAGCCTGTCACACGAGGGCACTTGGACAGCCTGCCTGGTACCACTCCCCCTCTCTCCTAAAGAGCCAGTGCTACTGCCTCCAAAACAGCTATATGGTACCATCACAGATCACCACCCAGAGCCCAGGGGGGTGGCACTAATTTCTCCCACTACCTAAAATGTCAAATGGAGCTCGTTTTGGTTTCCCTCCTGTCACGTACACTAATTGGTAATGCTGGACTGCCGTTTTAGGAGGTGGAAGCAGTTAAAAGGCACTACACGGTCCTTGCCTAGCCTTCCTGATGTGCTGCAGCCTTTGGAAACTCTGCCTCGTGCTATTTGCTGTGATACCAGAGCTGTGTGCTGTGTCATTGCATGACAGAGGAGAGTCCCTGCTTTTAATGAGCTTGAACCCTATTCATTGTGCTAATCTTGTGAGCGACTAGTTTCTCAAATGTCTTTACAAAATGCCTTTGAGCTCACTGAGCTTTTATTTTTAAGACCTTGAATGGGGCGGGGGAAAAAAAGAGAGGAAAGATCTCCCTAGTACAATCCACAAAGCGCAGACACAAACTTAAGGCTTAAACCTTGGCCATGAAGTGGAGGAAGTATATTTCTTATTCTCCCTTAGGAATAACTCTATATTTAGGAAGAATACACTGGATTTATTCACTTACCATTGGAGTTCAGATTCATAGCCCCACTCTCCTCTCCCCTTCCCTCAAAAACGAATTCTAATAAATGCACTGAGAAAGCACTCTGTCTCCATGCCAGGCGGTTATTTACTCAGCAGGAGTCAATAGAGTTCCAGGTGATGGAGCCCTACATTCAGGACATTGCTTTGCTCTGGTAACAGCACTACAGCTTCTCATTCTGTCTGTGCTTTGCTTCCACCCTGCACATTACATTCTAGCAAAGCCTCACACAGGCATACTTGTGATCATTTACAGCTAGCAACATTGGTTGAGTTCTGCAAGTAAAAAAATCAACATAAAACAGGCTGAGATCAATCCGAAAGTGTCCCTGCAAAAAAGACACCCTAATTTAATTAAGAATTGCACTTTTAGTTAAAGTCCCTGTGTAAATCAAAAATCTAGTGATCAAGACCAAAAAGAATTAGGCAACCAAGTTCTCAAATCCTTACTCATAAATTCCCAACAAATGGGATGAAAACTTTCACCAGATGGATATTAAAGCCTGTACTGTCAGGACCTACTATAGATGCACAGTGGACACAGTCCAAAGCCTTGGAGAGTGTGGGGGAAGATGTGTGCATGTGACAGGCAATGTAGTTGCACAGCTGCATCTGTTTGGCTGGCACAGGCACATGGGCTTGGGCACATGCCCCTCATAGGATGTGCCATGAGTGCAAATGTCAGGGAGCTTCCAGCAGCAAATTTGGGTTTGCTGCAGTGGCAGGGAGAGAAAGGACACTGATGCAAGAGTATCGACTGATCCCAGGGAGGAAGGGAGGCTGTGGAGAGCCCATTAAGAGAGTCTGGGTGAGGGAGGGATGGATGGAGGCTGGTGAAATTCATAGAGGTCCAGTGCACCCAAGGAAGAGTTTAATATTGTGTGTGACTTTGAGAAGAGCATAGGGATCTCTGCCCTTCCCTCTTGTTCCCAGTACAGCTTGAAAACTAGGACACTAGAAATAAACAGATGTGGGTTTGAACCTATTCACCCCCCTCTGAATGATATATATCATAGCTAAATTTGGGCTCCAACATCCAGATTTTTTGGACCTATGAGGGACTAAAAGAATCAGTATGATAACAAAATATGTATACAACAGTTAAGAGTTGTGTTTTCCATAGGGCATTTACAGTGCAATGTTTTCCTATGTTGATGTCACGTATAAAATAATATCTCTCTGGCATCAGATAGTTGCTGGAGAGTTTAGATCTTTCGAAGCCAAACTTACTTGCCAATTTTTTTTTTTTTATTCTACTCATGTTCTATGAGCAGGACAAGAATCATTCACTTTTATTGTATCTTGTTTCCTGGCCTGGCACCTGACAATGCTTTGTTATAAGAAAAGGCTTTTTAAGAGCAAACGTTGAAGATGCATTTGAAAGGAAGTGTTTGTGTTTGTATGTGCAGTGTGATGAACAGGTTGGAGAGACAAAAAGAGAAACGACATGGTAGCCTTCCAAATGCTATTTCATGCATAGAGAATTTGAGTTTCTCCCAATTTTGCTTTTGAAAAATACATTTAAACTTGGGTTTCTTTGGGGTAAAGGTGGAGATTAGCCTCAAAATAGCCCTGTCAGTTCAGAAACCCCTTCTTTTTTCTTTTTTTTTTTTTTTTGAAACTGAGAGTTGGATCTCATTTCTAATTTCTAACGACAAAAAATCTTGTCCTGAAAACGTGTTATTTAATTTTGACTTACAAGCATCTGGGGATTTGACATTCATTTTTTTCCAAGGCATTTCTAGGAAATATTAAGCATTTTGTTTTGTAACCTTAGACACACATCCATAAATCAAATATTTTTGCTGCTCAAGATCTGTGAAAAATGAGGTCATGAGTAAAACTGGAATGCATCAGATATGGACATATGTTCTATCTGTTCATAATATTCTGTATTTGCATGTGTTCAAGTTTCCGCTTATGAGATTTCTTCAGAATTTACTGTTAAGAATAATACATGATAGGGCATATAGCCTGAGATTGTTAGAGCTACCCAGAAACTAGAATTCCTATTGCATAGGAATTTTCAAAATGAAAAAAAAGAGTCTTATTTAAAAAAAAAAAAAAAAAGAGCTCAATGTTCTTGCTCTCTCTCAGCCCCATTAAAAAAAAAAGAAAAAAAAAAAGAATTCTTCGCTTTCAAAAAGTTAAACGCTATTTTATTTCCACCTTTCCAAGCAGTTCTTAAGCCTGAGACCTTTGTAGCCATGGCATTTCAATGAGCAAAAAGCCAGGCAGGTCTGAGGTCTGGAAGTCACCGTCCCAGAACAGGGAGCCTGGCCAGCAGAATCTGAGGCTGGCAGCTCCCTCTCAGCCCACTGGGTGGATTGCTGGGGAGCCAGACATCTTGGTATCACTAGCAACCTGCCTACCACCCCATCCTTCAGCTGCCCATAGCCTGGTGGTGTTTTCCTACCCGCTGAGTTTCTGGGGGAGGGTACATTCCGCCCTCCCAAGTCCCAGTAAAACGAATATCCCCTTCCCAAATTCCCTAGGGTTTAGGAAGAGTGAAGCCAGATACAGGCATGACCACCTACTCAGAGGGAAATAACAGACTGAATGTTGAAACCATTCAACTAATATATTTCAAAGAAACTACTTCATAAAGGATAACAAAGTGTAAACCACGAGAGTGACTCAAAGCAAACAAATGCAACCGACTGACAGATGAGACTCAGATAATGGCAGGGAAAAGCAGAGAGGAAAACAGCAGCTTTTCCATGAGTGAATGAGACCACGCAAGGAGATACTGTTGTGTCTTTACATGATGCCACCACCTGTATTCCTGGAGGCTAGTGCTCAAATCCTGAGGCAGAGAAAGAGGACGAGGATCGCTGTGGACCAGGCTGCCTACCTCATGTTCAGCTTTCACTGTGTGGTAAGGGGTTGGCAGTTCCTTGCCCATATCTCTCACCCAAAGAGAGTCAGTCATTTTTTGTCAGTCCCAAACTTCTTACTTCACTTTTTACCTTGTGAATGTGATTTAACCCAAAAACATACTAATGTGCAATTGCCTCTTTTATCAGACTTGTTAGCTCACTTACACTGCTCCCCCCAACCCCTTCCTGGTGCTTGCCTATTTATGTAACTAGCTGAATGTCTCACGCCGGTATCAAAGCGAAACTGCATTTTCTTAAAAGGTGCTGAATAGCATGACGAGGAACACAATAAAAATACTTTGTTGGGAATAAATTAATTTTATTATCAGTTTTTCTCTCTGGGACATTCAAAACAAGTGAAGGTTGTTACTTTGTCACAGGAAAGAGCCTAACATCTTTCAGTTTGCTAGCAGGTAGGGAAGGTGTCTAGGTGTTTTGCAAATCCCAATGGTGATCTATTGGAGAAACTACTAGCTTGTACAAGTTCATTTCTTCTGACAGTGCATTTCAAACAAATAACAAAGGCAGACACTTATTCTCCATTTGCTGTATATAACTAACTCCTTTCACCACTAATGGCAGTTAGGTTTACAAAGATGAAACTTGTACACTGTGTAATTGTCTTTTGCTTCTCCTTTAGACTTCATTTATGACTTAAATCAGTTTGCAGTTACCAGTTCCTTCCTGTTCAGACATGTAATCTGCAAGGCAAAAAGAGAAGTTGAAACAGTCTGCGTTAGCTGAGCTTCTTGAACACATATTGCCATTTCTGAGGTGCATCACTTATCAGTGAAGAGCGTTATATCAGTGCTGGGTGGAAATAAAAAAAAAAATAGATAATTGAAGCAAAGTACAACAAACAAAGTTCTAATTTAAAAATGGAGATTGACAATAAAAATTGTCAGAAATCTGTCTTTTTTTTTCAGAATTGATTACAGATAGAAGAAAGCCTCTTTGCAAAACCATTCCCACAAAATAAAAATATTCTTTCAAAAAGAGCATTGTTTAAATGTTGCTAAACATTAGCAAACTGTAAGCATCAAACCCGTTTTGATACACACCTGCTCCTCAGCACCAGGTTTCCCACGCACTAATTCTGCTACTAACCGTCCTGCTCTCTGAGGCCCATGGTAGGAAATGCCATCAGCATGTTAGTGTAGCTCTGGGCAGAGACTGTTGACTGTCAATTGTTTGCTAATCTCTTGGCTGAGTTGGCATTTGTTGAGCACAGCATTTTTAGGAAGTGGTCCAAGATGACCACACTTTTTCGTTATATTTAGCTAGCCCCTCAGGCTGATCTCAGGTTTTGAAGTGCTTTGTCATCTGATGTCTCACTGTCAGAACTTCATTTATTTTAGCTTATGTGATCAGTTAATTTCAACTGTACAGTTTTTTGCTGAAGACTTAATAGTGTTTACTGTTTGGCTTTACCATATATATACATATATGCACATAAGCATGTTATCATCTGGTGGAAAAAGCCATAAATGAAGATGGAGTAAAGTGTCTTCAGGGGTAAAGAACCTGGTCCAGTTACATTCTAGTCACGCAGAGTAGCGTACCTCTGCTTAGTAAGAAAATGTTGATAATTAACATATTGAGGACTGCTGCAAGGGGGGGATGCAAACTTGAGATGGAGCCAGTGCAAGAAGGAGTTAACGGTGTGATTGATGTGCAGTCAGCTTTATGCCACAAACCCTGCCAAAAGTCTGTCAGTGGAAGGAATGCCTGTACTGAATGCGTACAGCAGTAGTAAAAGGAAGAAAGGAAGTTGTGTAGGTGACTAGCCAGTGCAGGACAAAAATGCCTGCTGCCTGAATGGGCAGGAGTCTGCAGTTAGTGTCAGCACAGGATAACACTAAAGGTCACACACACTTTTCTGAAAGGGATAGCAGTCTGTGCTCTGATTATTCATGTTAAGGGAGTGAATGAGAAGACTAACCAGGTCTCTTTGTCTCTCCAAGCCAAAAAAGAATCAGGACATGAGCTGCAGGTTTTTATTTTTTTCTTTGTGTTTGTGGTGGTCCAACGGTGATTTTCTGACCAGTGGGAGAGGTAATAGCTCCTGGACTCCTGGGGAAAAGCAAGGCATTAGAAATGGAGTAGATCTGGTAGGTATTTGGAACTGGCCTGCGACTCTTCTGCTTTGAATTTTTTTCCTCGTTTGTTCAACAGGGTGCTTCCTTCAAGACATCTATGGGTTATCTATGATTGATACCCAAAAAGGCCTTAAGAAGAACTATCCAAATAGTCTCTTCTTCTGTGTGCAGCTGTCTGAGCAATATAACCATGGCTCATGGAAGCTGATTACTTGCAGGCATAAGTCATACATGTGCAAGTGTTCTCAGAAGTACGTGGAAACTCATGTACATGAGTTAGTGTGTATATACATTAACAAAAGTGATAGAATTAACTGTCTTGTCAAGAACAGCTCTGGAAAAAAAAACAGAGTGATTCCAGCACAAAATTAGTATGAGTGAGAGAGGAACTGAGTTGTGTGTTTTGACAATTTTCTCTTGCTGTGAGAGACAAGTTTATTTTGACTGGCACAAATTTTAGCATATTAGTAGCAAATGTGAATTGCTTTGTGAAACACAAATGCAATCAAGTGCACCCATTACTGAAGTCTATCATTCTAATTGAATGCATTCATTGGAATTTTTTTATATAGTGTTTTTGGCTAAAATAAAGAATGTACTCTTTTATTTTTATAAGTATCATGGGGAGGCAGGCAAGTTAAATTATCAAGTTAAAAATACACTACTAAAACTCTTAAAAGTGACTATAAAATGATATAGCTAAGTTTCTTATTTTTTTCCACTTTCATACACTGTCCAACTGTTGTATTTTTAAACTCTGACAACTAAAAGGCTCTATCAAGGGCCTGAAAGTCAAACTGCCTCATTTTCAGTACTTTTGACTCCATGTAGTTCTTCTCCACCTCTGATTTCTGGCTCCAACATCAGCCACAGATAATGCCAGAAAACGCTGTTTGTTCCCCTCATCCCTTGAACATCTGTACACAACCACACAATTTTTGGTAGACAACATCTGAACAGTAGACAAATCACTTGGGATACTTTCATGGAGTTTGTGAAGATGTAAATTGTGAATTAGTTTCTTTGTCTCCTGCTGCTCTGCTTCTGACTCACTGGCTGGGATTCATCTGGCCTAAATAAGGCTTCCTCCTGAGCTGGTGTGAGCATCTACTTATCCACTGTTGACTTCGTTGACCTTTCCACACTCCTACTGTCTATTAAGGTATCTAAAATTAGATGCTAAAGGTCTCTAGGTACACAGATCTCCTCTCCTGCACATCCATAGTGTAGGTGTCTACCTTTTTATGACCTTTGCATGTCCTGCTTCTTAGACACCTAAATTCTACATGTAGTGTCTTTAAAACCCTAGCATCCAGCTCTCCAGAAGCAGTCTTCTTCATTAGTGAGAAGCTAATGGGTGATCCCATCTGTGTTTGTCCTGGCACAAGTGGAGGATAGAGCAAGAGTGCAGTTTGTCACAATACACATTGTTTAGTATAAGGTGGCTTGTCAGGCAGATAGGGATTGGTGAGAGACAGCAGAGAGGCTTAGCTGGTATCCATAACTAGAATAGACAAGAGGCTAGTGATAGTTTGAGAGGCTTTAGGGAAGCAATTATTCAGGCTTGGTTTGGGCAGAGCCTTGACTAGGGAGGGAAAATGAATGGATGAGTTCTGGGGAGGCAAGGCATGTGATCACAAGAGGTGGCATACTGAAGACATTGCTTGGGAGGAGATTATACTCCCAGACCCTCCTCCACTGTAGCTTCTTAGGCTTCATAAATAAGGCTGTTCAGACTGAACATGGACACTATAAATAACTCTGAACATATGAACATCTCCCATCATAATAGGGATATCATGATACGCAACAACTCGTATTCTTTGTCTTGTTCAGTGACTGTTTAGTGTATAAAGATATTCACTGACAAGCAGTTCACAACCTGTAGGATCTTGGTAAGATCATGGGGGTGGGTACAGCATGTATTTAGCTTCCATGCTGTTTCAAATGACTCTGCACACTCGATTTTTTCAATCAGCTGGTTTCCCCAAGGCACTGAGATAGCAAATACTCTGTACCTCAATATCCAAAATTTGCCTCCTGATGAACTGAATGGTTATTTTTTACTGTTTGTTTCACTGCCATCTATGCCAATTTTTTGTGGCCTATGATGCGACTATTTGATGCAGCCTGCCAAAACTGTGAAGATGGATGCTTCCTTGGTAAGCATGTGCTGGATAATTCCTCTGTCTCTCCTAGACACTGCACACCTGCTTTCCTTTCCTTTCCTTCTCTCCCCAGGTAGACAACAGACACAGATCTCACAGATATGCCATCTGGCTCCCATACACGCAAACCTAACCAATAGCTCTCACCTTTAACCCTCCCATTATTTCTGCAGGAGGCTGTGCCTAGCCTCCAACAAACTGAAAAATGCCACAGGTGGGAGATCTTGAAAGGGGTGACCCTCAGTGGTGAGACACTTGAAACAAGCATATGGTAGGAAAGATGTCCAGGAGTGAGCAATGATGTTCCAAAAAGCAAAGACTCTACAGCAGCGGAAAAAAAGGAGTCAGATGACAGTCAGTCTTTAGGATCTGTGGGACCTGTATTCATGACAGTAAGGCGGAAACAAGACTAGAAATAACAACTTCTGTCTTTTTTTTTAGATGACTTATTTTTTTTTCCCCTACAACCATTTCCCTGAGATCTGGACACAGCCACAGTTGTCATTCCCTGTACTAGTCTCAGGGGGTGGCTGCTGGGAAACTCTGCTCTTCCAAACAGTAGGCAGAATGGCTGTGTGACATGATTTAAGCTTTGTGCCTGAGCTATTTTCCAAGGAGTGAAATGCACACAGCTGAAACCAGGGGTGTGGATGCCCATGCAGTGCCAGCAGCATAATGTTTTATCAGTAAGATGAAAAAAAACCAGCGATCAGATAATACTGCTTTCTTATTTCCTCACATAAAGTATCCCCCAGCTGGAAGACTCCTGTATCAGGAAGCTCTCTGGGTTACTGACAGCTGTTCTTGAATATCTGGTTAGCTTTCCTATTCATCCCTACCACCCTGTACAGACTGGTCAACAGTGAAGGTCTTTAAAGCATTAGTAATGGTGATTTTCCTCATTGCTTCCAGCTCTGTTTTCTCCCTCTACTCCAATGCTGAAAGCCCAGATCTGGACTTAGAGCCTGCCTCTGAAAGCAGCGAGCTCTTTTGGGTTGCTGGACAAGATAATGAAACATGTCTGTTCCTCTCACTCCTTTTCTGCCTGACCATATAACTCCTGCCCTTCTCCTTCTTCCATATAACTTCTCTTTTTCTAGATAACTGGTTTCCTGATAGTCCATGACTTTAGGGTGTCCCAGCTGCAGGCAGATGACCACGTCACTGGTTAGTCCCTGGTCTGAGGTTAAAGTATCTGAACAGGACGTGGGAAACTATCCAGCATGACATGAGAATTTGTTGGGCATGAGAGATAGCAGTGTAAGAACCTGAAAAACTTACAGATGGTGCCATGAGGAGTGGCGGTATCTCATAGGTGGTTGAGGGGAGGTTATATTAGAAATGGCCCAGCTTCTTAGTTGAAAAGGAGTATTAAGCTCTTGGGGGAAGGGGGAGGGACCATGTTGTACACAACCAACAGCACCTAGGTATATCAGTAATACCATTTAGGGCTGAAGTTACTTAGGTAACAGTAACAAAAATATCAAATTTGTGTACGGATGTAGTAAAAATGAAATTAATAGGGGAAAAGTAATTAGATTATTTTGTAGGAGATGGTATGGAGAAAGGAAATTCAAGGGTGGTACGAACCATGGTCAAGGAGTAGGAAAAGGGATGATACAAGGTGCAAGAAATGCGATCATTGCTACATGTCAGTTCCCAATACAGAGAGGGAAGTATAAGTAGTTGCATACTGAATAGTGATTCTGGGGAGATCTTGTCGCGGCCTTTCAATACTTAAAGGGGACTTCTAAGAAAGATGGAGACAGACTTTTTAACAGGGCCTGTAGCAATAGGACAAGAGGTAATGGCTTTAAACTAAAAAAGCGTAGATTTAGACTAGATATAAGGAAGAAATTTTTCACGATGAGGGTGGTGAAACACTGGAACAGATTGCCCAGAGAGATGGTAGATGTCCCATCCCTGGAAACATTCACGGGCAGGCTGGATGGGGCTTTGAGCAACCTGATCTAGTTGAAGATGTACCTGCTTATTGCTGGGGGGTTGGACTGGATGACCTTTAAAGGTCCCTTCCAACCCAAAGCATTCTATGAGTCTATGATTCTATTCTATGATTTTGGTGTGGTTTCTGCCCAGACTATCTGGGCTGGTTCTGGGAGATCAAGATGCCAAACTGGAAGAGACCTCTGCCACAGGAATAGGCTGGCCCTTGGAGACAATGTTGTCTTTTTTGAGGTTTGGAGAGAGTGGACAAGACATGATGCTTGGTCCTAGGAGACCTGTCTGAAATGGTGAGCCCAGTGTTTCAAGCTGGACTTGTTCAAGTTCCTCATTGGTAGTTTGTGAAGAGCTGTCCTCAGCAGCCTGTGGAGTTAGTGAACACTTGGACTGTGGCAGTGATTGGCAGAGGAATATAAGGATATGGAGAAGAAATACAATGAAGATGAGAAGTGGGGTACATTACCGAGAAGATGAAAAAAAATTATTCTCCTGCTGAAATCTGGTTTTAATATGCTTCTGAGGATACCCACACACCTCATTGTAACTGCTGATACATGTACCCTGGGCCTTTCTCCTGAGCTATGCCAGGAATTTAGGGGTCATTTGGGAAGCTATGACCTGTTGTCATGGGGTCCCAGAAAGCTGTTTCATCCTGCTCCTTCCTATTCTACTTCATCTTATATCAAGAAAGTCTACCTCCATGGTTTAGGTCCTTTCCAAGGACAGCTGGAGAACACAGACTACATCATGGCCAAAAATGACCCCACTGTCCACAGCTGATTTTTGTCTCATGAAATGCAGGTGTCTAGCTGGGCTCCAGTGTCTGATTGTGTTTCAGGGGACTAATCTCTGGCAGATGGGTCCTAGCCTCTGAGTCCTGTTTAAAGATGCAATTTGAAGGCCTGTTTTTAGTTTACCACTTAGATTAATTTAGGTGGTTTCATTGTCTATTGACGTTCAGTCTGAAAACAAGGCTAATTGATGCCTGACTAACAGTTGTTTCCAATTGTGGTCTCTATACTACATTAGCTATGTTTGGCTAAATAGACCGCATTGTTCAAAATCTCAAAATCTTTCCTACTGCTCCTTAAACAATTGAGACTTGAAATGTCTCAATTTAAAAAAAGAAAGCAGAAAACAAAGGGACCTGCTAATAGAGATTGCTGTTGCTGACGATTCTCAGTTTTTGCTACCAGCAAGGATTCACTTTTTGGAACTTCACTGAAAGAAGCAAGACAAATATTTTATTTACACAGCTCATGATTTATATTTGGTGCCATGGGCATCCTTTCATTTCTCTATAGGCTTCTAAATCTCTTCAAAGAGAACTGCAGCTGTAAGCACATGCTATTCCCTGATCCTAGCAGAGGATTATTCTTCAACAGTAGAGTTCTACAGGGAAGTTTGATAAAGCAGACTGTTAACATCAATTCTGCAGGTCACATCCTCCATCTTATTTTTAGTCTTTCATAAAATCTCACTTACAAGCCATAGGAATGTTTTTGACATGAAGCCGAGTTTCAGCTGATTTTCTGAAGCAGTCAAGTTCAGCTCGTTAACTGTAAGAGAAAGAGGCCCCTTAGAATAGCAATTCAATCTTCCAAAGATCTCAACTGCCCTCTGAAATATCTCCAGTCCACAAACTAGAGAAGTAGCTCCTGAAACCCTAGACATCTCAGCTGCCTAAGGGTAGGCCTAAATTAGTGTCCTAGTTCTAATCAGAAGTGTGATTTTAAGGCAAGTGTCTCTATCATGCCTACTTGCTGTGCTTTGTTTCACGAGCTGTGTCAGAGCACATGAACTGGATTTCATTCTGATTATACCAAGCTGAAAGATGTTCTCTAGAAGTGCACATAATGTGCACCAGCTGCTGCTAGTTGTTTGGGCCATGGGACTGGAGTAGAACCAAACTGAAATACCCTCCCCCAAAAATGTGTAGTGTGGACAGCACACCCTCTTGCACCAAATGTTTTGCTTTACAAACCAAATGTTTTGCTGCTTATGTTGTGTTGCACTATCTGCTAGTATAGCCTAAGAGTGTAAGGAAGACACTCAGGAAAGGGTGCCAGAGCCAGCAGCTGGGTATATGATTCAACAGACACCTAAGGTTGAGTTTACACTGAAGGGCAAATATGCTTTGCAGCATGCTTGGCCACTAGGTAGAGGTCCATGTCCCCTTTCCGCTCTGTGTAGACACCAGACTGTGCAATGCCCAGCTGTTTTTCCTTTGGGTCCTCAAGGGGAAGGAACTCTCCTGATGCACTTGATGGGCAGCGGATGGCTTGCCTCTGTGGAGCTCTAGAATGGGGACTGACTTCACAAATCTTTACCCTTTCTAGTGCCTGGTCTTATTGACAAAAAAGGAATACTTACCTTACCTTCCTCTGCTTCCTTCTTTTTTAGTGAAAGATCTTTTCTGGAAAATCTCTCCCAAATCCTTTATATTTAGGGGGGAAATTAACATAGTGTCATCTTCCCTCTGAGTCAGTGGAATTTCCTTAAGATCTTTCCTAGAGGAATCAACACAAGCTAGCAGAGCACGGTACTTCAGGTGAACACTGAAAGCCTTTGTTGGGGTGTTATAACTCTAGGGGGAAAATGACAGGAAATATTGTGTACTTTTAAGTAAAAAGAAGTAATAAACCTTATGATGAATTCAATGAAGGTGGATTTTAAAGCTCTGGATGGAATTCCTTATATGCATTTTGGGAAAAATAAAAATTAAGTATAGACATATGTTAATTGATGTATATATGAATTCTAAACATTTTACAGAGAGGCAGAACCTTTTGGGCAAGGCTGAAGCTGAAACAGGGAATTTTTTTATCAACTGTAAATTGGGAAAAATAGTTTGGCAATTTGTTCTTTGAATGTTGGGTTTCCTTGAACAGGAATCTCTGTACACCAGAAATCCCCTCACATTGCCTCTACTGTCTCCCTTGTGAAAGGGCAACATACGTACTAGAAGACAGAAGTAATAGGAAAAAACACGGGGAGGTGAAGACACTGCTCAAACATTTGTTTTGAAACACATTGCCGTTTAGTCTATTTCATTTAAATCTCAGAAGCTACTTCTCCGAAAATAAAATAAACAAAAATAAATTGACTTTGGCGAGAGACCACCACAGATCTGGCTGTTTTACCAAATGGTTTTCACCTAAATGTGTGAGATCAATCTTTGGCTTGTGAGCAAGGTTTGAGTTTCTTAAAGACCAGCTTGTTCAACTGCTTCATGTCTTGCCATGCTGATGATTTTAATATTTCAAGAGCAGACACCAGGAGAAATGGTGAGCCTGCTAGTTCAGTAATAGGTAAGGGCATATTGTCACAATGGTCACTTTTGTGGACTCCATTTTTCACCTAGCAGGCCATGCAGTGCTGACCTCAGATGTGTTTTAAATTTCTGCAGAATGCCTCCAAAACATATCTTCCCTATTTATTGACATTTCATCTAACTGCTCTGTGCTTTCCAGCAAAAGGTTAGTCTCTCTCTTTTTCATGAATAAATGTGGAGGAGTCAAAAAACACTCTTAGAAAGCAGCCAGGATTTCAAAGATGTCTGAAACGTTTCAGTCCACCTTCTGGCAATATGCTGGCTACAGACAGAGGGAAAGAAAGAAGGGGCTAGTTAGGGGAGGGGGGCAACATGTAGCACACTCTATTGCTAGTACCTGCTTTTAGAGAATGAGTGTACTGCCTGCTCCTTTGCACAGTGATCAAACAGATCTGAACTAGAAAAACTGGGTCTGTAATTTGAGTTTAAAAATGGAGCTCATGCAATACCCTTGTTTATATCCAGAGTAGCTTCATTTTCGATCCACCTGTTGAATAAAATGAACTCCTGAGGGCCTCCAGACTAGGAATGCAAAGAAACAGTGACTAGTAAAAGGCAACAAAAGGCTGTGGAGATATCACAAACTCCTTCCAGAATGTTTTGGATTAAGAAATGAATTTCTTCCTGTTGGTGATATCTCAAAGATCCAAGAGGACATCCCATATAAAGAGGCAAATAATGTAACTTTCAAATGCTGCTGTTGTTTCATGAATGAGCTCTGGTCCCTAAAAATAGTAGAAAATTGTGAGAAATGTGTCATCAGGTAGAAGATAGCCTGAGATCTCCAGTGTTAGTATGCTAGTAGTGATGTTCTGGTCATCACTATTCCAGGACTTTCACCCAGCAATGCGGTTTTTCAATTTAGATATAAATCTAGAAAGCCTGAGCTGGGAGAGTGGTTAGTAAGTGTCATGGGAGCTTTGAACAAATATTCACACTCTATTCCACACTTGAAACAATCACTTGCACCTCAAATGCAGTGGAAAGAAGGAAGCAAACTGCACCTGGCTGACCTGTGGGAATTTAGCCTGAAAAACTGTTTCACTATGTGAGACTAAGGTTGTGTCAGGTACAAATGTACATCAACTACAGATGGCAGTGGGATTCACACAGATTAAATCAATGTTACTGCATCAGAGACTGGACTGAACTAGATGGCCCTTTCTGTTTGACCAAATACTGACAAACGTTCCTGGGTCCTCAGGAAAATGTCCATATGGGGGCTGAGTATCACTTCATTCACCTGATCAGTTTCCTCTCAACGGGATGTAGTGGACTGCACTAAGAGAGATGTTCTGTTTGGGGCTAAAATCCGGATTTTATTGTCATTGGCAGAATATCAGTTTAATAACATTTCACCTCAGGTGAAAAGATGCTTACCTGTTTGGGTGATTGTATTATTCATCTGGTTTTGGTTTTAGTATTCTGAAAATGCTCTGAAGCAACTGTTTTTTCTTGGCAAGGTGACTTGGTTGATTTGAACAAATTACTGGAGCAGTGAGGGTTCAGCCTTGCTAAACATCCTGCCCAGAAATATGTACAGAGACACTTAACGGACTCAATCTTGCTCCTGACAGTCTGAGTCTCCCATTACAGTGCACTTGGGAAAGGGAAGGAGGGACATCAAACACTTCAATATAGATCACATTTTCCCAGTAGTTTATTTATTGCACTTCACTGACTGGAATTCTCTATTTTTTTTTAAATAACCTTTCCTGCTAATGCTAGTTCTGTATCATTCAGTGCTATGGAAATTGTGTATTCTTTTCCAAAAAAAATCGAAAACCTCCTCCCAGTTTCCAAGCTTTCTGTAGGCACTTAGATCAGGTCTGCCAGGACAGAGTACATATGTCTGCATATTGCTCAAGATGTTTCTCCATGGTGCGTGAATGTATTCTTGTGCATTGTGTAGTTTGGATAACAGCTCCGTTCCTGTGCAGCTGGCTGTGGAACAGTATGTTGGGGCTGTGCTCCCGCTGGGAGACATATAAGACTGGAGTGTCTGCAGCCATGGCTGGCCCTTTCAAAAGAACATAATTTAGTTCAAATGACCTCCTTTTAGCCCCCCTTTTTACCCACCCCCAAGAACCTAGCTGATATGTTAATGGCACAAAATGACCCTTGTGCTTCTTGTGCAGATTTTACCCAGGGAGACGCACCAGGGAGCAGAGCATCACACATTGGCTACATGAGTCTTTAAATGATGGATTTTCTTTAAGGAAATAAAATTACACTCAAGGCTCACTGAACTACTAGTCAGGCTTTTCCTTTGTAAGAAATCTTTCCATCGTTAGACCAAATGAACGAGACGGGTGAAAACCACAACCACTGTTATTGATTCTGTGCTGAAGAACAGAAACTAACCTCTCTGCAAAGAAATCCCATCACAAGTCTGCCTTTGAGTCTTTCGACTAAATTGAAAGCACTTTCAAGCTATTTACAAAGCAGGAGATTCCTCTCATTGTTTATCTGTGGTGTGCCTCCCTGGTGCATTCTGTCTAAGCATGAATGCGTCTGTTCACTTTGTTTCTAGCCTATTTCCACAGCAGTCCCAGCGGAGCAGCTGGAAGAACTATTATGAGCAGCCAAGTCTGGAACTGTTTGGATTTATTGTCTTTTCTGGGCATATGGATGTTGGCATCCAATAGATGGATTACGGCTGATTTCTTTAATTTGCTCCAGGTTGTGCAGACCCTGGGAGGATTCAACTAAAGCAATTGTTTGCTTGCCTGCTCCCTTCAGTAGTCCTTGGTTTCTTAGCCCCTCAGTCCTTGGGTCTTGTTCAGCTCAACCAAGTGTAGGACCTAATGTGGGCAGCAGTGACATGGCTGTGGAGGAATGCCCCAAGCACCTCACCTCCTCCTAGCTGGTGATCTCAGTGTGCCCAGCAGTGCGGTGCAGAGATCTGATCCTAGCCTATGGGCACAGTGGATCATGAGACCCTCAGTGGATCATGAGACCGCGCTCTTTCTCTGTGCCATTTGCCACTTTGTGGAGCTAGTGTAAGAACATAACTTAATGAAAATACATTCTGAAGGACTCTTGAACATTAGGAATCCATGACCTAAAACTTGAATGAAAGTATTGACTCCAGTGTACATGCCGTTTGTACACAAGTATAAGTACAATATTGTGCACCTGTGCTGGATGAATTACATGCACTCTGTGAACCCCAGCTGTCTCGACATCATGTTAATCATGTGTCAGGGCTTGCTTGAAAAAACATGACTGTTTTTTAAATATCTGTCTTTGATTCTTCAAATCTCTTTTACCTGATACATTTTCCATTAATATTCTAGACAATAAAAGTTTACAGGACTGAACACTTGTACACTAAAGGAACTAGGTATGGAAAACTCAAATATTAAATAAAAATAAATTTTAAATTGTGAAAAACAGTTTAATTCATGCTTTTTTAGCTGAACAATACATATGACAGAACTGGGAGCAGGAACAAATCCACGTGACTTAGTATAAGTATTGACTAGATCTTGTGAATTATCTAAGTGAGATGCAAAGGTATTGAAAAGACCAACTCAAGAGCAGCCCATAAACCAAAAATGTGGCAAAACAAAGTGAACACCTGTATAAGTTATCTGTTCAGTTTCTCTCAGCAAGATTCAAAATGAACATTAAAAAAATTAAAAACCATCAAAGACTGCAGAGCAAAAGTGGATACAAAGACATCCAAATGTGATTTTTAGTTACTGCTGCACAGATTATTTTCTAGTAAATGTCCCACTTAGATTTTAAAAGCACTCAGGATTTGCCTTTTGGGACTGAATTTCATTTCCCAGGGTGGCAACACTTTTGCAAATACATAGGCAGTTGGCTTACAGAGAGTTGAATCATATGTAACATAGTAACTACAGGGATTTGACCTGATTTTTGTCTTTACAAAGTTGGAGTTATGATTTCAAACAGGGAAAAGAAACAATTCAGACTTCACTTCTGCAGTGTGAAAGCCAGGTTGTTTTCCGATGCAGTTCCTATGGAAGGAACTGTAAAGGGCTTTACATGGGCACTTTAGAGTCCCCTGAGTGACAATGCCATATTTCAGTCAACCAGAGGAAGAAGGAGAGTACTATTCATCCTGGACAAAGCTATATGAGTGTGTGCTGGGTGGTGGCGCCCAGTGGGTACACCATGTTCCCGGTTTGTTCAATGGTGCACAGACTGTGCTGTAGTCCTGTCATGTTGGGTTTGTTGCCCACAGAAAAGGGGTTACTCTACAGAAGAACCTTGCGGGTATCCAGGGTTTCTGGACATCTGAAATCTCAGATAGATATTCAGGCATTGCTCAGGGGGAAGAAAAAAATATTCCAGGGGAAAAAAGAGAACCTACTGAATGTAGCGTGGTCCTGCTGAGGGTCCATTCCACCTTGCTGATTATGTGGGACTGTGCAGCAAAAGAGTGTATGCAGTGACAGATGGGATGGCTTTTAGCTGGTGAAGGCTACTGTGCAAGTGCAGTGCATTTCCCTTTGTGATGTGTTGTCGTGCTGCGTTTTGTACTAGCATAGGCACTGTCCATGCCTAGTTCAGGAAGGAAGTAAGACTCAAATTTTACTGAGGATTATAAAACTCCAGTGGAGATAGACCCTACTATCCCCAAGGTAAGAACCAACTGTGAGTGTATGAGATCTTTATCCAGAGCACGCATCTCCTTTAGTGTTTATAACCACACTCAGCACTTGTACAATGATACATGATTGCACACTGTTCCTCACGTGCAATGACATAGGCTTGTTCGGTGTTCCTGACATTCATTAGGTACAACTCATTTTGCTGAAAAAATAGTCTGGACTGGCCAACTTTTCATGATTATTTATGTTCCATGATCTCATCAGAGCTGTGGGGTTTGAACAGCTCTATATGCTATTGCATCCCAGCATAACAAGAAGGATGACTGGGATTTTTGCAAAAATAAAAAAGTATGGTTATATTTAAGGTAAACATGTAGGAATATATCCACAGATATCCCTTCTAGTCATCAGAGGAGGTGCTCCTGCAGATAGACTTCATCTATCTTTTTTATCTTCTGTGGGGGGAGTCCAGGGATATTATGTAGACTGAAGTAATGTTTCATGACTATTCCTTCTGTAGCCCACATCATAAGATTGTTAGGGCCTGGGCAAATTTGGGATGGGTGTTTGAATATTAATTACTGGCACCAAAATGTTGCCAGCTGTTATTCTTTGTTCCAAGTTTCAACAGCAAAGAGTTCATGAGATCAACTGATTTCAATTGATTTCAAAGTTTTGGCCACTTCTAGAAAAGGAAGTAGAAACTACGTGTTGTCCAGTTTGGGATATGGTCTAATAAGAAAAATAAGGTTGGGTTTACAGTGGGGAATAGTCAAATCCAACTTCTGTTCTTGAAATTCAGAATTTACATCTGGAAACTATATCTTTTAACTCCTAGGAATGTCCTTTCATAGTCTGGCCTTAAAGTGATGTGCACTGTCTTCTGTGCACTGCTACAGAGATACCGATGTAATAAAACCCAGCAGGGTGACTTCAAGCATACTTGTGATGCCACTGGAACCTATAATTCATCTTTGTGGGCTATTCTTAAATGGGCTTTTAAAGGTAATTGACAAGGTGCTTTACAAAACTACACACTGAAATCATCCCATTCAGGTGTGCATGTACAGAATATATGGAGGTACACATGCACATCGTAGCATCAGGAGATCACTGTAGTAGCAGTAGCAGCAGCACTAAGTTGGCACTAAGCAGCTAACAGGAAAGTAAACTAAGTCAGGAATTAGGTCCAGAATGCAAACACAGAAAGAATTTCACATACTGTGCCATCAGCATGCAAGTTTCCAGAAGCTCTTCCAACCCTATACTATCTTTCCTTTCTGCTCTTTTTCAGCCCCCCATCCCTCTTTCTGTGCTGATGTTCAGAGGGAACTTTGCCATTTCATTTGACCATACCATTCATTAAAAATGAAAAAAATGAATAGAAAAAATATATTCAAAGTCAGCGGGGATAAATCCCGTATGTCTCGTTGCCTAGTACAGTTCAAAATGTGCTCCTGTATGTACAGTACAACACTGCATTAAACCTGAAGGAAAACTCTTGTACAACCTTGTTGTAACAAACTATCTGTATATTAAAAACAAGCCCTTATTTATTAAGACCCCCAAATCCCAACATCCATTTAAAAACTGGGCCTCTTTCAAAGTTTCTGAGTCATCATGAAGAACATGATTCATTCAGTAACCCCAGCTCACCACGGCTCTCTTAGGAGTAAGAACAGATTCAGTTTTAAGCTTCCTCTGGCAATTTGAAAACCAGTATCTCGCTACCAATCTCTGTTTCTAATCTTAAAGAGAATTGCATCCTATTGCTGGTTCTGCATTCTAATCCTAAAAATGAACCTCCCCCTTTCTTCTGAGTAATTTGGAGTATAATCTGCTTAAATACCTTTTAAGGAGGCATGAAATTCTATTTTCCACATCAGACATAGCTATTTTGAGGACTTGCCTTTCCAGGAGAGAGAATTTCACAAATATTATTCCTTTCATAGAGCTAGGAACTGGTGCTGTCCAGCTGTGATCTCCTGGCCCCAGCCTGAAAACATGCTGTTATATAAAACCTCTGTTAACCAGAGACTGAAAAGATGCCTGCGTCATGGAACACGTTTGTTCCAGGAATCCTCACCAAATGCAGGCGTCTAATGAATTTCTTTTTGTTGGCATTAGGGCCACTCTATTAATTAACCTCTTGTGTCTGTTCGGAAGGAGCAAACAAAGCAGAAGTGCTAGGACTGGTGTTTCGCTCTGTGCTTGAATGCACATATGGAAGTATTTTCGAGCCAGTAGTACAGTGAGGATTTGTGCCTTTCCAGTTTAAGCAGCACTTTCTGATGACTGCTTGCTCAGGAAACCTGGCCACCATTCAGCTGTATACATTTCTTTATTCCAATACTTAGCGGCAGCACTTCATACCTTTTGCATTCAATAACACATACTGGGATTTTCATCGTGTTTTCTTATTGCTTTCTATTTTATGATGCACTGTATGGTCCTCTTAAAAAAATGTATGAAGTCCCCTTGATACACACCCAAAGGAAGTATGTGACTTGCTCCCCAAACCATCATGTGAGTTATTCTGCTTTAAGCATCAGAAAAAAAAAGACTCCAAGCTCCTGCCCCTTTTCTTTTGGGAACTTTCCAGATAGTTTGCCCTTTAAAAAATGAAATATAATTACAAATCATCCAGACACTTTACTGAGATCACTCATTTCACACAGGTTATTAAATAATGACTTACAGACTCTACAAATAAAAGCTGAATTTGTTGAGTTTTATATTCAAGGCTGACAGTTTGGTTCACAATGAATTTGTTTGCTTTTCCCTATATATAATTCTGTTTTTTTGGTTTTGGGGTTTTTTTGTCTGTACAAGAAGATAAATGCATTCTTCTTTTTGCTCAGTTCATTTGACTACTGTGGCCCTCCCAAATTATGCTGAATTATTTAGGACCTGATCTTGCTTTGTTTATGAAAATAAATTCTAATATTATCCCATGCATCTTATTTTTAAAATTTTTTTTTAGATAGTCACCCTTAGCAGTAGTTTACAGTCTGTGGTCTAAAAGCATTGGGAATGCCTGCACTGTTTTTAGGTGGTCTGCAAAAGCATAACTAAGCCTGTGTTTGGGAGGCTTGAATTTCCTGAGCAGGAGTCTACCCCTGGATTAAAAATTTTTAAGGACCAAAATTTAAAAAAAAATGGATTGCTATCACTCCTCTACAATAAATCATATGCTTTCATTGTGGAACTAAGTAAATAGTGAATTAAGTATCATAGAATCATAGAATGTCCTGAGTTGGAAGGGACTCACAAGGATCATCGAGTTCAACTCCTGTCCCTGCATAGGGCACCCCCAAAAATCATACCATATGCCTCAGGGCATTGTCCAAATGCTTCCTGAATGTTGTCAGGCTTGGCGCCGTGACTACCTCCCGGGGGGGAGCTTGTTCCAGGGCTCCACCACCCTTTGGGCGAAGAACCTTTTCCTAATGTCCAACCTAAACCTCCCCTGGCATATCTTCCTGCCGTTCCCTCGGGTCCTATCATTGGTTGTCAGGGAGAAGAGATCAGCACCCGCCCCTCCTCCTTCCCTTGTGAGGAAGCTGTAGATGGTGATGAGGTCTCTCCTCAGTTTCCTCTTCTCCAAGTATGCTTGTTTATGTGTTGATGGCGCTATTTATAGGAATAATGGTGCTGTGTACAGTTATGTCTTAACAGAAAACAGTCACTGGAATATTCATAGAAAAATGAACAGCAGTACACAAAGAGGATGAAACTCAGTAAGTCAGGTTAATTTTCAAAGTATTAGCAGATGTTCCTATTGTGGAAGAGCCTGAATAGAGAATTGATTTCAGAAGCATCTTAGAAATGAGATTTCCCTAAATAATTACTTCTTTGAAATTAAATACTTATCTAACAAATCAGAACTGAAAAGGAAAAACAAAAGACCTTAAATCTTCCTGATATATGTCTCAGAGAGGGCTGTTTTCTGAATTACCACTATTTTAATTGTTTCTCTATTCCTTCAATGAATACTCAATTCTTCACTAAGTTGGCAAATTGATTTGGAGTACTTGTGAAATGAAAGAATCACAAAGGTTGACAGCAAAATTTAAAGTAATGGAAGGGATTTTTAAGCTATTTAAAATGCTGTAAGTTTTTGGCTTAACCCACTTAGTTTCAAAGAGCAATGTCAGAACAAGGATGTTTTTACTGAAGGTCAGTCAAACTTGACCTCCTTTGGAGATGTGAAAATTGCTATCCAGGAGAGAGAAAATTATGAGTACGTATACATGTAGGCACATACACATATATCCAAGAAAAAAAAAATCAGGCATTTTTAAAGTAAGAAAATATTCAGTGAGTTATAACTTGACATTTTAAAGCAAAAGAAAGCAAGAATCGACATTGTGACCCTGTGGAAGTCTGTCATTCATTTCTGTGGAATGAGGATATAATTCTACATTTTCTCGTATCTTCTCACAGGGCTGGCCGCTACTCGATATGATTTATTACATCACCTAGGATGAGTGTAAAGATAAAAACCGTAACTTACTGATAGAACTAAAGGAAAATTTCTGTGTGGTGGTGAAATATATCATTATCAAATGACTACTCCAAAATGCTCCAGGATGAACCACCTTGGTACAGAAATATCTGCAGGAAGTATATATATTGTTACTTTGTCACTACCTAAAAGATGAGAAAATTGATCTTGAGAAATGAGTCAAAGGTGTTGCTGCTCATCTTTGAAAAATGTACCTTCACTATGCTGGAAGACCATGTTATGCACCAGTGGTAATCACTCTGGCTCCAGCTAAGGTGCATCCATCTACTCGATGATGACACAATCACAACACTTTATGAAATCAGTAGGATTGCTTGTACAAGGATGTTTCAACCCAGTAATGATGTGGTAATCTGGAAGTATCAAAATAATAGGTCTAAAGGACTTCACTGTCTGAAAACAAAATGATTTATTGTTTTTTAAAGCAGCTCAGTAAGGTCCAATCTTAGGCCCATTGCTGAGGTATCCTCTTAAGGGATAAGTGAGAAAACTTGACATGAAGCTAAAGTTTCACTGAAGCTAAGGTTTGACTGAAATGAGAATTTGTTACTCATGGATTTCATCCTGTGTTGTGTGAAATAGCTTCATACTAGGCTGAAAGCCAAAACAGCTGCTTGTTTAAATTCCTTGCCGGCTAGAGCACCCCAGGACTGGTTCTCTGGCAGTCCTCAGGCTGGGATCCAAGAGTAAGGGAAATGAGTCCTTAAGTACACAGTCTGAGATGTCCTCAGCTGAAGGGTTTGACTCTGCCTCCTCCAGCTATGCCACTCACCCTTGCCAGGGAGGAGAGCAGCCAGCAGCAATGACCCCGGTTCACTCCTAGAGGGATGCCAGGGCTGGTGAGGTCGGTGACCTGAGCACCTCTGTGGTGCCTCTGTGGGCAGTAAGCCTCTTGTGCGTCGAGGGTTTTGGAAAGTTCAGTGTTTGTCTGTGTGTGCTCTCGTTGAGGTGGTGAGGATGCAAAGGGGATCTCTTGTGCTATGTCCACTGTGCCAGGGATAATGTGCTGACCTAATCATGGGCAATGGTAAAAATCCCACTGATTTTCCTGAAACTAGGATTTCACCAAAAACCCTTAGAAAAGGTTTTGCTGGACGCCCGTTTCCAGAGAGTTCAGAGACCTGAATACTTCAACAAACAGAAACTTCTCATCCTAGCATACCATTCACTAAACCACAATTTGGGGCCACTGTTCATTTCTGTGTGAGCTACTGGCATGGGATTCGTCATGTCATTTTAGACTAGAGACCTGTAAGTTTCAAGATATAGTTATTCACCTACAGAGAAACTGGTGAATGTTTCTGGAGGGTGGTTTTCTCTAATCTTTTTTACAGTGGTGTGAATATTATCCCAGATTAATGGAGTCCATGTAAAACACTACTTCATGGCATGTATGTGAGGTTTTGGCTATAAGAAACATTAGAAATAAATGCAGCTGGGTTTCTTAATACTGAGGTTGTAGGATTCTCCCATACTAGATACCAAACGATACTGACAGACGACTCTAGTCTTTCACTACTGACTTGAATAAATAATTGCAAAACACATGCTGTAAATTGTGTCCAAGTTGCACTACTTCTAAGAAACATTTGGATGCCTGTCTTACTTTTTTTTAATTTTTGCATATTTTTAAAGATGACATAATTTCTTCTTTGTTTCCGTTATGTAGCTGTGAAAATGAAACAAAACAAGCTTAGAACCTGCTGTCTGCTTTCCTGTCTGACAGCTGCTTTTAGATAAAAGCAGGCATTCATTCTTCCCTGCCAGGGGTGCCAGCCTCTTCTAACTGCTCTTTCAGCAGCAGCTCTGAATAACCACCTCCTGATCCTGTTTGTATGGTGCTAACCATCCTCACTGTGAGCTGATTCAGTGGCCCTGCATGCTTCTCTCTCTCCCTCTCATACAGCGTTCAGAAAAATATCCACTTAAAGCACTGAAGGAAAGATGCAGATGGATGCTGTTTGCTACCTCCTTTCAAAAGCTGCTAATGAATATATCTGGATTTATGTCTTCACCTTCACATTCAGTCTGCCACCCACCTCCTTGGGTCAGGAAGTGTGAGATGGGAACTACACGTGCTGTCTTGCAGATCTGCTGGTGTAACAGGACCTCTTGCTTGGGGCCACTGAGCAGTATCTGTAATGGAAATGTTAAATAAGCCCATGGACATAATTTTCCCCAAATGGGAACAGCTTGTTTCTTTCAAGCTCACGCCCATTGACTTCCATGAGACCAAAGTACTCATCACCCTGAAAGCTATGCCTGTTAGCTGTAACAAAGGGGTGTTTCTTGCTTTTTAAAATAACACTAGGTTACAGCTCATCAATAAAAGTGTATGAAATGAGACAACACTGTGACAATAGTTTTCCTCTTAGTTTGCGAAGGAGCACTAATTAGAGAGGATTTTCAGACATCAGACTGGGAAGCGTTTGCTTTGTGAAACAAAGATCCTCAGGATCAAAACTGAGTCATAACATCTCTGTGGCCCTGAAATTTGTTTTTCTTAATGGAAACAGTGTAATACGGTTCAGAGCAGGAATCTTGTTGAACTCCCTACACTTAAGGCTGGCAAACAGCAAACATGAGGAATTACGCAAGCCACAGTGAAAGCTTAAAATGATACCATGGCTGTGGAATTTGAGAGTCTTATAATTTCCAGTTCAAAATCTCCTCTTTGGAAGAAGAGACCTTGCAGTAATGAATGAAGGCACATTTAGTCATAAATGTACAAGGGAGCCTTTGCAAGGATCTAGTGAAACCTGAAGGAGCTGTAAGGAAAATCAGCTTAAGGAGGCTACAGAGTACCTTGTGAGCACAGCACCATCCCTGTGAGAGGGCCACATCCTGGTGCCGTCATGACGAGCATCTCCCCGTGCCACTCATACCTCCCTGATGAGGTGAATGGAACTATTCACTGAGCAAAAAGCTGATTGGCACAAGAAAGCTGGTGGAAGGACTAAAATTTCATAGCAACAGGACTGAGAGCTCTGTTTTTGGGGATGTACATGGAATGTGTGTCTCTTGTGTTGTCCATTAGGAGTACATTTCACTCCTTCATGGTTTAAGAGTAATCCAGACATACTCATGACTCGTTGCAGGCAAGAGCAAAAGAAAAAAAAAATTGCAGATGAAGCTGATAATTATGAATCATCCAGTAACTTTAACACTCAGATTTTTTAAAATATTCAGCCAGACTATTCTTTTTTACTTAACCTCAAAATTTCATGGCTAGTGTAGCTGAGACACTCTTAAGCAATGAAAGGCAGCCTTACAAAATAAGATTTGTAAAGGGAAAAATATTTTTCATAGCCGAGGACAAGATTGTTTTCCATTATCAGAAATAATCAGATTAGTGGAGAGGTTTTGAGACGTGCATATTTTCTAGAGCAGAACATGCCATGCACTAGGTGCTTGTATATGGACTTGCTATAGAGGGGTACTTTTCCAGCTAGCATTGTATGCAGGAGCATTGGCTTCCCCCTCTAAGTAGCCAGGTCTCTGTGCCTCAGTGTTTGACTCTTCAAGGGATCACATGTTGCCCCATATATTTCAGATGATAACTCCCCACCAGGCTGGGGGGTCTGATTTCTCACAGTTTAATGGATAAGGAAAAAACACTTCCTTATCCTGAATGTTCAGGTTTCTTCCTTAATCCTTGGTACATCGAGGTTTCCCAAAGAGTCCCAGCTTATCTTCATCACAGCCAGAAGAGAGATATCCTCAGGCTTTATCTGTTCCCCTGTTTTGCTGGCATTACATCTATACTGCAATCATGAAGGAAAGGCTGGAGCTAAGTAGCATATATTTATGCTGTTATAAAAGCAGGATCTGGTGATAGAAAAGCCTTTCTAGAAAAGGCTTGAGGGTCCTGTGTCTGCCTGATGTCAGCCATGTGGCTGCAGACAGACATGAGTGCTTGTCCCATCTGCACTCTAAGTCCCAGCCTATGGGCTGGTGGGGCAAAGCTGCACAAAATGGTGCATTTGGATCCACTGCAATAAATCTAGTTAAAAATAAGCACGATTCAAGGTAACTGGATAGCAAAGTTAAACTCACATAACAGGCCCACTGATGAACTTATCTAAAGGCTGAAGGAAAGCAATGCACGTAAACCAAATCAAAAAAAAAGAAGAAAAAACAAAGGTTAAAATTATTTTATTGTGTTGCCCCTTGAATTTATTCTGTCTGTTTGGCTCCTGTCAAACTAAATTAACCAAGCAACTCTTCATATAATTGTCAAATCACAGAATCATAGAATACCAGGTTGGAAGGGACCTCAAGGATCATCTGGTCCAACCTTTCTAGGCAAAAGCACAGTCTAGACAAGATTGCCCAGCACCCTGTCCAGTGAATCTTAAAAGTGTCCAATGTTGGGGAATCCACTGGAATTTCCCTGGGGAGATTATTCCAATGGCTGATTGTTCTTATTGTGAAAAATTTTCCTCTTGTGTCCAGTCGGAATCTCCCCAGGAGTAACTTGTACTCATTACCCCTTGTCTTTTCCATGTGACTCCTTGTAAAAAGGGAGTCTCCATCTTCTTTGTAGCCACCCTTTAAATACTGGAACATGGTGATAAGGTGCGCCCTAAGCCTCCTTTTCTCAAAGCTGAACAAACCCAGTTTTCTCAGCCTTTCCTCATAGGACAGGCTTCCCAGTCCTTTGATCATCTTTGTGGCCCTTCTCTGGACCCTCTCCAGCCTGTCCACATCTTTTTTGCACAGCGGGGACCAAAACTGAACACAGTATTCCAGGCGTGGCCTGCCAACCGCTGAGTAGAGTGGGATAATGACTTCTTTACCTCTGCTGGTGATGCCCTTGTTGATGCAACCCAGCATCCTGTTGTCTTTCTTTGCTGCAGCAGCACACTGTTCACTCATGTTGAGCTTCCTGTCCACCAGGACCCCCAGGTCCCTTTCCACAGAGCTGCTCCCCAGCCAGGTGGATCCTAGCCTGTGCTGCACTCTTGGATTATGTTTTCCCAGGTGCAAGACCTTACACTTGTCCTTGTTGAACTTCATAAGTTTCTTGTTAGCTCACTCTTCCAGCCTGTCCAGGTCTTCCTGCAGAGTGGCTCTCCCTTCTGCAGTGTCCACTTCCCCACTCAGTTTGGTGTCATCAGCAAACTTCATCAGGGTACACTTGATCCCATCATCCAGATCACTTATGAAGATATTAAACAGCATTGGGCCTAATATCGATCCCTGGGGGACCCTACCTGTGACAGGTTGCCAGTTTGAAAAGCAGCTATTTACCACCACCCTCTGGGTGTAGCCCCTCAGCCAGTTCCCCACCCACTGCACAGACCACTTGTCTAGACCATAACACATCAGTTTCTCTAGGAGGAGGCTATGGGAAACCATATCAAAAGCCTTGGGGAAATCCAGGTAGACAATGTCCACTGCTTGCCCCACGTCAACTGAGAGGGTTACTTTGGATCATCTGTAAGGATGATCTTCTGAAAGGATCATCTGGTCCAACCTTTCTAGGCAAGAGCACAATCTAGATGAGATGGCCCAGTACCATGTCCAGATGAGTCTTAAAAGTTTTATTTCAATTTTAATGCAAAAAAAAATCCAAATTTAGGAAATTATTATTCAAAAACACTTAAAATCCCCAAATAGATGAAAATATTTCCATCTGGACAAAAGAAATGGATCCAGCCCCAAATGGAGTTGATTCTTATCTTGCTGTCTGCCACCCAGGGGAGCAACACGGCCCTAAGGACATGCACTGTCCTAATGAGCACATGGGGAAGGAGGGAATGATCAGCTTTGGTGCCTGGCCTGAGGCCTGAAGGGAGAAACGTGAGTGGCCAAAGCTGATTATGAGAGAGATCAGATTTTTTTATCTCAGTGATTTCATGACAGAGAATGTCCCATTAACTTTTTTTTTTTTGTGGGAATGCCAGCTTTGCCTTCCTCACCTTGCATTACCTTTACTCTCCTTCTGCACCCTCAAAACCAGCTCAGGAAAGTCTATGCACATCTCTGTTCACTGGAGCTACCCACAAGCTCGGAAAAGTAGTAATCCAGATGTTTCCTACCCCATTCTCCAGCTGCGGCTACACTGACTTGCAGCACATTGTGTCTCTCAAGTGTCTTGGTTCTGGCTTAACCCATATGGTACTTCATGGGAACCACGTTGCCAAGCTCCCTCTTTGGTGACAAAGCCCAACCAGGGAGCTGTGCCCCAGGAAAAGACTGCACCTCCTTGCAGCATGTGTCTACATACACAGAGTAGTAGGATGCATCAGAGCTACATTTGCCTGGAGGCACAGTGGGAGAAGAGCAATAAAATGGACTGAATCGTACTCAAAGCAAGCCAACGCCAGTGCACATGAAGAAGAACTCTGAAGTGTTTTTATTACTATGAAATGATGAAGCAAAATATTTTGGATCAGAGGTATTTAGAGATATTGCTCTGTGAAAAGTTTAAATATTTAGACTTTTGGTCTCAGTTTCAAAAATGAAATGTTGAAGTCATGCCTACCACCACTATTTTACCAGCTGAGCACAATAAAATTAAACCATTCAGCTTTTTTTCCACTTTTTCTTTCCCCTTTTTCCCTTGTTAACCTTTAGAAAAGTTAGAGTGGCAAAGGGTATAATGAAGGAAAAATATGAAAGATTATTGTTTTGGGGTGGGCGATGAAGGAAACTAATACATGACATTATTCATTCTATTTTATTTTATGGCAAAGAAAAGGTCATAAAAGGATAGGGAAAAAGCAGAAATACTGGAAAAATCCAAAGAAAGTTTACAAAGTAGGTCTTCATAGCTCAGGGGACCTATTTTTTGGTTAGCCTTTAAAACAAAAATTCAACCAGCTCAAATGCTATCCTTCTCTGCTAAGATACTTGACTGAAAGATTCCCCTAAATTTAGGTACCTCAATAACTTAACTATTTTCCTCAGAGATCTTGGACACTCAAGAAGCTACACTTGCAGGTCTTAGTGCATTTCTGAAAATCAGAGATTATGAACTTGGGGCATAGTGGTAAGGACCTTTTAAAAATAATGTTAGACTCTGGCTACCTGCATTGTGAAGCAAGCTGAAGGAAAAGTTTTAAAAAATCAAAGCGCTTATACAAAGTTATTTTACAGGAGTAATTCTCCTATAAAATGAATGAAATCTTCACCCTGAGGAATGGTATAGTATTACCCCATTTTATTTCTTCATAAACAATTTGCATGTTTATCACACGCCCACCATCATCAAATACTTTACTTATATGTACGTAACACATACGTGACTCTTTTAGAACAGCGTAACGAGCAGGATTCACAAAGCGTTCTGCTTCACAGCCAAGGTTTCTCACCTTCCTCAGCCTGCCCAGGTCCTCCTGCAGGTTTATATGTAATCTCCTTTCTATTATAATAGCCTACCTGCATATCTGCCATAAACAAGGTGCTGGGTTTGTGTGAATGACTTTCAGGGGGGCTGCATTTTAATTTTGCAAGCATATTAAGCTTAGCCCTTAAACCATGATCATACATGGGAACATAAGGATATCTATGCCAAATTGTGAAAAAGGACTGCCTAGCCTCCAATATCTCATCTGGGCAATCCTGTCAGTTCACCATCCTTCCTTCACAAAGAGCAGTAGCTGAAACTTGTGAAAAATTACCAGGACAGCAGATTTCTATCATTTGCAGTCTGAGGGATTCTTAAGTTGAGAGCATGAAGTCTTTATATTTAATACCCTTGATGGATTTTCTTTCCATCAGTTTTCCCAGAGATCTTCCTGAAAGGTTTCCCTGTTAACATTTATCAGTTACAATGTCCAGTGAAAAAAGAGGTTTTTTTTCTTTTTTACTATCTTATCTCTCTTGCCTATTGGATCCCTCAGTGAAAAATATGCATATTGCTGGTGTGCACTCTGTCAGAGGCTGTTACTGTGGAAATGCAATCCATGTATAGGATCATAGAATTGTTTAGGTTGAAAAAAGACCTTTAAGATCATCAAATCCAACTGTTAAATGTAATAATGTCCTGCAGGGACAATAAAGAAGATAAAAGAAGAGACATGAGGTAACTGGTAAAGTAGCAGTTTTTCTAGAAAATACATGCAATTCTTATGCACTCATGATCAGGAGTACAGTATTTTTAATCCTGGAGTTAGCTTCCTGTCTCATCCTTCACTTTTGTTTCCAATCCCATAACTTACTTTTTAGCTAAGTTTTTTGTTTTGTTTTAATAAAACAACAGTGCTGCACTGATAGACTCATTTTTCAACTGGACATTATTGTTTCTTTAATGTTTGGTTTAGGTAATTGCATTTGCAACTGAAAAGGTGTAAATTTTTTTTGTCCTTTTTCTAATGATGCAATTTATCTTGATCGTTTTCAATGCCAAGAGATGCACTTGCAACCAGAAGGGTCCAATTTCACGAGGCTGGTCAAGACACAGGCAAGTTTCTGCCCCTGGCTCCTGAGGGCCCAGCCTGCCCTGCTCTTGTCCCCTTCCTGCCTCCATCTGCAGGCATGCACAGCTCCTGAGCTCACATGCCATCACCAGTGCTGCTGTTCCACAAGTGCTGGGGTACCAAGTCGCTGGGTCTCTTTTGCAAGGGGCAAGTGTGTCACTGTCCCAGGCTGCCTGCTCCAGGCTCCCAGCCATCCTGAACGTGTGTGGAGCCAGCTACTCGTGGCCAGCTCTGGCAGGCAGGAGAAAGTGTTTGTCTCTTTGGATCCTGTTTGCTGTTCAAGCATCTTTTTCCAAGAAGGATGCCGAGCTAAGTAGCAACATTGTGCAAGATGCCTGTGGGAAAGGGTTTTTAAACCAAGGGACAGCTTCAAAGCTTCAGCTTACCAAACATCAGAGTCTCTTTAAGGACAGTGAAACATCCTCTTCTTCCCTCTTAACCTTATGGTAAACCAAAGTGAACAAAACTGTTTATGTGAAACCTTGGCTTTATCAGGTTGTATTTCACATTTGAACAACGGTATCAGCAATTCAAATAGATAGTGGAAAACATTCAGGAGATCAGTGCAAGAGAGTGGCTGCCATACAAGGGTTAGGTGTGTGTTGAATAAATCCTTCTTCTTGGCCAAGGAAATCTTCCTCTCTGTCAACCTGTGGTATTCCACAAATGCTTGCAAATGATACTACGCAAAAACTTGTGTTAAATGGGGCTGTTCTGCCTCTGAGATGATATAAAATACTTCAGCTCAGCTACTACTTGACTAACATTTCCTAGACAGTAAATCATTCAGCAGCCAGAGCACAGTGCTGTTGGGATATCTGTCCTCTTCATACCTCGGTAGAGCTGGCAGCATCTCTGTTAGGTGTAGTTTCACGACCCTATAGCAAAGCTTTCTGTCCCTTGTTGAATATTTCACAGCTATAGTACTCTTTTTTTAATCTATTTTTGACTGATGCCTCACAGTTTTCTGTCTATCTTCGTGCTCTGTGAACTCCATGACCTGAATATTGTCAAAAGCAAGAACTTCCATCATGTTTCATGTATTCATTCCGACTGATCTTAATAGTGTCGAATCTCTATAGCGCTTTCTACAGAAATGAACCCATTTTACATGTCACATCCTGCATGTTTTTTATTCCATGAGAAAGGTAAAGAGTGTAGCTAAAATTTTTATCATCAGAGTTGCCAGCTCTGAAATTGAGTGTGTTAAAATGAAATGACTCACTCAGAGAGATTTGTCTCAAAAAAAGGGCATCCCTGTAAGCATTGAACAAGACTTGAGCAGCACAGAAAAATGGAGACTCTCTGAAGCTAATTACATTGCACAATGACATTCCATCTGATTTTGGCATTTTTTTTCCCTTCCTTATATTTGGCTTTTTAACATGACTCAAATGACAGTTTGGTCACATGATAGTGTCACATGAGTATTTCCCTTAGTAGTATAGTGGAGCTGCAAAAGCTGTTTCTTGACTCAAGTAACACTAATACAGCTTAGAGCCAGGAAGAATATGTATTTTTAACAAAAAGTATGGTATAATAGCTACATATTAGACAACAATAAACAAAGGAGGGATTTTGAAAAGTTAGAGATTTTAATTGTAACACTTATGTACATCCTGTTGTCTGCACCATAAAATAAAGCAGAATAACAAAATAACAGAATAAATAGTTATATCTTCTCAATATTAGCAGATTAAAGAAAACAGCCAGAAATTATACCTTAGTAATTGCAGTCTGTGGTTTCATTTCTGCCACAGTGTTTGTACCTGGCTTCCAACTTGTTTTAAAATAAATGTAAGAACCTTCTATATTCTTATAGACTGCTGTTTTGGATCCTTCTGTGTTTTACCTTGAACAAAACCGCCAACCGAGTGTTACTTGCGGATAGATAATTACCGATGTTTATTGCTCTTATCCTACTGCCTTTCCCTTGTATATCTTCCCTTAAAAAGAAAAAGTATTCTGGATTTCGAGATACAGGTGGGTGTATGGCTCACTCCCTGTCCAGCTTAATAAATTGCTTTGCACACTTATTATTTATAACCAAAGTTTTAAAGATTGGCTTTGTCAATTTGCTAGAGATTGCTGAGCAGAATGATCAATTACACAATTAAGTTTCTACTTCACATGCTGTTGCCTAATCTCAGCTTCTGATTATTCTGAGCCTGCAAGAAGTGCTCATAGACTCTTCTGTTGCTCAGTTTGGCCACTAAAACCACAAAAAAAGTCACATATGAAAAAAAATTAATGTTACAGCTGGTAAAAAAACAAAAAGAATGTACAAGAACTGTCCAAAGTCCACATGGATCTGACAAAAAAGAGGATTACTTTGGAATAGGGGACTTCCCACAGTACCAAAGGGATTTTCTCCCATGGTTGAGTTGAATACCGTGAAAGTTAAATATGTATTTATGAGCCACATGAAAACTCTGAATCTCTTTATCTTGTCTTATCTGGGTAATACCACAGTCTACGCAAGGAATGTTTCTTAACACCAGTACTGGCAGCAGTGCAAAAGCTGTGGAAATGGAATATATTTTAAAGTTTTCCCATTACTTGTAACAAATTTTGACTCCTTCCTGACCACAACCATGGCTAAAGCCATGACTATGACTCACTTTTCCACTTTGAGAAATCAGGCACAGAGAAACAGAATAATCTAGCCTCATCTAAGCAAGCTGGTATCAAGGACAGGGAGAATGGGGAGTCAGAGTTGCCCTGAATCTCCTGCATTACCCATAGACATAGAGTGCATGGAGAGATCAGTTACAGCAGATACATTTGTGGGAAGATTAATGACTCTGCAGACTGACTGATGTTACAGCAAGGTTAAAAAAAAATAAAAAATAAAAAAAAGGGCCATGACTGTATTAGACTGGAAAGTAATTCCTCATAAAGCTAGGGTTACTTCTAGTTGACAGATACAACATGCTTCAGAAATCCTCAGGAAAGCAAGCTGTCATATCCTGCTCTCTGTGATATACTGGTCCTACTGGCAGCAGAAACTGGGTCTGTCTTGGTGACCTGAGTTGAACAAGAGTATTGATGTATTGGAGAGGATTCTGCAAGGAGACATGAGCCTAATACATGATTAATTAATGCCTTCTGTAGTTTAATCAGTTTGGTTTTTTGAAAGTGAATAGGTCAAGGAAGAGGAACCTGATAAGAGAAGGAAATATATAAGATAAAGTGGCTGGAAGCTGCAGTGAGAGTAGATATCATACCCCTATTTCTTATGTTGGAGCTACTTACTGAAAGGAATGGGTGGTTCCCTAAGAGATATGGCCCTATTCAAACACAGAGAAAGGACTCAAAATGATTCCTTCTTCAGAGAAATCTTACAGCCAGTGTTATGAAGGAGTAGAGAAGCAGCACACTTTCTGGTAAAACTGGATTTCGTTGGAAAGTAAGATTTTGTCAGGAACATCACAGCATTTAGACTCTGGAAGCTGCAGGTCTGACTGGAGCCAGGGCTGCTTCAGGCAGCAGTTTGGTTAAATCAAATAGCAGGGAAACTGAACAGAGTGGTAGTCCCACCAAGTAGCTGCTGCATCTGCTAAGCACACATTACTTTAGAAATGCTCTCTGATGGTGTTTCCAAAATAGAATTTTTCAGAGGTTCCAGGATTTTTTACCTCTCTTAATTTGGTGAAGTCTAGTTAAATGCGAAGGAAGCTATTTCCTTCCAGATCAGTCTGTTTGTGACATCTGTTATACTCTCTGTGTGCTACTGCTGCTCCTGTCTTTTCTTCTTAGTCTGTATCTACTGCGTAGTAGTTTTTGATATTTCAGAATTTAACTATCCCAGAATGAGGTGAAGGTACAAATCTTAGTGAAGGGAAATCATGTTTTCAGGAATACAGACAATGAAATAGAAAAAGTATGCAGGGCATGGCAATGCAAAAACAAACTCAGGGAAGGAGAAGAGGAAGGGGAAGAACTTCCCCAAAATAAGTGTTCCTATAGCTTTCCAGAAAAATTCTTACCTGTCATCAGACTGTATGCCTTAAATAGTAGGAAAATGGTTCATCTGCTTTTTGTGATGTCATATCCAGATTTTGAATAGAAGCCATATTTCAACCCCAACTTTCAAGAGATTAGCATTATTTTCAAATAATATAGTTTAAATCACATAAGAGAGGTTCCCCTGACTTCCCACTGTAAGGAATTAAATGTACAATATCTTAATGGTTTTAGTTTGGCAAGTTTCCCAGTGCTTCCCTGGCATTCATGTGGAATGCATTTTATTTGAGCCATGGATTAAGAGGGGTGTAGCTGACAATGTTGTGCACATTTTATTGCAATGTATCTGTTGGAAACTAATCTGATAATGTTTAAATTGTCATCAAGCAAATAAAACTTCTGTACCTAGATGAATTGGTCTTAAAACGTTCTCTATAACTCAAAATGATGTAGATATAGAATTTCATTTTTAAACCAGATTTAGGAGTCTGGCAAGCTTGCTTCCAAATAGATCTTTACTTCATTAAAAGTATGTAGTGTTTGACACAAATAGAAGCAAGGAAGAGCGAAAAGGGAGGAGTATGAAAAGAAGTATCAGTAAAGGAGAATGATAGAAATTTCCATTTAATCTTCTCACTGTTTCCTTTCTCTTCCCTCCTCACTTATTATCCTTTGGCTAGGAGGAAGCAGGACAAAAAGCAAGATCATAATCGTGGTTGTTAGGAGAGAAGACTTTGGCCTGTGCAGGGATCTGCTTGGAGGAATCTCATGGGAGAAGAAGGAGAGAAGGAGAGAAGGAGAGAAGGGCGGTCCAGGAGAGCTGGTTGATTTTTAAAGATCATCTCTTCTAAGCTCAGGAGTCCAATCCCAACAAGCAGAAAATCAAAAACAGGTGGGAGGAGGCCTGCATGGATGAACAAGGAGCTCTTGACTAAGGTCAAATGTGTGAAGAAAGCATACAAGAAGTAGAAGACAGAGACTCAAGAGGAATATAAAGATGATGTCTGATCATGCAGGGATGGGGTTAGGAAATCCCAGTCCACCTGCAACAGTATCTGGCAACAGATGTGAGAGGCAACAAGAAGGGCTTCTACAGGTATATCAATCAGCAGCAAAAGAAAAATCAGAGGAAACATGGGCCTGCTAATGGATGGGGCAGGGGACCTGGTGACAAAGAACACAGGGAAGGCTGAAATACTTGATGTGCTCTTCGCCTTGGTCTTTACTGATACAACTTACACTCCAATTGCACGTCCATGTGGAAAAGTCTGGAGCAAGGAAAACTAGCCCTTGGAGAAGGATCATGTTAGGGAACCTTTATAACTGGACATACATAAATTCATGGGACCTGATAGGATGCATCCATGAGTGCTGAGGGAGCTGGTCAAAGTCACTGTGAGACTGGTGTCAATTATTTCAGAAATGTTATAACAATGAGGGAAGGTCCATCTTAAAGAAGGGCAAGAAGGAGGATCCGGTGAACTGCAGGTTGGTCAGCCTCACCTAGATTCCTGAAAAGAAGATGGGGCAAATAATCCTGGAAACCATTTCCAGACACATGAAAGGCCAGACGGTGACTGTCAGCAGTCCACATGGATTTACAAAAGGGTGCTGCATCCAGTTCTGGGCTTCCCAGTACAAGAGAGATATGGAGCTACTGGAGCGAGTCCAGTGAAGGACTGTGAAGACAATGAAGGGATTGAGGCATCTCACATACAGGGGGAGGCTGAGAGAGCTGGAACTGTTCAAACCAGAGAAGAGAAGGTGTCTAAATACCTGATGGGGGAAAAAGAAGAGAGAGCCAGACTCTTCTCAGTGGTGTCCAGTGGCAGGACAAGAGGCAATGAGCACAAATTGAAACACAGGAACTTGCATCTGAATGCAAGAAAATATCTTTCTACTGTGAAGGTGTTTGAACACTGAACCAGGTTGCCCAGAGACGTTGTAGAGTCTGCATCCACGGGGATATTCAAAACCTGACTGGACATTGTCATGAGCAACTGGCTCTAGCCTGCTTGAGCAGGGCCTGGACTAAATGTTCTTCTTGGTGCCTTCTGTGATTCTGTAATTCTGTGATTCTTACCTTCCTCCTTTTTCTTTTTTTTGTTGTTTTTGTTCATACTGCCTTTTACATATCATACATAAATATATTTATTTTTCTAGATTGTTGTATGCTCCTTTTTACCTTCTTTTTTTAAGAATTCTGTCCTTTTGCATGTCCTTGGGAAAGAGAACAATATCATTTCATCCTGACCTATTTCCTCTCTCTCTATGCCAGTCCATATGTATACCTGCAGCCTTTTCTTGTCTGTTAATAGTTTTTTCAAATCTGTCAAGTCAAATTACAGAGCAATACATGACATTTTGCAGTCTGAATTCTTAATTATCTGCATTTTTCCTCAGTTCATGAGTTCAGCAATACCAGCCTTTGCCACAGATCTTCTAAACCTGTAGTCAACTTAAATAAAGTCTCCAGTAAAGGCATGGACTTTAAACAGGTGGCTTGAAATACCTCTTTAAATTCAAAAGCTGAAGGCAGTAAAGAGGAGAAAATAAAATCCATGCTTTAGAGCTAATGTTATAAAAATCACCTTATAGAATGTTAAGAAAGATTTTTAGTGATTGTTTTTCCACTGGCTACAAACATGAGCTGTCTCAGCCTCTGGGCTGTTTTAAACTCTTCACAATAAAGCTCATTCAGCTCTCAGTGGACCTGGGAGCTTCACTGAATTTGTCTTGCAGTTTGATAGCTAAACATTTTAGGAACATATCCTTTGACTGTAACTAACATCCTGTGGTGTGGTCTTCATAATATTTATTTAGCACAGCAATACTTCACATGTACTGCACAGCACACCAAATGGTCCACATTCAGTTTTCAGTTCCAGCAGTGTGAATCTGCTACAGTTCCTTAGACTTCAAGAGTATAATCTCCAGTTTCTGTTAGTGTACTGAGGATGAGAGCAGAATCTGTTAGGGTACATTTATCTACATGCAGAAAATAGGATTATATAAGCATAGTGATAGATTGTATGAGAACTGGAATCTGAGTTTAACAAATGTGGTCTCTGCTCTAATTAAGTATGTATTATTTTGATATGAATGGATATTAGAAAGTTAGATTAACAAAGAAAGATGTTTATATTGGGAGAATGAAATCACTTTTCATTTGACAAAGTGACAAAATATCTTTATGCTTTCCCCTGTAGTTTTTATTGTCAACAGACCTTGATTTTAGAATCATAGAATCATTAAGGTTGGAAAAGACCTCCGAGATCATCGAGTCCAACCGCTAACCTAACTGCTAGGTCCACCTCTAAACATGTCCCTAAAGTCTTTAGTCTGACATTACTCAGTTTTGCCAGTAGAATTTATGTTTTGGCACAACATGAACATGTAACTTTGCCTCTGTGTTTGAAGTCTTCAAGTTTGCATGTTTCACTTGGAGTGCTGTAAATCAGGAGCACATTCACAGAATGATGTGGATCTATACCACATTTGAAATCATAACAAAGATCTTGATATCTTCAGTATGGTTTAAGTGGGGGCACACAAAAATTTATTTCAAGAAACTTCCAAATTTTGTAATCAATGAGCTTTATGACTTTAATATTTTATAATGGGTCAAGGCTATCCTAGAGTCCAAAATATCAAAAGAAGCTGATGACTGTTAAGGCTAATATGAGCTACAGGTCTGGCCTACACTTAGATTTTACTGAGATTTCTAAGCTGATTAGAAGTATAAGAAAAATCAGATTCATAACAAATATGACTATGCTAGCAAAATTCATGAAGGACAGGTTTATCAGACAAAATGTTCTTTGACAAACTACATCTTCAGTGGAAGAACTGAAGCTCATAAGGTACACCAGCAAAACAGTAACTATTCTAGTCTAATTCGCATTTTAATTTGCATTCTAGTTTAATTTAATTTCCTTATTCCTTGTCTCAGTTAATGTAGCTTCTGTTTTCACTCATTGAACCCTGTTACACATCCTGGCTGAGGGACTGGACAACTCACAATTATCAAAGTTTTTTGTATCCTGGTTATAGGTATATAAAAGTCTTACTTATACAAACCAGATTCTAGGACTCTTTCAGTGGAAGGTACTATTATGGCCTCTCAATTGTTCTGCTGAATTTTCTTTGAGTCCTCTCCCATTCATCACCACTTGGATTGTCAATGAGAGGTTGTTAGCAGTCACGCAGCCTCTGTTTGCCCAGTGCAGGGGAGATAGAGCAGCCCTGCTCCAAGTCATAAGCAGGATCTGTCAGGATCTCTCATTGCACTCAGTGATTTCCTCATTCCTTTTGGCCAAAGAGTTTCACAGAGAGCTGAGGACGAACTGACTGTCCTATGGACCCAATGTTGTTTTCAGAGTAGCTGTTTCCTATGTTGAAAGATTCACTTGCATTGTTGTTTTCTGTATATATCCCTTTATTTGTGCTTTTCTTAAAATACACAGCATTTATATTCCATGTAGCAAGCAATCCCACTCATTCTGTACTGAAAGCCTCTTCTTTTAATTAATTACCATTCTGCTAATCATTATGACCTTACAAAAACCATCAGAAAAGTCCTCATTTCAAAAGCTGTCTTCCAGGGGTTCCCCCTGGAAACAAACACCCTCAATTATCATTGCTGCTCTTGAACATGTTTTGACATGGTTCAACAAGCTAATCACTATTTTATTTTTGTATTCTTTCTTCTGTCTTCAACAAATTTTGTGATTAAAAAATATACAACAATCCCTTACTACTATAACTACACTAAGCTAACCATTTGAGTGAATCAAAAGTATAGCAACTTTATCTAACACTCTCCCTGTAGTCTTATGTTAATTAACATGAGCTCTTTCCCCCTAATTTAAAATTTTGTTAAATAAAACCTTCCTCCTTTTTATGTGACTGATGACAGGGCATATTATATCCCAACTGTTCTGGTGCTTACCCAGCAAGTTTATTGAAAATCAGCATTCCTGGTCCTCAGTCAAAAGTCAGCTCTTTTAAAACTCCAGGAATCAAAGTTCCAACACCTACTAACTTAAAAACATGGATTTAGAAACTGGTCTTAAACTTTTCTCTTTATCTTCCCCCCCCCCCCCCCCGCCTCCACTTACTATGGTGTGAAGGATTCTACCATTTTTCTGTAGTGATGGATGAATATGTGGGCTATTCCCCTAATGTAATATTATAAAGGGCAGTAGGTGATACAAAGAAGAGTTACCATGCACAGGGTGTTCTGCTGTCCAAAACCTTAATGCTTTAACAGGTTAGGGTGTCTGCGCTATCCCACACAGGGTGCTCACTCATGCCATAGCTTCTAAGTTCTGCACACAAAAATGCAGCATATTTGTCTCATTATTACCTATAAATAGTAGACTCATTTAATTACATGCATCAAGTACTGTACCAAAATGAAATCCTCCAACCATGAGCCCCTAGGGCTAAATATCAGCATCTAATGCATGACTCTCAGTTATAGGTACTGAGATGAAAGCATGTTGCCTTGCAAGTGCCTAGCAATTATGTTCCATGTTAATTACTTTTTTTTTTTTGAGGAATTAACTGAATCATACTCAACCAAATTAGATTAGAAATCCTCTCTTGTGCTGTGCTATCAGCTGTCAACGAGCCCAGAATCCTTTCCCAGCGTAAACCTGCTAATGATAACTTTCTTCAACAAGCCATAGGTCCTGCCTTTGCTGAGAATATATCATCTGGTTTATTTAGACCTTAATTGTTCACCATGAATTCAGGTATAAAAGACAGACTTATTTTGTTTGCTGTTTTCAGAGTCATTGCCGTGAGAGGCTATAGCAGCTTCTTTTGTGTAGCGGTAGCAAGCCTCTGAGTCTCTGGCTTTGCTGCATGGCACAGGCAGATAGTAACTTTTTGCCCTATTTAACTGGCCTGTTGAGTCTTTTTCTCAACAATTAAGTTCCTCAGCTGGCTTTTAAAAATCTGGTCAGAACATAATTGCTTTAGCCCTAGAGTATAGGATGAAATTAGCAGCTGTTTACCCTTGCTCATTCATAAATATTTATCTCTGGCCACATTATTCCTTTCTGTGCTATTTTCTTACAAGTTCTCAAAGATTTTAATTGGATAAGACTCAAAAAAGTTTAGGAGCAAATCTTTTAATGTTTGTATCCCGGGTTTCCTCAGAACAAAGCTGTGCCTTAGGCCTAATCTGTGTATCTTTAATGCTCCCATTTCCTCAGTATCTGCAACACTGCATCTTAGCAGAATGATAACAAAGAAGTAGAAATAGAAGCCCTTACAATCTTCATCTACTGTCTGCCTCCATATGCTGAGATGTTGATGATGAGTGGGATAGGACAAAAAGGATTCGTGCTCCTTTCATTTAAGAAGTAGTTAAAAGTAGGCCCATGTCATGCTAGACTGTGTGCAAGCTCATCTCCAGAGGCTCCTTGTCTCAAAAGGCTTACAAACCAAACCAAACCAAACCAAACCAAACCAAACAAGAAAATAGAGAAAGGGTGAAGAACTGGGTATGACAGATGAACAGCCAGCAGCTTATCTGAGGTTTTCTTGGTAGAGCACGAGCTAAAGGGGTGAGAAGGGAGGAGAGGGGACACTGATGGGGCAGAGGCAGGGAGAAACGGGCAGGGACGGGTCGAGCATGCAGTGCAGATGGGGTTATGGTTTGATTTCCTTGTTGGAGGACACAAGAGCAGGCTGAGAAAACTGAGGCCACTTCTGGGCCTCTGCCATGACAGCTCTGTAGTAGCACTCACCAACGCCTGCCAACAGAGGGGAGGTGGGGTGAGGAAGTCTGGAGTAGCAGCAGTAACCTTCACACACAAAACCCACCAGGTGGGCCAAACTGGACCTGCTCCTGCCGGGCTAACACAAAGTACTGCAGTCACCTCTGCTCCCTGTGGGGCTATGCATGGCCATACTCCCTGCAAACAAGGAAGCAGACCCAGCACTTCTGTTCCGGAAAGGTTAGGATTGCGTAATAGCTTAACCAGCACCTAACAACCAGGTTACAAGATAGTATCGGCTTTCAGCACATGGTGTTTTGGTCTTGCTAGCTTGAAAAACTAGTACAGCTTGAAATACTGTTGTCTGAGTGATCTTCCAAAGGAGGACATCCATGCACAGGGAATATTTTGTTGTTGCTTTTTGCTTTTAAATATGCTTTACTTTTCGTCCATTTGCAATTGCTTTTTCAGCATCATGTAAACAAATCAGAGTAACTGTGTCCCAACAGGAACAGCATAAGCCTGGCTATACTAATACCTGATGTTTCTCACAGCACAGGCCCTCTCATCAGTTTTACTACATAGGGAGAACAGACCCTGCCTGAGTCAATGGTCTTCTTGGTATGTGCCATATCCATCTTAAAGGTGGCAATAACCCATCTATTGCTCATGGTAGGTGTGCTGTGAATAAAGCTTTTCTGGGGAGTAAAATCTCTCAAGGGGAGAGAGATACTAGGGATACACACACCTTATTCCTAGATATTTTTCAAAGCAATAGGAAGACATGCAACAAAACAAGTTCTGAGATTCCTGTTCCTAAATCCTATCTGGCTTCATTCTGTTTCTCCCCTATTTTGTTCAATCTAACAAAGTGTGCCCTTAGCATTCAAGTTTTTCTTGGAGTGTATAGATTGTATCACAAGGAAGCATAGACTTGGTACAAAGCTGATTCAAAGCTTTGAATTAACACAGGGAAAGAAAGTTTACACAAAATGACTCTTCTGTAAGCCCTGAGTCTCCATGCACAGAAATGTGCAGTTGTGTCTTTCAGTTTTGAGGAACTTGTTGCAAAATTCTAGGTTGTTTTTTATGTGTCTGGAATTTTTTGGATGAAAAGAGACAGCTTAAGATGTTTGCTAACAAAAATATTGGGGACTGGAAGGCAATGGTTAGTTCTGGTTTCCAATGAAATTGAAAGCACAAAATCCATTTGTAAGCATTGCTGAGCCAATGGCAACTGTAGGTCTGTTAGAAACAAACAAACAAACAAGAAACCCTGCGGATGCAATTGCAGCTCTCTGCACACTTTGAAATCTAGCATGGCATGACTTGTTTACCAGAGATCATTGGTTTCGAAGGACCCAGCTCATGCAGGCTGGACAAATCACATTCAAGAGTACTCGTCACTTAACAGCAAATTCTAGAAAGGGACAAATATTCTTCATGAAGTTATGCAACATTTTTAATAGTATGTTTGAAGTCTGATTGCAGCTTGTCTTGAGCAGCAAAGCTATTAGAGTGGTTAAAACCAATTGCTTGAACAAGCCAACACTCGTTAATAAATAAACATTAATAGCTCATTAATAAGCTATGTTATGATCCACCTTGGCACATGATGAAAGAGTGAAAGGAACTTGATGCCTTATCCATTGAGCAGTCCAGATGCAAATTCTTTTGGTCAGAAGTAAACAATGTGGACAAAAATATTCTCTGAAGTATCTATGATATTTTAGTTGTATTTTGTTTTGTTGGAAGATTATAATTATTTCAGTTAAGAATCTTTTCTTTGTATTCCTTGACATGAAAGAAATAGGGGGAGGCCAGCCAAGCTGTATTTCTTTCCATGATCATTCAGGTCCAGCTACTGTTGAGATGGAGGACTGCTCATTTCCACCTGTGCCAGCAGTGTGAGCACTATTAAAACTGGAGATTTCTGATTGTTTGAAAAAGTGCTAAGTGATCGCTACTGGCCAAGTGAAAATTTGCCCAAGAATGACAGCTTTCGGGGGACACATTACTTTTATGACATTTTACATTTGAGAGATGCCCTAAGTTCTTCATTGGTCATGAATCATGCAATGACAAGTCAGATCCATTCAGCTCACATATCCTTGACCAGACTGCTTTATGTGAAAGCCTGGCTGCTTTCTATGGTTATTAATTTTTAATGCTACAAATGTTCTGTTCCCTTTTCCATAACTTACACAAGTTATGATGGTCTCATATATAACAGGATAAGCACCTGTCAGAGCAGTTGCTTTCATATATTGCTCAGCATTAAAGCACACAGACTACATCATCTGTGTATTTTTGTCCCTAGGACAAAGAACATTTTTGTTGTAGCTGAATTCATGCAAGTGATCCTACATGTCTTTAGTGCTTTCCCTTTCCTCATAGCATCCTGGCAACATTCTCAGAATCATATTTCTTTGTCTCAGAAAACTACTATGTCCTTTTTTTAATTATTTCTGTGGAAATCCTCATGGTGACATCTAAATGGAAACTATTTTCCAATGGTATATAATTTCCTTAATTGTGCAAAATCTTTCTAAGAAGATTCAAGTCACTGTAGCATGCTAAACTTATTCCAGGTATGTATGCTTTCCCTATTCCTTGTAATACATTTGGTGATACAGTAACAGTTTTTGTTTTTTCTTGGCATTTCCACAGAATGTAAGTTTTTAAAAAAATGTGCATGCATGCAGGGAAAGTTCACATTTCATTTCAGACATGAATTTAGAAGATTCTTTTACTGTTATTTTCTTATTTAACATTTTTCTACACCTGTCAGTAATGACAGGGTGCAGCCTGAGATCTGATTATGTAAATTACATCATCAGGAACAGTGCATAACAAAATATTATTTTGAGACATACTGCTTTTTTTTAAACAGGTTGAATCAAAGCATTTGTTTATCAGCCAAAATTTTCTGAAGTAAAAATATTTTACCTGGCTAAAAGCTTTGGTTATTTTGTACTGGATTAAGCATCTTTTTTTTTCTGACTTGTTCCTAGGCACTTAAACTGCCCCATGGTTTATGGGTTTATGCTACAAAAAGGAGTCCCAAATACAGCTGTTCTTTAGATGTAGTTAATCCATAGAAGAAGGAAATTTTCCATTAGGACATCCCCTTGTACTGTATGAAAGAACAAGATGGTGTAGAGGGTAGAGATAAGACCTTGGGGGCTGGAAGACTTGAATTATTTTCCCGGCCATGCCTGCAAGGTTTCACTCCTCCATGCCTCAGCTTCACCATCTGGAAAAAGGGACTAATGGTACAAACATCTCCTGTAAAACAAACAAGCAAACAAAGAACCTCTTTGAGTTCTCCTGGTGAGAACACGGCTACACAGAGGGAGTTTTATTATTATCAGTGTTATCAGCTGGGCTCCACAGTTGTACAAATCCTGCAGTAATCACTTCCTTCCTTGTTTTTATTTCAGAAGAGAAAGGCCGAGGCTGTTTAAAATGCCAATGATATGCAGAGGATACGCCTGCATTCTTGTTTGTCTAGAAGGCCATGTTTCTCACATTAAAATTTATGAAACAAAATTCCAAATAATCGTGTCAACAGAGTGGATTTTGTGGGGCACTAGCATGGAATGCACAGTGCTCCGTTATCCGGCCCTTGGATTTGCATTCTTCTGCCATACCCAGCTTCAAAGAAGACACTTCCTTTCATTTTCCTTTTTGCAGAAATTATAATTGATAAATCCACTTAGAAAACAACTGCCCCTTAGACCCCTAAAGGATGTTATGGCTATTTAAAAACTTATTTTAAAAATATGTATTTATTTTTTTGGGCGGTATTATTTGCTACTCTATTTTTCTTCTTAGTAAAAACCTCTCCCTTCTCTGGACCAAATATATGAAATTGATAGGGAACAGCTGCTATTCAGTCTGCTGGAGTTTTATAACATGTTATCAAACCCTTTGAACACAGCTGGTAAACAGACGCTCATCAGAGCATGCATGCCAGCAGCTTTTTATAGTGAAAAGGTAAGATGATCATTTGGGGGAAATTCTGTTAAAACAGTACAGACACTGCATCAGAAGACTTATATGCAGGCTCCGTATGTTCTGCACATATGAGGTTCAACCAGAGGTTGATATTCACATTTTAGATGTGAGATCTGAAATAGAAGTGAAGTCAACTTCTGCAAAAGGATTTACCTGGAATTACTGAACTTCAGCAATAAATCTTTGAACAAGTTTTCTTAGTGAACTCTCTTTTTAAGATGTGCTTGGAAAAGGCCATGGTGTACTGGTAGGATATTACTATGTAAACATGGAGGTATTGTGTGATGGCCCCAAAACCCTGAGTACTCAGTGGAGGTGGTCAGTTGACAGAGGTGTTAATCTTGGTTTATATGGTTGCCTGTGTCCTCTGTGGCTTTGTGCTACATGCAAGTACGCTTGCAAAGTGGATAACACCGACGTCCCAACTTGGCTTCTGGAAATATGGTAGCTATTTTCTAAGCAGAGCAGTGATGTGTTGAATACACTGCTGAAACAGGGTGGCAGCTTTGCTCTTTTGCATAAGGGCTCCCCTGCTCTCAGACCGCTGAGAAACTGCACTTTTGCTGGCAGCTACTAAAACTGTTTCCAACAGAAACGGTGCGGCTGTCCTTCGTGGCCAAAAAATGGAAACAGGAGGGCGCTCTGGCAAGCTCCTGGAGCCAACTGTGCTTTCTCATGGGTGCCACCCAAAAGCATGAGACTCACAGTGTTGTGAGCATTGACAACTCTCTCAACCTGAAACTGTGCAGACTCTTTAGCTGGGAAGTAAATATACCCAAGAGGTCTATTGCATTGTCAGATGCATTTAACACCTGTGAAAAAACCCCGTGCTGCTGCTGCTGTGTTGCAAATGTTATGTGAGAAGGCTGCTGAATGACTTAAGCAATGACGTGATTCATCTACCACATTTTCCAAGGTGGTAAACGAGAGAGGATCATTTAAGATGTGTTGCTGGGACATCTGGTTTTCATATAGATAAAAATAGTTGCTATCAGATGACTGTCCAGTAGGCTACATATTATTTTGTTCCCAGTTGATTATCAGCCATATCAAAATAACTGCAGTCACCACTGGCATCAGGCTCTCATCTTCAAAGGCAAGAACTGGAGTGGAAATCTTGGCATATGAAACACATGCAAAGTGCCAGTAGGACATACCTTTTGCGTATCAGCCTGTTCAGGCTACTGTTCTAGGTATTGGGGTGCACAATTCAGATAGATCAGCCAACTCCACATTGCAAGATGGCAGGTCTAGTCCGTTGCTCTCAGCCCTTGAGAGACAGTGAACAGCAGCTGCTATGAAGCAGCACCTTAAGGAAGCAGAGTGTAAGTTTCTTTTTGAATGGATATATAACTAAATGCTTTGGGCTACTTCATATGTGGGTTGATGTGGACTGAAACAAAAGATTTTACTTATTTTCCCAGTAGGAGATTCAAATTCTCTACACAGTTAGCAGATATCCTGATTTTTTTTTTCATTTTTCAGAAACTGAAAATAACTTTTCCAGTTACTGCTGGAAAAGCTTACTGTTAAGAAGTCTGCAGCGCGCAAGAAAAATATAAGGAAAGCTGCAATAATCTGCAAAAAATTAAGTCTTGGGTTAAAAGGGTAAAAATCTTAATAGGCAGTAATGCCCCTGCAAGTTAAGACGCTGGAAAAACATTAGTGATAGTAAATGGAAAATTTTCAGCTTGTCCCACCACATCAGTCTAATCTCCTAAGAAGCAGAAGCAAAGAGAGAAACTTGTTTCGGGTAAGTTCAGAGAAGCAATTACTTACTGCTGTAAACCATGGACAAAGAAAACAAAAATCAGCAGAGGAAATGGTAAACAGTAGTAAACTGTAAACCCAATAGTGGGCACAGTAGGAGGAAAATTATGAAGCACTTAGCAAATTAAAGAAAGAAACTGAATACCATTTAGATAATATATCATGCTGATTGTATAACAGCAATAACAGCTTCCTTCGTCCAGCTGACAACGTTATACAGAACATAAGGCAAGCAAAGCCTTTTTTCTATATAAATATGAATTTCTCATTGTTCTTGTAAATGAACAATAGCTATAACCAGACTGAGGAGGTCTATTAATGCAGTGTCAGATCATGTTCACATTTACTGAAGTATGAATAAGAATTGCCTCCAGCCCCTCAGAAGAGTTATATACATTTAATAACAATGGCAACACTATACGAAATAAATTACTTACGGAAATCTATGAAGCCCATAAGGGCTATATTTTTGCCAGTTTGTATGTCAGAGCAATCAGTTAGGGCCCACAGCCAGGTAGGGATTTTTCCTTTGGCTTAGAATGTAACTAAAAGCCAACAATTCATTGCATTTGCATATGGAAAAGGCTTAGATATGTTCCAGAGTTATGCATGGTTAAAATGTGTGTCTTGTCAAATGAATTCAGCTGTAAGCATACTGCAAGTAACGTGAAAATATCTTCTTCCTTATTTGCTGAGTTACTTAATATGTTTTTTCTTTTAAACTTACACTTGATCCGATTTTCTGCACTTCTTTCACCAATGGATAAAGACAATTATTTCTGTTTGCCATCTAAAGCCTTTCAGCTAGCAAAACAATTACTTAAACTCTACCTTCGTCTGACATAGCTGTTGATGCAATATGTAGAAAGATACAGCTGCTGCCAAGAGTCACAGGGTTCACAGAGAGCACATATTTAGAGAATATGCTTATCAAAATAAGTGGGAGGCAAAAACAGTAGAATACATAGATACTGAAATACTTCTTGTCTCTAAAGGGGAAGAAAATCCCATGTTTCATGGAGATGTTAGAATAAGAAGTTCCACCTTCCACAAAGGCTTGAGAAACATTTCACAAAATGCTTAGCGGTGGACAGTCGTAATTTCCAGTGAAGTCGATGACAAGCCTGTCTGGATCATCTCTATGATAGCACAGAGGTAAGGCAAAGGAAAGGTAAGGCAAGATCTAGATCTACAAATTAAGTTGAGCAACAGTGGGGCAACCCACCCGTGTTGGTAAGGAAGGGTGCTGAGACACCATTTCAGGTCAATGGCTGGCATCTGGAGTAACCTCATGGAGGTTTCCCAGAAAAGGGGACACCTGGATTTCCTTCATGGCCTTGGCTTTGATCACATGCCTTATCTCCTCATTTCAAAACTCATACAGGCCCTTTTACAACCCCTCTTTTGCATTGGTTTGCTCGAGCATCTTTAAGCCATCCCGGCAAAAAGACTCTGCCAGGAAGATAGACACAGCTTAAAAGTATAAAACAATTATTTATTGGCTAACACACACACACACACAAAAAAAAAGCACAGCTGAGATTTACTGAGCTATTAGGATAAGCATTAGTGTGCTCACCATCCTTGATAAAGCAGTTTTCATTAAGGAAGTGTTAACTACACCCCTAATTGTTACCTTATCAGCAGTGAAGTGGAGCATGCTATGTCCTGATGACTTGTTTGGTCATGACCCTCTTTTGGCAATGACTGAATGCAGAAATCACTCCTAGAAGGAGAGGAGATCAGATGTAAAATGCTTATGAAAATGCCTACACAAAGGGGCAGGGCTTTGAACTGAAACTGTCCCTTGTTTGGTGCATGCCTTTTCCTATTCTAGCAGCATATATTTATCACTGAAAAGAGCAAGCTTCAGGATGGTGTTCATCTGGGTGGTGTGACTATTTTAATGCTCTGCTTGGTCATTTCTGTCCTGTCATAATGACATCTGATTCTGGGAGGGAAACAATAACTATTGTGACTTTATTTGTTTAGCATGCTTTCCTAGTACATATCTTATTAATTATTTGCCATACCTAGCCTACGTTTGGCCAGGACTTAGAAATCTTTGAAAAATGCAGTTCTCCAATGACATCCATGGAGGAAAACTCCTTACCTGATTTGTCTTGCACGTGGATAGAACAGGTGTTGTGTACTGTCAGAGTTAGAAAACACCGTGTTGCTGAATGCAGAGTTCAAACTGCAGCAACACTGGGATTCGGAAAATACTTTGTAAGTTGTATCAGGAAACCTGTGGTTTTATATGTTGTATTTTTTATTTATGTGAGAAGTAGGAAATCATTACTTGTCTTTCTTGCGTCTCTCCAGTGGCATGGATATAACGAGTCAAAGAGCAAGCTCTCATATGAAATCTGCAAATCTTAGTGTTGGTTGACAGCTCTGTAATCTTTGTCAATACCTTTGACAAACTGTACAGTATTGCAATTTTCTTGATGACAGTTGGAGGGGAGATAGGCTGGAGTTATTAGTTTGGTATGTCATTCAGTATATCGAAATAGTCAAGTTATCTGCCAGTGGAGTCCATGCTTATAAACAGGTGAATTATTTAAATATTTTACTGTGTCACCATGCTCTGCAATCAGAACTGACATAATTAAGAATAGTGGATGTCTAATGGGAAAAGCAGATTTTAATCAGATTGTTTACTGCCAGGGCATCTGGAGAGTTTTCACTTGCCTGGTTTTTAGTTTCAAGGAGAATAGATACAAAGAAGTGTTTGCCAGGGAACTGTTTGGTTTCATGAACATATTTTACTTTGAGACTTTTAGTAGCTTATGCAGAGGGGGGTAATGAAGGAAACAGGTTCTGAAGTCAGTTGTCCATCATGGAGATGAGTTTTGTAGTTTGTGGGCCCAGCAAATACAGATATTTGCCAAAGGCTTTTGAAATCATTCTGGGAGGCGTCTCACCACCAAGAACTGCCTCTAAAAGAGGAAAAGCAGAGACCTGGCACAGTACTGTAATTTGAAACACCCTACTGGTTGGTGGAAAAAGAAAAGGATTCTCACTGTTTTTGCATCAAAAGCCACAATACTTAGGGCCTATGGGCAATGTGGAGAAGCAGTAATTTTTAACTGAGCACTTGGAGTTTTGTCTCAAATTATTCAGACAGGAAAAGGGTTTTTGCACTACCCAGCTCAGGCTGCAGTGCAGCCTGTCAAAGGGAGGGCATCTCCTCAGATTAATGAGCCACGCATGCTCCTATGCGTTTGTATCTTTTCCTCTGAGACATTTATTAAGCAAATAACAGCTGCACTCCAGTTCTTTAGTCCTGCCCAATTATCAGATCTGCCATCAGCACACTAGAGAGCACAGGTTAGGAGACCGTTTTTGTGGCTGATAAAGCCATTGTAGGACCTTACCTTAAATGGCGGCTATTTATCAGAGAAAGGAGACAATACAGGGTGAGGCTGGGCATATTTTTACTGCTAGTCATGTTTTGATTGCTCTGAGGGTTCCTTGGTTGCTGTGCATACAGTACTTGTGTGAACTGTGTTGTATTACACATCAGTGAAAAGATGGCCAAACCCTGTTTTCAAGGCATGTATAAGTTAGGGTAGGGTATTAGTTCTTAAAACCATGTTGTTTAGAGGGTACATAAACATGCCCAATGTCCACTGTTAGCATGGCAGCCTGGCACACAAATGATGACATCCATCCACTGCCTGAAGCTGAGGATAAATGGCACAATGAAGGTAAGCTTAAGCATGTAGTCAGAGTGATTCACCAACGGGATTAGCAAAACAGAAAAATCCATGAGGCTTTCCATGACCTCCAGCAGGCTTTTGTTTTCCATGGAGCTGAGAGTGCATTATTTCCAACAGACAATGTGAAACAATGCAAACAAGCATCATGGAGTGAGGGGCAGTCTGAGACATAACCCCACTGCTGCCCACAGTCACTAGGGACCATCCCTCAGTCACACCCCACTTTCAATGTTTTCTTCTGCTTGGAGGTTGGAAGGAGGACTGGGGGCTGCAGGAAGGAAGAGTTTGGATTGTGTGCTGGCTTCAAGTGAAGCACTCCTTCCAGTGATAAGAGGTTCAGTTTCTAGCTTGATTTGAATATGCATGTGTGTTTTTCCTCCCTATGAATTTTAAGTCCGCGGGCTGAGTTCAGCCAAGTCTGGCAGAAGAACAGCAGTCTTGACAGTAACTGGGTTTCATGAAGAAGGTTGTCTGGGCAGAGAGGGGGAACACTATTAATGCCTTCACTAATTGAAACACTCTAGCATGAGCCAAACATCTCTGGGCATCAACCAGTAGAGAATCCAATAATTGGATCCCAATCCATAAGAAAGTGGATGGGGTATATCTTCACCCTTTGCACTTGTCCTTCGCATTCAGTAGCTGAAATGTTGGTTAGCTGAGCGAGACCCGCAGCAGAGAAGGGAGCATGAAAAGGAAGTGGAAGAAAAGGGAAAAAGCAACACATAGAGAGCAGCCAGCAGGAATGCCTGATTTCAAGACAAACCTTGCACACTTGGGAAAACAATGGGAGGAAGAACTGTACCTGTATTCAGAGCTTACAGAACAGTTAGTGATTAAAAAAGAAAAAGACAAAGATTGTTTTCACTGTCTCGTGAGGTAGATGAGAGGTGAGAAGTGAATGAGGCATGATTGCCAGAAATAATACCAAAGGCATTGGAACAACTGATAAGGTAATTTCATGTAATCTGTGACCCAAGACAAACTAAGACTTAAAATGAGGCTGTTTTTCTTTACCTGGCCAAGAACCAGAGGGGGAACCAAAGCACATTTCAGGGCAGAGATCTCTGATATTTACATGTAACTTTGGACAGATTTTTAAATTCCCTAGCTGAAGGATGGGATCATTTGTTGTACTTGTGATTATTCTTGAGAAAAACAGACACCATCTCCAGAAATGCTTTTGAAAAGTGGGGACGGATGAACTATCTGGGGAAAGGATTAAATTCATGGCAGACACTTGAGCAGAGAAGGCAACCAGCACTACAAGAAATCTAGGAATTGGGCCAGAAGCAGTCTTACTCTTCCACTGCAGGAACAACTGCTCAGAGCAAACTGCAGAAAAAAAAGAATACTTTGGGTGCAAGGAGCCTGGAAGTGAGAGGCATCTTATGTGCTTTCTTCTGACAACAAGCAAAGGAGAAAAAAGAAAAAGACAATACATGCAGGATGTAGAGATATCTGACAAATGCGAGGGTGCATTCAGCGTGACTTGAAGAGGACTGGAGACAGTATCTGTGCCTCCACTGGAGCAGGTGACCTTCTCTCAGGTTTGAAGCTGGTGTGTGGACATCCAGTATTCTTTCTTCCTTTTTTTTTGCCCCCTTATTGTGGCTCCCCTGAAGCAACAAAGAAGGGAAGATCTGTTTTTTACCTAAACCTCTCAATGCATAAAAGTATTTTCTCTTTTAAGCCACTTATCCAAAACTGTAATGTTCTGTGCACCTTTCTCCTCTTTGAGGTGCTACTGCAAAACTCACTAAAATTAATGGACAGATCTTGGCCGCAGTATGTTTTGGATTAATATGGTATGTCTACAGTGTCAACCAAACACGGGTGAGAGCTTGTTCTCCAGTTCATGGTCATATCTAGTGCACAGAGCAGACACAAAAATACTTACTCAAGCATGTATCCATCCCTGGACATAGAGTCTAGATCTTTCCCAACGAGTTCAACAATGCCAGGGCTAAGCATGGTCATGTAATTGTCTGTAAGTTTAAGTTTTTCATTGTCTTCAGCATAGCTTTCCTCTGGGTAACATTCTTACAGTTTCCAGCTTTCCCAGACTGTTCCCAAAACACAGTCTGGATGTTGCCATCCCGTTAGTAAGAAGACTTATGTGACTTGCATGATTTATACAGTACATTGCTGGATTATACCAGTTGGCCTCAGGAGCAGAGAATAAGGCTTGGCACTGCTTGGTTTCCTAGTAGAGATACAGCCAGAGAGACCAATCACAGTGACATTGCATGTTAGTGTCTGACCCTGCAGATCAACCTCAAACGAGCTGGCTCACTACACCCCTCTCCAGCTGGAGATGATACTCTCAAATCAGCTACTTCTGTACACTGTGTGGAAGCTCTGAACAGAGCAGCAGCCAGGCACACAAGCTCCTGAATGGATTGGGCATGCATAGAGTCGTGGTGGTCAGCAAGCCTGGGTCAGCTCTTCACCTCGCAGTGTGAAACTGCATGGATGAAAAAGAAAATTAATAACCATAATGTATCGTCACCACCTATTAAAAAGTACACTGAGCCTGGCTGTAAAGAAAAAAAAAGAAAATTTTTTTCTGGACTGCTGCCACTGAATTTGCCCTGGTGCAATGGTGATGCATGGTCTGGGAACCCCCAGGCAGTATCTGTGCTGCTCAGGGAGCCTGACACAGGCTATGGCTCAGCCAAAGTGTGCTATTTCAGTAATGGAAACCAAACCATGTGTTTGAAACAAGATGTTTCTCTGAGTCCTGGAGAGGAGAGTGGGTATTTGTGAGCTTACAAAACACATCAACTTGCCATGAAGCCTGTGAAAAATAATCTTTGTTTTCTTGAAAACAGTCTGTTGATTCCTGTCTGTTAGATTAAATGCATTTGCCAATGTTTTGAAGTTACCTTTCGGTTTGTTTTTAAAGATAAAATGTTTTTTAAAAGGACTATAAACAGAGTGCTAAAGTTACTTTTTAAAAATTGAATTATCTTGGAATTGTTTATAAACCTCCTCCAAACCATCACAGAATTGAAATAAGGATAAAAATGAGCTCAGTGGATTTTGCATCACTAAGCCCAGCTCACCCAAGACTGCAGTGCTCTGCAGAGCTCGTTTCTCTTCACTTTTCTCCCTTAGCAATTCCCTCTCCAAAAATGGCTCCAACATTTTCCAGATAGGAGTGTTATGCACTTAAAAAAAATTGTTTGTACTGTTTGCTCAGTTTATTTCAAAGTTTTATTAAATCTTTAGAATCAAAGAATTAAGATTTGTGAGCAATAGCTACTCCCACAACAAAGCCTGTTAAACGTGTGTGACACTGCTCACTTGGTTGCTATTTCTGTGGGGTTTAGAAACTGCTGTTTGCAAAGGGCATGTTTTTTGGTCTTGGGAAAGTTTGATGCAATTGGCCACACCTGAGAAGGCCTTTTAAATTAATTTTCTCTGATGATAATGGTAATTGCATAGAAAGGTGTCCTTTAGCATGGAAATTTATCCAGTGGGCATTTGCAAAGACTCTCTATTCATGTACTTTTATATCTCTGCTGAATACATTCTCTGGGTCAAAGGAGTCTTTGAAAAGTTGAGGTGGTAGCTTAGAAGCAAATTTTCAAACTACAGAAGCACAAGGCCTTCTGGTGAATGATGGTATTTGATTGATCCTTCTGTATGTAAAGTTTATGCTACAGATAAAAATAATACTAATTAGTTTCTCCAAGTACGTACCTCAGAGCTTGAGCAGAGTTCCTGAGAAAACTTGTAACATCATTCTCTTGCTATTTTGGCAGCTGTCTTCCATTTCTCACATTGGAAGTAGTCTTATATACGAGAAGAAGCAACACTAATGCTTCCAGAAAAGGAAGCAAGACATCTCAAATCTAAGTTGATTTGCCTCCTCCATCAGAAATTAAGCAACATTCTTCCACCTCTGCTGTGCTTCCCATAAACATGGCCTGAAGACTCCAGCCCAGAACCACAATGCAGAATATCATAATTGTCAACATTAGTGTGGTGTTATATCCACGGAGGACCTGATTCTTCTGCATCCTTCTTTTGAAAGGTCTTGAGTTTATCCTGCAGCCTGGAATATTTTGGCTCATGTATAGGCAATGGAACTGAAGCTAGGACTTCCCTGGTTTCTCAGATAAGTGTAATCTTGGTGGTTTCAAAACTTAATCATATTTGGACTTTCAGGATACTGCATACTGCAGCACTATCATAACAAAATCAATCTGAATAAGTTGATATAAATTTGGGTAACATCCCAAAATTGTTAGCAGTGTTTTCAGTTTCTGGGGAAACTTTGAAACATGGAATAAAAGCAGTTACACTTAGAAGAAAAAAAAAAAAAAGACGTCTTTTAGTCTTTTGTTGTATTATTTACTCAGTATACAATGGAAAGTGTTGGGCAATTATAATTACCGTTGTTGTAAATTATGCTATTAGATAATCCTCCTGTAAAATAGTATTTTTTAGGGAGATGTGCTAGTGACTCTTTTATTTTATTTTTAGTTCTAGAAATAAGGCATATTTTGTTTCACTGAAGAGGCTTCTTTAATGGAAAAATCTATTTCTTACATCTGGATTATCAGGTAAACATACCTATTATATCAACTGACAGTTGAAAAACCATGGTGCACTGTAATGAAGCCGAGTGTGTTCAATAAAGGTCCTACATTCCTGGCAGACAGCCAAACTGTTCAGGATTTTCAGGGAAACATTTATGGAGATCTGGTAGTACTCTTTTAAAATTTTATTTTCTTTTAATGTCATTATAAAACCATTTCATAGAATCCAGAAATGTTTCTTATTGTTTTACTTTGTTGTCAGTGTCTAAGCAATGGTCTCACTTTTAGCAAACACTATACAGTTTAGCAGCTGTGCACCAGAGCATTGCTTCATTTTTCTGATGAAAAAATGTATTTCATATGAAGTAGGTCAAGGAAATATTCAGTTGTTAATGTTGACTGGCTGCTAGTAGAGGATAAGAAAAGGAAATCCTGTATTAACTGTCATCTTACTTTTAACTTTCCACTTACATGCACAAAAACATGACAAAGAATTATAGAAGGGAAAACCCACTTAAGTACAAAAAACCTCTATTATTCTTATTTTGCCTTAAAAAAATTAAAAGGAGTTGCAGGTAGATGAGGTACACAACAGTAAGTTTAGAAGGAGGAAATCATAATAAAGTTTTAGGATCATGCCTTTCTCTTTTAGAGACCTGCTTGCCTAGTTTAGGTGTCCCTTAGGCTTTGGTGGCTGGCCACTCTTTCGTGGTGGCTGCCGTCTAGCTCAGGCAGATGAATTCATCCAGACTGTCCCTCTCACAGTCAGATGTGGCAATATTGAGCATTGTCCTCCTTTTTCACTTGGCCTTTGAATTTGAATGAAGCTACAATCTTGTGTGGAATTGAATTAGTTTGAATCAGCAGTATTTAAAGTTGGACTGAGAAAGGAGGAAGGACTCTGCTCAGCAGGCAATGGTTCTGGTTCTGGCATTGTGGGGCCAAAATGGCATGAAGGGCAACTCTGTGGCAGAATTCTTGCTCTGGGATATTTAATTCCCACTGACTTGACCATGGTCATGTGTTCACACTCTCCTTGGTCTTGTAGATTTAAGGGGTGAGTTCTAGAAAAAAGCTGGGTTTGCTCTTTTGCAAAAATAATTCTAAAAAATACTTTTAGCAAATAATTCTGTAAAGCTTTGGTGACTGGGTAAGGCTGTGAAATAAGTCCTACTATGGTTTTTATTGTGTAGAGAAACTTCTGAGTAACTCAACTCTTCACAGAAAAAAACAGCATAGGGAGTATATAATTGAAACCTTGTTAGAGGTTTAAGAAAAGCAAAGTAAATTAACCTGAAATTAAAAGATAGCTGAACCTTATAAGAAACCTTATGTGCATTAAGGTTCTTTTTTCTTTCAATTCAAAATACAGATTTGATAATCTGAAGCTGCAGGGTTTGATTTATCCATAGTGCTTAATACCTGTGCAACTCTATCCCCATTGAAATAGAAGGTAAACACTGCAGAGAGCAGAGCTAGGTTTATACTTTGAGTGCTTTTTCTTTTGGCTCCACAGTTTGTTAGCTGCTTTTCTACTGTGTTCTTCTGATTTCTCTTAGAAAAGAAAAGAAAAAAAAAAGATAGTAAATAATCCTGCCCAGGAACCATGAAAAATACCTTCCTCTCTTGCCTTCTTCATAGATTATTTTTGCAGGAGTTAAGTTTTAACTTTGACTTCTAAGTAATTGGATAAGATTGAGAGGAAACTGAGTTAACATAGGAATAAAACTACATTACTTTATGATTTCGTCCTGAAGTTTTTTATCTAGATGTTTCTTATTTTGAAGATTTCTTCCAATAAAATGTTCATTCTTTGATAATTTTGTCCTCATTAAGCTGCCTCAGTATTTAATGTTGTGTGTGATTATTTGATGAAGTCATTTTGATGCAACACAAAGGCCAATAAGACAATTGGTAAGAGAATACTCCTAAAGACCTGATACTCTTTTTCCTTCATGTTGCTGCAGCCAGATTCCTTGATTTAGTCTTTCTTGCCATAGAGGAAGCTATTCAAATGTATGAGTCTCAGATTTGCTTATAGCAAGGCCTTTTAGATGTGCATTTATTACAACTCTCCTTAAACAGCTTAATGAGTAAAGGCAGCCAGGAAAAAGAATAGCAAAGGGTGTTATTGCTGGCATTTAAACCGAGCAAAACCACATTCATTGCTCACGGTGGAGAATATTTTACAGTCATGAAGAAAAGATTCATCCCAAAGGATGGACTTTGTCACTGCAATATGAAGCTTGCTGCCCAGCTCAGGCACTATGTAAGAAGGCACTATGTTTTGCCATCTCTGACCTACAGCTGCTCAATGCCCTTCTGCTCTTTGATATTGCAAAACTGGCTGCCAGACTCTTCTCCTTGAAGTGTCAATTAGTTTGGAATTGATTTTTACACTTCTGTGATAGGTGTAACAACATGGGCAAAGATGAAGCTGGCACTCTAATTTGTTTTACTGAAGGAAGATTTAGCAGAATTCATGTAATCACAGTGCCTGTTATTTTGGTTGCATCCCCTAATTGTCTGGCTTTTTCAATACTGTATCATCCTCATCCTGTAGCATTTTGTTTTGCAAATTGACAGTTCATTCAACTTGCAAATGCAGGTTGAATTTGGGTTGAATCTAAATTGCTGCTTTTAATCAGTTTTTAATCTCACCAATTTAATGAGAGGCTCACTGTGGAAAGAGGCTGTCTTAAAAGATTTATTTCAGTTTGAGACTTACTAGGATTAAGTCAGTGTCTGACAATTTGTCATTGTTTATCCTCAAATCTTACTCTTCACGTGTGTGTTGTCAG